>CM028669.1:33098392-34298392 GCA_016760335.1 Gastrodia elata
TAAACTCAACTTGGATCTAGCCCTGTGATTGGCTTGATGACACATGTCTAATTTTATAGTACCGCTTGAATCTAGCACTATGGTTGGCTAGATGATACATGTTGGACTTTCTATTCAGTGGTTTTATTTAGCCTATTTTTGTTATGGCAATACTAACTAAGGCACATATCTAAATTCAGTTCAGTTTCAGTTCAGTTTCATTGGCTTTGTTTAGTCAATTTCTATATTAGCATTTATATATATATATATATATATATATACATATATATATATATATATACATATATATTATTTTCTATTTTATGCACACTTTTACATTTCTTTTCAGCTTAGTTTTACTTAGTTCTTTGTACATATTAGGATGCTAACTATGCTTCTTTTAGTTATCTTTGTAATATGTTCACTCTAGGGCTGCAATGACATCAAAACACTAAAGCAACAACTGATTTTTGAAAAAAAAACAAGCATTTTAAATAAGAGAAGGACTATAAATCTGGGGCTCATCACACCACAACACTTTAATTCTTGCTCGTTTTCAAATAAACAATCCAAATTACTTTTTGTAGTAATTGAAATTAATGATTGAGAATTACATTAATAATATTCAAAGTTAGTGATATAAGATCAATTCCGTAAAATCAAGTCATTGGTTCTTTTGTGATCGATGCTAAAGATAAATTTGAACAAGTGATTCAGAATTTTAGTTAGACTAACTCTTAGCTTTTCCAACTACTCTTTCTTAATTTCATGATTACTATAAACAAAGTTTGAGAGAATCTTAGCTGCATTCAAGAGAATTGGTTTAGTGGTCATTCTAGGGACTTTTATGTGTCCTATGTGCTTCTTCTTTTAAGATGTAATGCTTTTCTGATTGGAAGAGATATTTTTCTCCATCCCTTTAATATTTTATAGGACAGACATTTTTCTTCATCTCATAATACTCATCAAATATATATATATATATATATATATATATATATATACATATTGTATATATATATTAATATGCCAAATTTAACATATGCATTACATCCATGAAATCCTATAAAAGCATAGCACATTCCAAATTTTGCTACTTGTTCTAATTCTCTCCTTATTATCTTTACTCCCCCACACATAGTCTATTTCATCATTTTTAAGTTAAGAGTTTGTGTTAGTTATTTTATCAAGTCAGTTCAACAAATCTTACTTTGTTTGGTTATAAGTTTAGTATAGATATTTATCACCAATCAAAAACCTTAGATGTACAAACTTAAATTTTTGTTTTCAAATCATAATTTTAGAAGATTATCTCCTAGATTGATCAACTCAATTATCAAATCACTAGACTTAATCATTATTCTTAGATGAACAGTTTAACATATGACCACATAAGATTAAATATAATAAAAATAATAAAAGATTAAGCAACAAAAAAATAACTGCAAAATAAATACCAAATTAGAAATAATTTACTAGGAGTAGTAAGGAGTGAAATGACCTGGTGGAGTAATGGCAGACTGTCATTACTACAATCATGCTCAAGATTCCTCCTGCTCCATTATTGACACACACTAATACTACATAGAATCTGAAATAAATAAAAACATAAAATATTTGTAGGTTCTTTACAACCAGTACTTAGTTTAATGTCCTCAGCTTGACTAATAAGGGCTTATATCCCTTTCGAATTTCTTTCCAGATTTTCATTAATGTTTTTTTGGATGAGTACGAGATTGCTTAATAATTTAATCTTTATGGATATCAAATATGCTATCTTTTTCCTTCCAGGCTCAACCTCTATCCTCTAACTTACATTAATTTTTATTTCTTTTCCTCTTTTCTTACTTCGTATGTTTTTCTTTTTGATTTTCACCCAGCTCATTAGATTCATCATTATCCTCCTTCATAATCTTACCATGAAAAAGGCATATACTCCAATTTTCTTTGGAGTATAGACCAAGCATTTCACTATAAATTACACATAATTATCATCAAGATTACTAAGAGGTTTGTTGATGTTCAAGATATTATAGGTGGTTTTGATGCCTTTATTATTTTTTATCAATTTACCTTGATCATCCTCGAATAATGTGTCACCTATTGTTAAACATTGAGGTGGATGCACTTGAGTTATGTAGGAGACATAAGTTTTGGATTGCATTTGATCAGCTTTTCTATTTGAATATCATGTTGCATTTTCAAATTGCCTAATTAAAATTGATATTCTAACTCATTCTTATTGTCATTGTTTGTTTGAGTTAAGGTTTCCTTCCTATAAATTGGTGCTTCTTGAGCTTATTACTTTATCTGCTCAATTATAACAATTTCTTGGACAGGGTTAGCTAATTGGTGCAATAAAAATTTTATCTTAGCCTAATTTGACTTAGATAAATACTCTTGATCTTCTAGATTTAACAGATGCCTAATTAATTGGTTCAGTATCATCCAAATTGCTGTTCACATCCCCACTAAAATCTTCCACTGATTCTTCTAAGTATGATTGCTCACTTGTCCAATTTATGTTATTAATGTTCATATCAGAGTAAGTATAATAGTGCTGCAAGTTGTGATTGCACTTAATGTCATTAATCAGTTTTGTTCTTGAAGGTGAAAAAGGGTTATTCTTATTGCAATCATAACTTGAATGTGTTCCCCCAAACCACATACACCAATTTTGATTATTGTTGTGCATGACCATGAGATTTGAGTACTCCATATCGAAAAATAAAAATTATAAAAGTTAAAAAGTAGATTATAAAAATAATGTAAAATATATGCACAAAAATCTTAAATCACTAATTACATTTAAGTTTTCTTTAATACAAAACAAATAAATTATTCCACAGCAATGGCGCCAAAAACTTGACAGACCCGAGAACATGTTGTCTGTGCTTGCACGTAAATGTACGTGGTCTGAAGTAATATGGGATGGTAAGATCCCGAGATTTAACATCCACTGGGAATGGTGTTCTATTTTGTTACTAGAGTTTACTTAATTTCACTAATGTTTAAGTGTTAAAAATGGTTGTTGATGTTTGTCCTAGTAATAATTTCAGAGTTCTTGACTTGAAATCTCTTTTTGGGAAAAATATGGAGAGTTAGGATTTAACATGTAAGCTATTTAGAAATATATTAAGTAATTCTTAATTTATCATCCACTTGAAATCACTTTTTGGGAAAAATATGGATATTTAGGATTTAACTTGTAAACTATTTAGGATAATATTAAGTAATTCTTAATTTATCATCCACTTGAAATCACTTTTTGCGAAAAATATGGAGAGTTAGGATTTAACATGTTAGCATCCACTTCAACTTAAATTAGCACTTACACCATTATTGTCATTTAGATAACTTTAAATAAATCTTAGTTTATAGGGTAGAGAATTGTAGATCATCTTAGATCTTGTTAGCTATTTAGAATATTTTTTATTAATTCTTAATTTAGCCATTGTGCCTAAGAGATGACTTAGTAGATAACTAGAATAGAGACTTCTTAGGAAGTCCAATGCCTTCCACTTAGACTCTAGGATTAACTTAAGTGTCTAAGAGTAACTTACTTAGGATTATAAGGATAGTCTTAACATGATAAGTATAGAACTTAGAGATTGATCTAAGTGGTTAGGAGTGAACTTCTTAGTGTAGTGTATTTAGTCCTTCCTTTTTAAGTAAGGTGCCTAGAATCTCTTAAACAGACTAAATGATTAAACTAAGACTAGAAGTGATCTTGGATAATAAGGAGGATTAGAACCTTAAAGCTTTGATCAGCTAAGTAAGAGTTAAACTTGGAATCTCTTAAGTGTTAACCACCATAGTAAGATCAAGGACTTAATATCCATATTAATTAGAATTGAAATCTTATAATTGCTTAAGATGATATATTATTTGATTTAGATCCCTTTAAAATGACTAAATGATAAAGTTAAGGCTAGATATTGCCTTAAGTATTATAAGGTTTAGAATCCTTTAAGTGCTTAGCAATGGGATTAACTTAGGATCTTAGTGACTGTAATACTAAAACTTGGAACCTTAGGATGAAGAGAGGAACAATAATGTTATAATAAGTATCTTAATGTGAGGTGAAGTTAAAATAATAATAGCTTAAGTAATGTTAAGCCTTAAATAATTCCATATTAGACTTGTAGTCCCATTAAACCCCTAAGTCCAAGATTAGATTATTTGGTGACATACTTAAGAGTAAGGTAACTTAAGTGAGGTCATATAGAAACTTTCTAAAGCATAGAACCTTTAAGATATTAATCAAATACAATGCTTAAAGAACAGTGCTAGCATAAACATCTGAATAGAATAAACTAAGAGAACCCATGACCTTAAGAATAGCGTGGCATTAAGCTTCGTAGCTATAGAGTTGTATAGCTAAACCTTTAAATAGTTTAAGTTATAAAAATCTATTAACTTGAGTAGTGTATTAGAATAGTATCTGAACTAGAGTGTCCCATTATAGTAGAACTGGTTATTTGATAGTTTATATGATTGCACTGTTAAATTCATGATAGGTAATTTTTATAGCAATTCAATTATATCTATAAATTATTTAATTACATGAATAAGACTTTAATCACATTATTATTTTCAAACCTCATTTTAAATAGTATATTATTATTGTATTAATTGATGAAGGCATTTGATGAATGTCTAAGTCAATTGAGGAGCTAGATTAACTCCAATCATAAGGTAGATAACTAAAGTAAATAACATTGGATATCATATGGTTTATAATTGACTTTGAAATATCCTTAAATATTGTAACACATTAAGACTAAATCCTTGAATACTTTTATAAAAAAATTATGCATAAATTAAACATATAACATTTACTTGGGCTATGGGTTGACTATGCCAGGGCAGGCAAAATGGTATAATAAGGAGACCTTACATATTCTAGAGGAGGAATGTGAGTGTTAAGGGAGACCCGCTTTACTTACTTAGTTGAGCAAATGTGCTTAACTCCTCACTTATTTTTGTGCCCAGAGAATAATAGTTGTAAGATAAATAACTTGACATATTACAGTCTTTAATAATTGCTCTTACTTTTCTCATACTCTTCCTGATTGTGGATGCTTTATCATAGTATTTTGACTATGCATACTTAGTCCCTTATGACTACTTATACTTTATATTCAGTCCTTAAAACTGAGAATTTACTTTACTTGCATATATTACATTTTCACCTTCATTTATAATTCTTTTCTTACTTACTTACAGTGTATATTGCTATCACTTACATTTATGCTTACACCGCTTTCACTTATGTTACTTAGCATATATCCATTTGTACCTATTTCCTTATTGCTTTTATTGCACACTTGTTATTATAGTTGTACCTATTTTCCTTATAGAAATGATGCATGTAATACTGGCTTTTATTTTTTATTACTTTATAACCATTTTATTTTTATTTATAGTCATTTACTTTATTGTACTTTACTTCACTTTACTCATTTTACTTCCCTTTTTACTGCATTGAGTTCTGCTTAAATAACAATTGTAAATGTCTAAATGTGATATCCACTTAACTAATAAATAGATTAGTTGCCCTAGAATGTACTTAGACTTTTTTAGTTTAATCACTAATTTTTTATTTTATTGGTTGTGCCCTACCATATTAAATACTAAATACGCTAGATCGGAAGCCTAGAGTGGATCTTGTACTTGAGGTAGATCAGTTCTAGTAGTTGCAGCTTTGAAAACCTTTTACTTCCTACTGCTTATTTTTTTAACTTTATGCATCCCATGAGAACGAGTGTCATTAAGTTTAAAAGTTTGTATAAATTTAAGTAACTTTGGATGTTTTACTTTACTTTACTGTGTTATATTTTTACTTTCTTTCCTGGATGGCTAGAATGTTTTGTATTACCAAATATTGTACATCTAGTTTTTCTCTTTAGAGACCCTTGGCTACCTGCAATGCTTAGTAGTGTATTAAGACTCACTAACTTAATATTAAGTACTATAGTAATATCAAACATTGGATTGGGTTCCTGATCAAATATTGGGTAGTTAAGTATATCCACTTAATCTAGAATAATTTAGATATCCTAAAATATCTTTAGACTTTTTAATTCTAATCACTTGTTTTTAGTTTATTAGTAGTGCCCTATCGTATTAAATATCAAATACAATAGATTAATAGCTTAGAGTGGATCTTGAACTTGAGGTAGATCAGATCCAGTTGCTGTCGATGGAAGACCATTACTTTCGTTGTCTTTTCTTTTACATTTGCATCCCATGAGGATGAGTGTCATTACAATGGTGTTTTTATTACTTTAATTAAACTCTAGATATTTTACTTTACTATTATGTAATGTGTTTTTACTTTCTTTTATAGATAGTTGTAATAGTATATATCTATAGTATATTATGCATCTAGTTTTCCTCCTTAGAGACACTTGGCTCTCCCTAGTGCTTTATAGTGAGTTAGGACTCACTAATCCAGTGTCAAGTACTACAATAATGCCTAATATTAGATTGGGTTTCTGATCCAATAGATTGGGTTGATATACACATGACCCACCATTGGAAAGCTGGTGAGCAGTACTACCACATGGAATTAGAAGCCCTCTCAGATTGAGCCTCTATCGACCTAATTCTTGGGTGGACCGATTAGGGTTTGCGTTTATTATGGAGTCACTTTATAACACTCATAGTAAACTCTAGGCCATGCAATTGAGCATAATGCTCTCCATATGTTGTCACAATTAATTTGAGGCAAAGAGAGGCGATGACAAGCAAGGGAGAATAGTTCGAGCTCTCGGATAAACTTAAACACTGCGCATGTCCAAGCTTGTTCGAGCTAGTTGGACCCAATTGAGGCCCCCAAACAATCCAGAATGATACTATATCCCAAGCAATATTGAAACAAAATGTAAAATTAATACTTTAGGGAAATATCATGCGATAAAATTCACATATCGTTTCCATGATCTCTCTCCTTATATTCTCAAATTTGGTCTCTAGTAGCAATGCCATGGATCCTTTGACTGCTCAAACGATCAGCAAGAGAGAGAGAAAAAAAGGTAGTCCTAATGTTAAGAAGGCAAGGAAGGTAGTGAACTATGGTGTAAGGACTACCATAGTCTTTTGCTTAAGATATATGATCATGGCTCGAGATGAGGTACAATAGCATAGTGACCCAGGCAAATCTAGCCATCTGATCACGAGCGTACACCCAGGATTTGACTCCTCAATTCAATTTTACTGTGGGTGAAGATCTGGTCGTTGGATCAAGAGTCTGATTCAATGGCTAAATCTTGCCCTAGCGATTGTAGCCGTCAAATTTGAACCGCAAAAATGTGGGACGACCCGAATCGTCTGATCCGGCTGTTCCACGTTCTGTCCTCATGCACCGGATCAACATGCCCGACAGTTAAGCTGTTGGATTAAATTATTAAATTAATTAATAAATCATAGTAAATTTATTAATTAAAATTCAGCTATCAAACGAGCTCTAAAAAATCCCAAATATTCACCATTAGTTAATTTTGGGGTGAGGGACCCAAAATTGTAGTCGAATTTTTGATCAAAGGTCAATTTAATTTTCTTAGTTTACAGACTAGTAAATTGCTTAAAATATTCATCAAAAATGAATGATCTCCAAATCATACTAAAAATCAGGGGTTGGGACCTAATGTTATTAGGAGTCTAATTGTATTGATTTTATACTAATTGGACTTCTCAATAATGGGTAGTAACATAAAGATTATTACAGACTCCCCCACTAAAAATTGGTGTCATCCCCTAAAAAATTCATTATGGAATAAACAGAATTGAAAATAAGATATTACAAATTACTTGATTAAAGAAAGAATTATGGAACCTTCTTCCGCATGTCCTTCTCCTTTTCCCACATGGCTTCTTCTATAGAGTGATTCTATTAGCCGACTTTGACCATTAAAATACTGCAATTCCTCAATTGCTTGAGGTCTCATCTTAGAATTGCGATAGGTTTGACAACAAAAGTTAAGTCGAGCTGTAGTTCAACTGCATGAATCTAAACTAATTGATTAGAATCAAGCAAACATCTTCTCAATGATGAAACATGAAAATCTTTAAGTACAACTGAAAAATTTTTGGACAGATCCATCACGTTCACTGACATTCCTACTTTATCAATAACCTCGAAGGGTCCCAAATATATATGACTCATTTTTCTTGACATGTCGAACCTTTGAATTCTGTGCATATGACTAACTTTTAGATAATCTCTTCTCCAATCTAAAATTCTAAGTGTTGATGGTGAGTGTCATGATATATCTTTTATCTATCCTATGTTGCAAACATATTACGCTTAATCTGCAAAATTGTATTGCTAGTCTCTTCGATCAATTATGAGCCATATAGCTGAGTGTCACCCACCTTAGTCCAGGATATGGGAGTATTGCATCTTTTGTCATAAAGTGCTTTATAAGGAGCCATACCGATACTGGATTGATAGTTGTTGCTGTTGCAGTAGACAAACTCAACAAGGTTGAGGTGATCTTCCCACGACCCACCAAAATCTAATACACAGAGACATAAGAGATCTTCCAGAATTTGGTTTACACATTCAGTTTGAACATAATTCTAGAAATGAAAAGTAGTGCTCAAAGCTAAATTGATCTTTATGTCTAGCTGTACAGCTAACTATAATAAAGAGGTAAACTTACTGTCTTGATCAAATATAATACAATCTAGTGTTCCATACAAATGAACAATCTCCTTAATATATAGCCTGGATAACTTTTCTACATAATCAATTTGGCAAATTGGAATGAAATGGGATGACTTGGTGAGTCTATCAAAAATCACCCAAATTGCATCGGCTCCTAATTTACCATTTGGCAATCCCATTACAAAGTCCATGGAAATAGCAGACCATTTCCATTCAAAGACCTCTAATAATTTTAGAAGTTCACCAGGCTTCTAGTGTTCAACATTTACTTACAAGCAGGAGTGGCACTTTGAGATAAATATAATAATGTTTCTTTAAATGCTCAACCATAAGAAAAACTTCTTCAAATCTTGATATATTTTACTATTACCAGGGTGGACAGTATAACCTAAATTGTGAACATTTAAAAGAATTTCTAACTGCAGATTTCTAGGAACCCATAGTCTTTCATTCCAAAAGATTACATTATCTACATCTAGATAGAACTTTGGTTTTTTTCCTACCTCAATATTAAACTTAAGCTTAGAATAATCTTTATCTTTCCTTTGGGCTTCAATAATCTTGATCTCAATGAGGATTATGACTGACAAGCAAACAGAAGTTTGCGCATGTAACAACCCAAGGTTGTTACTCTAATCTATTGAGACTAAACCAAGTCCAAATCATTGTTCCATTAGTCTTAATTAGTTATTAGGACCAAACCTAAAGTTTTGGTCCAAATCATAGAACAATTGGACAAAACCCTAATTTTAGGTAATTAATTAATTAAAAAAATAAAGTAATTAATTTGACCTCAGATTAAAAACTTGACTTGACCATTGAACTCCTCACCCTTAAATTAGCTAGGGGTGATCTTTTGGAAATTTTGGAAGTCATCAAATTTTTTCAAATTTTTTAATATATTTATAGTACCCTAAAAATTGAAATAATTAAATTGATCACAAAATTAAAATCTGACTTTATTATTGAATTCCTCACCCCCAAATTAGCTAGATGGTGAATTTTTTGGATTTTTTTTGCAGTTCATTTAATATTTTTTTTGTTAATGATAAAATTTTATAAAAATTAATTAAAATTTATTTAAAAGGTATGTGGGGTCCGTCGTTTTTCATAACGGGGCCATCTCCTTAGTGTAAGCCTGCGCATGTCACCCGCAAATGCGCGCGGCAGCTGCCCCTCCGGGTGACGCTTCCGCCACTGCTAACCGCTCTAAAGCCTCAGTTAACCCCCATTCGAATTCACATACTCACCCCTACTATTAGGAACCATCTAAAGCATCAAACCCAGCTCCAGCCGCTCGATTGGGCTTGGCAAATCGAACCATAAGGTACTCTCCAATCCCATAATCTGCATTACAATTTCACCCAAACTATTTTTTTTGCTTATTTCACATTATTATAAACTCCTCCGTCGATCAATCGAAACTAAATAAACTCAATTTGATTGGAAATTTGCGATCAAAGCTATAGTAGGTAGCAGTATCGCACAAATTTGTCACCCTCTCATCTATCCTTGATACTTGAGGCTTAGGAATCTCAGTAGCACAGATGACCTCTGATGATGATTGAACCGCCATTCGAAAGGTCTCTACGATACCTTTCCAATGGTGGGCGGGCCGACCTCCGGCGACCATTGTAGACCTTTCAATTTGGCTACCCTAGTTGGTGCTATTCGAGTCTCGTCGATCCTTTTTCGAGCTAGGTCGAGCTTGATCAGCATGGCCCTAGCGGGCCCCACACAAAATTGCTCAATCGGCTTATTCGTCTGCCTTCCGCATGCCGCTGATGGCGTGAGGTCCGCGTGCGCACATTTTTAAATAGTAGATTGGGGTTTTATTTTATCTACTTATTGGATTAATTAGTTTGAAAAATTGCAATTTTCAAACCCTCATATCTTTGCAACCATAAATCCAAATATAGTAAAGTTATATCTCAAGATACTCAGAAAAATGCAAGAATTATTTTGGTGCCATTAATTTTTTCATTTAGTGATTAGTTTCACTAATCACCTTTTAAGCTAATTAACCCCATAACCAAAGAAATTGCTCAATACATAACTTAGACAAATCAACCCCAAATAATATGATTCAATATAGCATTTTGATCAAAAAGAAATGCAAGGACCAATAAATTACTAGAAAATTTTAATTTTAGTGGGTGGATTTCTTTATTTTTCCTAATTATCCTAAAAATGAATTAGTGGATATTAAGCTCAATAATTAGTTAAAATTTAGGTTTTAAATTTCAGATCAATTGCTAAAAAGAGGAGAACACATTGGTGAGGTTAAATTTAATTTTTTGTAATGAATTTTCACTAATCACTCACTAATCACCTTAAACCATGATTAGGGCTTAAGTTAATTAATTGAAGCTCTTGCATACTCACTGTCATTATACTCAGTGTGTTATAGGGAGCTCATAGCACTAATTTTGCTTGATTTAGACATTAATTAGTACAAATAGATTTTTTGACCCCCACTTTTAATTACCATTTTAGGGCATTTCTTAATTAGCCCATAACTAAGCCATTTGTCCTTAGATTTTTGCAAACTTAGTATCTATGGAATCCTTAAACTGATTAGAGCCTAAGTATAAAATAAAATTTAGATTTCTTTAAGTGATTTTGTTAATCACATATTAATGAACTTAAACCTTATTTTGAGCTCGTTGGCCTTAATCATTGGCCAAATTGGGTGTTCTTAGTGTCAATCTTTATATTAGATAGTCAAAAATCATTTGGAATTAAGAGAACTCAATTTGGAACTCTAGATCTTAAAATCTCATTTTTGATCCTTAAGGAGGGGCATTTGGGTTATTTTTCCCAAGTTTTGATTTAAGTGCTTTTAGATCCTATAAATCAATCATTTCCCTTAAAATCAATAAAGTTAATGCTTAAAAATCAAGTTTAGATCATTTAGACTATTTAGCTTAATTTTTAGGCAAACCCTATAATTTCCTTAAAATCTTATTAAGTAAATTTGTTAACTTCATAATTTTGATTTGATCCCACATTGTAACTTCCTTAATCAAACTTGTTAATTAAATTAATATTAATCCAAGTATTCAATTATTAGAATTTATTAAGTCATTTTAATAAGAAAATCTCTTAAGTAATCTCTTTTACAAAATATTAGTAATCACTTCCTAAGTTATTAAGTAGTAGATTTAGGCTAGTGTTCATTCTCGTGGATAAATGGGTTACTTAATGGAATTAATTCATGATTTATATTTCTAGATTTACCTTTTAATTTTGATTATTTTATCTTTTGACTTTAGTTTAAGATTAGAGTTCCTTCTTATTAAGTTTGATTATACTTAATAAGATTGCATTAACCTTTAGTTCATGAGAGTTAATTAATATTAGAACCTTAGACTTTAGTGCCTTTGGATTAAGAGTTGAAAATTCCAATATTTTGGAGTTTAACTATTAAATCCTAAATCTTGATATGCTTTAATCAGGATGGGTTTCTATGGCTCTCCATCCCCTTATGGTGGGGTGGTCGCCACGATACATTTCCTCACTTATGATAAAATTAGGTTTTTACCCCAATCAACTAATAAGTGAAAGATGTGCCATATACTAAACTCAAATTCACTAAATGATTATACAAGAATATTAGAGTGTGGAAGTAAGTAAGAGATAAAATCCATTTGACCCTAAAATTGAAATAAATAACATTCAACTCAGAAAATACAAACTGAATACCTGTATTGTGGCACCCTCCCTTCAAACCACAAGATTAAGCTAAGGGAATTGTGCCACTCTGGCAAATCCATCACTTATCATTGGATTAGGTATAATTCACAATCCACTAATAAGGGAGATATATGCTCAGAATATATACAACATGAATCAATCACTAAGTAAACAAAAACTGAGAGTGCAGAAGCAAAATAAGTAAATAGTACATCTAATTTACATCAATATGAAGGAGAGTGCAATATACAACTTAGAATAAACAATATAGTAGGAAAAATACAGTTAAAGGTACTTGTATTATTATGGCATTTTAAATAAGTTTAAAGAATAGAGAATAAAAAAAATCTCTCATCCTCACAATAAAGCAATAAAAAGAACTAAGTGGATTCTGCCTCACCCAGTTACTTCTCCTCAAGAAAGGGCTCCTCTTCAGATCCAATCTCCTCAGAATAATCTGATTCTGACATTATCAATTTCACAATGCCAGGGCCCCAGCCAACCAAAGAAAAAATTTTATTAGATAATTATCTAACTATATTTTAGGCTGATATATTATTTCATGAATTATTAAAGTCACCATTTACTTAATAATATAAAACCTAACTAGCATAGGAGCAATAAGCATACAATGGATATGTTAAGTTAAAAATAAAGTATTTATAACTAAGCAAGAATGAGGCAAAAGACACCTCAAAATAAGCTAAAATAAGGCTAGGCATACATGTAAAAAATAAGTTAAACAAAATTACTAAAAGAGATGACTACACCCTTATCATGCTAATGATCATATGACATGTGCAGATTTAAAGATAAATAATCTAATTGTGATACGTATGGTAAGCAGTAACAAAATCTAGTATCCTATAATATACGAGTAAGCAGGTAAAGTAAAGCTGACTGAAGTAAAATATAAAAGTAAAATAGTAAGTAGTAAACAGTAAATAATATCAGGTTTGTACAAACTGCCATATCAGAAATTGGCCCATTGGGCCACTATAACATTCCCAAAGCCTTTTTGGGATAGGGTAGAATAGAACTGAATAGGTGGGACTGAGGAGGCAGTAAATACAAATGCAATAATTTTAGTTATTTTACTTTCCTCCTATGGACACGTTCAAAAATAGCTGAGGAGTCAAGCACGTCTGCAAGACTTTTTGGGTTCCAAATTTAACACAATACTCCTCAATGAGTAATGCTAAGTTACCCTTATTCTCCTTACCTCTGTCCATTAGGGTAAATGTGCACCAAAATCAACCTAAATACTGAATCCAATGCAAATGTTATCTTAATTATTCTTAGTTTTTATTTTATGCAACTATGTTATCTTATATGATATGTCCAAGGTAAGGGCACAAAATACAAGGAATGCATAAGCACAAATACATCAATAGTGAGCAAGGGACTCTACTACACATAATTTCATCAGCTGTTTTCTACTTAAACCAATCTAACTATTCTAAGTTGCACGAGTTCAGGATCTCACATTCCTGGTATCAACTATAACTTAGAAACATGACCTTATTAGTTAAAAAGTGATTAGAACTAAATAGGTTCTAATTTAATTTAATTAATGATGCTTACAAGCTAAATAAGAAATCAGTACATCCTAATTGATGAATTTACACATTCTAAGCTAAGATTTGATCAAGATCTGCTACATTATGGATTATGGATAAATACCATGAATTGGAGTTAATCACATAATCCAAATATAAAACCTAAGGATCTAGGGTTTTAATTATAATGGTGAACTAATGATTAAGGCAAACTCTATTAAGCAAGTTTAAGCTTAATAAGATGATTCTCCTATTTTTAATTAAGAGTTAAAAGATAAAATAATTAGAAGTAAATTATGAAAATCCAGAAACTAATAAAACTAATATTTCATTCATTGAATAACTCACTTTATTCAATGAAAGAAATCTAACCTAATATCTATCCCTAATCTTAAGGAAAGATCCTAAAGTAAAGTGAAGATTCCTAATAGACTCCAAAGGGAATGACTTATGGAAAATTTAAAGAATTTATTTAATTTATTTTAATTTTATTTCATTCACTATTTATGTTCAATTAAAAGAGTTAATGATGGATTTGAGCTAAGTAAAATATATTATCCCTACTTAGTGATTTTCAAGCCTAAATTAGGATTTTTATCACATTATTCAAGGTGAGATATTTATAACCTAAATTGATTCTAAATTAGTTTTATTATTGATTTTAATGATCTAAAAGATATTTTAGAGGTTAAGGGCACTTAATCTAAATTTTGGGCAAAATGACTATTTTGCCCTTACTTAAGCATCCAAAAAGCTACTTTTTGATTTAGGGCTCCAAATTAGATTTCCTTGACACCAAATGATTCCTTACTATCTAACATGAAGGAAAACAATAAGTACATCAAATTTGGACAATGATTGGGTCCTATAGGTCCAAACTAAGGATTTTGACCTAAAGGGACAATTTAGTAATTTCACCAAGTGAAGTCTAAAATTTTGTGCAATTTACTATTTCTTGTTATTCAAGCATTCCATAGGGTCCAAGAACACCAATTTTTGTGTCTATTGGACTAATTATGATGATTTCAAGATTATGAGCATTTCTGTAAATTTTAAGGTTAAGAGGGGTCAAGAACCTAGCTTCTCCATTTAAGATCCAAATTCAATAAACTCAGTAGCTATAGCTTCCCTATACTAGACTGACTACTTTAACTAGGAGTAGACCCAAATTGGACCTCAATTGGTCAAGTTATGACCTAATTAAGGTTAAAGGTAGTTTGGTCAACTTATGGTTTCTAGGGGTCAAAACTCTAATTTTATTTTAGTTTACAATTGGTGGCGTTTCTCTAATCTAGATAACACTTTGAATGATCTAATTTAGAGTTTAATTAGCTAAGTTATGGTCAATTGAATTTCAAGGGTTTAAGTGTAATTAAGGTAGGGTCCTGATAGTGATTAGTGGCACTAATGACCCAACAGTAAAATAAACACTACCAAAGCAAACTAGATACTTTCCTAATTAAAATAAAACTCATATTGAGTATGTTCAGGTCACTAAGTACAAAGTTATGGCTAGGTGAAGTTTTGGTACAAGTGTAGAAGGTCCTAAAATATCACTACATTATCTAGATGTCATACAGGAAAATTCACCCTACCATATTGATTCTCTCATTATTTTGAGTAAAATGAGATATAACTTGAGTATATTTGGATTTATAGTTTAATATTTATTAATGTTTAAAGTTTATGTATTTATATAATTCCATTTTTGCAAATTGAATTAATTAATACTTTACTATTTTAATTAATTAAATAGAATTGACTTAATTATGCATTTAATTAAATTGGCGGGACCCACCATAAATCAGACGGTGTTGATAATGACCCGACTTGCGAGACACGTGTCAACACCCGAGTGGGGGATGGGTGCAGGCGGGACCCGCAACTCATGTGTCAGCACGAGACCCATCACGCCGGCACTAGCGGGGCCCGCGGCTCTCATGTGCAGTCAGTGGCCCCAGTAGGAATGCAGGCGAGGACTGACCCGACCCAACCCGCATTGGGTCATCTTCTTCTCACGGACCGAGCAGAGATGCCCTAGGGCATCAAAAATCTAGCTACACTGATCTCCAACGATGGGATTAATACACCGATCGAAAGGTCTCGCTGAGACCTTTCGATAAGCACCAGAATCGGCGCAGATGGACGGTCCTACCTTCGAAAAATGTGATGCCCTAATCTATAAGGTTTGGGAACTCCACAGGTCTACTATGAATCTGACCTAGATTCACGTTGATCGGATCCAGTCAGACCCGATCGGAATCGTTTGATTTACAATCCATGTATCGGAATAGATAAAGTAAATAGCGCAATTACAAAACATGCAGTGAGGAAGTTAATCAAAGGTACCTGATTTGAACGATTGAAGTTTAGGGTTCGCTTGGAATTGCACCGCTAGCTCTGGGTCACCCAAGGGTTCTTCGCAGATGAATAGCTCACGTTGAGAATGGCCTTGGGGCTTATGGGAGTTGGGGCAGAGCCCGTGAAGCTGCCGCATGCAGCGGTTGGTCGCTGCTCGCGGCAAGGTGACGCGTGGCCAGCCCTCAGCGGGTTAACGGAATGACGACGCTGAGCCGTTCAATTAGTCAATTGAATGGTCCACATCTCTCGTCAGATTAGACGGGTGACCAAACGGAAAAACGCAGTAGGGAGAACGGCATGGAACGACACCGTTAAACAAAATAAATAGATAATAATATTTAATTAATATATAATGATTTCCTAATTAAAATTAATTGAGTAATCGCACTCAGAAAATTTCTAAATATTCACCCATTGCTAATTGAGGGGTGAGGAATGCAACGACAAGGTCGGATTTCAATTTCAACGAGTATTTTATTTTCTCATTTTTTGGGGTATTTAAATAGTATTAAAATAATCAACGAAATTTTGACGACTTCCGATTGCCACCAAAACATCACTCCTAGTTAATTTGGAGACTATGAGTGCAATGGCAAAGTCCGATTTTTGATCTGATGTCAAGTTAATTTTGTCAATTTCTAGGGTTTCTAGATTTCCTAAAATCAGGGTTTGATCCATTTGACTCCTGATTTGGACTAAGTTTTGGTGCTAAACTTCTAATGATTAATTAATGCACTAAGATCAGAGCTAGTCCTAATTGACTAAGGTAACAACTTGGGTTGTTAGAGACTCCCCCACCTAAGAATAATAGAAGATGAATTGAATGATAAGGAGTTATGGAAGTACCTTGGTTAAAGGGATTTGCATATTTTTTATGCATGTCTACCCCTTTTTCCCAAGTAGCTTTATTGTATGAATAATTTTTCCACTAAATATTGACCATATCAATAGAGTAACTTCATTGTTGTTTACGATCTCGGCCCAAGATTCAAATTGGCTCTTCAAAATATGACAAAATAGGCTGAATTTGAACTTCTGGAAACTGAATTAAATGAGAGGGATCTCTGAGGCATTTCCTCAATGATGATACATGGAATACAATGTGAACATCCGCAAAGTCATCTTGCAATTTCAACTTGCAGACAGACGACCCAATTTTATCGGTTATCTCAAATGGACCGACATAGCAAGGACTGAGTTTTCCAGCAATGACAAATCTAAAGACTCCCTTCATTGGACAAACCTTTAGATATACAAAGTCTCCAGCATTAAATTCTAGGGATTGATGGCGACTATTGTAATACTTACTCTGATGGTCTTGAGTAGTACAGATCCTTTATTGAATCAATCGGATCTTCCTATTAGCTTCTTCAACTAATTATGACCCATACAACTACACACTTCCCAATTCTAACCAGGCTAATGGAGTGCTGCACTTCCTATCATATAAGGCCTCATATGGAGCCATTTTAATACTAGCCTGAAAACTATTGTTGTATGCAAACTCCTCCAGTGGGAGGTGATCTTCCCAAGAATCAGCAAAGTCTAGGATACACAATATAAGCAGATCTTCAAGGACTTGATTTACTCTCTCTGTCTAACCATCTATTTGTAGATGAAAAGTTGTACTCATTGCTAAGATGGTTCCCAAATCCTGATGTACTGCCTGCTAGCACATAGAGATGAATAAGTTGTCCCTGTCAGATATAATCATTTTAGGAATATCGTGCAACCTAACTATCTCCTTGATATAGAGTTTGGTGAGTTTCTTGATTGAATCTATTTACCTAATAGGAATAAAATGAGCGAACTTGATCGAACAGTCAACTATGACCCAAATAGCATGGGCTCCAGACATCACACATGACAATCCCATAATGTAGTCCATGGATATATCCGACCATTTCTATTCTGGAATATCCAAAGGATGCAGCAGACCACCTAGCTTCTGATGCTCTGCCTTAACCAAACAACACACATGGCACTTAGCAACAAAATTTGCTACACTTCTCCTCATTCTTGGCCACCAAAATAATTGCTTTAGATCCTGATATGTCTTTGAGCTTTCTGGATGCACTTGATACCCAGACTTATGACTTTTAACTAGAATCTCCTAATGCATTGACTTAGAGATCCAAAGATGATTATTTAAATTGATTCTAAATTAGTTTTATTACTATGTTTAAAGATTTAAAAGATATTTTAAGGGTTAAGAATAATTTTTGGGCAAAATAAAAGATATTTTGGGCAAAATAACCATTTTTCCTCTGCTTAAGGGTCCAAAAAGTTACTTTTGATTTAGGGCTCCAAATTGGATTTTCTTATTACCAAATGATTCCTTACTATCTAACAAAAAGATAGATAGTAAGTACACCAAATTTGGACAAGAAATTGGTTATATTGGTTCAAACTAAGGAATTTGACCCAAGGGATGATTTAGTAATTTTCTCCTAATATAATCTAAAAATCTATGTAGTTTATTATTGCTTGTTGTTCAAGGATTCCATTGAGTCTAGGCACACTAAATTCTAAGGTCTATTAGATTAGTTATGAGTGTTCTGAGTTTAAGGGTAAATGTGTCATTTCAAGGGTTAAGAGGGGTCAAAAACCTAACTTTTCTATTTGAGATCCAAAATTAGCAAACTCAGTAGCTATAACTTTCCTATATCACACTGAGTACTTTAATTAGGAGCACACCCAAATTGGACCTCATTTGGCTAATTTATGACCTAAATAGGGTTAGGATATTTTGGTCAACATAGGGTTTCTAATGGTCAAAACCCAAAGTATATTTTGATTTACTATTGGCACTGAATTTCTAACTTAGTTAACATATTGAATTTCTTAATTTGGAGTCCAAATGATCAAGTTATGGTCATTTCAATTTTAGGGTTCTATTTTCTATAAAGGGGGGGTCAAAACCTAATTTTTTCATATTTAAAAATTACCTATAATTTTATACAATACTTAATTTGATATATTTTGGCCCCATTAGGGTCCTAAGATCATTAAAATGTAAAAAATATAAAATTTTGACCATTCCGGATAGTTCTAGGTTGTTCTAGACAATTCTGGGCGCAACGGCGCACTATGGCGCCTTCTAGCCGAAAGCCAGGGGCTACAGCGTGTCGTAGTGCGCTACAGTAGATTTTGACATTGTGGCACGCTGCATCGGATTTTGGCACCATGGCGCACTACGGTGCACTCTGGCGGATTCAACCCGAAGCTTGAGCGCCACGGTGCACTACGACGGACCCAATTTCATAACTCGGGTGGTGTGGCGCTCTACAGCGCCCTACGGTGATTTCACCTGTGCCAAAACTGCAATGAGTCATCTTTCATGCTCAAAGACTCTCAACCTAGAGCTCTTCATGTGCGGTGTCGTATACTGATGGAGAGGTATTTCTAAAACATTTCCATCGATACCAAAATCAACACAAAATGATTATTATAACTATGCAAACAATGGATTTAAAGGTTCAAGTGTGTAGAGAGAAAGAAAAATAGAGCTGTTACAACTTCCTAAAATCACAAGCCTAATGAGCTCTAATGAAATCTTTAATATCAACACATATTCCTTAGGGATGCAACATAAGCTTAAGAGTAAAATGAAGCAACCATTTAATCTATTCAATGGGGGAAAGGGAGGTACTTTAGACTTGCAAATGGTAGCTCCTTCTAGGGATTTGTGGGAACATGAGAGCTTGAGAAGCTGGAGAGCTTCTCTTCAACAACTAGCACAACAAAAATGAAGAATGGGGGGGGGAGCTTGAGTTCCTTCAATAGCTTCTGAAGGAAAAATGGGGAATGGAGCTGAATGGGGGGGGGGGGGTCTTTTAAGGAGAAGGGGAGTCTGCCATGGATGGGATGGGTCTGAGTTGTCCCATCCCAACTGTAGAGATAAGGGGATGGCAGGAGGTGGTGAAGAGAGGGGAGACTGAGCATGGCAAGGGGTTGAAGGGAAAGTAAGCTCAAAAATGCAGCAGGGATGGGATGGTTGTAGGTCCTAGCCAGGGAAGAAGGAGAAAAAAGGAGGGCAAAATAAAAATGGATTTTAAATAAATTAAATTAATTAATCCCTAAAATCATATTTATAACTATCTCCTAAAAATCCTAAAAAAATCACCCATAGCTAATTTGGTGGTTAGAAACGCAATGGCTAAGTCAGATTTTGATTCCGACGAGTATATAATTTTTTTATTTTTCAGGGTATTTAATTTTGTTAAAATATTTAATAAAATCCGATGACTTCCAAACGCATCCAAAACATCACTCCTAGCTAATTTGAGGGCAATGAGCGTAATGGCAAAGTCTGATTTTTGATTTGAGATTAAAATAATTAGGTCCAATTTCAGGATTCCTGAAATTCGCAAAAGTAAGATTTGATCCATTTGCTTCTTGATTTGGACTAGGTCTTAGTGGTAAACTCCTAATGGCTTAATTAGTATACTAAGATCAAAATTATGACTCAAATTAGTTCTAATTGACTAGGGTAACAACTTGGGCTGCTACACAAACTAAGCTAGGACACACTCTACGAAACTGAATTTACTAAATGAACTAAAATAATGCTTATGTTGTTCAAATACTAACTTAGGATACATCACCAATATCCTGAGTTTATCTATTATGCCTAAGGAAAAAGACTCAATATATAAAGTATGTAGAGCAACAATAGTCAAGTAAGAGACTCAACTAAACTCATGTGATATCTGTTATTGTCTAATTTAATTTATTCTAACTATTTTGAGAAAATATAAGTTTAGGATCTTCGATATCCAGCTATCGAGTATAATCTCATATTCACAACCTTAATGTTAATATTAGAACTTAACTAAATCCAATTCATAATCTGATGGCAACTATAAAGGATTTAGGTAATTAATTCAATGACTTAATTTAATATATTTAAATCACTCAACCCAAATCTTGATCATGTTAATTAAGATTAAAGATCCTGGACTTAAACTCCATAGTTGGAGTTCATATCTTCAATCCAAGGTGCTACCCTATCAAGGATCTAAAGCTCACACCCAACCTTAGGCTAAAGATAAGGAATCTTTTGAGCTGAAAGATTTAGAAGCTAAGACCTTAGTGAAAGGCTACTCTAATATCCAAAGACAAAATAATCAATCAGTAACATAAGAATCTATGATCTATACTCAATCCATGGAATAACCATATTATTCCATAGGTTGAATCAATCCTACACCCACAAGGAGGCTACCAAGGAATTAAGATAATAAATCAATAAAGGACTTCCAAAAGAGATGGTATAATTAAATCAGATGATTAAAGGGTCTAAGATCTAAGATCTAAGGTTTGATCACTTAAGATCTAAACTGAAATTTAGACTTAGGATTTACATAACACTTCTTTTAAGATTATAGTTCATGAATGATCATAATAAGACAATTAAGACTAGAATTTGAGTGATCGTATTATTTAAGTTATTCTTTAATGATGAGTCTTAGGTCACCTTTAAGAACTTAAGATCTATTTAAGGAAATTTAAGACTTATTCATTTAGACTAAAGCCATTAGACTTAAAAGTTATTGAAAAAATGTTAATATATTAATTAAGAGCACATTACTAAAATTTTAGGGTTTAAGGGTGCTTAAGCAATATTTTTGGTCAAAATGACCAAAATACCCTTATTAAGACTAAGTTTGGGATTTTAGGATTTGGGGATTCAAATTGATTCAAATCAGTTTTAACATACTTTATATTGATTAATAGGATGAATGGAACACAAAAACTCAAGATTTTTCTCATGATTAGCTTAGATAATACTAATCACACCTTAAGATCAATTAAGGTGATTCAAAAAATTAAGGTTCATTAAGATGATCCAAGCAAATTTATATGCTCTACTACACTTAAGAAGATGATTGAGACCTAAATCACCAAATTCAAAAGATTAAACAAAGCTAAATTCACTAATCAAGGATTGTGGTAATTAATAGGTGATTAGCATATTTAGGACCCCTAAATTTTTTTTAACGGCCTAAATAGGTTCTCCACAATCTCATGAGCAATGAGAGACCTTAATTACAATTTTTGAACATTAATTGAATTAATTATGAATTAATTGAATTAATTATGAATTAATTAAGCTCATGGAAGGATTAGGAAATTATATAAAATCTAACCATTGGATATTAGATTTTATTTCATATTTTATTCCTTGCATTTTTTTGATTCAAATGGTATATTAGATCATACCATTTGGACAAGTATAGCTAATGTTATTTAATAAATTTATTATGAATGTTTTAAATCAATTAATCCATATGATTTAATTTTCTGAATTAATTTCCTTAATGGAATAAATTCAAAAAATCCTTAAATAAGGGCTGGCCCAAGAACAAAAACATGCGGGTCGGGGTCCGACCCGGCCCGTTACTGTGTGTCGTCCCCGCGCCAAATACCCCGACACTAGGATCCCTAGAGCTTACTTTGGATGCCAAATTCACCGCGCACAAGCCACGCCGCATATGGATCTCGATGAGTACACCATAAGGGGCTCAAGGAGCATCGATTGAGCTAGGAACCCCCATCTGGGATGCGCCGGATCGCTGGGGTGCTACTCAGCCTAACCGGTCCTAAGAGAAAATAGTGAAGAGGAAATTCTATTCACAAAGGGAATGACACTAGCCAGGGATCATCCCCACACGATTAGGAATCCAACGCTAAGCAAATGGTTGAGTCTAGGGATTCAGAGAAAATTAGGATAAATGGAGTGTTACTTATGGATAAACACGGGTGTGAGATGAGACCGATCCCATTGATTCAAGTCAAATTGATCAATTTAATCGAACCTAGCAATACTACTAGTTGATAATACTAGACAGAAGATCATGCATTAATTAAAGGCTCAAATGATAGAGAGGAATCATCGTGGCTTGTGGTGAATCAAAGGTGAGCTATCAGTGCTCGCTCAGACAGTGGTTTCACAATCTATATCACTACCATTGCCCACTGGCACTTCAATTACTCATAAAGGGCTAGAAGAAAGATCCTAGCATAACATCTAGATCTTAATTGACAGTGAGTCGAGCTAAATCAAACTTGACAGGGTAGGGGTCAGAGGTTGTACCTTGACTGAGGAAGAGGCGACGAGATGAGCTCCACAGTGTTAATGCTAGGGATGCCTGAGCTCCTTAAACATGCTTGGGGGTTTGAACTCCAAACCACACCCACTATTAGTGGAACGCACGACCAAGGAGATGAGACCTCGATCTTCACCAATGGATTTTGACAGAGTAGAAAACTGGGAATCTACTTGAATTTAAGCGAGCAAAAGAGCTCGCATGGCTGGGGGAGGATTACTTATAGGTAGAGGAGTGGCTAGGGACGAATGCAATGGCTGAGGCTTGAGATTTAGGATTGGGCCAACAGGCTTAGCTAGCATACCCTAATTGGAATGGCCTGGCTATCCCAAACCTCCACAGGGGTTTGACCACTACTGGATAAGATCCTAACAGCTTAGAGAGTAAGACATAAGTGTGGAAGACAAGATCAATGTGGCTGATTTGGTCAGATATTTTATGTTGGGGAAGGATCATGTGGGGACAAAGATGAATAGAGGGAGCTCAATCCGTAGCCATCTGATCACACGACCATTGGAAATGTATGTGTAGCGCCCCATCCCATTGTCGTGCTCAAAATAAACTAAATTCGGTGACGGAGCAGCGTGCGACTCGAGAATGAATATCCCATCTCCTCGAATAAGCCAACTAATGAAACTAGCCACACTAAAGGCTGCTGACTCAACCCAAGAGGAGGGTTGAAAGTCAATACTTAAGATAAAAGTAAGATATTTATTATAAGTATTATACTAATACATATATTAGATTATACAGGTAAGTAAGGAGTCTAATATATGTTCTCAAATATTAGCATTTCTAGTATATTGATCACATCACAATACTAAGTATAGTAATAGAATAACAGAGTGCGGAAGCTAAAGCAAAACATTTAGAATTCATTCATCACAGAATAGTAGTAAGCATTCATCTCAGAAAAGAAAAGTAAAAGTGCATCCATAATTATTACAAACTATTTACTGAATAATACAAAAGTAAAGTTTAGCTAATAAACTGAAATAAAAGCAGAAAAGTGACAAGGCTGATGGAGGATCCACTAAGGTTCCACATACTCCTCCTAGATCTCCTAAGAGCCCTCTTGTCCTGGCTCAACCAACTGCTTAGGATCTAGCAAATTACTGGATCCCAAAAGTATCCCATATTAGGCAAGAAGTCTAATACATCAAAACTAGACTAAGCAATTCTAAAATAGGTGCAATGAAATAGTAAAGTAAATAAGACTAAAGAAAAACTGTAAAGGTAACTAAATAACTAAGACTATGTAAAATTGTAAGTGAATCTGACTCCTAGATTTTGATTTCAATAACTAGTTTTACTTACGATCATCAGTTGGAAGGATTGTATATACATATTGGGTATGTTTCCAAGAAAGGTAGATTTAACACTTAGTTTGTTTAAAACTGCACTTATCAAAGCAAACTAAGATCGAAGGCAGAACCGATCGCAGTTTATATCTCAAACTAAGCTGTTAAATACTCTAATTACAAGCATACCTAGTCTCCTAAAGAATGTAACTTAAATTACTTAGTTTGTTTAAAGCTGCACCTATCGATGCGCACTAAGATAAGAGGCAGAACCCAATCGCAGTTTATATCTCAAACTAAGGATTTAAGTCCCTAATTATAACACTCGTAGGATTAATTGATTTACTCTAAGTGATATTGTATCTACCTAAGCCTGCAGGATAGCACAAAGATAAATCTTACTTAGAGTAACTCAACAATTCCTGAATATTGCTGAAGTGATCCAACACTATGGATATACACTACTATACTCAACCAATAATCTAGGTTCAGTCAATTTTATTTAATCACCATGGATTTATCCAACACTATCAATCCTTACTCTAATTGAGTGAGTCTTACACAAGAATCCAAAGATATAACCAAGAGGTCACTCAATATGGGTTACTATCACATGGAAGAATCTCAATCTAATATCTTAGATGTATTCTTCCATAAGGTTTAAGATCAGCTTCTAAGGTTAGAAAGGATCATCTATGTTCCTACCTCAATATGTCATATTAGGTCTTTCCTACCTCAAGGTGTATCATCCTTTAAGGTTCTTAAGCATTTTAAAGACTCCTAAAGTAAGATGCTTATGATCTCACTCTTCTACCACTTAAGTTAAAGATTCAAGGTTTCTTATTATCTTAGATAAAAGTGATTAATTCAGATGGCTAGATCTATCTAATCACACTCTATTTTATAATTATGGGATGAAATCAAAGGTATTATTCAAATTAGGTCATTTCATAAATTATTATAGTTTTATTATCCATCTTATGACAATAGTCTTATATAAGTGAAAATTAAAGATCTAAAGCTTAGATTCAGATGATTCAATCACATAACTTCATTATTAATCTTAGCACTTCTAGTTCAATGATTTAGGATCGATACTAAATCAGATGCATTATGGGAATAATAACAATTAGGTTATCTTACAATCAAGTCATTTGATTAACTGGCTAAGAATTTGAATCTTAATTCGATTAACTAGGGTTTCATAATAGACAGTAAAGTAAACACAACTGTAGGAAATAATAGTAAAGGCACTATGTAACTGATCTTTAAAGACTAAACAAAGTAATGCTACGTCAAAATAGAATACTAAAAGTAGACAAAAATATATTAAATGCTCAGAAATCAATGTGAAAGGTCAAATTATGTAGTATATGTCACTGGAATGATGTACCCAAATATGCCACAACACAATATGCAATGGTATGTCACAGAACTATCACTGAAAGTCTATGAGTCATTCGGTCCAATGTATATATACACTCAGTTGGGAAGACAGTATGGTGATGCTGATGCATCCTAAGATTCCCCAGTCTATGTATGCAACATTCCGTAACCCATAATTTATCACTGATACTCATGCATCACTGCTGAAATGATTCATCAAACTCATGCTCATGTATATGCCCATGCTTCTATTCTATGTGAGTAAAATTCAAAAATCCACAAAACTTTGAATACCAAAAATGAATTCTAGGTCTCCACTGTGTAGAATCCTGCTAAAAGGAATCTAACTCCTAGCTTTTAGAATGATAATTGGTTATTGAAGATTTACTTAAAGATCATTAGGTGGGGTGATTGTATACACATATTTAGCGCATTTGTAAGAAAGGTGATTCTTATCTCTTAGTTTGATTAAGCCACCCTAATGAAGCGATCTTCGATAGGGAGCATCATTTGTTCGCAATTTGTATCTCAAACTAAATTAATAAGATACCTAACTTACAATCACACTCAGTGTCTTAAAGAAGGTGATTCTAATTACTTAGTTTGTTTAAGCCACTCCTATTGAAGCGGTCTTTGCTAGGAGGCATCGCCCGTTGGCGATTTATATTTCAAACAAACTAAGGAATAAGCACCTATTTAATACACTCTTAGTCTTGGGAGATTTACACTAACGGGACTGTATTCGTCTAATCCTTCGGGATAGTACCTGCTCATAAGTCCACATTGGAGTGAATCAACCAATGTTGAATACTACTGAAGAAAATCAGTACTCTAGGTATTCCATACTACACCAACCAATAATTTGGGTTCACATAACTCTATTTAATTAATATGGATTTATCAAGACTATAAATTCTTATACTAAATAGGTAAGCCCTATACAAGGTTCTAAGAAAATGTGATCAAGTATCACTCAATATTGGTTCTACCACAAGGAACAGTGTCATTCTAAATCTTAAGTGATTCCTACCACGAGGGGTTAAGATCAACTTTTAAAGTTAAGGGGGTCAACTAAGCTTCTACCTCAATGAGTTATACAAAGTCCTCCTACCTCAATGTATATTCAAATTTAGGTCTTTAAAATATTTCAAAAATGATCTTGTATTGAGATACTTAAGATCTCACACTCTAATGCTAACTCTCTAGGTTTTACTTATCTTTTATTTTTAGGATGATCAGATCGGATGATTAAGTCATCTGATCATAGCTTATTCTAAAATTATGGGACTTAAATCAAGGATGGTAATAGATTTAGATCACTTGTTCAAACAATAAAGTTCTATTAATCTTATTATGCTAATAGTCTTATTTAGGGGAAAAATCAAGGATTTAAGGTTCAGATTCAGATTAAGCAATCTCATAAGTTTATTATTAACCTTAACATGTCTAATCCAAATGTTTAAAATCAATGTCAAATAAAATGTATTATTGGAATAATGTCAATCACATTATTTTATAATCATATTCATTTATTAAAGATTTAAGAGTTTGAATCTTAATCAAGCAGATTAGGGTTTAACCCCTACTCATGTCCAATTATGATCAAGTGTTTATTTATAGATCAAATATTAAATTAGTGAATTAAGTATGTATTATTGGTGACAATCTTAGACCTAGATAAAGTCTTAAAAGCTTGATCAAAGTCTTAAGACTTCTTAAGTTACTTAAGGTGATTAAGTTCTCCAATTTCAGATTTATTCAATTTATATATTATAAATTAGTATACAATATTTCCATATATTTTCCTTACTGTTGTGAAGCATATTAACAGAAAAATTTATGAAAATAGAAAGTAATTAGTGCTAATCAAACCCTAAATCAATCCAAAAGGATTAGCACATAAATATAAATCTAGCCATTAGAATTTCATACAAATTGGCACATATGTTCTATTTAATCATACAATTAATCAGAGACTAAGTTTGCTAAAATCTAATATATAAAAACCCTAATTTTCACTAATTATGGTTTAACAAGATTAGGGCATAAGTTAAAACAGAGATCAAAAAAATAATTCACTTAGCACATTCATTTTACTCTTCATAAAGAGACTAATGGCACCCTAAACACGCAATTTGGTTAAGTATAATTGCTAATTCACCCTAATCAAGATCAACAATAATTAGGCAAAATCAGAAAATCTAGCCATTAGATGTTTAAAATTATTTTATATTCAGATCCCTGATGATTTTCTGATCAATTTCATATATGATATTATAAGGCTTGGACCAGTGGATTAAAAGTTATTCAATTAATATATTATGTATTTTTCCAATTTAATTTTCCTATGATTGGATTAGTTAGATTATTTTCCTTAAGGAAAATAAATCCAATTAATCAGATTTATTTAAAATGGGCTCGGCCCATTAGCTGAACCGCACGGGTCGACCGGGGATCGAAGACCCGGGACTGTCGCACAGTGTGGGTCATGGGCTGACCAGACCCGTACAGGGTCTTCGTCCTCAAGCTTCCATCCCGATGGAAGGACCCAATTAGGGAAACCCTAATTGGTTAATTCCAGCGCATCTTGACCACGGCACGACCAACCAATAATCGCTCACGTTCACCGTTGTCAGGCACACCGAACGGGACCCAAAGTCCTCTGTGAGGTGGTCTGGATAGGCCAAACCCTACTCACCTGATAGCTCCCATAATGGAGCTACTATGGGGAGATAATTCTCCCCATATAGGCCATGCCAGACCCAGGGCTCGATCCCTACACCTTCAGGGAGGTGAGATGGATCGAAGCCCCTTGGTCTGAGGGCCTGAGGTAGGCTGGAATGCCGGTACCTTACTCACCCGAGGCATTCCTAAAGGGACTTAGCCCGATCAATCAACTCGATCGACTGAGACTAGCTCAATACGCAGCAATACGAGTCAAAAGAAGAAGGGTCCGAGCCTCATTGGCTCGAAATCGGCAAGTGGGGGTACCTGTTTTGACGGGGGAGCTCAGGACGATCGACTGAGGGCTTAGATTTCTTAAGCTGAGGTTTCATACACTGCAAAGGATCATGAACACCAGGAGAGCCTACTATCAGCAGTTTGGGAGCTCCTGGGATCGCCTACATAAGCTCGGATAGATGGAAATGGTGGAAGTTACAGAGAGCTCAATTGATCAGTAAAGGATCATAGAGTGGACTACTGAGGCTATTTATAACCTCAGCATGAAATGGGGAAGCATCCAGAGCCATTGGCTCGGGCTAGAGAGACCCGAGAGGTTGGGCCATGGCCGAGCTCTCAATTTTCCTAATTGAGCTCGGTCGGGTCACGAGGCCCAATCGGGGTCCTTGCCAAGATGGGGGAGGTCTTAACAACCTTGCTGAGGTAGACGTAGGAGTGGGGGACAAGCGGGGTAGCAGGTAGTATGGGGAGGATCTCCCTATCGGGTGTGGCAAGAGGAAGACGAAGGTCTACAGTAGCGGGACCTTCGTATGCCGTCTGATCTATCGATCAGATGGAGCTATGGCAGGGATCACTCTAATCCTAACGGTCGATAGCGGGGGCGATCCGGGCCAAAAGATCGGTTGGGCAGATCCGATGGCTGACCCACGATCCCATGAGATATGATCTTGGCCGTTGGTTCCTTTAAACGCAACGGCTAGATTTGTGGGACGCCGATGTTGTGCGACCCGGGCTCTGCAACGGATCCCGACTCAGTTTCAATAGCTTCCTTATAGTATACTAAGTAATTTAACAAGGAGAAACTTAATTTGGACTTCAATTGGTCAAGTTTGGCCTAATTAGGGTTAGAGGTATTTTGATCATCTTTAATTTTCTAAAATTGAGATGCTAAATATGATTTTAGATTATTGATGACATTAAAATTCTAAGCTAGTTAGCACTTTGAATTTCTTGATTTGAAGTTGAATTGATCAAGTTATGGTTAATTGAAGACTGTGGGCATTTTTGTCATTTTTGGGTGAGGGTCCTAAATGTCACTTTCCAAACTAAGCTCTAAATGGAAAAACTAACACCATTACAGTGATGGGGCAATTCTGCTGAGTTTCTTAAGTCCCATATTAGCTATGTTTTGATAACTAGATTAAAAGTTTGAGTGTTTGATTATGACGTAATGTCATTAGGTTAAATATACCCTGAGCAAATTTTTTAATTATGTTAGTTGATTCTTTTTATTTTTCTAAGTAAAATGAGATATATATTTATTATGTTTAGACTAGTATTTTTAAAGTTATTAAATCTTAAAGTTTTATTTAAATCAAATTAATTTTATTTAATTTATTATTCAAAAATTTAGATTTAAAGAATTCACTATTTAAACAAATTAAATAAATCATAATAATTAATTAATTAAGTTACGATTATAAATTCAAATATCTACTGATTTGTATTTAATTAATTTATTAAATTACTTCTTAATTATAACTAATAATCTATTATTTGAATTCTCTAATTAATTATTAATTAATGATTAATTATTAAATAACCTTACTATTAAATTAATTAACCATTAATTAAAATATTAGGACAACTTAATCTAACTATTTAGTTACTGATTAGCTAACTAACTTAATTTAATTAACCTAATGACATAATATTTCTATAGTTTTAATTATATACTAAATTAATTATACTAACTTAATTAACATAACAGTATAACTATATATATATATATAATATGATTATTATATTTATTAATCTCTTCTACAGAAATGATGCGGCGGGCCCACCGTTGACACGTGGCGCGTTCAGACGGGGTGCAACAGTGGAACGGGTCCCACGTGCTGCAGCTGGAGGGAACAGTCGGGAGACGCCTCTATACTGGACTGGGTGAGGAGATAGCTGGTGGGCCCCACACTAGACAATCACACAAATAGAGGGACCCACACCTGCGGCACAGTAGAGGATGCCACGCGTTGGCTCATACACGTGACAGCGCACGCCGTGGGTCCCGTTTCCTGGCTCTCACACAAGGCGCACGCCCCGTACCATACGCGGGTCAAGCTCGGGTCGACCTGACCCGGCCCGATATCCAGAACCATCCCTCGGCACTCCGAGAGGTCGAGACTAGGGCATCCATTTTGAGGGGCTTCCGGGCCACGTTAGGTCCCGACCCGCATGGAGATGCAAAGAGCGTGACTAGACCATCCTAATGACGATCGGATCCTAGCTAGAGGTGACCGGAGTTGACAACGGGAGCTAACCCTAGGTCCTTAAGATTGGTGCCTAGGCGCAACTATTGTGGATCGTTACTCCTTAGGTTCACGATATATCAATGCATCGATCGCCATATCGATATGTTTTGACAATAATGAGGTTTAATTCATTGTAATTTAGGCATGGAAATGCAGAGTAAGATCGACTTCATATGATAGGAAGGTGGAGAAGTACCTGGATCGGTTGATCCGATCTTTCCAGCTTCGGTGCGGACTCGCTGCGATCACTTCGGGTTTAATCTGTGCCCCTAGTGCCGAGGTCTTTAAGGACACTCGGACGGAGCGATCGAAGGCGGGGAGGGAGCCGGTTGGCCCGAGATGCGGCGGATGCGCCACGTGGCGATGGAGATGGAGAAGGCGAGGGAGACAAGCCCTGGTCCATCCGATCGAATCAATCGAATGACTCTGATTGGTCCGCCCTATATAGAGAGGCTTGACGCCATTGCAAATAGAGAATGGCGCACGTATTTTGTGGACGGCGCCGTTTGGAGAAAAGAAAATATATTAAATAATATTAATTTAATTATTTTTGATTTTCTTATATAAAATTAACTAATTAAATGATCCCAAAAAAATTCTGAACATTCACCACTAGCTAACTGAGGGGTGAGGAACACAACGGTGAGGTTAAATTTTTGATTCGACGAATTTTTTATTTTCTCATTTTCTGAAGTATTTAAAAATTGTGAAAATATTCAATAAAATTTTAACGACTTCTGATTGACATGAAAATATGGTAAGTAGCACAATGGCAAAGTTTGTCTTTCAGTTTGTGGTCCATTTAGAAAGGTCAAATTCAAGGGTTTATAGATTTTCCAAAAAATTAGGATTTGATCAATTTGGCTCCTGATTTGGACTAGGTCATAGTGGATGACTCCTAATAACTTGATTAATATTTAGGATCAAGATTAGGACTGAGATTAGTCCTAAAAGACTATGGTAACAGCTCGAGTTATTACATGTGATGACCCCAATATTGAGTAGTAACTAAACTCAACATTGGTGCGTCACCACGACATCTAGTACTGGATTAGGAGGAAGTTAACCCAAATCACTAGAAGCTGTGTTTAACCAAGGATCATGAAGAGGATCTTTAGTTAAGATGGGAGAATAGGAGAAGAGGAAATGCACATTATGAATATGATATGATAAATATGAATTCAAATGCACGTATGGGATCAAAGTAGTTACAATTTCATATATGAAAATGTTAATTGTGTGCACGTACAAGAGTAAATAATTACGAATTCAAAGGAGAAATTAAAATCAAAATATGTACAAAGGGAAGAGTGACATGAATTGATAATATATGAAAGTAATAAGAATGCATGAATAGAAATGATTACAATTATGACTAAAAGAAATGAAATATGTGTACAGATATACTTATAATCACTTGAAGTAAATAATAATTACAATCATAAGTAATAATAAGAGCTTAAAGTGATTGTAACATACATGTGAAAATAACATTTGCAAGTAAGAGTAGAAGTAAATATTGACATATAATATTAAGAGATTTATAATTAGGAGATGCATATGCAAATATGCCACAAGTAGGGATGGATGCAAATAATTACATGTAGTAAATGATTATATGATCATAATGAAATGCATGAATAATTATGCAATAATAAGGATATATGAGCATGACATATTTATGAAATCCATTCAATTATCCACCTAAATTTCCAATTAAGTATCCATTTATCTAAACCAAGCATTTAAGTAAGAAAGAACTAATTCCAACACATAATAAATAAAGGCAACAATTAAATTTAGTTATTACATGCCAAAACTAAATAGAGAATAAGTAAGTAAAGTCACTCTCTCACATTTAACATAAAAGCAACTAACACTAATAAATACGTAAGCAAGAAAATATTAATCTTTTAGGCACTTGGTCCAGCTCCACTAGCATCCTAATGCACCTAATCTATCATATTTTAGCATATAAATATGATAGGGCAATGCCAATAAAAAGAAAGCATAGTTAGACTAAACAGTTTAAGCACAATTAAAGATTGGGCTAAATATTTTAATATTTATTTTGGATATCAAAACTAGTTACAATTTAAGTATAAGCAATGCTGCAAAATACAAGCATATGAATATGGAAGGAAAATAGACAATTGTAAAGAAAGACAGTTAAAATAAAAGAGCGAGTAAGAATACTCACAAGTAGAGGCATTCTAGACTGCATATAATATAAGGGTAAAAGCATCTTAAATAAGCTAGAAAAGTACTAAAGTGCATATGAAAGTAATTAAAATGAAACATGTATATGTTCAATGGAACTATGCTAAGTAAGAAAAGTAAACAGTGAAGCATTTAAACAGAATTATAACAATATTCATTGCAGTATATATGAACTATAAACAAGTAAAATATAGTATTAAGAATATGAAAAGTGCAAAGTATAGTAATTGAAGGAAGATCTTAGACTATTAGTTTAAGATTCATATCGTCTAGAACTATGGAAAGTAACTATAGCTTGAAAGCTATAATTAGATTTCACAATCAATAAGATTATAAAAGAACTCATATGTTATTAATTAAAATTATTTTATAAAAGTTTTCATTCTGTGGGTAAATACAGAATGAAGCGAGGAGTTAAACACGTCTGTTTAACAAGTAAAGGAAAGCGGGGCTCAAAACAAATAACACACACATTCATCCTCTGAGAATGTGAGGTCTCCTTATTACTCCTAATTAGCCTACCCTTGGCTAAACCAAGAATGTTAACCCCTATAGTTTTAATATGAAAGTTTTATTTATGTACAATGCCTTATATGAATGTGTCAAATGAAATAGGCTCAAAGCTAAGCAAGCATTCAAGGAAAATTCAATAATTACAAACTATGTGATATCTAAGGTTATCTAATTTTAATGATCTCTTTAATGATTGGAGCTAATTGAGCTCCCAATTGACTTTAAGATATTGATCTCAAGTCAATTGTAAATGATATAAGTAGTTGGGGTTTTGGAAAATAGTAGTTTAATATCATTTTATGAGGTGGCAAAAAAAATTTATAAGTATAATGATGCTAGAAGAAACTAATTCTACTCTTATCCTAAGCCATTGATTGAAATTGGTTAATTACAACATGATTTAAGAAACTAGTTAGGAAAGAGGCTAGCTGTGAATTTATCAAATTGGAATAAGATGGGAGTTAAGATTCTACAAGCTCAACTCATCTAATTAGATTATGTTGAAATTTTTTGATCAAATATATTACTAGCTGATAACTCCAAGATTTATAGTAAAATAAGTTAATAAAAACAAACACTTTTCAATTTAAAATTATAAATTTTGATGTGTTTTTGCTGCTTTTCAGGATAAAAGATGAGCAAATTAAAACTTGGCTTAAATATGCAATACTAGGAGAAACCCGCTGTAGCGCGCCCCAGCACACTGCAGAGCACCAAGGCGACATTTGTGGAACTTAGGCAGAAGAAATAAAACATAATTGAGCCACCACATCGCGCTATAGCAGACCAAAATCAAAACCCGATCGCTACAACGCACCACGGTAGAATGAATATCAAATTTAGATTTATTTGATCTGCCATAGCGCGCCACAGTGGGGGGCCAATTCGAAACTGAGATGCCACAGAGCGCCGTAGCACGCTGAGCGCGCTGCAACGCGCCGTTGCGCCCGACACAGTTCTTGCCAAAAATTAGCATTCAAGGCAGCATAGGGAAGGCCAAACAATTGAATTCTTCCCCTTCCAACAGCTGAAATTAATATCAAATTAATTTAAAACCTCTCATTCTCAAGAAATAATTCATGAAGAAATGAATTAAAGATATGAGGAAGATAGAAGGAGTGGATGCAATAAAAAATGAGGAATCTTTATTATAAATATTATTATAAAAGCATATGTTTAAACCATCATGGGGAAGAGCAAGGGGCTAATTTAATTATTTTACACAATAAAATAAAAATGCAAACAACCTAAATCCCTTAATTACCAAGGGAATAAATGAATAATCATTTAATAAAAGCATAAATTTCTAAATGGGATTTATTTGTTGAATTAAATTTTAAACAGGTGAAAGAAGTCTATAAAAGGGAGATTTGAAGATTGAGAGAGGGTTCCAATTTTTGACATTCCAGTCCCCTAAAGGAATAGCTACAGCTAGAGGAGAAAGGAGAACTCTCCAAAGGGAAGAAGGCTTACAAAAAACAAGAAGGAGAAGGAAACAACAAAGGAAAAAGGGCAGAGCAGTCAAGATGAAGTGCAGGAGGAGTCCAAAAGAACCCGAGAAAACCTCCGAGTGATTCCTAGTATTTCTTCCTAAACTTCTCTGATTTCTTTCTGTTGTGACCTGATGGCGAGGTTCACTTTTCTTTATATGTGTGCTTATGCTTATTTAGTAATGGAAGGCTAAAATACCTTTAGAGAGGGTTGAGATGTAATTGTATAAAATTGTAAGGGTATGGTGGTGTTTTAATGAATTGTTTGAATGAATGAAAAGAACTTGTGTTCCAAGCTCATCAATTGGGTAAGAGCAAAGAAGGTAGTGCAAGTAGAGCTAAGAATTATGTGACAAATTCTCAAGCTCACTTGCACCTTTTCTTAAAGGCTCTACCAAGAGATTTGATGCTTGTGAACCAAGTTCTCCATTAACTTTGCTCTGCTGCTCAGTAAGGTAGAAGGGATGAGAGGACTTTGGAAAACTCGATATATGTTGTGACATAGTTCATTGACCCAACGCATCCTCCCATTCAGCTAAATCACGTGTGAAGCGCATGATGCATGGTTAATGGTGAACCACAATTTCTAGAGGACAATAAATCCCAGAATTAAAACTTCCACTTATTACTTCAGAGCACGTACACTTGCGTGCAAATGCAAATGTGCATTTTTCATCTGTCACCAGTCTAGTTAGATTGAATTAGTTTGAGGAAGATCTAAGTGTATAGGAGAGGAAGGAATTGTAAACTACAAGCTCTTCAATTCCTATAAGTTGATGGTTAATGAGATCATTAGGGTTCCTAAACTATACTAATGAGTTTAGGACTCCTAATTCGACTCCTTAAAGGACTTAAGAGAGGACTTAAGAAACTAAGGTAAAGTGAACAAGGATTCAATCAAGTTACTTAAGACTAATCCTAACTAATTCATAACCTATAATTATATTAGCATCAAGATTTATTACACTTAACTAAGTATCGTACAACTTTTAAGATTACAAGCAAAATATATTACAAACTTATTCCTAAGGCATCTCTTCTAAGATTAGAGGTTGAATTAATCAATTTCGTAAATATAGAAGCATCTAATATGAGAAAATTAAATGTGGGAAGTAATTAAATGTGGCAAGTTAGCAACCCTAAGGTTCAAGCATACATAAAACATAAAATTATAAAATTAGAAGAACTATCAAAATTACCCTAATTTAGGAGCCAAAAACCTAAAATTACCAATTATTGTCCAAACAAAATATTACATGCAAATATGGAATCCTTATAGCATAAGGAGAAAAATCAACTAAGTAGGTCAAATTTGGACAACATTGGGTTTTTAGGATTTGGGAGGATTCCTAATTAAGATTAAAAAGTCAACATTAAATATAGGGTTCAAAACCTACATTTGATCTCATATTAATATTCCTCACATTTTTGAGAGTGAAATGGACTATTTCATCATTTAATTTGGGCATTAAACGATCAAATTAGGTCACATACAATATTGGAATTAGATGAAATAATTTAAATTAATCTAAAATTATGATTAATTAATACATTCACCAAAACAGAAATTAAATTGTATATTATTAATCTACGAGTTCTTACGATCGAAACGATATATAATTTTGCATTATTTGGATGTGTATTATTAAAGTTATGAATGAAATAAATTTGAATAATTAAAATATTAACTAAGTGCAGAATAATTATTGCATTATATCCATTAATCATTAAAAAACAACTGTACATAAAAAATGAGAGGGCATATAAATTTTTATGAAACATAAATTTGTATTTTTACGAAATTCGAAACGGCAGCACGGAAAAACAAGGAATGACGGCGCTCCAAAAGACGCGCGTCGTTAGACACGCGTCGCTCACTAATAGGAGTCGCGTGTCAAGACGGGGTATGGCAGCCACCCCTTAATCATTTAAGATTTAAGTAGTGGTCATCATTGGGCAAACCTTCACTTAGGATTAGATTATAAATAAAGATTCCTAATCCACTGTTAAGGGAAGGATATGCCCCAAGTAGAGAGCAAATGGAGCAGTCACTAAATGAGTATACTAAAATATCAAAGTGCAGAAGAAAGTACCAAATGATAACATCCTTACACCCATGATAAAATAAAGAATAATATAACTCATAATAAATTAGCAGGAAAGGAAATGCAGTCTAGAATCTGTATTATTACAAAACATTTAAAAGTTTAAGAATAACATATAAGAAAGACACTCAGTTCTCACAATAGAATATAAAGAAACTAAGGATCTAAACTGGTGCGCTCTTCTTCCTGAACAAGCTCTTTAGAAGGTCCTACTTCAAATAACTCAGAGTCTTCCATTGTCGGTATCACAATGATAGGGCCCCAGCCAATAAAAAAGAAAATCTGATTAGACAGAATGTCTAAGTACATTTTAGGTTAAGTGTTTTATGTATTAAATGATATCACAAATATCTAAGCAATTTAGGAGCAGTAAAGCAATAAAAAAATTAATAGAAGTTATAATTAACTAATTATAACTTAAACAAAGTGTAAGGTAAGCACATACCTCAACTCAAGCTGCAGAAGTGGTTAGGAAACATAATAATGAAAATCTACTAAGTATAAGAATATCCTAAGTAATATGATCAATTCTACATATGCTGGTTTGTAATACGAAATGAAAATACTGAATTGAAATAAAATTATAACATCCTACCATGCTTTCACATGTAAGCAAAACTACTAAATATACACAATTTATAGAAAATACTGTAAAGGCTAAAATACTACAAATAAATAACAGTGTTGTATAAAGAAATATGCTGAAAAAATAAAGTGAAAATTATCATCTCACGTGGGCATATTCTTACACAGTCATGCCAAAAATAAATACCTTTTTAATCTTTTTAATTATTTAAGAGAAATATCACAAACTAAATATCAATTTATAGTAGAAATATCCTAGATAAAAATCACCTTCTAGGGGAAATACCCAAGATAAACACCACCTCAATATGTTGTCATACTGTCAAGGCAAACTAAGTAAGACATACTTCATAAAGTTTTAATAACATCCATTACTTTAAATTGCTTCTTTCAATTATAAATATGCTTTATGAATGTATCAAATTTAACATAGAATATCCATCAAATATCCTATGCTCCATATAATGTATCAAAAATACAAAGTTCCAAAATAAGGAAGCAAAGCATTCAAATTCAAGGTATTAATAGCACTAAACAAACTCTGTAATATCACTTATTTTCTAATTAAATCGTTCTATCTAATTTGAACTTATACAAGTTTAGGATCTCCAATATCCAACTATCGAGTATAAATTTAGAACATCAGTCCTACTAAGTTAAAAGCAATTAGAACTAATCAAGTTCTAACATATTTCAATCAATGTCGCTTATTTAAGTTAATAAGTAAATCCAACATCCTAATTGATGATTTTAAATAATCCCAAGCCAATCTTGATTATTACAATTTAAAATTTGGAGATTAAGATGTTAAACTTCAAGTATTGAAGTTTATCTTTTAATCCAATAGGTTCTAATATTTATGGTATGAAGCTAAACCAAATTCTCACAAACTATAATTAAGGCTATCTTATTAAGCAAGATCAAGCTTAATAAGATGGATCTCTAAACTTAATCTAAAGTTTAAATACAAAATAATCATGAATAAATGATGAAATTTTAAAAAGCTATCAAACCAAGGTTTCATTTATTAAGTAACCCATTTACTTAATAGATGAATTCTAACCTCAATTTCTAAACTAATTTCTAAGGAATAAAATCCTAAAGATTTAACAGAAAGTCCTAATAAATGGATTTAGGATAAAGAGAAATTAGGGATTTTAATCTTAATTATTTACATATTATTCTGATATGATTCTCTAAAGAAAGCATAAGATGAGCTAAATTCACCTTATGAAATTTAATTTAAGACTTAACAGATTTTTAAGTAAATTTTTGGGTTTTCCATAAAATGATAATTTAAGAAGTTAAACATCCTAAACTAATCTCAAATTAGTTATAATACTATTTTTAGAGACTATATTATGATTTTAAGGCTTAAGCATACTTAAACCTAAATTTGAGCAAAATGACCATTTTGCCCCTACTTAAGGGTCTAAAATTCAACTTTATGAATTAGGACTCTAAATTCAAATTTATTAACAATAAAAAGTTACTTACTGTCTAATAGAAGATATACAGTAAGTACACAAATTTTGGATAAATATTAAGCCTTGTGATCTCAATTTAAGGAAATTGGCTCATAAGGGCAATTTGGTAATTTATCTGAATAAAATATAAATTTTCTGTCAGTTTATTGAAGTTTAATGTCTAAGGTTTCCATAGAACTTACAATTATTTGATATGAAATGGCCAAGTTAAAGCCAAAATAAATTTCAGATTCAAAATTGTAATTTAAGGTTTCATAAATGGGGGTCAAAAACTTAACTTTTCTAATTGATGTCCAAATTCAGCAAACTCAATAGCTATAGCTTCCCTATAACCCACTGAGTACTTTAACTGGGAGTACACCCAAATTAGACTTTATTTGGTTAAGTTATAGCTTAATTAGAGTTTAGGTGATTAGTGAGTGATTAGTGAAATTTATCACCGAATCACAAAACTAACCACACCATTAAGTTCTACTCTACTCTATGAGCTATTAGAAACTTAAATCACTCAATTTAGATTATTAATTATGCTAATATTTACTAATCAAGTTTTAGGGTGATTAAGATTAATTAAGAGATATAACCATTAAAACTTAAATACTATTGTAGTTTAATATTTATTAGGTCTTCGTGATCAAAATAGTATATTGGAAGACCTAATTTATATCTCAATTGACTAAGTTATGGTCAATTAAAGTTTTAAAATTAATTAGGGTAATTAGGGTTAGGTCCTAAAAGTGATTAAGCAAACCCTAACCCAAATAGAAAAATGAATACTATCAGATTATTCTATAGGTTTTCCTGATCACTTCAAGATCCATATTGGCTATGTTTGGATTAGTGTGTGAAATATTATGAGCCATGGAAGATTATGGTTGGGTCCTAAAAGTGATTAGTCAATTTACACTTCAAATAGAGAAATTAACACTACTAGAATAATCTTGAGAGTTTCCTGATTAAAATGAGATCCATATTAGGTAAATTTGGGTATGTGTGTGCAAGGTTATGATAATTTGAATATTTAGGCCATTTATGTCAAATTGTGGGGATCCTAAATATCACTAAGTGAAATATAGCTCTTAAGGAAAATTGGATAGTGCCAAAGTGATCCTTTATTTTTACGAATCATAATGGTACATTTAATTGCTATATTTGGATTTATAAATTATAAGATATGATTGATTAAAGATTTGATGTAATTAATTAAATTTAATCATATTAATATTATTATTTATAAATTTTATTAAAATATATTTATTTTTAATTCTACGACTGGGACCCACGGCAATCAATTGAAGGCGAATGATAGTTGATTGTGAGATCGGTGGGTCCCACACCCATCGCGTCAGGTGGCTGCAGACGCGCGGTCCTGCCCTCCACGTGGCGTAAAGCTGTATGCTGAGCATCGATGTGGGCCCCCCACTGTCTGGTAACGCAGTAATGGCACACGGGTCGAGCTGGCCCATCCCGGCCCGAGACTGTCTACGCCTTCGACCGACACTCCGCAGGCCGATGCTTAGGGCACATAATTACGGTGGCTTCCCGGCAACGGCAGCCTCCAGCCAGCACGGCCAAAGCTCCAGCACGATTATACATTTCTATCGATGGTCGAACCGGCGATTGAGGAGGCCTATGCCGCCGGCAAGACTTAACCCTAGTTCCTTGGATTCGGGTGAGAGTGGTGAACATGAACTACTACTGTGGGGTATTGCAGATCGATCGTAAAATCCGATCAATCTCAATCGTTAAAACTTAATTAGATCAATACATTCATCAATCAAGTATATGAAATAACCATATGGACTGAAACATATGCGATCAATTGAGTAATCGGGAAATTAGAGTATACATGATCGATGGATAGAAACGATCGCTTAATCGAAGGTAGCTCGATTCTTTTTAGAGGTCAAATATGGTTAAACAAAATATCGTGGAATCGGCCAGACAACTTATTACATGCTTAGAGCGGTGGATCGACACCTGCTTGGCCGTGGTTTACGCAGGAAGAAGGGTAGGGTAATGCGCGTCCAATTTTTCGCTGCATGTGAGGTTCGCGGAGACGATGATCCTCAGCCATCTGATCGAGCGATCAGACGGCGCAGATGGTCTATCTCAACAGACAGCGTGAGTAGAAAATTTAAACAACATGATTAATTATATGATGGCACAGCTTAATAAATTAATAATTTAATTATTATTTAAATATTTATTATTTAATTTTAATAATTAAAATTAAACTAGTAAACGTATTAGATAAAATCCCAATAAATCACCCTTAGCTAATTAAGAGGTGAGGAACGCAACGGCGTGATCAGATTTTTGTTTTGGCGAATATTTAATTATTCAAATTTTAGGGGTATTCAAATAATATTAAAATATTTGCCAAAAATCCAACGACTTCCAAATGCTTCCAAAACATCACCGTTAGCTAATTTGGGAGGTGGTGAATGCAATGGCGAAGCCAAATTTTTGATTTAAGGTCAAATTAAATAGGTCAATTTCTAGGGTTTTTGGAGATTCCCAAAATCAGGATTTGATCCATTTGATTCCTGATTTGGACTAGGTTTTTGTAGTAAGTTTCTAATAACTTAATTAGTGCACTAGAACCATAATTAGGACTTAGATCAGTCATAATTGACCTTAGTAACAACCTAGGTTATTATACAGTGTCCCCTGCTAACTGTGCAGACTCGCAGTTTAGATGCTGAGCCAGTCCAATTCAGAAAAAAATCTAGACCGAGGGCCAGCCGCAGTTGACCATTTCTTCCCTGATGCATCCAATGAAGACGCGATTAGGTTTAGTCACTTCGCTCAACTCCGACGGTCTCTGGGTTCATCCCCGCACATCAGCGAGGAGATCTTGCCAATGCCGTTCACCTGAGACCATAATTGGAGCCATACTACGGGAATGGAGGAGACTGGACGATGCCCTAGGTCTCCCCGACAAATCCCTAAAGAATATTGTGGATGGTCGATCGATTGAACTCGATCTAGATCAATTTAGTTCAATCAAATCCCATCAATCGATTCAGGGTAGCTTGAAATAGGGTCTCATAAACAAAACAATAGAAGATTTGATTAAAAATGTACTTATAGAGGATTTGCTGGCTAGGATTTGGGAAAAATGGGCCTCCACTGAATCCTTCGACCTCAGCTCCAGGCACTCCTAGAAGTATGGTAAGAAGAGGATTGATCAGGGGCCGATTGGGACCATTTGTTCGATCTATAGATGAATGGTCTGATCTAACAGATGAGGATCGGGAAGGTAACATCCTTTGGAGTTCCCTAAGAAAACACGGAACAGCCAGGATCTGTAGATCCCACTGTTCTATGTTTGGCACCTCACACAAGATTCTCGCAAAAATGAAAATAAGCCATTGGATTATTTAAATAATATATATATATATATAATTTAAATACTTTAATTAAATAATTAATTATACACAATTTATTAATCAAAATTAAATAACCAAATGCACTCTAAGAAATCTCAAAAATTCACCCATACCTAATTGAGGGGTGTGGAACTCAAAAATGCAAATGGATTTTTGATCGAAGGTTAGTTTAATTATCTTAATTTATTGAGTAATTAAGTAATATTAAAATATTCGGGGAAAATTTGACGACTTTCAAACACTTCTAAAATACTATCCCTACCTAATTTGGGGGTGATGAGTCTAATGGTGGACTCCGTTTTCAATTATTTGGTCTAAATAAATTAGGCATTCTTAGAATTATTAGAAAAGTAGGGAACATTGGAAATTATTAAATGATCTCCAAATTGCACAAAAATTGAGGTGGAGGCTCTAAACACTATTATAAGACCAATGAAAGAAGATTAGAATTAATAATGTCACTAATGATGGGTAACAATACTAGGGTTGTTTCCAACTGGGGCAGAGCCCGCGAAGCCGCCGCACACAACGGTTGGCCACGGCTCACGGCGAGGTGATGTGTGGCCAGCCCTCACCAGGGAAACGAAATGACGACGCTGAGTCGTTTGATCAGTCGATCGAACAGTCTATGTCTCCTATCAAGTCAGATGGGCAACTAGACAAAAAAATGCAGTGAGGAGAACGGTGTGGAACGACGTCGTTAAACAGAATAATTAGATAATAATATTTAATTAATATCTAATGGATTTCCTAGTTAAAATTAACTGAGCAATTGCATTCAGAAAATTTCTAAATATTCACCCCTAGCTAATTGAGGGGTGAGAAATGTAACGATGGGGTCAGATTTTGATTTCGACGAGTATTTTATTTTCTCATTTTCCAGGGTATTTAAATATTATTAAAATATTCGATAGAATTTTGACAACTTTTGATTGCCACCAAAACATCACTCCTATCTAATTTGGGGGCAATGTGCGTAATGGCGAAGTCCGATTTTTGATTTGATGTCAAAATAATATGGTATCAAAAACTATCCTAAGCAATTTTGGAGCAACAAGGTATCAATAAAAGGGAATAAGCTATAAACCTTACGTTTGTAATGTAAATAAAATGTGAGGCCAAAAGACTTACCTCAACCCTAAAGCTGAAAAGAGAGATTAAGCATTTTATATAAATTACTAAGAGCAGATAAGATCCTAAGCAAAAATGATCAAACTACTTATGCTGATTTTATAAATGAAAAACAATATAGATAGAGTAGAAATAAGTCTAGCTTCCTAACATGCTTGCATATAAAACCAGAAATTGTTTAAAATATATAAATATTGGAAATATTGTAATTACAGAAAAGGCTTGCATAAATATTGAAAAATGCTAAACTAAGAGTATATAATGAAAATATTATCTTCAAAATGGACATTTGCCTAATTAGTCTTGCCATAATTGAAAAATGTGGGCTCAACTAGCCACCAAATAATCTCTTGAACCATCTAGAACACTAGTATTTAGATTAGCAGGTCTACTAAAAAATATCATATCATTATCATATATATATATATATATTTATCCTCCAGGAAACTAATGCCTGGGAACAGAACTGTACTAAATCTCAATATATGTATTAATACTGTGGAGGGAGACTAATTAGGACACATTCCACTAAAATGTTATATAATTTATGGATTCCTCTTAATTCATCTTATATGATTATTTATGTTCATGACTTTTGCAAGTTTCAAAGCTAACATAAAATATTCACCTAATATGCCAAAACCAAAAAGGCTTAAAACAAGGATGTAAAGTGTCCAAAACAAGATATAAATGGCACTACACAAACATCTGTGATATCACTTGTTTTCTAATTTTAATCATTCTAACTAATATAAGATTATACAAGCTTAAAATCTCCAACACCCTTCTATCCAGTATAACTCAGAGCTACAGTCCTATAAGGTTTAAATTAATTAGAACTAATCAAGTTCAAAAATAGTTCAATCAGTGACGCTTATATTAATTTAGTAATAAATCAAATGTCTTAATTTATGATTTATTAACTCAACCAAATATTGATTAAGGTAAACCAAAAAGGCTTAAAACAAGGAAGTAAAGCGTACAAAACAAGATATAAATGGCACTACACAAACATCTGCGGTATCACTTATTTTATAATTTTAATCATCATAACTAATATAAGATTATACAAGCTTAGAATCTTCAACATCCTACTATCCAGTATAACTCAGAGCTACGGTCCTATAAGGTTTAAATTAACTAGAACTAATCAAGTTCAAATATAATTCAATCAGTGACGCTTCTATTAATTAGTAATACATCAAATGTCTTAATTTATGATTTATTAACTCAACCCAATCTTAATTAAGGTAAACTAAGATTGAGGGATTAAGAATTAAACTCCAAAATGTTGTACTAAAGACTAAGGGTTTAAGGTTAATCCAACTTTCATGAACTACATGGTAAGGCTCCCTTATTAAGTATAATTAAAGTTAATAAGATGGATCTTTACTTTTAAATTAAGGTTTAAATACAAAATAATCATAATAAAGGGATGAAATCTAAGAATAAATAAAACTAAGGCTTCATTTTATTGAGTAACCCATTTACATAAGTAATGAAATCTAACCTAAGTCTGCCACTATAGCTTATGGAAGATTCTTGAATGCTTAAGGAAGAAGCTATTTTTAAGGAAAGCTACTTAAGAAAAGATTTAATGAATAATTCAATTATTAAACATTGAGTTATTTAAATCCTAATTATACTAATTTTCTTATTTTGAGAACATAGGGATGACATAATGTGGACTTAATTCCACATTATGAAACTTATAAGTTATTTTGGAGGTTTTAGAATAAAAACTATAGTTTTGCTTAGAATTCAATTTAATAAGTCTAAAAGAGTAAACTTGATTCCTAATCACTTAATTCATTGAGTTTATTGAATGTTTAAGGTTTCTTAGGTTTAAGAACACTTAAACCTAATTTTGATCAAAATGACTAAAATGCCCCACATAAGGGTAAAAAATGCAACTTTTTAAATTAGAGCACTAAATTGGATTTTATTAGTACCAAATGGTTTATTACTGTCTAATATAAAGATAGACACTAAGAACACCTAAATTAGTCAAGGATTAAGTCTAATGAGCTTAAATTATGATTTAAGCTCATTAAATATTGATTAACAATTTTACTTAGGGAAATCTAAAAATGTTGCTATACTTATGTTATTTAGTGTCTAAGGATTTCATAGAATCAAAAATTACTAAATTCTGGGTTCATTTGACTAAGTTATTATCAAAATAAGTTAGGATTAGGTCCAAGAACCTAAATTTTCCATTTAGCATCAAAATTGAGTAAAGTTAGTGGCTAAAGTTTACATATAGCATGCTGATCAGAATGAAACTGAATTCACTCAATTTGAACTCTGTTTGATTAACTTATGCCCTATGTAGGGTTTAGGGTGATTTATGGGTGATTAATGAAATTAATTACAAAATTTCAAAATTAGCTTCACCACTATGCTCTACACTACACTAGGAGCTACCAGCAACTTGAAATTCTAAATTTGAATGATTAATGAAGCTAATCTTCACTAATTAAGATTTGGGGATAATAGTGCTAATTTGGCAGCCTAATTACCAAAACTAAAGTATTATTGCAATTTACTGTTCTACATATTCTCCTGATCAAAATGATATATTGGTTTACAAAATTTGAATCTAAATTGGCTAAGTTATGGCCTAATGAAGTTTCTAGGATTTAATCAAGGATTATGGAAAGATCGTAAATGTCATTAGGCAAAATACTAGTCCAACTGAAGCCTAAGCACTGCCATAATAATCTTGGTATTTTTCTGGTTAAAATGAGATATAGCATTATTATGTTTAGATCACTCAATTGCAAGTTATGGATGTTTAAAGTTCAGGCATTAATTGATTTAAATAATTTAAATCAAATCACTTAAACTAACTAATTTTCTAAACTAACATATGTGGGCCTGACAAATGATGGTTCGGACAGGCGGGGCCCACCAACTATTCAACGGACGAGGGTGTGGGCCTACAGGTGACTCAGCAGAGTGACAGAGTCACAGATGCACGAACCCAACACCTTAAATGCGGGTCAGGCCTGTCCCGCAAGTTCACCAACATTGCAAATCAAGACACCCCAAAGTTTTAGGGCATGACTACTATTGAGTACTGTGGACAAAATTGATATTTAACATCAATCAGGAATTAATCAAGGCTTAATTCGGTTCAATAGAGTTTAAAGGTTTATGAAATAATGATTGAACAATAAGTTAAGAGCAAACAAGGTGATCAAGAGAGTACCTCATGGTTCATCAGAAAAACATTTCGGTGCAAACAGGATGAAGGCTGCAGTCCTTTGGCTCTGGAGGTTTCTGGGTTTTTTGCACAAAAGTGAAATTAATTGCATTTAAATAGGGCATGAGGCAGAGGGTGAGCTTGAACGGCGATTAAAGCCCATCCTGGTGTGTGTCAAGGCTCACGACACGCGTCGCTCCATTGCATGGAAAATGATCATGCGACTGTTAGATCATGTGACTATTTGATAGAACAACGCAGATCGTGTGTCGTTCGATCAAACGGCAAGTTAGACTAATTTAAATGGAGGCTTGGAAGAATTAATTAATAATTAATGGCTTTAACTCCTAATTAAAATTTTAGTTATCAACTTAGCAACAAGAAATTCTAGAAATTCACCCTGAGCAAATTCGAGGGTGAGAAATGCAACTGCTAAGTTGTATTTCAATTTCAATCAGTATTTAATTATTCTATTTATTGGGGTATTTTAAATATATTAAAAAAATTGTGAAAATCTAATGACTCCTAACAGTTCCAAAATATGACCCCTAGCTAAGTTGGGGGTGATGGGCGCAATAGAGAAGTCAGATTTTTGATTTAAAATCAGTTTAATTAGGTCATTTTCCAAATTATTGTGATTTCCCAAAATTAGGGTCTGGTTCAAATGACTTCTAATTTGAACCAAAATTTTAGGGTTTGCTCCTAATTGCGTATTAAGACTATTAGAATCAAGAACATGACCTAGTTTAGTTTTGATTGACTAGAGTAACAACCTTGGGTTATTATAGACTCCCCCACTTAAGAACGATGTTATCATCAATATTACTTAAGTAGGAAGAACAAAGCAAAAATAAAAATGAATAAAGAATGAATAAGCAAGGTTGAGGAAGTACCATGATTCTCAAATAGCTTTGGGTGCTTCAATACATATCAAGTTCTTTCTTCCAGGTGGCTTCTTCAAGATAATGATTCTTCCAATGAACTTTGACCATAGGGATTGATCAGCTTTTTAGCTGCTTTTGATCCTTACCAAGAATTTTGATGGGTTCTTCAATGAACGATAGATCTGACTAGATTTCTGGGGAATGGAGATTATGTGATGTGGTTCTCTCAGGCACTTTCAGAGCGATGAAACGTGAAACAAATTGTGCACCATAGAAAAATTATCAGGCAACTCAAGCTTATATGCTGATGATCCAACCTTGGATATTATCTTAGAAAGCCCATCATATCTTAGACTGAGCTTTCCAGCTACCCCAAAATTGTAGATACCTTTCATTGGACTTGCCTTCAGCTATACGAGGTCACTTTCCTAGAATTCTAAAGGATGATGATGAGAGTCATGGTACTTACTCTATCAGTTTTGAGCTATCTAAATTCTCTATTGAATGAGCCTAACATTATTTTTAGTCCCTTCCACTAGTTCAAACCCATATAATTGGGCATCTCTAGTTTCAAACCAAGACAATGGAGTAGAGCACTTCCTCCCATACAATGCTTCATAAGGAGCCATTTTAATGCTCGACTAAAAATTATTGTTGTAATGGAACTCCACAAGAGGAATATGATCCTCCTAAGAACCAGCAAAATCAAGAACATAGAGTCTAAATAGATCTTCATGAATTTGATTTGCTCGTTCAGTCTAAACATCTTTTTGAGGATGAAAATTCATACTCATTGCTAGGGTGGTTCCCAGATCCCGATGCACTGCCTGCCAAAACCTTGAAGTAAACCTGTTGTCTCTATTAGATACGATCGATTTGGGGATGTCATGTAGTTTGACTATTTTCTTAATATATTGCTTGGTGAGCTTTTCGATAGAGTCAATCTAACGGATCGAAATAAAGTATGCTGATTTGGTAAGATGATCAACAATGACCCAAATTGTATCCGCACTAGATCTTATGCAAGGAAATCCCATCACAAAGTTCATCGAGATGTAGAACCATTTCCATTCTAGAATCTCCAATGGGTGCAAAAGTCTACCAGGCCTTTGGTGCTTAACCTTGACCAGACTACAGACATGGCATTTTGTAATAAATTCAGCTACACTCTTATTCATGCTAGGATACAAAAATGTTTGCCTTAAATCTTGGTACATTTTAGAGCTTATTGGGTGGATATGATACCCAAAATCTTGACCTTCAATTAGGATCTCCTGCTGCATGAATTTGGGAATCGATATATGATCTTCTTAGAATTGCGCAATTGAAGATCAAAGTGAGGACCAATTTTAATTTTTGACTTAAACTTTAGATAATCTTCATCTTATGTTTGAGAGATGGAGACATCTCTATGAAAAGTGGGTTCCACTATGCTCTGAGATAACATCATACATAGCATATCACCATGCACAGGGACTATGTCTAACTTACGAAATTCATCTTCGGTTGGGCTTTCATGGATCATGGCACTGATGGTAGTATGGCGACTGAGTGCATCTGCCAACATTAGCGTTGCCTAGATGGTACTGAATAATTAGATCATAATCACTTGTCAGTTCCAACCATCTCCTTTGTCGACAATTTAACTCATGTTGAGTGAATATATACTTTAAGCTCAGGTGGTCGGTGAAGATCGAATATTGAATGCCATAGAGATAGTGGCACCAAATTCTTACGGAAAAAAACAACTGCATCAAGCTCCATATCATGTACTGGACAGTTCTTTTTGTGTAGCTTGAGCTGATGAGAAGCATAAGCAATGACTCTACCTTCTTGTATTAAAACACATCCCAATCTAGCTCCAAATTCATCTGTAAAAACTTAATAGTTTACGCCTTCCTTTGGTAGAACAAGGAGCAGATGAGAGCATGTTTTTTAGTGCTAGGAATGCTTCACTGCATTCAGAACTCCAAATGAAAGGTACATCTTTCTACGATAGCTTGGTCAATGGAGAGGCGATTTGAGAAAATCCTTTAATAAATTTTCTATAATAACCATCTTGTCCCAAAAATCTCTGAATATCGGTTACTATTTTTGGTTGTGAGCATTCTTGGACGGCACTAACCTTATGCTTGTTAACCCTAATGCCTTTAGTATTGACGACCTGACCCAAAAATGCTATTGAGTCAAGCCGAAATTCACATTTGAAGTATTTGGCATAGAGTTGATAACTGCGTAATTCTTCTAAAATATCCCTTAGGTGGTGCTCATGTTCCACTTCACTTTTTGAATAAATCAAGAGATTATAGATAAAGACAATGACAAATTTATCCAAAAAGGACTTGAGCACACATTGCATCAAATACATACAGATTGACGGTGCATTTGTAAGACCAAAAAATATTACGAGGAACTCATAATGTTCATAACGAGTTTAAAATGTGGTCTTCTCGATATCTTTATCTTTGACTTGCAGCTGATGGTAGCTAGAACCCAAATCAAACTTGGAGAAAACTTTGGATCCAGCTTAATGGTCAAATAGGTCATCAATTCATGGCAACTAATATTTATTCTTAATCGTTACCTTATTGAGCTCCTGATATTCTATACACATGCACATAGAACCATCCTTATTTTTGATGAAAAGGATTGGCACTCCATAGAGAGATGAGCTTGGACTTATGAGACCTTTTTCTAGCAGTTCTTGAAGTTGCTTATTCAGCTCCTACAAATCCTTGGGTGCAATGCGATATGGAACCTTTGATATAGGTTGAGTTCCCAGAATAATTTTGATTGCAAATTCCACCTACCTACTTGGCGGAAGACCGGGTAAGTCTTCAGGGAAAACAATAGAAAATTCACAAACAGTATGGTTCTTACTGATAGGCCATTCTTCTTCTTTTCACCCAGCATTGTCACTAGGTAGGCATCGTAACCTTTCTAAACTAATTTTTCAGCCTCCAAAGCATTGATCAATGAGGCCTGAGTGCTAAACATGCCAATGAATGTCATAGCTTGACCAACACTGCCCTGTTAGTTTATGAACCTTATCAGTGGAAGAAATTTGGCAAGAGCACTCAATTGAGGATCGAGGTTGAGTTGATGGTTACAAAGCAAATCTGAAATCACAAAACCACAAGTAGAAAATCACACAGCACAAGCATGCAAGATAAGCACAAACACACAAAACATCCAAACACGGAAGACTATGTGGAAAACCCAAGAATGGGAAAACCACGAAGCCACACCACAGAAAATATCATTATAAATACATGAAGGTTATAGAGTTACAAAGAGCTTATCCCTTAACTAGAAATACACAAGCTCTTACTCTAATTTTGAAAGAAGAGGAAGCAGCCACCACCTGGAGTGCCTTCTTCAACATGCAAGAGATTTCTTACCCCCCAGCTTCCTTAGGGATTCATCTTGGGATCTCCTCTTTATATCAACCTTAGCCTCTAAATTGAGAAATCCAATGTAGTAAACTCCTCCCAACTTGTTTGCTTAAGTACCCAGCTAATTTTTGAACCCTAAGAGATCCAAAACTCCCTTAGGAATAACATAAACTGAAGCAGAACTCTGTCAGGCACTACAACATGCCGTAGCGTCTAGGTTTCGAGTAGCCAGGCGATGTGGTGCATGGTAGCACCTACCTTTCTAATTGCCTACTGTTGTGGCATGATGTAGCACTTACCTTTTGAATTGTCTGCCACTGCAGCACATAATAGCGCTCAACTTTCAAATTGTCTGCCACTGCAGCGCACGGTAGCGCCCGTCTTTCAAATTTTCTATCATTGCAGTGCACGGTAGCACCCACCTTTCAAATTGTTTGCCATTGCGGTGCGTGGTAGCGCCCGCCTTTTAAATTGTATGCCGCTACGGCACTCAGTAGAGCCTACCTTTAAAATTGACTTCCACTGCCGCACACAGTAGTGCCCGTCTTTCAAATTGCTAGCATCTCTGGATGGTCCCGCTGCGGCGCACTGCAGCGCCAATTTTCGCTACGGTGCGTCGTAGCTCCTGTGTTGTTTATTGACTTTACTGCTTGTTTTAAATCACCTTGGAACCTTCCGAAAGCTCACCAGAGCACCATTAGCATCTCCATGATGAATTAAATGGTCTTCACAACACAACAATCTCCTACTTGGAGACCATTAGAAAATCACCTCCTTATCCATCTTTAATTCTTCATTATCTTCTTCTATCTGTCAAGAACTTGGTGTGGCTCACCCCCACTCTCTCTTCATGTAAAGAGGTCAATTGAAGCTGCACATAGCTTCAGTTTCTCCACTATTACTACTTTTTTAAGCATATTAGCTTGATTTCAAAGGTGTGGATCTTCTCCAATCCGACCTGCCCTTCTTCTAATAGTGTCTGGATAAAATAGTAACGAAGTTGAAAGCTTTGTCCTAGCATAAAATGTTGCATTCTTTGCTAGGTGATTAGCACTCATACTATCATTGTAGAGCTTAACATCCTTCTACCCCTTGTTGAATTCTGCCTTAAAACACTTCAACCACATCAACTCCTTACTTTCCTCTGTAATGGCAATGTATTTCACCCCCCGTGGTAGATAGCGACACAATTTTTTGTAGCTTGTAGATCTAGCTCACCACTACACTTTATAATGTATACACAATACCTGTAGTGCTTCTTCTGCTATCAACATCTCCTACAAGATTTGAGTCTACATAGTCCTATAAAATAATGCTAGATCTTCCAAAACATAAAGCTTTCCCCATTGTACCTTTTAAATACCTTAGAATCCACTTGACTGCATCCCAATGGTGCTTCCCAGGGTATCCCATGAATCTGCTGACCACTCCTATTGCATGGGCAATATCTGGACTCATGCAAATCATTACATACATCAAGCTCCCAACTGCTAAAGCATAAAGAACCTTCAGCATATGATCCTTCTCTTTGGCTTCGGCATATGTTCCTTAGATAAGCTAAGTAACTTGCTAGGGGAGTATCCACTAGCTTTGCCTCACTCATGTTGAATATTTTCAGCACCTTTTCAACATATTCTTTCTACGACAACTTCAAAACTCTTGCACTTCTTTCCCTGTTAATTCTCATTCCAAGAATCTGATTGGTAGGCCCCAAGTCCTTCATGCCTAACGCCTTTGACATTAGCTCTTTTAGCATCTTTATCTCCTCCATGTCTGATCTTATGATCAACATATCATACACATATAGCTGCAGAATGATACAGGAGGACTTACACTATCTCATGTAATGACAGTAATCTACCTGGCATCTCTTATACCCCTATTCTGACATGAACCTATTGGATCTCTTGTACCGCTACTTTAGCGCTTCCTTCAAGCCATAAATGCTCTTCTTGAGCTTGCACACTAGCTCAGCTTTTCCCTTCTCTTGAGCCTTGTACCCTTCAAGTTGCTGCATGAGCAGCTTCTCCTCCAGCTCTCAGTGAAGGAATATAGTTTTGACATCCATTTGCTCTAGATGCAAATTCTCAACTGCAATATTCAGTTCTTCCTTCACCCGATAATCATCATGTTTGTCATCTTTGCAACTTGGGTGAAGATCTCACTATAGTTGACCCCATGCCTTTGCTAGAATCCCTTTACTACAGGCTTAGTCTTCTAGCACTTGCTCCTATTCGGTTCTTCCTTCACCCGATAAACCCACTTGTTCTAAAGGGCCTTCTTCCTAACTTGTAGAGGTGCCACTCCCATGTCCCATTTGACATGAGTGATGTCATTTCATCATTTATGGTAGCCTCCCATTTGATTGAATCTTCAACCTGAAGTGCCTCTTCCAATCTTTCTGGTTCACCATCATCCATTAGTAATAGGTAAAATAAGAAAAGAGTGTACCTCTATGGCAATATTGTGACTCTTATGAATCTTCTTAACATGGGTATTTGTGATTCAACATTGACACTCTTCTGAGCTCTTCATGTACTCCAATATCTAGCTCAACATTTTCATCAATTTCTATATGTCGAAGCTCTCCATCTGAAGCATCTTAGAAATTCATCTTGACTCTAATAAAATTCTTGTATATTTCACTTTTATTGAAAGTCACATCCCTGCTTCTCATGACCTTTTGGTTTTGATTATTCCAGAATCCGTAACTGAACTCGCACGCCCCATATCCAACAAATGTGCACTTGATTGCCTTTGCGCCAAGCTTGCTTCTGAAAGCTGTATCAATGTGCACATATGATGTGCAGCTAAATATCTTGATGTGGTTCTATTTCACCTCCTTTTTGCTCCAAGCTTCCTCGGGAATCCTTTCATTCAAGGGTACAAAAGGTCTCCAATTTTTCAAATAAATAGTTATGTTAACAGCTTCAACCCAGAACTACTTAAGAAGACTCGCATGTAATCTCATGCTCTAGCTCTTTCTATGATCATTTAGTTCATTTGTTCTGCAACACCATTTTTGTTGTGGTGTTCTTGGGAGTGTAAGCTCCCTCTTGAAGCCTCTTACGGCACAGAACTCCTTGAACTCCCTATCACAATACTCGCCACCATTATTGGACCTCGAGCACTTAAGCTTTAACTTTATATAGTTCTCCACCAAAGCTAACCACTTTCCAAACACATAAAACACATCAAATTTATATTTTAGAAAGTAAACCCATACCTTCCTTCGTATGGTCATCAATAAAGGTGACGAAATATGTGGCTCCACCTATGGAAGAAGTTGGAAAAAGCTCCCATACATCTGTATGCACCAACTCAAGGTTTTTTTCTTTTCAGCTCTCTTCTAACTTTGAAGAATGAAACATTCGTCTATTTGCCCAGCACACAATCTACATAGAAATCTAAGTCTACTGACTTCAATCCTTGGAGCTTCCCTTTTGACTATAGGGATTTCAATCCCCTCTCGCTCATATGGCCAACCCTCCGGTCCCATTGATCTACATTTATCTCATCTACAGCTACAATAGAATCAAACACTTTATCGATCAGGTAAAGTGTACCATCCATATTGCCTCATGGAACAATGAGTGCACCCTTAGTGACCTTTTCATGAGTCTCCAGTGAAATAAGTGTTGTAGCCCTCTATAACTAATTAGCTCATAGAAATTCCTAACTGAGCCTCTTGGTAGCTGAACATCCACATCACCTCTGCCAATGATGTCACATGCCTTATCATCTCCAAGTCACCCTTGGTGTAGTCCTTAAATGCACTCCTCAATGGAGTCGCATGAGAGGATGCGCCTGAGTCCACTACCCATGACTCCATGTTGACAAGTGAGTGGATCAATGCACCTTGATCCTTCTAAGCTAAAATATTCACAGTGGGGTTGATCATCTTACCTCCACCACTTGGTTTTTTAAGGTACGATAGTTCTTCTTAAAGTGACCTACCTTCCCACAGTTCCAGCAATCTGGCTTCACTTTTCTGGGTCTTGATTTTCTTCATCCAGATATTGACCTATTTTTTTTATATCTCCTTTCAGTATGACTTCCCCTACTTTCGGCATTTAGTGCTTAGGTGGATGCCTCCATATGAGATTTCTTCCACACCTCTTCATTTAGCACAAGACTGACAATGTCATCAAATCTTAACGATGCATTTTTTGATGAATTGCTGATGGTTGTAACCAGCCCATCCCAACTGTCTGGCAATGAAGAGAGGAACAACAAAGCTCGAACCTTGTCATCAAAACTATTACCCACCAAACTTAACTAGATCATCACCGTGTTGAACCCATTGAGGTGTTTAGTCAATGAATATCCATCCATCATCTTCATGTTAAACAACCTCTTCATCAAGAAATCTTTATTTGAAGCTGAGCGCTTCTCATACATTCTCGTCAGGGTATCCATTAGATTTACAGTAGTTTTCTCATTAATAATATTAAAAGCAAAAGAAGAAGAGAATGATAAACAAATCAAACTTAAAGCAGTTCTATCGATTACTTCCCACTCTTCATCAGTCATAATTGGACGTTTCTTATCGACTTCTTTCAATGGATAATATAACTTCTTCTAGTAAAGCAGATCCTCTATCTGCATTTTTCAAACCATAAAGTTCATTCTGCTGAATTTCTCTATCTTGTATCTCATCTCATCATCCATTGCTCCTACTCAAATAGCAAACCCTAGGACCAACAAGGTAACATCTCTCTGATTCCACTTGTTGGTCTATAAACCTCCTTATACTGAGCACACTCTCCATAGTGGAAGCAGTTTGGCAAGAGCACTCGATCGAGGACCAGGGTTGAGTTGAAGGTCACCAAGAAAATCCGAAATCACAAACCACAAGTAGAAAATCACATAGCACATGCATGCAAGATTAGCACAAGCACACAAAACATCCAAACACAGAAGATTAGGTGGAAAACCTAAGAAAAGGAAAAACCACAAAGCCACACCACATAATTTATTATTATGAAAACTTAAAGATTATAGAGTTACAAAGAGCTTATCCTTTGATTGGAAACACACAAGCTCTTACTCTAATATAGAGAGGAGAGGAATCAACCACCACCTAGAGTGCCTTCTCTAGCATGGAAGAGATTTCTTACACTGTAGCTTCCTTAGGGCTTGTGAGGCCCTGTACCCTCTGCGGCCATGGTAATACTGATATTAGCATAATCATGATGACTGCGGTGCTCCAACTATGGCAAATCCCCAACCTAAGCAGAGTTGGGTGTAACCCAACCCGTCTCAAGAAGAAGACTTGTCACCTGAGAACTGTGAACATACATCAATATATCAAAGTAGCGGAAGCAGAAAATAGTATAACATAACATCCACATCACTGCAGTATAGAAAAGTAAATAACAGTAACTCAACTCAAAGTGCAGAAAGTAAATACATCCAAAAATAGAATTATTACAGCTTGAATAGTTTAAAGAAAGAAAGAACTCTTGTCCTCACAATAGAAAGAGAAAGCTAACTAAGCAGCAACAAGAAGATCCTTCTCCTGTCCAAGCTCCTCTCCCGCAGAACCACGAACGAACAGCTCCAAATTTGACATTTGTCGGTATCACAAATGCCAGGGCCCTAGCCAACAAAAGAAAAATGTTAAAGTTAGACAAATTGTCTAAGTATATTTTAGGAAAATTTTAGTGAACTAAACATTTAGAGATGTCACATTATTACTTTAAGCATGCAAGCAAATTAAGGTGCAACAAGCGAAAATGAACTGGGTAGCTATAAACAATGCATCTATAACTTAAAATACAAAGTACGCAAAGTACACACTAGACATGCAGCTGAACAAAATAAGGCTAAGGTATATAAATATCTGCAAAGTACTAGAAGTAAACTCATCCTAACATGCTTATAATCACATTGATACATGCTAATTTCATTAAAGGAAAATTGTGCAGAAATATGCTGAACTAAGTATGCAAAACTAGCATCCTAAACATGCTAGTATTTAATAACAAATGAACAGAAATAAGTATATAAGTATGCAAAATTAATAAGTAAATGACCACTGAAGCATGTGGCAAAGTAAGTCAAGGTACTGAAGTGAACTAAAAGTAAAGCCACTAAAGCATGTGGCAAAGTAAACCAAAAACACTGATAACTGAACTAAAGTAAAAGCATGCTTAAACATGGTATTATCATAATAGAAATAGACCATATAGGGCCTTTAAATAGAAAGTTCAACATGTATCCATCCTAGACATCATCAGGGCTAGGTCTAAGTTAAACTTATAAAATAAGAGATGTATCCATCCTAGCGAAGCACAGAGCTAGGTCCAAGTCTATTCTATAACAAAACTAGAACTGAGGAGGTAGACTAAGATAGGACACACCCTATCGAACTGAATGCACTGAATGAATGTTTATGCTATTCAAAAACTAACTTAGGATACATTATCAATATCCTAAGTTCACCTATTATGTCTAAGGAAGAAGGCTCAATATACAAGGTGTGCAGAGCAACTAAGGTAAAAGTAAGCAAGAGACTCAACTAAACTCATGTGATATTTGTTGCTGTCTAATTTAACCCAATCTAACTATTTTGAGAAAATATAAGTTTAGGATCTCTAATATCCAGCTAACAAGTAAAATCCCATATTCATGACCTTAATGTTAATATTAGAACTTAAAAAATTCTAATTCATAATCAATGATACTATAAAGGTTTGAAGTAAGTAAATCAATGACTTAAGTATTCTTATTTCCCTCACTTAACCCAAATCTTGACTATATAACTTAACATTATGGATTCTGGACTTAAACTCCATATTTGGGGTTCAAATCTTAAATCCAAGGTGATATTTTAATAAGGATCTAGGGTTCACACTCAAGCAAAATCTAAAAGTACAGAATCTTATAAGTTGAATGAATTCAGAACTATGACCTTAATCGAAGGTTGTTCTACTTTATAAGATAAAATAATCAATCAAGAAAATTTGAATATAAGATCTATATTCAAGCTTTAGGATAATTATATTATTCTATAGATTGAATCAATCCTACACCCACAAGGAGGTTTCAAAAGGATTAAACAATAATTCAAGTAGTGAATTCCAATGAATTGATCTAATTCAATCAGATGATCTAAGATCGAAGCTCTAAGGTCTGATCACTTAAGATCTAAACTAAAATCAAGACTTAGGATTTTACAAGAATATTACATTAGGATTAAAGCTTAAGGATCATATTAATAAAGTAATTAAACTAGAGTTGAAAGCAATTAGGTTGAACATTAAAAGAGGTGGTTTAGATTACTCTTAAGATCTTAAGATATTATTAAAAAATTTCATGATTTCTCCACTTAGATTAATTCATTAAATATAAGATTAAAAAAAGGTACTGATATATTGCTTAGAAGCATTTTACTGAAATGTTAGGGTTTAAGGATGATTAAATGATATTTTGGATCAAAATGACCAAAATACCCTTCTTAAGACAAATATTGGAATTTTAAGAATTTAGCATTCAAATTTATTCAAATCAGTTTTAATGAACTTAATAATGATTAATGAAGTGAATGGAATAGTTAACTTAAGGTTTGATACCATAATTAACCTAATTAGCACTAATCACATTTTAAAGCTAAGGTGATTAAGAATCTTAGAGCACATTAGGGTGATCCAAGCATATTTATAGTTTCTACTACACTTAATAAGGTGATTGGAACCTAAACCATCAAAATTAGAGATTAATCCAAGGCTTACTTCACTAATCTAATATTAGGGTAATTAAGAGGTGAATAGCAAATTTAATGATCCTAAATTATTTTTAATAGCCTTAATTGGTCCTTTATAGTCTCATGAGTAATCAGAGACCTTAATCAATATTTTTGGACTTTTAATGAGTTAATTATGATTTAAATGAGAATAGAGAAAGATTAGACAATTAGTTAAAATCCAACCATTAGATCTTGGATTTTATTTTATATTATTATTCCTTGTATTTTTTTGATTAAAATGCTATATTGGATCATACCATTTGGATAAGTATAACCAAAGTTATTTGATTAACTTAATCTAAATGTTTATTTAAATTAGAATCATAGGATATTTAATTGAATCTATTTATAAATGAATTATTAGAAGGAAAATAAAATTCCAAAATTCATAATTAAGGCCGCAGCCTGAAATCAAAACTGTGCAGGACGGGGTCAATCCCGGCCCGGCACTGTGTATCATCTCCACGCCTAATGCTCGATACCCGATCCCTTAGGGTTAGCTTCAGACACCCAATTCCCCATGCATGAGACATGCCGCACCTGGATATCGATGGCTACACCATCAGTGGTACTAGACGCGTCGAATGAACAAAGAAGCCCCATCTGGGATGCGTCGTATCACTGGAGTGCTACTCAACCAAGGCGTCTTCCAAGGCGCATCTGGGAGGAGTGAATTCTCCTCACAGCATCAATGCCATGAACTAAGATCTAACCCTACACGTTCAGAGATCAAAGGAGATGCAATTGGGTGAGTCGCGAGGGTCCCGAGGAGGTCTAGATTGCTGGAGTGCTACTCGGGGTGTAACACAGACGGGAGCCATCAATGGGTTGATCAATTATAGTCGAATCGATCGATATGATCAAACCCAAACATTGATATGAGTCTACAATCATTTGCCGAGAGGTTCCAACACCAATTGGGAAGCTAATGGCTTGAAGAAATGCAATGATCGGGCGAACTAGAAGTCGACTAACAGTACACACTTAGGTGACGAATTTGCCACCTGGTCCATGGCCAATCACTCCCAAACCCTCGACTGCCTAGAGGAGGTTAAAAGTGTGGTCCTAACACAACATCTAAGGTTTAATTGATGGAGAGTCGAGCTGAATTCAGCTCGACAACAAAGTAGGGTGATGGTTCTACTTTGTCCTGGAGAATGACTACGACTGAGGTGAAGGGATGAGCTCAGAAGCTTGCAGATGATTGCATGGGCTCAGTAAGGGGTCTGAACACCAGACCATGCTCTCAATTAGCAATTCACAGCTACGAGGATGCCGATATTCATCGAGAGCTTCAGAGCCTTTGGCCAAGCTACGGGGGTCACAGTGAGCAAAGGAGCTCACTAAGGGATCAATGGAGGTATTTATAGGACGAGGGAAGGCTTAGGGTGAATGCCAGAGCTCAAGTTTGAAGAATTAGCTTAGGCCAAAGGTAAGGGATGGATGAAACGGTCGGGGGAAATTAAGGGAGATGGCAGTCAGCATGACATCGCGCCAGAGGGTAGAAATGGAAGACCAAGTTCTTATGTACTGCCACGGGGGCTGCCAATGTCATGCTGTCGGGGGAGGGGGAACCAGATGCGCGGGCGAGTGAAAGGTAGACGAAGGTTCACAGTGCATGGGGTGCTCCTGGCCATCCAATCACAGAGCCATTGGTCATGGATGGTTCTGATGCTCTACTTAACGATAAGCCGTGGATGGGATTACAACGTCAGATGCGCTCGATCAATTTGATGCCTAGAATTTGATCACGGCATGGAATGGATCGCACTATTCGATCAAACGCTCTAGGATGCGTGCTAATGCATCTATTGGTACGTATTGAGGCGCCGCTGTCGGGACCCCGCAGCGGATCTGCCACGGTCTCGACAGCAAATCCCATATATAAAAAAATATATATATAATTAATTTAGTTAATATAAATTTATTTAATTATTTAAATTATAATTCTAATGAATCTTAAATCCAATTTAGGACTATATGAGCTCCAAAAATTCTTAAAATTTCACTCCTACCGAATTGAGGTATGAGAAATTCAAAAATAAAATTAGATTTTAATTTGGAGATCAATTTAATTTAGCCAATTTTTAGGATCCAAAAATAGGCAAAAATACCAAAATGCTCAAATGAACTCCGATTGATTTCAAACTTCTAAGGTTAGGCTCAAATGACTCATTGAGTCTAATGGAATCAAAATTAGAACTTGGTTTAGCTTGAATAATCTGAATTTAGATAGGGTAACAACTAAGGTTATTACAGGGCTTCACCTTAGGATCTCCTCCTCATAGTAGCCTTAGCCTCCAAACTGAGAATGCTAACAAAATAAACTCCTCCCACCTTATTTGCTTAAGTACCCAGCTCATTTTCCAAGCCCCTAAAGGTTCAAAATGCCCCCCAATTTACTTAGGGAGTAACCTAAACTGGAGCAGAACTCTGCTAGGGGCTACGGTGCACCATAGCATCTTGATTTCGAGTATCCAGGCGCTGTAGCACGCGATAACTCCCTCCTTTTAAATTACTTGATGCTGCAGAATGTGGTAGCGCTGCCTTTTGAACTGCTTGCATCTCAGGATGGACCCACTGCGGTGCACTGCAGCGCCAATTTCTGTTGTGGCACACCATAGCGCCTGTGTTGTTGCTGAACTTCACTCATTGTTCTGAATCGCCTCATAACCTCCCAGAAGCTCACTGAAGCACCATTGGCATCTCCATGATGGACTAAATGGTCTTCACAACACAACAACTACCCAATGTAATTCTCTTCTTCTTGTAATTGATTGTGGAATTGTGCTGACTTAGACAATTCATTCCGAGAATAATATCAAAATTTGCGATCGGAAGAACGATGAGTTCGGCTTCAAAGTTTTGCTCTCCAATAGGAATGGCTACACTATATAATTAGTGAGCTGGCATATGGGCTCTATATGGTAACTCAATGCTTAATGAGCTAGCTAGACAACAAAAGGAAAATTAAGGGTTTTAGCCCAAATCTCTGACACAAAAGAGTGACTGCCTCCAGTGTTGAGCAACACACTACAGGGCTTCTTGTTCAAACTCATGATTCCTATTTGCACATGCCATGAATTAACTACTTGTAGAATTTAATGAGCAAGAAATAAATATACTTTGCAAATGAGGTTAGATTCAGCAATGTGTACCTAAAACCATGTTGTTGTTCTCTATGGCTTTGAGAGGAGTTAAGACATAAACTTGAGCAGGTCCAGCGAGTTTGTTATATACCTGCTTTCGAGGAGGCTTTGACATAATAGCTCAGGATGTTGAGGGATCGTCTTTTCTTAGTACTTGGTTGGTCTCCAGAGATGGATGCATTATCGTAAGTTGATGGTTTATGGAGTTTATGGGGTTCAGGTTAAACACTTGGTTGTACTTAGAATGGTCAATGGGTGTACCGTCCACTATATATTTGTAGGTGCATTGATGGAAGAAGTGACTCTATCTACCACAGGTGTAGCAGCACCATTTTTTGTGATAACATCTCCCATACGGATGAGGCTTCATATAACCTTTGAATGGGTTAGAAGTAGTGGCAGCACCCTCTATCTGATAAATCTTCCCTAATGGGATCTTATTTCTCTTGAAGTTGTCATTCCTGAAGAAAGATAAGCCGAAACTTCATTTTGAGTCCCTCTAGGATTGATGTTGCTCAACTACTTGAGCGATTTTGATGAGTTTAGCAAAATTCGATAAGAAGCAGTGACAATGAAGGAACATGTCCTTTAAATTATTATGTGCTGACGGAGGAATATATTCCACCTTGAATGATTTAATGAATAATTTCCATGTGATATCTTCTATGTGGTAGTCTACAAACAGCATATTTCTGATATTATTCCACTAGAATTCTACCTCTTCTTAGAATATGCGTACTATTAACTGGATAGCCTCTGAGTCAAGGCACTTTATGCTTGCTAAATTTTTCTCCACTAATTTAAGCCATTTAGTTGTATCTATAGCAGACAGGTTCCCACTAAACGTGGGGGTTCTCAAGCGAATGAAGTTATGTAGCACAGGCCATCAGTGAATTATTAGTGAGGTTGCAAAAGATAGTATAGCGCAGGGGCCACAGACGCTGATGAGGGGTTATGGTTTCTTTGGACAATAATCAGTCTTTCAATTTGTTTAGCTATCTTATATGGATGTCTACCATGGTTCTTATAGTTTCTAATAGTGCATTGATGTCTCCAGAATAGTTGTTGGTTGCAGCGTGAGTGGAGGATAACTGTCCAGGATTCATTATCACTATATTTGAAAATAATACTTCTTAAAGATTGAGAAGAAATTCAAAATACCATTGAATTCTGTTAATCATAAAATGTATAATGTAACATTAGCATAATAAGGAAGATATTATTTGAAGCATGAAAGAAATAGCTGAAATTATATCTTATATATTTTGTAGTAAAAGCAAGGTGAAATTCTTCAAAGATGACTTCTCGACATTATCTCCTTAGTTTCTTGGTGTGTTCCCAAGAAGTGGTATTCCACCAGTCTTCTACTCTATCTCGTAGAAGAAGGGTCGTTAGTGAGACACGAATGTCATCAAGACTCTCCATTGCTTCTAGAATGGAATCTACTTTATTTAGCCACTCCTTGGCTAAAATGGGAAAGCAAGTCCACTAAAATGGCATGCTAAAGCCATTTATCCAACAGTAGTATCTCTCTTTTGGAGACTTCATCCACGAATCTTTCATACCTTTAGCCAAATTGGTAGTCTTATTCCCATAGTGACTCAATTCTCTTAGTATAGTATTCAAGGTATGACGTCCTATAGATTTAATAAAAATTCTTATGTTACTTAAGCTATTTATCATCCTTAAGGATATTATTACTCGAGCTTTATACTTGAGTATATTATGTTTCTTGTATAAGTATTTTCATTCCATGCTTTTATTCTAAGCATATGATTATGGTAATATGGATTTTTTTTTTCTAGTATTCAATTAGGGACTATATAGAAAAAGAATAGTCCATTAGGTAGATAAGACTAAAATTCCAATCTAACACCTTATGGTATTCTCTGATACCAACTGTGGCGCCCTGCCCCCTTATGATGGGGTGGTCGCCATGGTATATTCCCTCACTTATCACTATATTAAGTTTTCACCCCACTCCACTAACAAGGGAAGGATGTGCCATATACTAAACTAAAATTCACTAAATGATTATACATGAATATTAGAGTGTTGAAGAAAATAAGAGATAACGTTCATTTGACCATAATGTTGAAATAAATAACATTCAACTCAGAATAAAATGCGCAATAAAAGAAAATACAAAACTGAATACTTGTATTATTATAATATTTAATTAAAGTTTACTAAAAACAAGAAAATCACTCATCCTCACTAAAAATAAAAGGGCACCCCAACTAAGGATCCTCATCAATAATACAATCTTCCTTCTGATTCTGCTCTCCTTCAAGTGTTATCTCCATAAAATGCACAGAAGCTAACATTGTCTGTTTCACAATGCCATGGCCCCAGCCAAAAAAAAGAAAAACTGGCTACAAAATTATCTAAGTATATTTTAGGCTGATAATTTTCATGTATTTTATGATATCACAAACCATCCTAATAAATTTAAGAGCAAGAAAGCATCAATAGAAGGGAATGCTATAAACCATACATTTATTACTTATACAAAATTGAGGCAAAAGATATACCTCAACCCAAAAGCTACAAAGAGAGATTAAGCATTTTATATAAACTACTAAGAGCAAGTAAGATCTTAAATAAATATGATCAAACTACTTATATTGATTTTATAAATGAAATGCAATATAAACAAAATAGAAATAAGTCTAGCATCCTAACATGCTTGTATATAAATCAAAAACTACTGAAAATATAAAAATACTAGAAATACTGTAATTATAGAAAATGCTGGATAAATACTGAAAAATGATAGAACCGAAAGTATATAATTGAAATTTTATCTTCAAAATGGACATATGCCTAGTTAGTCCTACCATAACAGAAAATTATTGGCTCAACTAGTCACAAAATAACTTTCTAAAGCATCAAGAACACTAGTGTTTAGATCAACACATCAATTGAAAAATATCATATCATAATCTCATATATATATTCTCCAGGACACTAATGCCTAGGAATTGATATGCACTGAATCTCAATATATGTATCAATACTGTAGAGGCAGGCTAATTATGACACATTCCACTAAAATGCTATATAATTTAGTGATTCCTCTTAATTCATCTTATCTGATTATTTATGCTCATCAATTATGAAAATTTCAAAGCTAACATAAAATATTAATCAAATATTATATGTTTCAGTTAATATGCTAAAACCATAAAATATCAAAACATGGAAGCAAAGCGTACAAAACAAGATATAAATGGCACTACACAAACATGTGTGATATCACTTGTTTTCTAATTTTAATCATTTTAACTAATCTTAGATTATACAAGCTCAGGATCTCCAACATCCTACTATCCAGTATAGCTCAGAGCTACTGTCCTATAAGGTTAAAAGCAATTAGAACTAATTAAGTTTTAATATAATTCAATGAGTGAGGCTTACATTAGTTAATAAATTAATCAAATGTTTTAATTTATGAATTTATTAGTGCAATCCAAACTTGATCAAGGGTAAACTAATATTGAGGGATTAAGAGTTAAACTCCAAAATGATGGGGCTTAACCTCTTAATCCAAAGGTGCTAAAGACTAAGGGGTTAAGGTTAATCCCAACTCTCATGGACTACATGGTAAGGTTCTCTTATTAAGAATAATCAAAGTTAATAAGATGGATCGCTACCCTTAAATTAAGATTTAAATACAAAATAATCATAATAAAGGGATGAAATCTAAGAACTAATAAAACAAAGGTATCATTCTATTGAGTAACACATTTACCTAAGGAATGAAATCTAACCTAAGTCTTCCACTACAGCTTAAGGAAGATTCCTAAATGCTTAAGGATGAAGCTATTTTTAAAGGAAGCTGCTTAAGAAAATATTTAATGAATAGTTTAATTATTAAGCATTAGAGTTATTTAAATCTTAACCATACTAATTTTCTTGTTTTGAGAACTTAGGGATGACAAAATGTAGAATTAATTCCACATTATGAAACTTATAAATTAATTAGGAGGTTCTAGAATAAAAACTAAAGTTTTTCTTAAAATTTAATTTAATAAGTCTAAAAGAGTAAACTTGATTCCTAATCACTTAATTCATTAATTTTACTAAATATTTCAGGTTTCTTAGGCTTAAGAACAGTTAAACTTAATTTTGGGCAAAATAACTAAAATGCCACTACTTAAGGGTCAAAATGCAACTTTTAGAATTATGGCTCCAAAATGTATTTTATTAGTGCCAAATGGTTTCGTACTATTAAATATGAAGATAGACACAAAGAACACCCAAATTAGTCAAGGATTAATGCTAATGAGCTTAAATTAGAGTTTAAGCTCATTAAAAATTAATTATTGACTTTACTTATGGAAATCTAAAAATTTTGTTATACTTATATTATTTACTGCCTAAGAATTTTATAGAATAAAAAATTACTAAATTATGGGTTCATTTGACTATGTTATGATCAAAATATGTTTTAGGTCTAAAAGGGTAATTAAGGAGTTTTAGGATTAGGTCGAACAACCTAATTTTTTCATTTGATATCCAATTTGAGTAAAGTCAGTGCTATAGTTTTCATAGAGCACACTAATCACAATGAAATGGAGTTCACTCAAATTGAACTCCATTTGATTGACTTTAGTCATAATTAGGGTTTAGGGCAATTAGTGGGTGATTAGTGAAATTAATTACAGAATTGCAAAATTAACTTCACCATTGTGTTCTACACTACACTAGGAGCTAACAACAACTTAAAATTCTAAATTTGGTTGATTAAAGAGCAAATCTTCACTAATCAAGAATTGGGGAGATTAAGCCTAATTAGGCAGCCTAATTACCAAAACTAAAATATTATTGCAGTTTACAGTTCTACACATTCTCCTAAGCAAAATGGTATATTTGTTTGCAAAATTAGCTAAGTTATGGCCTAATAAAGTTTAAAGGGTTTAATGGAGGATTATCGAAAGGCCCTAATTGCCATTAGGCAAAATACTAGTCCAATAGCAAATTGAATACTACCATAATAGTCGTTCTATTTTTTTGGTTAAAATGAGATATACCATTAATATGCTTGGATTACTTAAATGCAAATTATGGATGATTAATGTTTAGGCAATTAATTGATTTTATTAATTTAAATCAAATCACTTAAACAAATTGATTCCTAAACTAACATTAAATCGGTGCAGTGAGTCCCACTGAGGGGTCCTCACAAATGATGGCTTGGACAGGTGGGACCCACCCTCTATTCGACTAACGAGCGGTGCGGGCCCCATGAGTCACTCGGTAAAGCAACAGAGTCACAGATGCACAGGACTGACACCTTAAACGCAGGTCAGGCTTGACCCGACCTAACCCGGCCCAACCCATAGAGAGTCATCTTCTTCATTGGTTGATAAGGCGCTAGGGTAGCACAAACAAGGGTGCACACAGCTCTTCCAAGATCGAATCACAAGGCAAAAGAGATCCCATGGATTGGCCCTTCGATCAAGAACAGAAACTATAACCTAGGAGTCCATCGACACTACAAATTAGGATGCCCTAAATTTCAACACTGTTGAGTGATGTGGATGAAATTGATAATTGACATCAATCGGGAATTAATCGAGCATAAATTTGATTCGATAAAGTTTAAAGGCTTATGAAATAATGATTTCACGACAAATTAAGAGCAAACGAGGTGATCAAGGGAGTATCTCACTGTTCATTAGTAAGATAGTTTCTATGAGAATAGGACAAAGGCTATGGTCCCTTGGCTAAGGAGGTTTCTTGGTTTTCTTGCATAAAAGTGAAATCAATTGCATTTAGATAGGGTAAGAGGCAGAAGGTGAGCTTGAACGAAAGTCGAAGCCCAACCTGGCAGCTTATGTCGAGGCTCATCACATGCATCGCTCCATTGTGAGGAAGATTGTCATGCGACCATTAGATCATGCCACTAATTGATCGAGCAGCGCAGATCATGTGGTGTTCGATCAAACAATGGGTTAGACGGATTTAAAGGGAGGTTTGGAATAATTAATCAATAATTAATAGCTTTAACTTCTAAGTAAAATTTTAGCTATCAACCTAGCTCTGCAAAATTCTAGAAATTCACCCTAAAGCTATTTCAAGGGTGAGTAACGCAACGGTTAAGTCGGATTTTGATTTTAATGAGTATTTAAATATTTTATTTTTTAGGATATTTTAAATATATAAAAATAATTGGGGAAAATCCAATAACTTCCAAAATATCACCCCTAGCTAATTTGGGGGTGATAAGCATAATGGCAAAGTTAGATTTTTGATTTGAGGACAGTTTAATTAGGTCATTTTCCAAATTATTAGGATTTCCCAAAATTAGGGTATGGTTCAAATGACTCCTGATTTGAACCAAAACTTTAGGGCTTGCTCCTACTTGCTTATTAAGACTATTAGAATCAAGATCATGACCCAATTCTGTCCTGATTGACTAGAGTAACAACCTTGGGTTGTTACAGTTTGGGCTAATAAATTCATCAATTAAGATGATTAACTTATTATTTAACTTGTGTAAATAATATTGATTGATTTAAATTAAAACTTGATTAGTTCTAATTTTATGACTTTATAGGATCGTGACTCTGAGTTTATACTGGATAGTATGATATTGGAGATCCTGAACTTGTATAAGCTTAGAATAGTTAGATTGATTAAAATAGAAAATAAATGATATCACAAATTTTTTAATTTAGTACTGCTGTATGCTCCTTATTTTGTACACACTGCTTCCTTATGAATTGAGCCTTTACTATTTTAATGCATTAGTTGAGACATGGAAATTTGATGAATATCCTATGTTAGTTTTAAAATATATTTGTCATTGGCATTAACAATCCGTATAATCAGTTAATTCAGATAAGAAAATCAGTGGAGTGTGTCCTAGTTAGTCTACCTCTATAGTTCTATTTTTGAGATAGAATCAACTTAGATTCAACCATGAGAAGGATTGGATGATACATATCTGATACTATAGTCCAGTTCGGATCTAGCCATTAGTGGTCTAGATGATACATACGGGACTTTCTGTTTTGTGGCTAGGCTTAGCCAACTTCTATTATGGCAGGACTAGTCTAGGCACATATCCAATTAAAAGGAAATGATTTATTTTTAGTTTAGTTTTGTTTAGTTCAACTCAATTTATTATTTAGTATTTACAGTATTTATAGTATTTATTTTAGTATTTTTAGTATTTATGCATTTTTTAGTAGTTTTCTAGTTTTATGTAGAATTTTCTATTCAAGCATGTTATGCTGCTAGTTTCGTATTATTTTAGTTACATTGCACTTTCATTAAAAAAATCAACATGTGTAAATTGATCACATCTATTTAGGACTTTTCTTCATATTTGGTAGTTTACATTTACAAGTGTTTAATAATTTCTGCAGCTTTGGTTTGAAGTATGTTTATTTACCTCATATTTTGTTTAAGTTATAAATGTACTGTTTATAGCTTTTATCATTTTATTTGATATTTTGTAGTTCCTTTATTGCTTAGGATTATTTGTGATATCTTAAAACTTAATAAATTATCAGCCTAAAATATACTTAGACAATTTGTCTAACCAATATTTTTTTTTCTTGGCTGAGGCCCTGGCATGTAAAATTCTACATATCAAATTTAGAGCAGCTTGAAGAGCCAGATTCAATTGAGGAGCAGGAGCATGAAGATAACCCTTTTGTAGATATTTAGATTTTTATTTTTTGATTAGAGAGAGAGAGAGAGTTCTATTTCATTTCAGTCTTTCTTTCTTTTCGAACTATTTAAATGAATTGTAATTATTTATTTCAGCACTACTATGTCAATTGGGATGTTTTATTCACTATATTTCTTGTTATTACTAAAATGTGATTATTGGAAGTAATTTAATTCTGTCAGCTTCTGCACTCTATTTAATTATTGAACCTGCCATTCATACTGCGAATTATAATTATCCTTATATGATAATTCAAAGCACAATCATATGTCTAAGTAGTTATTTACTTAGATATCTTAGAAGTATTAGTATAAACAAATAAGTGGCCTCTTAGTAGATATTTACTTTGTTAATGCTAAACATGGGTTATCTCCCAGTGATGACTCATCCCATCGCTATCTTATTCTTCCTTTACATGGAATGGCGAGGCGGGGCACCCAGTTTGTATCAGAGAGTACTATAAGGTGTTAGATTGGAATTTCATTCCTATCTACATAATGAGTTATTCTTAAAAAGGATGCAATCATATCAGGTGCAATTACTTACATCCATAATATCACATTTATGTCATCCCAGGACATAAGCTGAAAAGAGGAATGTATAGTCTTTAAAATGTTTAATATAACAAATGAAGATCGTAAATTAAAGAATAAAGCACTTTTAAGTTATGAAAATTGTATAGGATGTCATTAAATCTTTCAGTCACCGAGTACTTTCTCAAAAGATTTGATTAAGTATGGCAAGATGAATTTTAATATGGCAACTTCATGGAGTATCAGTAGTAGGAGTGTCTCATGAAGGAAATTTAGTTTTGGAAAAGATGTTGAATTATCCTATCTATAGAGGACTATATTTCTCCACCTTAGCTAAAGAATGGTTGTAACGTGCCACTTCTACCTTCAGTTAAATTCAACGTCCTGACAATGTTTAACTTATGATTTGGCTTCATCTTCTTCAGGATGAAGTAACGAGTTGGTGGGACAAAGCCTACTCTAATATAACAAAGGATTGTCGTAAAGCGCATCATACATTTAATTACCATGAATTTTGTGCAGCATTTGCTGCATAATACTTTGGTGATTGTGCTTAAGACCTTCTAGATAGAATAGCATCTTCTTTAAAATAATTATGTAATCTCAATTTCACTTCTTTCATTGTATGTCCTTAAGTTTATTTCTGTATTGACTTGTATTCAATGAGAATTAAATAAATTATCATTTTTGTCATTTAAGAGCTTTCTTTTATCACTAAACAATTGATTATTTTTAATCTAATAAGAATGAATCATGTATCATCATCCTCCACCCCTACTGCATTCAGTAGTTTCTTAGGAAAGATAAGTGCATTGGTAGAAATAGTTAGAACAATGGTTGATTATACTCACTTGAAGTAAGCAGAGCAGATAGAAAGATTGTTGGCTGCACAAAGCAACCATAACCCATCACCTGCATCTGTAGCTCCCATGCCCTATTACCCTCCTCATCCTCACTACCAGTCGACTGATGGACTACTTCATACCTTCAGCCTGAGAACCCCCACCTTCAATGGCAATTTATTAGCAATGGACACAGCCATCTGGTTAAAGATGGTGGAAATGAATTTAACCATCATTTAGTGTCCTGATTTGGAATCCATCTGGCTTACGATCCACATGTTTTAGGAAGAGGAAGAATATTGGTGGGACAACGTAAGGAACACTCATTCTGTTGATTTTGATCAAAGACATCCTTTGTGAAGCATTTATGGAAGCTTTCAAAGTGGAGTTTATTCCTTCTTTGGCACAAAACATACTTGAGGACACTCTCCTAAAGTTGAAGAAAGGAAATCGTCCTATGTTTGAGTATGATATGGAGTTTCATCAGCTTACTCGCATTGCTTCAGAATTAATAAAAAATGGAGGCAGCTCGCTGCCACCATTTTCAAAGCGGTCTTTGTGACTCAAGCAAGGATCACATAGTACCATTGAGCCTCACTAATTTCACTAAACTTATTGAAAATGCAAAAGTTGTTGAACATTATCAGTCCTATAGGGACTCAAAGCAAATTTTGGTGTTGCATCCTATAAGAGTGATGTTTTTAAAAGAGCAAGAATTCCATTCAGCAAAGTTTATTAGATCGAGGTAGATGCTACTATCTTACATCCATTAATGGTTGTATAAAGCCTCACCCATATGAGAATTGCTACCACAATGGTAAGTGCTACAATACTTGGTGCAAGCCGGGTCACCTTTTCTTCCAATACACTTATGCAGAAATAGAGGATGGTGTGCGCAATGATCACTCCAGTCACAAACAAGTCTTCAATCCCACTCCTATAAATTATAAAGACCAAGGCTTGGCAATAATGCATCCTCCTCATAAAGAAACTCAAGTTCAGAAAAAGGAAGAATCTTTTGTCGACCTTTAAAACTAAACCTCCTCGAAAATAAGTTTATAACAACAACCTTGCTGGTCCAGGCAGAGTGTATAAACTTACTTCTATAGAAATGATAGAAGATAACAATGTCGTGTCATGTACACATTCCTAATCCTATTTGTTGTTTAATCATTTTAATTATTCAAGTTATGCCTAGAATTAGTTAATTGTTAAATGCTTTAAAATTAGGAACCATTTGCATTGGTGATAAGCCCTACAATGTATTATTCAATATTGGGACAAGTCATTTCTTTGTGTCTAAGAGTTTCTCCAAATCTATGAACTTACCCGTCTACAAGTTAGCTAAATCCTTAAGTGCTGAACTTCCTTCAAGAGTCCAACTTAGTGCAGCTAAATTTTGTGATCTTAAGATCCCTTTGAATAATTAAGCCTTTCAAGCCAAGTTGGTGGTTTTACCTATAGTAAACTTTGATATTATATTAGGCATGAGTTAGCTCAACATGCATGATGCCACAATCAACTTCCAGAAGAAGAAGATAACCTTGCATTCGCTTGATACTTCTGAAACCTTTCTAGGAAGGTTTAGTACCCAAGTTTCATTAATCATAACAATTAAAGTTGAAAAATTAATAAATAAAGATTCTGTTGGCTATCTAGTCACTATGATGAGTAGTGCTAAAGAAGATGTTAGGCTTTTTGATAATAAGGTCATCAATGAGTTCTCCAACATCTTTCCTAAAGATCTACCTGGGATACCTCTTATCTGTGAGATAGAATTTTCTATCAAGCTAATTCCCGGACACCTCATTGAGCTTTAGCTATCTGGAGGCAAAGGCTATCACCCTTCCATCTTGCATCAAGGTGCATCCAAGTCCTACAATAGAGGCATTAGTGTAAACCTAAAAATCTTTGCCCACTTGGGTTAGCATTAGGACTGGTGGAGAGGTTAACAGATGCTTCACCTTGTAAAAGACATCTTTACATTCAAAATTTTAGATAAACATAACTTCCTATCTGGTCAACTAAATTAATGATGCTACTATTTGATAAATCCCTAGAATAAACTTTATATAGTAGCTAACAAGTCCTAAGAAACTTTGAATTTCTATCATGGACTTGGGTTGCACCCACTGCTATACAATACATATCTTCTTCTGGTCAGTCCTTATCCCTTCGGCATCAATCACATGACCCAAAAATTCCATGGAATTGAACCAAAACACGTACTTTGAAAATTTGGCAAAGAGCTTATTGCTCCTAAGCAGCTTATAAATGGCACGAAGGTGCTTCTCATGGTCAGCTTTAAACTTGGACTAAATTAGGATATCGTTAATGAACATAATGACAAAATCAACAAGGTAGGGTTTCAGAATGTGTTGCATCAGATTCATGAAAATGGATGGATTATTACTAAATTCAAAAGACAAGAGTAAGAATTCATAGTGGCCATATCTCCTTCTAAACACAGTTTTAGGGATGTCGTTGTGATGGCCGAGAAATAAAGTTTGAGGATTTCCAGGAAATAATTCAAATATAAGACATTAATAATGAAAGTAAAATAATAATGAGTCCATAATTATCTACATAGATCCATACACATATACATTACATATTTTATTAATTAACACATTAAGAAATAAAATAAAAATGTCTCCAGCTCACTTCCTTAATTCAAGCTTTTTCTTTACCCAAATTTATCTTCTTATATTCATTTATCAAAACCTGAAAATTTAATAATAATTACTAGTCAGGTAGAAGTACATAGATTATTCTATAAGAGTTACTTTCTAATATCCTATATTATATTAAATCAATATCAAAAGTTATATGAGTAACTTTGCATCAAAATTAAGGAAGCATAAATATCTACCAAGTGTAGCCAATTTTTCCCTACATGATAGACTTTAAGTTAGACATATATAAAATCATAAAATAAATCTTATCAAAATTCATATCTAACATAAAGTTGAGCACCCAAATGGGTAAACCCATAGGCATAGCCCTTAGGAAGCTTTACGACTATCCATCGGTAGATTATTTTAAATTTTGGTGTGTCTTTCCTATGGATTTTCCCACTTCCTAAAATGACTAAATCCCTTTGTATATCACATAAGGCTGCTAGTCGACCCAATCTGTATAGATTCTCAGTGTTATTTCTCTTCCTTTAAAAAAAAACACTGCATATAATGATACATTTCATCTATTTGTCACATATTTTATGATAATATTTTATAATTTATTAAGTAATAAGCATATCAAAAAAGAATAAATCACGATTCACATGGAATTAAGCTTAAAATAGTAACATTGAAGTAAAACATACGAATAGATCTACATACCTGACTTGTTTTTAAAACACAATAATCCACTTGATTTGGTTTGTTAAATATCAATTTAAATCATCAAATTGATATTTTATAATTTAATAATAATGATATTTATTTGATTAAAAGCTTAGGTTATCCTTAAGAAATTTTTGATAATAAAGTAAATTATCAGTGTTTAGTAAGAGATTAAGTTATTTGTAGAGATTTAGCTTAATCAATGACACTTAAGGAATCTATTTACTAAGCATCCTAAATTAATTAAAACAGTACACTATGTAGGTTTCCAATAGACATTTATGTTATTAATAAGATCTAAAAGTATTCAATTACTTAAGAAAGCTATAAAGATCAACATGAAAGCTTACCTTGAAGAAAACATCTAAATTTAAATGATTTTAATTAGATTAGTTCTAATTTGATAAGATAATGCTTCTAAGGATGATGGGAATATGGATTTTTACATCCACATTTCAACACTTAGGTTATAAGGTTAAATTAGCAATTTAGATTTTTAAGGCAAAAATGATTGTCTAAACAACCTTAGATTGGTTTTAAACATCAATTTTACTGATTTTAAGCATAATGAACAAATTAGGATGATTAAATTTTACTTAGACTAATATTTGGCAAAAATAATCAAAATGCCCTCATTAAGGGTCTAAAATGAGACATTAAGAACACTGAGTATTTTGAGATCAATTGGCTTTAATTAGGATTTAAGCTGTTAATTAAATTTAAGGTTCCTAATTATTTTTTCTTAATGCCAAATGGTTTTATGCTATCTAGTATGATGATTGATACTAAGAACACCCAATTTGGTTAAGGCTTAAGGCTAATTAGCTTAAATTAGGATTTAAGCTCATTAATGAGAGATTAGCAAAATTAATAATGAAAACCTAAATTTTATATTATACTTAAGTTCTAATTAGTCTAAGGAGTTTATATATACTAAGTTTTCTAAATTTTGAGATCAATTGGCTTAGTTATGAGCTAATTAAGAAAAATCCCTAAAATGGGTAATTAAGGGAGAGGCCAAAATCTCATTTTCACTAATTGATGTCCAAATCAAGAAAAATCAGTTATTATGGGTTTCTTATAGCACACTGAGTATAATGATAGTAAGTATGCTAAATTTGGACTTCAATTAATTAATATAAGCCTTAATTAAGATTTAGGAGATTAGTGAGTGATTAGTAAAATTAATAACAAAAAAATAATTTTATCTTTATAATCTTATTCTCCTCTATTTAGTGAGTGATCAAGGACCTAAGACTTAAAATTTGGCTAATGATTGAGCTTAATCTTTGCTAATCTATTTTCTAAGTGATTAAGCTTGATTAAGTATGCTAATAATAGAAACTTAAATATTTTTGTATATTAGTACTCCATGAATTTTTCTGATTAAAATTGTATATTAAATCACTACATTTGGATGTGATTTGGTTAAATTATGATATTATCAAATTTTAGGATTAAGTGGTTAATTAGTCTAAAAGTGATTAGTGAAACTAATCACTAAACAGAAAAACTAATGGTATAAAATTAATCCTTGCAATTTTCTAAGCACTTTAAGATACAACATCAATATGTTTGGATCTTGGTTAAGAAGTTATGAAGCTTTGAAGATTATGTAAACTGATTAAAAATGTGATTAGTGAAACTAATCACCAAATAGAGAATCTAATGGCATAATTTTAATCCTTGCATTTTTCTAAGTATTTTGAGATATAACATCAATATATTTGGAGTTGTAATTAACAAGATAAGAAGATTTGAAAAAATAGAAATAAAATAAATAAATAAAAACTTTTTAAAATTATTATTCATATGAAAAGTGCGCGCACGATCCACCCACGGGACGACTCGGTGAAACGAAAGGGAGGTCCCCTAGGGCATCAAAATTCTCTTAATTTATGGTACCTCACGGGGTGTGTCATATACCGATGGAAGGGTCTCTTCAAGACATTTCGATTGGTACCAAATACACCTCCTAATTTTGCCTCTAACTCAAGAAATTACGATGCCCTAATCCAGGCTTCAAAGGAAAAAGTGGTACCTTTTATGGTTTGCTTAAAGCTTCGGAGAGGGGAAGAATATAGCTACTTTGGCTCTATGATAGATCCCAACGATGAAAACAAGGTTTGAGATCAAAATGGGGATTAAATGGAAGTCCTAAAGTAGTGAATTAGCCCCACGCATACGCAAGTTGCACTGTCGCGCGACTACGTGGGCGAGCTTACGGGAATTTTTCTTAATTGATTATTAATTACTAATAAAATTTAGTTTAATTTTTATAATCAAAAGAGCTCCAACAAATCCTAAATTCACCCCTACCTAATTTGGAAGTGAGGAACACAAAAATGAAGTCATCTTTAAATTAAGAGATTAATTTAATTACTTTAATTTTTTTATTATTTATATATATTAAAATATTTGGAAAAATTTGTCAACTTCAAAAAATTCCTAAAATCTTTTATCTTGCTAGTTTGGGAGTGAAGAGTTCAGCAGTGAACTTCAATTTTAATTTGGAAGTCAATTTAATTATCTTAATTTACAAATTAAATAAATACATTAAAATAACTAGGAAAATTTTGATAATGGAAAAATTCTCCAAAAATTACCAAACATTCTCTAAGAATATGCTTAATAATTTTATAATTCTATTTTATCAATTTATTGGGTAATTTGCTTAAACTAAACTAAGAAAAAATAAAAATTAACTTTCACTTAAAATTTAGTATTTTAGATTCACCATCTTTAACCCTAATTTAGTAGTAACCTGACCTCAAGTCTATCTTAGAGAAGACTTTTGCTCCTGCTAGTTGGTCGAAAGTCATTGATTCTCGACATGGGATACTTTTTTTTGACGATCACTTTATCGAACCATCCTTCTTATTTACAAACAAAATAGGAGCTCCCAATGGAGACCTATTTGGGAAAATTAAGCCATTTTCTAATAGTTCTTGTAGTTTCTCTCTCAGCTTCTGCATCTCCTTAAGGGCCATTCAATATGGAGCTTTGGATTTTGGTTGCATTCCTGGAATCAACTCAATGGAAAATTTTGCCTCTCTCCACGGAGGTAGTCTTGACAAATATGTTGGAACACATCCAAGAACTCTCTCACGAATATTTGTATTATCCATCAGTCAGCCTTCATTGGCTTCTCCCAAAATAATTACTAGGATTGTGTCGCAACCCTTACTAATTAAATGTCTTTGATCAAGAATGCACTTGCACCAAGTTTTCCTTTGAAAGCCTCAGGCTTCTTACCTACTCTTTGAGCAACCTATTTTTTATGGCAATCTATAACTGCATTGAACTTGCTCAACCAATTCATGCCCAAAATTATCTCAAAATTTGTGATCATCATAACTATCAATTTGTCTTGGAAATGATGGTTACTAAATGGAATATTAATGATGCAAAATTTATTGGCACACATTTTTGCTCCTAACGATATTTGTACGTGCAAGGCTTTGCCTAAAATGAGTTGTTTAAGATCGTGGGAATGAACAGACTTTTTAGATATGAATGAGCAGCAAGTACCTTATCAAAGAGTGTGTCACAGGGTTGATTATTTATAAATAGTGTGCCTGTGACAAATTATAACTTTATTTTATCAACTAATGCAAGAAGGTAAAGGCACATAATTAAATATGTGAAAAAAAAGATAGAGTATGGAAATAGACTTAGAGCATACCTATAACAACTTTGTTTCCCTCTTGTGCAACAATAGAATTTAAGGCATATACTCATGAATAGGCAGAAGATTGGGCAACAACTTTGCTCTTAGTATTGTTTTTGGCTTGAACCTGCTTTTGGGCCGGTGGAGGTGCTCCCCGTTGATTCTAAGTTCCCACTAGCTGGATTGGCATAATTTCTAATGCCGATGCTTATGACTTAACAGGCATAAGATTGTGAATTGTAGGAGGACAGTTGATCTTCAACTTGTCAATGGTTCAAATAACCTTGCAGTCCTAATACATATGGCCAGGTCTGCCACAAGTATAGCACTTGTTACCAAAATGGTAACACTTTCCATATGGATGTGGTCTTTGACAATGAACACCTTGTATACCTTATTGATGTTGACTCATCTAGTAGACTTTAGGCCCTTACAAATAGTTCCTTTTGAATAGTTCTAACTTTGGAGTGGATGGATGAGGTATTTTTTTCAACTCCTTTTGCATCTAATGATGATCAATTAGTATGTCTCCCTCCAACATCTTGTCAAGACTATTGTGATGCAGTGAAATGAGGTAGTCCTTTATGGAATTCTTTAGTCCCATCAGGAATTTGTTGGACCTAGCCCCCTTAGTACGTACTAGGTCTAGAGCTAATCTCGATAGTTTTCTAAGCTCCAACAAGTAAGCAAGAGTTATTTTGTTTCCTTGAATCAGCTAGATAAATTCATCCTCAATTATTTTTGTGCAGAGTGTGGGATGAATTCTTCCTTGAAAGCTTCCTCAAACTATTCCTAAGGAATTTTATTAACACTAACCCCCACAAATTGATTCATAAGTTCAATGTCCAACTAATACTCAACTTCCTCTGTAAACACATGGGTTGTCAGATGGATGGCTTCACTTTCTAAGCATTGAATGATAGACAAGTTCTTTTCAATGATGTTAAGCCAATTGGAGGCTTCAATAGATGTTGCAAAACCATTGAAAGTACGAGGATTGAGTCTAAGAAAGCTGTGGAGGAATCCATCTACTACCGGTCCAGATGTCAGATAGGGACTCACATAAATTATTTGTAGAGCAGGAGATTCAAAGATTATCTCTGCAACTATTGTTTGAGTCTCCACTATGACCTTCATCAGTTCAACCAAGGTCTTGATATCCTTAGTGATTGATGAACTAGAAGTAGTTGCCTTCTCAACAAAAGGGAGAGGGGTGTTGGGATTAGCATTCATTCTATATAGAATAAAGAGATGATTTAGGAATAAGAAATAAGAATGATTTCATTAATACTATATTGGAATACAAATTTGGAAAAGCAAAAACCAAATAGTAAGGTAAACTACTAATATGAAACTAGTACAATCATTTACAAAATGTAGCATAAAAGAAAATTTCAAAGTCTTGGTAAATAAGTGCACGATAGTATCCTTGACTTTCATAAACTATCCTCAAGCAAGCACGTACTAATCACTCTTTGGCATAGTTGTCTAAGAGCTTCTCTAAGACTCTCAAATAAATTGGATCAATACATTCTATCTCATGAAAGGCTTCTAATACACTGTAGAGCCATTCCCTAGCCAATTGAGGTAGATAGTTCCCTCTGAACACTAGCGACTTGAGAATTTTGTTGAGTATATCTCCTCCCTCCGGTGATACTCCAATGTAGAGTCTTCCATACTTGATCCTGTTCTAGTAGTCTTCATCCCAACATTAGCAAACATCCTACATTAAAAGTCTAGATCTAATTTGTAGTTTTCCATTTGAGAGTTATTATTAATTAGGTTAAGTTAAGTTCATTATTGATATGATATGACGTGCTACCCTATGACAAGATCATTAGTGTTCCTCATTACTTTTTTGTCTTAATTTGGATAGATGTATATTTGCTTGATTTCTTTCTCTAAATTTGGTGCTCTAATACCAACAACTGTAATGACCCAGTGCTATTTTAGGAAATTTCACCCAAAACTAGGTGTTATCATAGTACTTAACACTAAATTAGTAGGAATCAAACTCACTATTAAGTACTGCATGGCTAAGAATCTTTTTGAGATAATAAAACTGTAGTAAAAAGAGCAGAGTATATGTGCATAAGAACATCCACATCCATCATCCTAACCAAGCAAATAAAAAAGAATGAAAATGCATCCATCATAGAAAAAATATAAAAATATATAGAGTTAAAATTATTACAAATAGATTAGATGTTATAAAATGCACTCATCCTCTCAAATAAAAGTAAAGGTGCAAGTCTTCAAATACTAATGATGGCTGGAACACGTCCCAACTGCAAGCTCCACAAAATACTCCTGATCTAGCGTATTTGACATTTCATACGGTAAGGCACAGCCAATTAAATATAAACAAGTGATTGTACTTAAGAATTCTACGTACATTTTAGGATTACACTAAGTTTTATTTATTTTAAGCAGGTATCATATTAGCCATTTTCAATTATTTGAGTAAGCGGAGCACTAAGCATCAAAAAGAAATGATATAAAAGTGTGCAAAAGTAATAAAGTAAATAAAGGAAGTAAAGTACTGACAAGTAGTTTGTTTTAGCCTATATTAAATATGTAAAAGAAAAATATAACATATAATGGCTAAAAACTACTATAGTCCATATGAAACATGAAGGGATACATGAATATGTTTATTTCGAATTATGTTAAGTAACATTAAAAGAGAGCAATGTAAGCATAAATGTAAGTGAATAAGCAACATACACTGCAAGTAAGTAAGGTAAAGATTGTAATATAAGAATAATTAGAAGTACTGTACAATAAAGTAAGTGAAGTTTAGTCACCAGGACTGAGTAAGTATAGTCAAAGACTATGGTAAGTACGCATACTCAAAAGACTTTGATAAGTCATTCATGATCAAAAAGATTGTGATAAAAGTAATGTTACGTTGTTTATCTTATGTAAGATTTTATTCTGTGAGCTAAATTTTAGACTAAATGAGGAGTTAAGTATGTCTGCCAAACTAAGTAAAGTAGGGCTTCCCATAACACATACACTCCCCCTCTAGGAGATGTGTGGTCTCCTTATTACTCCATAGCCTGCCCTAGCATAATAGTCCACCATATGAAACACCTATGATTAATGTGTTAAAATTTTATTCATGCACAAAAAATTATTGTATGTTTAAGATTATAGTCTCAAAGTATAGTAGCATTTACAGAGTTTAAGTATCGTAAGCTATTAATTATCTACCTTAATGATTGGAGCTAATCATGCTCCTAGTTATGTTAGACATTAATAATATTTTTAAGTCAATTGAAGCATAATACTGATAAATATAAGATTTATAGTAAAATAGGTTGATAAAAACAAACATTTCTTCATTAGAACCTATGTACTTTGATGTGTTTTTAGAATGTCAGGGCACAAAAGAGTTAAATGAAATTCTGGGTTGAAAACTAAAAATCTAGAAGAAAATTTCTACGGCACATCCCAGTGCGCAATAATAGACCAAAGACTTAGAGCACCACGCTATTGCGTGCCACAGCGGTCTGAAAGCAAAGACTCTAGTGCTATCGTGCGGTCTCAAGATAGAGACTCTAGCATTACTGTGCACCGTAGCGGTTTTAAGACAGAGACTCTGGCGCTACCGCACATCGTAGTGGAAATTCAACTTAGCCACACTTTTACAGATTCCATAGGTCATGCTACCGCGCGCCACAGTGGAACAAAAGAGAGGCTCTAGTGCAACCGCGTGCCACAGTGAAACCAAACAAAGGCTCCGGTGCTACCACGCGCCACAACGAAACTACATTATTCCAAGATTTAACATAATTCTAAGAACATTAATACTACCGCGCAGTGTAGTGGTCTCATGACAGAGAGTCTGGAGCTAACGCACACTACATTGCTATAGTACTTGAAGCTTACATGCTACTGCGCATTGTAGCGGTCTCAAAACAGAGACACGAACGCTACCGCATGCCGTAGTGCCGATCGTAAAATATGCCAGCCAACAACATTTAAGGCAACATAGGGGAGAGGAAAGGCCTTATTCTCTTCCCAACAATAAGACATAAATGCCAACAACTAAACACTCTTGATTACCAAGGAAATAGAGGAGTAATCATTTAAAGAAAACATAACTTTCCAAATATAGAGTTATTGGCTAATTTAATTCTGAAACAGCTGCAAGGAGTATATAAAAGGGTGAATTAAACATTAAGAAAAGTTTTTTGATTTTGGTTAAGAAAAGAAATATTCTACCACCAGCTCCTGCAAGATAAATAGAAGGAGAGTTCCGCCCTCCCCCAAGGAAGGAGAAGGCTGTGTTTTGAAGAGAGAAGACATTGTACTGGACGCGAGGAAGAAGAGTTGTGAGAAGGAAAGATAAGTCGGTGAATCCGACATCAGTTCCATGTATCATATTACCTTCTAATTTATCTTTATTTTCTTATAAAAGCCATGCAAAGGCTTACTAGTACTTGTATACTTTTTTGTGTCTTTTATTTAATGTCAGCCTAAACCTTTCTTGTGGAGGGTTGGGTGTAGGCATGTAACAAATCAAGAATTAGAAAGTGTTGTACTCTCAAATAATCAATGAATATTTTTTTATCTTTAATTTAAATGTTGCGATGAATGAATTGGATTAATAAATATTAATATGAAAATATCTCGATAAATGACCGAATTTAGATCTGTCAAAATCATTGAGCTCTTAATTCACTGAGAGCCAAGGGTTTGCATGTTAAGTGTCCTCGCCACTAATGTCAGTGACACCATTAGTTGTGCAATAATGGCTAGTGCAACCCCTTAGTTCTAATTGGATTAATCAAGCTATGAATTTTAAATAATCTATGAGCTCCATGGCTCACCATTGGCTTATGTGAAAAGTTGGTGCATAACGACAGTTACTGCACGACGTCCTCCTGAACTGAGAAGTTGATGCATATGATGCCGATAGCCACTAGTTGAGCTCCATAGCTCATTTTAGGTTTAAGTGAAGAGTAAGATGCATTATGTACTCAAGGTGATTTGACGTAGCCTGTGTAGCCTAATGAATCATCTCTTTGGCTAAACCTAAAATTGATTGCATGTGAGCCATTAGTGGAATCGAGCTCATGTGATTGAAAAACTCCATTGTAAATTTAATAACTTAAACGTAAGTATTGAATTAAATCAGTAAGGATCACATGAAAATCTAAGTGCCATGATTGATTGTTTACATGTTCATCTTTGTGCACTCGGTTAGACCAAGTCAATTTGGAGGACACCCCAGGGAAGATTATGTCTCTCGATTAGAATGGATAGTTAATTTTATTTAACACTAAATCAATATTGAGAGAGTACTTACACACATTTTTGATAACTTGCATGCTGAAACCTAACTCTCCCTATTTTCTCTAGAAGTAGTTTTTGATAAAAGAAACTTTGCTTGCTAAGATTTATACAAAATTACCAACAAAACTAAAATTAGCATTTAAACAGTAGTGAATTATAGTACACTTTAGTATCAAAATCAATACCATTCCCAGAGGACGATAAAATCTCGATATCTCACCATCCCAAATACTATTTCAGACCACGTACACTTGCAAGTAAGCGTAGATGTAGAAAAATAGTCTGTCAAGTTTGTGGCACCATTACCGGGGAGCTGTTTAACGGTAATGTATTAAGTATAACTAGATAGTAGCTAGTTTATAGAATTTTTCTTTTATTTTCTGCATATACTTTCATGTTCTGTGATTACATGTGTTTATACTCTTAGTTTTATTTTTCTTTTGTTTGAAATTACTATGAACTACACTACCTTAAGTAAAAATTTAAAATTGCATGAGTAGAAGAGAATGCTCACACATTCTCTTTGATCCAAAAATAGAAAGAACTTACTAATAAATCTAAGATTTATAGTAACATAAGTGAATAATAACTAATATTTTTATGTTAAAAATGTATACTTTGTAGTGAGCAAAGTAAAATCTAGCCTATATACAAAACTTCTAAAAGAGAACTGTTACAGCAGCAAGCACAAGACCGAGAGCTTGGCGCCCAAGCATGCCCAAGCACTCATAAACAGAGAGATTGGTGCTACCGCGTGTCGCAGCGGACACAAGACTGAGAGCTCGGCGCTACCGCGCGCCGCAGCGGGGACAAGACTGAGAGCTCAGGGCTACAGCGTGCCTAGGCAGTCACAAACAGATAGCTCAACTCTATCGTGTTCTACAGCAGATACAAGACCAAGAGATTAGTGCTACAGCATGCCCAAGTAGTCACAAACAGAGACCTCGACACTACCACGTGCTGCAGCGGACACAACGCCGAGAGTTCGGCGCTACCGTGCGCCAATGCGGGCACAAGACAGAGAGCTTGGATCTATAGTGCGCCACAGCGGGCATATGACAGAGAGCCTTGCGCTATCGAATGCCATGGTGGAAATACACTTAGCAAAAGTTCTAGAGCAAAGCTGCTGCAGCGCTTTCAAGAGGAATAGACTTAATCTTCCCCTACCCACAACACAAATTAAAGACAAATCAATTAAACCCTTCATTTTTAATGTAATAAATGAATAAATCTTAATTGCAAAATAATTCTCAAGAGGAGGAAAGAGTTGGTTGCACAAATGCTAAGTAGGATTTCAAGGATTATAAAATCCAAGGAGAAAGGCTAAAGAGGAGTTCTCCATTTAGTGTTGAAGCTTCTAATATATTTAAAGGTGCAAAAATATAAAGGAAGGGGAGAAGCCATGCCAAAGGAAGGACAGCATACCACTAAGGAAAGAGGAATCGAGGTCATGAAATAGAAAGGACAAATAGAATGGTGATTGAGGGAAGAATTGGGAGAACACATTTGCAGTTCCTAGTATTGTACTTCTATCTCTTTTCTTAATTTCTTTTCTACAAAAAACCATGCAAGGGTTCAACATCCTGAATTTCAATTCTTGTATTTCTTTTGTAATGGGAACCTAAACCCTCCGTAGGGAGGGTTGGGCCTAAACATGTAATAAATTGAAGGAATCAAAAGTGTTTGTACTCAACTTTGTTAATGGATTAATTTCTTATTCATTCCTTGATTCTTGATATAAAAATTGCTTGGATAAATGATGTGCAATGAATGAATCTTTTTAAGTAATATTTTTAACTTGGAAAACTATCTGCTAGCCTATCATTTTAGAACTAAGGAATTCCACATAAAGTATCCTTGCCGCGGATATATGTGACAATATTTGTCATGCGAGGATGTTCAAGGAAATTTCTTAAGGATATAAATGATGAGCAGAGCGGTGGAAATTAAATTAATCTTAAAGCTCCACAGCTCACCATTAGCTTAAGCTAGGAACATGTGCATAAACACCAAAAGCCCACTAAGAAGCTCTAGAGCATTGTAGCACTAGTCCTCCAGCTAAGCTAAGAAGTTGATGCATGTGAGCCAAGAGCCACTAAATATGCTCCATGGATCATTCTAGTTAAAGGTGGAAGATGAGGTATTGAGTTGTTACAGGTGATGTGACATAACCCGCTTAGCCCAATGACTCTCTCCCTTAGCTAAACTAAAGTAGATGCATGTGATGTTAGTTTGGCAGAATCAAGCTCACGTGATCCCGCAATAAAAATAATAGATTTGACAACTTATACGTAAGTATCAGATTTAACTAATATTGATCACGTGAGGTTCTATGTGTCGGGATTGAACCTTCTTGAGTTCATCTTTGAGCATTGGACATAACTTAGTTCAAATTAAGGGACACTCTAAGAAAGGCTATTATTGCTTGATTATAACTAAAACATTTAAGTAATTTGATATTTAAAGTTGACAAAGAAGAGTACTAACATAAAACTCTTCAATGAATTACATGTTAAACTAAACTCTCCATACTTTCTCAATTTGTAATTTCTTATCAATGAAACTTCAACTACTAATTTGGAACCAAAAACACAAACTCTATAATTGTTCAAAAATTATTGAAAATAAATAAACTTTAGTAATGAAACACTCTGTTCTCATTGGATAATAATTCTCGGGTCTTCAATCTCTTATTACTGCAGACAACGTGCACCTGTGTGTGAGCGCTGACGTGTATTTTAAGTCTCTCAAGTTTTTAGTGTAGTTGCCTGGGAACGGTATCTATTTTGTATTAAAGGTAATTTTCTAGTAATTGATGATTTGAAATTTTACTTACTCAATGACAGACTTTAATTACATCTGTGCTTGCACGTAAGTGTACGTGGTCTGAAGTAATAATTTGGAATGTGAGTTCTAAGATTTATCATCCTCAGGGAATTGGGTGTTTTGTTACTAAGGGATATCTATGTTCAATAATGTTTAAACTATGCATAATTTGTCAAATTAGTTCCTAACTAAGCACAACTATTCTTAGTAGAAGAATACTATAATAAAAGGAGAGGAGAGTTGGGTCTCTCCCACATGATATGTTAGATGACTTATATATGATGATTCCTCAAGCATTCCCTTTCTCTTTAGTTTTTAATCAAGTGCACATTGTCCTCCTTAGAGTTTAACTCCAAGATTTATAAGTTCAAATCTCGTGCTTGAAATGAACACACAGTCGATTCTATTTCAGCACCAAGACCCTTATGAGATTTTTAGATTATTAGTTTTCCTCTAATTTCTTAATCATAAAAATGAGGGTTGTTCAGTTAATATCTTATAAGCATTGATTCTATTAAGAGCTTCACGCGCATCATGCATGGTTTAGATAGTGGAGTGATTTCATTTGGGCTCAATGACTATGTCACCTCGTTCATGAGCACTCAAAGAATCCACTCCATCCCTTCACATATGCTGAGCAGCGGAGCATATTTAGTGGGTCTTAGCATCACACACTTCAACTCCTTAGTTGAGCATAGATTGAGGTGCACTAGGCTCAAGAACTTTCTTAAATAGTTCTAAGCTCTTATGTACTCATGATTCTAGCTCCAAACTAAGGGTGAGCTATGGAGCACAAGACCTTTTTTTAGTCTTGACATCATTTAGTCCTTTGTCATTTGGTCCACATTCATATCCACAATATTCCTTTACATTTCTTTAACAAGTCATTTAATTCACAAATTTTATTAAGGCTTGAGGAAAATTTCATACAAATGTCTCTTTCAATTCATATAAGATTCCCCAACCCTCCCCAAGGGAAGTTTAGCTCTTTATTACACATGATATTAAGAAGAACACATATATTGATAAAGACCCTTTCATGATCAACTAAGAAAGATAAAAATAGATAAGAGTTAGAGAGTATTAGGAATGTTTCTTGATCGAGTTCTCCAGATTTTCTCTTCTTCTTGTTATTGGTTGCCTCTTTTAGGTCCGTAGTGCTGCCTTTCTTCCTTCTTCTCCTTAGCAATAGGAGTCCTTCTTCCCTTAGAGAGTTCTCCTTCTCTCTTAAAGCAGCCCTATCCTTACTTAGAATGTTATTGAGCCAAGTTGAGAACCTCTCTTAAGTCAAGAAGAGTTGAATTTATTGAGGGGCTGCCTTTCTCTTCCTTTCTTTTAAAATTCTGCATTTCCTTCTTAAACAATCTACTGTCATCATTTCAAATGCAACTTGAGGGGTGAAGTGGCCTCTACTTTTCCATTCTTTAATCTTTACATCACTTCAAAGTATCAATTCTCCATTAAAAATAATTCTGTTGCAGAATGAATGATGGCTGGGAGACAAGGGGCAGGTTGGGGGTCTTGTCCCAGCCTCATTTAATGCACCTGGCCAGACAAAATTTTGGCGCGCCGCTACAGCACACTGTAGTGCACTGTGGCGCGCTAGAGCGGATGAAATTTGTGAAATGGTCCACTATGGCACGCTGCAGTGTTCTGGTTTGTACATTGATGAACCGCTACAGCGCGCTGTAGCGCGCTCAAGTGCTAGAATTTTGACAGTTGATCCGCTACAGTGCGCTATAGCGCCAGAGCTTTGTAATTTGGTCCGCTGCAGCGTGCTGTAGCACCATAGCTTTGCAAGTTGGTCTGCTACAGCACGCCATGGCGCCAAAATCCCACAAGTTGATTCGCTGCAGCGCTATAGCGCCAGAGCTTTGCAAGTTGGTCTACTGCAGCGCGCTATAGCGCCAGAGCTTTGCAAGTTGGTCCGCTACAGCGCGCTATATCACCAAAGCTTCATAATTTGGTCCACTGCAGCATGCTATAGCTCCTGATCTTGGCAAGTTGGTCCGTTACAGCGCGCTATAGCGCCAGAGCTTCGCAAGTTGGTCCGCTGCAGCGCACTATAGCTCCAGAGCTTCACAGGTCGGTCCACTACAGCACGCTGCAATGGATTTCTTCCAGAAATCCATTGCAATTTGTCCAGAATTGTCCAGGCCTTGCTGAGTAAGCATTTTTTCCTGAAAAGTAGGCAAAAATTGATTAAGGAAGCAGTTTCAGTATGAAAATGAATGAAAGTTTCCCTTATTTAGGATATAAATTATGGATTTATCATACCCCGACACTAATTTCTTGCTCATCCTCAAGTAATCTTAAAATGATATATTTCTATTTATTAGGTATGAGAGTCAACAAGTAATATCAATGAGGGTTTGATTTGTATTTCAAAGCTCATGCTTAACTAAAATGACAAGAGCAATTGGCATCATTTAAATTTTTCTAAGCTGGGTTATGAACAAAGGTTAATAGACTAATCCTCAATTCATAAGTAGTTTTACTTAGTGCTCAGTAATGGGGAAGGTTCCTTGGATTAACTAAACTAGGGAGATAGTGAGTAACTAAGAGTTTTGTGCCATATGTGCTCGTTCTTATGAATCACAAAGATGTTTAACTTTTAGGGGAGATATTTTTCATCATCCTTTTCAATTCTTTTCTTTAGGCGAGATATTTTTCTTCATCCCTATTTTTATTTTTTTATTTTTTTTCATTCTTAAGAAGAGACATTTTTCTTCATCCCAATTTCCAATCTTTGTCATCATGAAGTCCTACAGGAGCCTAGCACACTCTTTTAGATTACTCACCTTAATTACTAGTTTTTTTTTATTGCAAAGCTTTCCCCTACACTTAGTCCTTAGCATTGATTTAAATTTTGAATATTATACTCAACCTAAAATCATTCCCTTGCTTAGATGATTTAATGGTGTCAATAAGTTAGTCAATTTTTGTTAAGCAACCTTTGATTTATTATCAATTTCTTCATTGATATTTTTTTAACTTCCATAAACTTGAAAAATTCAGAAAAATTTGTCATTTTCAAATTATAAAAAGATTTTGAGACTATGATAATACATAATTTAATTCCTCAAAATAAAAATAAAAACAACAAAAGAAAAACACATAAAACAGCAGTGCAAAATAAAAAATACAATATATATATTCTTAGTTTTCATCATCCTCCTCTTCTCCCATGTCGTAGGCAAAGTTGCATGGATAGCAAGTATCCGGGATGGGGGCAGCTTTTACAGCATACACCTTTTTGACTGCATGGGAAACCTAAAGATATTACTTTTTTGACTGCATGAAATCCTAGGAGGTCAAAACTGCCACAGTAGGAGCAGATCGCTGCAGCGCGCTGTAACGGTCGAGCTTTTGTAATTATGTCGCTGCAGCACGCTATAGCGGTTTGAGTTTAGTAGTTTAACCGCTGCAGCGCGCAAAAGCAATTTTTTTTTTTTTTTGGGTTGCCTCCCAAGATGCCCTTAGTTTAATGTCTTTAGCTAGACTCATGAAAAGATCAGATATTGGGGTCTGGAGATTTTTCTTTCCATAACTTTAAGGCACTCTGGTGAGCACAACCTTTTAGTGTGCTCGAACCTTTGCCCTCTCTATTTTCCCTCATGGAATCATCCCTTCCAAGCTCAAACTCATGGGGGATCTTCTTCTTCCTTTTCCCCATCTGGTTTTTCTTCTTCTCACACCCTCCTCACTCCCCTTCTCCGAGGCAGAGTTGGAGCTATTTTTCGAATTCTTCTCTCCTAGAGTAAGATTTTCATAAATATGATCAATCTTAATTCTTTCTTCTCTATCTTTTCTCCTCACCTCATCCTCCATCTTTCTTTGTTTAAAATAGGTGGGTTTAAGATCAATCAACTCCGATCTCCCTTTAATCTTAACACTGATCATCCCGCAGTCGATGTCTATAGTAGCCTTGGTGCTCATAAGAAAGGGTCGCCCGAATATAATAGTAGAGTTTTTGTTCCATCTGTCCCACTCACACACATCAAAATTAGTTGGAACAATGAAATTCCCCAATCCTACAGCAACATCCTTAACAATTCCTAGAGGGGTCAGGGATTTAAGGTTTGCAAATTCTAAAATCATGGAGGTGTACTCCATTCCACCTACCTTTAGATGTTCATATATACAGTAGGGCATAACATTGACTGAAGCACCAAGATCACACAAGGGATCTAAAAGTACTTCATTTCTTATTATGCAAGGAATACACAATCTTCTGGGGTCATCACATTTTGAAGCTGTGAGCTTCTCACATTCAATTCCTCTCACCACTTCTCTAGCCTCTAGATCTTCTTCTACAACACTAAAATTCTTAGTTGTATCTCCCCCATACACCCCTTTGGAATGAAACACACTTACTAACTCCCTTGAATTTACTTCAGTGGAATTGGGTAGAGCTCCTTGCTATCGAATGGTCAGCTACTTGGAGATCTACCCCAGTTGGGTCTCAATGTTTCTAAGGGATGCTTCTATTCCTTGGATGGAGGTATCATGGCGGGTAATTGTAGCTTCAGTACAGCGCATGAATTGAACTATTTCAGCTTTAAAGGAGTTAAAGGCTCCTTCCAAATTTGAAGGGTGATGGTTATGATTGTTTCCATTATTAAAGCCCTGTTGATTCGATGAACTCCCCCCATTATGATTTTCATTATTATTGTTGTTACTCCATGAGAAATTTGGGTAGTTTTTCTACCCTAAGTTGTAAGTATTGGCATAGGGGTTGTTCATAGTGTCATTGTTTCTTAAATAGTTAACTTGTTCTGTGTTTGATGGCATTAAAGGATTATTCAAGTTGCAATTTTTGCTACTGTGTCTACCCCCGCATAACTCACATTCTATTTCTTGAACAATGTTAACATTCATTTTCTCAATTCTTTCATTTTTAAGGCATGGATTTCTTGTTGCAGTGCTGTTATTTGATTTGATTCATTTATTTTAATAGATTCCTTTTTCAACCTTTCGGAAGGCCATTGTAAGCATTATTCGCCATTTCTTCTAAGAGGTCATAAGCCTCTTCTTGGGTTTTACTGCGAATCGAGCCTCCGGCGGCCGCATCAATGAGAGTCCTTGTTGGAGCATTCAAACCATTGTAAAAGGTTTGAAATTGCATCCATAAAGGAAACCCATGATGTGGCCATTGCCTTAAGTACTCCTTAAAATGATCCCATCCATCGTAGAGTTTCTCACCTTCTAATTGAGTGAAGTTGGTTATCTCAATTCTCAGCCGAGCAATTTTTCCGGAGGGAAATATTTAGCTAAGAATTTCTTAGCCAAATTGTCCCAAGTCCGGATCGAGTCGCTTGGGAGAGAGCTGAACCAACTTTTGGCTCTATCTCTTAATGAGAATGGAAAAAGGCTTAATTTAACCGCATCTTCAGAGACGCCGTTAAATCTGAAGGTGTCACAAATTTCAAGGAAGGTTAAAATGTGTGAGTTAGGATCTTCAGTGGCTAATCCCCCAAACTGGTTATTTTGAACCATATTCAGCTTGGAAGGTTTGATCTCAAAGTTGTTTAGTTTCAATGTTAGGCCTTACAATAGCATGGGGGATTCCCCTAACAGTAGGTAGTGCATAGTCTCTCAGTGCTCTTCCCCTCGGCTCTCCAAGATTTTCTTTAAAATTTTCCATAGCGGCTTGTTGAGTTCGCGAAATGTTTTATTCTCTTCTAGCTGACAAATAGGTCTCTCATTTTCTGGATCAAAAAGATATTCAGTACAAACTCTTCTATTTATGCACGATAGAAATTAAGCTATCAAGAACAAATATAGCAATAACGTTCAAAGATTCAGCAGATTAAATATAAGAAAAAAAATTGAAAAGTAATTAGTTAGCACTTATAATTACAAAAGCAAAAATTAAAGTTATATGCAGAGGATTTTCTTAAATCACTATTTACTGATGATTCTCCTTAATACGAAATAAGTACTAATTCCTCAGCTACGGTGCCAAAAACTTGACAAACTTTAACTACGTTTGCACTTGCACGCAAGTGTATGTGGTATGAAGTAACAATTGGGAATGTGAGTTCTGAGATTTATCATCCTCAGGGAATTGGGTGTTTTGTTACTAAGGGATATCTATGTTCAATAATGTTTAAACTATGCATAATTTGTCAAATTAGTTCCTAACTAAGCACAACTATTCTTAGTAGAAGAATACTATAATAAAAGGAGAGGAGAGTTGGGTCTCTCCCACATGATATGTTAGATGACTTATATATGATGATTCCTCAAGCATTCCCTTTCTCTTTAGTTTTTAATCAAGTGCACATTGTCCTCCTTAGAGTTTAACTCCAAGATTTATAAGTTCAAATCTCGTGCTTGAAATGAACACACAGTCGATTCTATTTCAGCACCAAGACCCTTATGAGATTTTTAGATTATTAGTTTTCCTCTAATTTCTTAATCATAAAAATGAGGGTTGTTCAGTTAATATCTTATAAGCATTGATTCTATTAAGAGCTTCACGCGCATCATGCATGGTTTAGATAGTGGAGTGATTTCATTTGGGCTCAATGACTATGTCACCTCGTTCATGAGCACTCAAAGAATCCACTCCATCCCTTCACATATGCTGAGCAGCGGAGCATATTTAGTGGGTCTTAGCATCACACACTTCAACTCCTTAGTTGAGCATAGATTGAGGTGCACTAGGCTCAAGAACTTTCTTAAATAGTTCTAAGCTCTTATGTACTCATGATTCTAGCTCCAAACTAAGGGTGAGCTATGGAGCACAAGACCTTTTCTTAGTCTGAATGTCATATAGTCCTTTATCATTTGGTCCAAATTTAAGTCCACAATAGTCCTTTACATTTCTTTAACAAGTCATTTAATTCACAAATTTTATTAAAGCTTGAGGAAATTTTCATACAAAAGTCTCTTTCAATTCATGTAGGATTGCCCCAACCCTCCCCAAGAGAAGTTTACACAAGATATTAAGAAGAACACATACATGGATAAAGATCCTTTCATGTTAAACTAAGAAAGATAAAAAAAGATAAGAGTTAGAGAGTACTAGGAACATTCTTTGATGGAGTTCTCGGGATTTTCTCTTCCTCTTGTTCTTGGTTGCTTCTCCTAGGTCTGTAGTGCCGCCTTTCTTCCTTCTTTTCCTTAGCAATAGGAGTCCTTCTTCCCTTGGAGAGTTCCCCTTCTCTTTTAAAGCATCCCTCTCCTTACTTAGAATGTTAGTGAGCCAAGTTGGGAGCCTCTCTTAAGTTAAGAAGAGTTGAATTTATAGAGGGGATGCCTTCCTCTTCCTTTCTTTTCAAATTCTGCAATTCCTTCTTAAAAAATTTGCTGTCATCATTTCAAATACAACTTGAGGAGTGAAGTGACCTCTACTTTTCCATTCTTTAGTATTTACATCACTTCAAAATATCAATTCTCCATTAAAAATAATTTTGCTACAGAAAAAATGATGCCTGGGAGACAAGGGGCAGGTTAGGGGTCTTGTCCCAGCCTCATTTAATGCACCTGGTCAGACAAAATTTCAACGTGCCGCTGCAGCGCACTGTAGCGCGTTGTGGCGCGCTACAGCGGATGAAATTTGTGAAATGGTCCACTGTGGCGCGTTGCGGCATTCTGGTTTGTACATTGATGAACTGCTACAGCGCGCTGTAGAGCTCTCTAGTGCTAGAATTTTGCCAGTTGATTTACTGTAGTTCGATATAGCACTAGAATTTCATCAGTTGATCCGCTACAGTGTGCTTTAGTGCCAGAATTTTGCCAATTGATCTGCTGCAGCGCACTATAGCGCCAGAGCTTTGTAATTTGGTCTGCTGCAGTGCGTTGTAGTGCCAGAGCTTTACAAGTTGGTCCGCTGCAACGCATTATGGCACCAGAATCCCATAAGTTGATCTGTTGCAGCGCACTACAGCGCCAGAGCTTTGCAAGTTTGTTTGCTGTAGTGCGCTATAGCGCCAGAGCTTTGCCAGTTGGTCCGCTGCAACACGCTATAGTGCCAGAGCTTCACAAGTTGGTCTGCTGCAGCTGATTGCTTCCAGAAATATTTAGAAATTGTCCTGAATTGTCCAGACCTTGTTGAGTAAGCTTTTTTCCTGAAAAGTAGGCAAAAATTTATTAAGAAAGCAGTTTCAATATGAAAATGAATGAAATTTTCTTTTATTTAGGATATAAATTATGGATTTATCACTGCACATAATTCTTATGTTTTGTAATTATACTTGTCATTGCTTTTAGCTTATTTTTTGTAAAATTAGTTTTCTTTTCTTTATTTTAATTATTATTGTTGTGAACCCCCCATGATTAAAAACTAGGCTTGCATGAATAGAAGAGACTGTTCTGACATACTTTTTGATCTTCAAATTAAAAGAACTTATTTGCGAGCTAGTAGGGAACAAATAGTGTTAAATACACCACAAGTTAAAATGGATAATGAAGGAAGAAATCCTGGAGAAGTGATAGAGAATAATAGGGGTAGGGGCCCTTAGAGATTATACATTTCCAACTGTTGGGAGAGTTCCTAATGCTATTGCTAGACCAGCTGTTCAAGCCAATAATTTTGAAATAAAACCCTCGCCTTTGAATATGATTAAAAATAATCAATTCAGTGGACTAGCTGCCGAAGATCCCAACTCTAAATTTCCTACTTCTTGGAAATATGCAACACCTTCAGATTTAATGGTGTCTCAAATGATGCCATTTGATTATGGTTTCCCTTGTCATTAAGAGACAGAGCAAAAATTTGGCTCAGCTCTCTGCCTGGCAAATCAAATCAAACTTGGGATGGCCTGACTAAAAAACTCTTAGTTAAGTATTTCCCACCAGCTAAATCTACCAAGCTAAGAAATGAGATCTCAAATTTCTCTCAACAAAATGGGGAAATTTTGTGTGACGGTTGGGAGCATTTTAAGGAATGCTTAAGGCACTGCCCGCATCATGGGTTTCCTCAATTGATGCAAGTGCAAATATTCTACAATAGATTAAATACACCCACCAGGACACTCATAGATGTCATTGCTGGTTGATCATTAAGTAGCAAAACCCAATAGGAAGCCTTCGACCTCTTATAAGAATGGCGAAGAATGCTTATCAATGGTCGACTTAGCAGCTAAATTCCAATATGAAGGAGGTGAATAATTTGAATGACTCAAACTAATTAGCTATCCTATATAGGGAAATTGAGTTATTAAACCATAAGATTGAAAGCATAAATATGAATACATTTTAAGAAATCAACTGTGAGCTGTGTTAAGGGACCCACAGCAGTGATTTTTGCAATTTAAATAACCCATTTGCACCCTTCCACATAGAACAAGTGAACTTCTTGAGTAATAACAATAATAATAGCAACAATCCCCAAAATAACCTTTACTCTAACTCATACAATCGAGGGTGGGCGAACCACCCAAACATTTCTTAGGGTGAGGGAAATTCACAAGGGAATTACAATACCCAATTGCAAAGTAGGCAAGTTCAAAATTTCAACAACTTTCATCAGCCTACTCAATAAAAAAACCAAGAACTGGGATTGGAACAAGCTTTTATTACTTTCAAGGCTGAAATTGTCCAAATTATGAAGAGAATTGAATTGACCATAAACTAGCACAAAACCTCAATCCTAGGAATTGAGGTGTCTCTTAGGAATATTGAAGTCCAATTGAGACAAATTTTCCAATAGTTGTCTACTCGGCAACAGGGATGCTTCCGAGCTCAACTAAAGTAAACTTGAGAGAGATGGTGAGTGTGATCAACATGGATAATAAAATGATAGATTTCCTAGAAGATAACTCATATGAAGAGATTGTGAAAAACAAAACTAGGGTAATAAATATTGAAAACCTAGAAGGTAATAAAATAACCATAAAAAGAGCAGGCCCCGGGAAAATGAATATCCCGTGTGTCATTGAAGGTGAAATCCTTTTAGATCCCTTGTGTGATCTTGGGGCTTCTATCAATGTCATGCCACTACACATATACTCCTGATGTGGGGTGAGGGAATGGAAGAAACCCCTAGAATTCTTGAATTTTTTTAACTAGACTCCATGACCCCCTTAGGAGTGGTAAGGAATGTTCAGGTGGGGGTAGGAAGTTTCATGATTCCAACTGACTTCATTATTTTTGAATGTGTCAAACGGAGTGAAATTTTTACTATTATTTATGGGAGACCCTTCCTTGCAAGATTAAGAGCAATAGTTGATGTAGCAAGGGCATGATGATCGTAAGAGTGAATGGCATGGAAGAAAACATAGATTTAATGCCCACGATGTTTAAAGAAAAAATTATAAGGGCTGAATGGAAAAAGATGAATTTGACCAAAACTCCTTATTCAAAACTAAAACTTAATGGGGAAAACCAAAGCAAAGCTGGTTCTGAAAGAACTGATTGCACCTCGGCTAGAGGTAGAGATGATAAAAGTAAGAAGAATAAAAACAAAACTCGTCGGGGAAAAAGGAAGAAGAAAATAACCACTGTAATGGCATCCCAAGAAACTAATGATGAGAGCATAGGTTCAAGCACAACAATTGAAAATCCTGTTAGTACTCACCAAGGATCTCCTCAAATATGGAGAAATATCTCTCTAGAGGATGCACACTAACATGCCTAAATTTGTCGGGCTGACGACACTAAACCAAGTGCTTATGGGAGGCAACCCATGTATTTTTACTTTATAGTGTTTAGGAATAGTTAGATTTCTTAGAAATAAGGAAATGCAACCTGATCTTAATTGGAAATTTTGAAAAAAATAGTTAAACTTCAAGAACAACCCTTTCAGCAGACGCCACAATGTGCCACAGCGGATTTCAATGCTGTAACGTGCTGCAATAGAATTTGTCGCTACGGGCGCCACTGTGGAATTGAACGCTGCAGCGCATTTGAGAAGAAATTTAAAGCTATAACATGCCTAAACAAAATCCTTGGAGCTATAGCACACCGCAACGCGCCACGATGCACTGCCGTACGCGATGCATAACTGGAACTTTTATTGACTGCTTGGGAATTCCCAAGCTTTCAAAGTTGCTACAGTGCATCTTGGAACTTGTATTTTAGTAACAACTATTGAAAAGATGCCTTTTTCCTTCTTTCCATAAGCTAAGATCAATCACACTTATGGCATGACTTATATGACATCTTTGACCGGCCATAAATGTGATTTGAATGAGGAATGAAGAGAAAATTTTAACAACTTTTGACCTATAAATAGAGAGAATTGGAGAGGGTTGTGATAAATCTAAGATTTATAATAAAATGAAAGAAGAAATACTATAAATTTCATGTTATAGTGGTTTACTTTGATGGTTTTTCTTCATATTTTCAGGAAAAAAACAAGCTAAGGAAATTCTGGAGCAAAACTCAAATTCTAGAGTAAAACTCAAATTTTGGATTAAAACCAATGTAGCGCAACACAGCACACTATGGCGTATGACTTTTAAAAGTCTACCGCAACTGAATGAACCTTTAAATGAAATGATTATATCCGCCACAGCGCGCTACGACGTATGACTTTCGAAAGTTTCCGCTACAGTGCACCGCAGCGGTATATAAATTTGATGTAATTAAATTCTATCTGCCACAGTGCACCGTGGTAGATTCAATACAAAAGTCTGCCACTATGGCACACTGCAGCAGTATATAAATTTGATAAAAATAAATTAAAACTGCTACCGCGCGCTGCAATGGATTCAACTCAAAGATTACCGCTATAGTGCGCCGCAGAGGCATATTAATTTGATGAAATTAAATTTAATCTGCTACCGCGCGCTACAGGGGATTCAAATCGAAAGTCAAGCACTACAACGCGCCATGGCGGAATGAAAGATCAGATTAATAAAATTTAATTCAAGCGCGAAGCGGAACATGTTCGAAAGTTAAGCGCTTCAGTGCGCCGCAGGGCGCCATGTCAAAATGAAAGATCAAATAGATGAAATTTAATACCGGTGTGTAGCAAATTCTGTTCGAAGGTTGAGCACTCCAGCTCGCCACAACCCCTACCGTAATTTTTGTTAGTTTTGAACATTAATGACAGCATAGAGAATGCCAAAAATTCAAACCAATTACCTACCCTAGCTATTTGAAACTCCAAATAATTCAATTATTTCTTTTTCTCAAAGGAATCTCAGCATATTTTTCATTTACTAGCAATTAAAACATGGGAGTTTAAAGGAAGGCAGGATTCATTGAAAATAGGCTGAATGCTTTCTTAATTAAACAGCCATGCAAGACTAAGGGAGGGTTCCCCTTTTTAACATTTGTTGTTCAGAAATACAAAGCTTGCTGTAAGAGAAGAGGAAGGAGACCTCTCCAAGGAAGGAAGAAGAGTACCATTGCTATAGAAGAAATGGGAAGACTACTACCATGAAGCTAGAAGAGAAGAAGATAAAAAGGTCAAGGAAGAACCAGCGAACGCCACGGAAGGGCAGTTCTTAGTATTCTCCTTAACTCTTCTTGTTGTTTTTCTCTTTGTTGAACCATAAAAGGGTTCTATTTCTTGAATGTTTTTTCTTTGTTTTCTGCTGTAATGGAAGGCTAAACCCTCCTTAAGGAGGGTTGGGCCTTCATCATGTATGAGTAAAGCGACAAAGGGTGCTTGTATGAATTTTCATTAATGAATAAAATATTTTCATCTTATGTGAGATATGTTATTGATTGCATACTGTGAAATGATTAGAAATATTTTATTAGTTAAAGTGAATGTAACAAAACAATGCTAAGTCATCTTGACACTTCAAGCCAAGAGCGAATGCACATAAAGGTCCTCGCCATAAACACAAGTTCGTTGTGCAAGGATTCTCTGTGTAAAACACCTTGGGATTGAAATGGGAGGCTGGTTGAGTATCATTAATTCTCTTGCGCCCCATAGCTCACCAATTAGCGTAAATCTAGGTATGTGTGCATTAGTGCTTATCCCATTATCAAGCTTTTGAGCCTAACTGCACCATCCCTTGAGCTCAGTCAAGAAGTCGATGCATGTGAGCTAAGAGGCACCAATCAAGCTCCGTGGCTTAGAAGCCATTAAAGGAGGAAGAGGACTCATCAAGTGCTCGTGGTTGACGTAACATAGTCCATGTGGCTGATAAATCCACTTCCTTATCTAAACTGCACATATTTCGCATGAAGCTAATTAGTGGAAATCAAGATTATGTGATCACCAAATTAAAAGAATATTTTAATAACCTAGACGTAGGAAATTTAAATTAACTCAATGCGATCACATGAGAGTCTCTGTGCTAAGATCGATCCTTGGCGTGTTCATCTTGTGCACTCGACATGAGTTAGTCAGAATTATAAGACCAATCTAAGGAATACTAATTTCACTTGATTTTAACTTGTATGAAACAATTTTATTAAAAATTAATAGAATTTGAGTAATGACACTTGTCCCTTAACAATTGCATGATGATAATCTAACTCTCCCTTCTTTATCAAATAGTATCTTAATTTATGATCTTTGATTTGTTAATTAGGAGCCACTAAAAATCTAAAATATCTTAGTCTAAACATTAATAAAAGTAGATACACCTTAGTATCAAAACACATCATTCTCTGAGAATAATAAATCTCAAAACTTACCTTCCAATTATTACTTCAGACCACGTACACTTGCGTGCAAGCGCACATGTGTATTTATTGTCTGTCAAGTTGTTGGCATCGTTGCTGGGAAATAGTTTCTTATTTTGTATTAAGGAGAATCTATTAGTATATAGTGATTTAGACATCTTCTTTTGCATATACTTTTATTTTTTAGTAATTATATTTGTTGTTAATTGTAGAAAGATTTTTAATTTAGTTTCTTAATTTTGTAATTGTTATGCTGTTAAGCTCAATTGCTTAATTATTTGATATAGCTGAATTTTGAAATTGCATGAGTAGGAGAACTTGTTCTACCTTACTGTTTGACCCTAAAATTGAATGAACTTATTTACAAGCTAAGAGAGAATAATCAAATTTAACCCAACCATAAGTAGAAATGGATAATAAATTAAGAAACCCTGGGGAACTGCTTAAGAACACTAGAGGTAGAGCCCTTAGAGATTATGCCCTACCAACCATAGGTAGAGTTCCCAATGCAATTGTTTGACCGACCATTCAAGCTAATAACTTTGAAATAAAACCTTCAATGTTGAATATGGTCCAAAATAATCAGTTTAATGGTCTAGCTACCGATGATCCTAACTCGCATATTTCTAATTTCTTGGAAACATGCGACACTTTCAGATTTAACGGTGTGTCTGATGATTCTATTAGGTTGAGACATTTTTCCTTTTTGTAGAGAGACAACAAAAATCTGGCTTAGTTCTATACCTGGCAAGTCAATTAGAACTTGGGACAACTTAATTAGGAAATTCTTAGCTAAGTACCTTTCACCTACTAAGACCGCAAAGTTGAGAAATAAGATCTCCAATTTCTCTCAACAAAATGGGGAAAATTTGTATGACAGCTAGGAATGTCTTAAGGACTACTTAAGGCATTTCCTCCATCATGGGTTTCCTTTGTGGATGCAAGTGCAAACATTCTATAATGGACTGAATGCACCCATAATGACACTCATAGATGCAGCTATGTGCAGATCTTTAAGTAGCAAAACCCAAGAGGAAGCCTTCAACCTACTTAAGGAAATGGATGAGAATGCATACCAATGGCCTACAGAGTGGCTTATTCAAAACAAAAGGGAAGTGAACCAAATTACTGAACTCCAAAATCAAATCTCCCAGCTTAATAGAAGAATTGAAAATATGCAATTAAATTCAATTTAAGGAGATGAATGTGAAATGGGGACTGTGAATGCTTTAGCTAACTTCGAGAATAATCAAGGCAGGAGAGAAGGGAGCTTAGAGAATTCCTTAAGAGAATTCAAAACCTCCACCATAGAATTTATGAAGAAAATAGATCTCCAATTTCTCAACTGACACGATAGCATTCTACTAAAATAAAAAGGCACAGTAAATAGAATCAATCAATAAGTAAAAGAGATTTTGAATCAACTTAAAAAATATGTCTTAGTGGGAGCAATAGGAGAGTGTGAGACTGAATTGGGGAATTCTATAACCTTCATAAGTGGAAAAATAACTTAACCGATTGGGTTTAAGAAAGCTGAAAAAATATCTAAGGTAACAAGTGAAAAACGAAGGGAGGAAGAAATTATTACTAAGGGTGAGGAGAAGGAAGTAAGAGAGTTGGATCAAATTGGTTTGAATAACCAACCCCAATTTACTCCTCACATTCCTTATCCTCAAAGAATGGCAAGAGAGAAATTGGACGTCCAATTTCAAAAATTTCTTGAAACCTTTAAAACTCTTCACATCTATATCCCCTTTGTCGATGCATTAGAACAAATACTTAGCTATGCTAAGTTTATGAAGGATATCCTATCTAAGAAAAGAAGAATTGATGAGAAGGAAACTATAGCTTTAATGGAAGAGTGTAGTGCAATCCTTCAAAATATATTCCCATCAAGAGAAAAGATCCTGGGAGCTTCACAATCTCTTGCATTATCAGAAACTAATCTTTTGAAAAAACTCATTATGACCTTGGGGCATCCATAAACCTAATACTATTTTACATATTTAAAAAATTGGGAATAGATCACTTGAAGCCCACCTCTATTATTCTTCAACTAGCTGATAGATAAGTCAAAACTCCTATGGGAATTCTTGAAAATGTTCTTGTTAAGGTTGATAATTCATTTTTCTCTCTGATTTCATTATCCTAGAGATGGAAGATGAAAACCAAGAAATCCCCAAAATTTTGGGTAGACCCTTTTTAGCTACTGGTTGAACAATGATAGATGTTGATAAAGGTGAGTTGAGTTTACACGAGGGAGAAGAGGTGAAATTTAACATAAATGAAGCCATGAAACACCCATTAAAGCCTAATGAGGAGTGTTAGAGAATTAATTTAATTGAATATTGATGATTTCAGAAGATGTGGGAGAGTTTGACTTAGAAATAAATGAGGAAGTCGAGGATCTCGAGGGAGAAAGTGAGATTGAGGAATTAATCTAAGAGAGGAAGAAAATTGAGCAATCCATTGATGTGCCTCTTGAATTAGAATTAAAACCCTTACCAACTCACTTGAAGTATGTTTATTTAGGGGAAGGAACTTCATTACCTATGATAATTTTTGCCTTGCTAAACCAAATTCAAGAGAATCGATTATGTAAGGTTTTGAGAGATCATACAAGGGCTATCTGTTGGAGTATAGCTAATTTAAAGGGGATTAGTCCAACTGTGTGTATGCACAAAATCCTTTTGGAAGACAATTCAAAACCTTTAATTGAACCTCAAAGGCATTTGAACCCCAACATTAAAGAGCTTGTACATAAGGAAATTATTAAACTTTTAGATGCTAGAATTATTTTTCCTATCTTGGATAGCCCTTGGGTAAGCCCAATTCATGTTGTGCCAAAAAAAAGTGGGATGACCGTGATATTAAATGATAACAATGAATTAATAGAAACTAGAAAGGTGATCAGGTGGAGAATATGCATTGATTTTAGGAGATTGAATAAGGCAACAAGGAAGGACCATTATCCACTCCCATTCATTGATCAAATGCTTAATAGGTTGGTAGGGAATCCCTTTTTTCATTTCTTGGATGGGTATTCCAGGTAAAATCAAATTTTGATCACTCTGAAAGGTCAAGAGAAAACAACTTTCACCTGCCCATATGGAACCTTTGCTTTTAGAAGAATGCCTTTCAGATTATGTAATACTCCAGCCACTTTTCAATGCTGTATGATGGTAATCTTCTCGGACATAAAATGGGAATTCTTAGAAATATTTATGGATGATTTTTTTATTGTGGGAAGATCCTTTGACCATTGTCTAGCTAATTTGAGTAAGGTCTTAAAAAATGTGAAGACACTAATCTAATCTTAAATTGGGAAAAATGTCATTTTATAGTTGAAGAAGGAATTGTCCTTGGTCATTTGATCTCAAGGAAGGGAATTGAGATTGACAAGGCAAAAATTGAAGTAATTGAAAAACTACCTCCTCTCATCAATGTGAAGGAAATAAGAAGTTTCCTTGGGCATGCTGGTTTTTATAGAAGGTTCATCAAGGATTTTTCAAAAATAAGCTTACCCTTATGCCGGCTTCTAGGAAAGGATATTGAGTTCAAATTTGATGATAATTGTTTGAAAAGTTTAAACACCATAAAAACTGTTTTGATATCTGGTCCCATAATTTATGCTCCAAACTGGAATCTCCCTTTTGAGATTTTGTGTGATGCAAGCGACCTTGCAGTAGGAGCTGTCCTTGGCCAACGAAAAGAGAAAACCTTTTATTCAATTTATTATGCTAGCAAACTTATGGATGATGCCCAACAAAATTATGCCACAGCTAAAAAGAAATTACTAGGTATTATCTTTGCATTCAATAAATTTATGTCATATTTAATTGGGTCAAAAACTATTATTTACACTGATCATGATTCCATAAGATACCTCCTTCAAAAGAAAGAAGCAAAACCACACCTCATACATTGGGTTTTGCTTCTACAAGAATTTGACCTTGAAATCTGGGACCAAAAAGGGAGTGACAGTATGATCAATCCTTTCTTTATAAATATTGTACTGACTAACTTTTAAGGAGATGTGTTCTAAAATTTGAAGCAACAACATTCTTTATCATTGCCACACATCTCCTTATGGTGGTCATCATGGGATTGACCACACTTCTGCTAAGGTGCTACAATCGGGATTCTTTTGGATAGAACTATTTAAGAATATTGTTGATTATGTTAAAAGCTGTGATAAATGCCAATGAACCAGAAATTTAAGTATAAAATTTGAGCTTCCATTAAACGGGATCTTTGAAGTTGAGCTATTTAATGTGTGGGGAATTGACTTCATGGGCCCATTTCTACCATCCCAATCGAACATGTATATTCCGATGGTTGTTGAGTATATATCGAAATGGGTGGAGGCTATTTCTTATGTGAATAATGATGTAAAAACTATAATTAAATTTCTTAAGGAGCATGTGTTAGCAAGATTTGGAATGCCTAGAATTTTGATTAATGATGGAGGAAAATATTTCTGTAATAAGTGCCTAGAAAATTTGCTGAAAAGCTATGGGGTTAAACATAATGTGAGTATAGTTTATCATCCTCAAACTAGTGTAGTTGAGGTTTCCAATCGGGAACTGAAACAATTTCTTGAGAAAGCAGTAGGCCAAAATAGAAAGGATTGGACATCAAAACTTCAAGATGCCCTATGGGCATACATAACTGTGTTTAAATCCTCCTTAGGAATGTCCCCTTACAAACTAATGTATGGAAAATCTTACCATTGCCGGTGGAGCTGGAGCACCATGCTTTTTGGGCCATAAAAAAATTAAACTTTGATTTTAAACAAGCAAGAGAACGAAGAATGCTGTAATTAAGTGAGCTTGATGAATTCATGCTTAATGCTTATGAAAGTGCCAAAATCTATAAAGAGAAAACAAAAAAAATGGCATGACAAGTTAATAAGACTAAAGAGTTTTCAACCCAGGATGAAGGTCCTCCTATTTAATTCAAAATTGAGATTATTTCCAGAAAGCTAAAGTCAAGGTGGACAGGTCCTTTTACAATAGAGAAGATTTACCCCCATGGAGCGATATAGATCACTGGAAAAAAAGGCATGTTCAAGGTGAATGGGTAGACTCTAAAACCTTACTTGGAATAAGGAAATCTGCAAAAAAAGGGGGATGGACATTGCAAGATCTTCTTCTTGAAGGAATCACATAGGTGGTACTACAAGCGTTAGGCTGAGCTGTTAAAACAAACACTTGGTGGGAGGCAACCCATATTGATAAGGTTATTTGGTTCTTTTTATTTTTGAATTTGTTCCTTTGCATTTTCTTTTGCTTTTCTTTATTTTTTGTACCTTTTGATTTTTAATGAATTTTGGAATTTCATTATCCTCATGTGCTCTGTGAAAATACTTCAACTGCTTGCTTTATAATCTTTTCTGAATGTTTTAAGATTATGGATTCAATGATTATTTAATGGTGAAAACTTTATCTTAACAATGTGCTTAATTAACTTGTGATTAAACAAAAGGCCAGCCCTAAAACCTTCCAATCCAATTGTTCATATCCAAACTAAATTGAGTCTCAAGTAATTCCACATGAAATGATGCAAAAAATTGAAGTGTGGGGGTGGGGAACCTAAGGGACCTAACTAAGAATAGCAGGAAAAGGTGAATTTAAGAGTGTGCTAGGCTTCTGAAGGACTTCGTGGTTGTAATGAACTTAATCGGGGATGAAAAAAAATGTCTCTCCCTTGAAAATGAATGCAAAAATAAGAATTTTTGGGATGAAGAAAAATATCTCTCCCTAGGTTGAGAAAATTGAGAAAAATAAAATGGTGAAAAATATCTCTCCTGAATTTAGAATTGTTCATTACAATTTATAAAAAGAAGCACATATGGCACTTAAGCTCTACCTCACCAATTCTAGCCAATCCTAATAGTGAATTCCTAAGATAAATTTCCCATAGTAATGAAGAGGCAAGCATTATGAGTAAGGAAAATTAGAGATTAGAAAGATAGTTGGGATGAAGAACAAGAGCTTGGAATTTATTAGAAGCTAAATTTTCTAAACCACACTGTTAGGGAAGTCATGAAAAGATGATATATTTGACACTTTATAACTGAAGTCCATAAATATTAAAAATCAGAAAAGCATATCTTGATCTTACTCAAGGATGAGCAAGAGTTTAAGTGTGCGGGTATGATAAATCTAAGATTTATAATAAAATGAAAGAAGAAATACTAGAAATTTCATGTTATGATGGTTTACTTTGATGGTTTTTCTTCATATTTTCAGGATAAAGACAAGCTGAGTAAATTCTGGAGCAAAGCAAAAATTCTGGAGTAAAGCTCAAATTATGGAGGAAAACCGTTGTAGCGCTCCCAAATGCACCACAGCACACGGCAGCGTATGACTTTTAAAAGTCTACCACAGCTGAATAAAAATTTAAATGAAATGATTATATCCACCACAGCGTGCTACAGCGTATGATTTTCAAAAGTTTGTCGCTACGGCGCGCCGCAGCGATATATAAATTTGATGCAATTAAATTATCTGCCACAGCACGTTGCGACAGATTCAATTCAAAATTTTGCCGCTAGAGCAAGCCGCAGCGGTATATAAATTTGATAAAATTAAATTAGAACCGTTACCACGCGCTGCAGCGGATTCAACTCAAAATATTGTCACTATAGCGCGCCACAGCAGCATATTAATTTTATGAAATTAAATTTAATCTGCTACCGCATGCTACAGCAGATTCAAATCGAAAGTCAAACGCTAAACCGTGCCATGGCGGAATGAAAGATCAAATGAATGAAATTTAATACAAGCGCGCAGTGTACCATGTTCAAAAGTTAAGCGCTTCAGCTCACCGCAGCACGCCACGGAGAAATGAAGGATCAATTATATGAAATTTAATACCGGTGCGTAGCTGATTCTGTTCGAAGGTTGAACGCTCCAACGTGCCACAGTGCCCGCCGTAATTTCTGCCAGTTTTAGACATTAATGACAGCATATGGAAGGCCAAAAATTTAAAACAAATGCCTTCCCTAACTATTTGAAAATAATTCAATTCTAGCCTTTTCTCAAAGGAATCTCATCATATTTTTTACTTACAAGCAATTAAAACTTGGGAATTGAAAGGATGGTACAATTCATTACAAATAGGCTGAAATTAAATAGCCATGCAAGACTAAGGGAGGGTTTCCCTTTTTATTATTCATTGATCAAAAATACAAAACTTTCTGTAAGAGTAGAGGAAGGAGATCTCTCCAAGGAAGGAAGAAGAGTACCATTGCTAGAGAAGAAAAGGGAAGACTACTACCACGAAGCTAGAAGAGAAGAAGAAAGGAAGGCCAAGGAAGAACCAGTGAACGCCACGAAAGGGTTGTTCTTAGTATTCTCCTTAACCATGAAAAGGTTCTATTTCTTGAATGTATCTTCTTTGTTTTCTGCTATAATGGAAGTCTAAACCCTCCTTAGGGAAGGTTGGGCCTTCGTCATGTATGAGTAAAGGGGCAAATGGTGTTTGTATGAATTTTCATTAATGAAAAAAATCTTTTCATCTTATGTGAGATATGTTATTGATTGCATACTGTGAAATGATTGGAAATATTTTATTAGTTAAAGTAAATGTAACATAACAATGCTAAATCATCTCAACACTTCAAGCCAAGAGGGAATGCACATAAAGGTCCACGTCGTAAACATAAGTTCATTGTACAAGGATTCTCAATGTAAAACACCTTGGGATTGAAATGGGAAGCTGATTGAGTAATACTAATTCTCTTGCGCCCCATAGCTCACCAATTGGCGTAAAGCTAGGTATGTGTGCGTTAGTGCTTAGATGCCAGTGTCAAGCTTTTGAGCTTAACTGCACCATTCCTTGAGCTCAGTCGAGAAGTTGATGCATGTAAGCCAAGAGCCACCAAGCAAACTCCGTGGCTTATCAGACATTAAAGGAGGAAGAGGACTCATCGAGTGCTCGCGGATGATGTGACATAGTCCATATGGCTCGATGAATCCACTTCCTTGTCTAGACTATGCCTGTTGCGCATGAAGCTAATTGGTGGAAATCAAGCTTGTGTGATCACCGAATTAAGAGAACATTTTGATAACCTAGACATGGGAAATCTTAATTAACTCAATGCGATCACATGAGAGTCTTTGTGCTAAGATCGAACCTTGGCAAGTTCATCTTATGCACTAGACATAAGTTAGTCAAAATTAGAGGACCAATCTAAGGAACACTATATTCACTTGATTTTAACTGGCATGAAAATAATTTCATTAAAAATTAATAGAATTTGAGTAATGACACCTGTCCCTTAACAATTGCATGATGAAAACCTAACTCTCCCTTCTTTATCAAATAGTATCTTAATTTACGATCTTTGCTTTGTTAATTAGGAGCCACTAAAAATCCAAAATATCTTAGGCTAAACATTATTAAAAGTAGATACACCTTAGTATCAAAACACACCATTTCCTGAGGATGATAAATCTCTAAACTTACCTTCCAATTATTACTTCAGACCACGTACACTTGCGTGCAAGCTCACACGTGTATTTATCGTCTGTCAGGTTCCACACACACTCTTTGTGATTGAAATATTTCTTCCTGAATTCTTAACTCTCAGCCTTCTCCTGTACTAATGGCATCACAAAAGAAAAGTGTTGCTAATAAGGAAGATGCAGCCTCTACCTCGGGAGGCTCTTTCAACAAAAATAGGCTCTCCACAATGGAGGCCAAGCAATGCTTTGTTCAATTAGCATCTAGGAGGAAGCTCATTCCAAAGAGGGGGTTTAAACTCCATTTCCCTATTTTTCACAGTGATATATCATACCGAGGGTGGGAGAACTTGGTATGCTGCGGATCAATTCTTATCCTTCCCTCGTGCAAGAAGTTTACGCCAACGCAGTAAACGCGAGTGGGCATAAAATTTTTGTGCCAGGGAAGGCAATAAGTTTCATGCTCGAGCAGATCAAGCAACACTATGGACTCAAGGTGGTAGAGGAGTGTGCCTTCCAAGCCTTACTAAATTCAAAGTATGATCCCACAGTTATAGCTAGCGCTCTCACCTTTCATGATGCTAGCTGGAGAAGAAACCTTGACAACATTCCACATGCTCTCCTTATGGACTTGTATAATACGTGGCATATTCTTATCTCAACCCTAATAATGTAAGGCATTTAAGTTAGGTGACTAGGTCAAGGGCATTATTAATCTGTGTCATAGAATGACCTAGAGATATTCATATCTCTAGGGTTATTTTTCAACAACTTTGGAACGCCTTGACCGGGTCATGCGCCACTTTAGCTTTTGGATCATTAATTTCTGGGATATGCCTTGCCCAGGGGGTAAAGGTATAATCTAGTAATGTAGCAATTCCTCCCCATGTTCCTCTTACCAAAAACAATTTACACTCCAGTTTTCAAGAGGGTAAGAGGAGCAAGAAGAGAAAAGGGGAGGATGAAGAAGCTTCATCTTCTTCTAGAATAATTTCAACTTTAAAAAATCTGAAAAAAGGAATGTCTAAAATGAGGGCATATCAAAATAAAATGGGGAAGTGTCTTAAGGAAGACAGGAGGTATAACCAATCCATCATGTCTCAGCAGCTCAATTTTGAGCATGATTTCTACTCAGCTTTGGGAACAATGTTTTTAAATTGGAGCTTGCATGGTGGACCGATAGATGATGTCCTACCATAACCCCCTGCTTATGAACCCCCTCCGAACATAGAATGGCTGGAAGGAGATGAAGATGAAGTGGAAGAAGAAGAAGAAGAGAATGAATACGATGAATAGGTGGCATTTTTCTTTTCAATTGTTTTGTTTTTTTGTTTTATTTTGTACTTTTGTTTTTGTCTAATAAATCTTAGTGCATTACATCCCCTCAAATTTTATGCAAATTGAATGTTATCATCTCAGCATTTTCTTGAAGTTTTAATGGGCTAAGTTCAATGGATAATGTGAAGGATTTGAATATCTTAATTTACTTAAGCATAATGTGATCAATCGAAATAAAATAGCTCTAAAATTTTCCATGTTAAATTGATTTACTCTCAAATCAATATAGTCTCCACAAATCAAAAGTATATGATGCTACAATTCTATGTGTGGGTGTGGGGTTAAGGAACTTGATTTAGAAAAGTGAGAAATATTGAAACAAAGAATGTGCTAGGCTTCTGTAGAACTTATTGAACACAATAAATAATAGATGGAGATGAAGAAAAATGTCTCTCCCTTGAACTGAATGCAAGAAGAAAATTCAAGGATGAAGAAAAATATCTCTTAAAAGTGAAAAATTGAGAAAAATAAGAGGAAGTAAAATATCTCTCATAAGAAATTCATTGATGTTCATAAGAAGAAGCACACATGACACAAGAAAATTCAAACACACTGAATCTGGCTTGTCTTAGTTAAGTAATTCCTTAAACTCCCCCCGAAATTTAAGAATCAAGCATCATATAGTTTGAAGGAGGAAACTAAAATAGTAAAAAGAGAGAGTAACATTGGCATGGCATTTGTTAAAATTTGAGTTTGAGTTTCTCTGTTCACATTGTTAAGTAAACATTAGATACCAAAATGGACTTCACACACATCTATTGAATTATGCGATATTAAAAAATTAGAAATGTTTATTTTGAGTTTACTCAAGGACGAGCAAGAATTTAAGTATGGGGGTGTGATAAATATAAGATTTATAATTAAATAAGTGAATAAAAACAAACACTTTTATGTTAGAAATGTATACTTTGATGTGTTTTCTCTACTTTTTTAGGATACAATTGAGCAACATAAAATCTGGCCTATATAAAAAATTCTGGAAGAGAACCGCTGCAGTGCGCCCTGATGCTCCGCAGCAGTCACAAGACAAAGAGCTCGGGGCTACAGCGCAGCCAAGTGGTCAAAAATAGAGAGCTCGGCACCACTGCACGCTGCAGCAGACCTAAGACCGAGAGTTCAGTGCTACAATGTGCCCCAGTGGTCACAAATAGAGAGCTCAGCGCTACCACGTGCTGCAGCAATTACAAAACTGAGAGTTCAGCGCTATTGCACTCCAAAGCAAGCACAAGACAAAGAGCTCAGCACTATAACATGCTACAGCGCGCTACAGCTGGCATAAGATTGAAAGCCTCACACTATCGCGCGCCATGGCAGAAATACACACGGTAAAAGTTCTAAGGCAAGCACACTACAATGCACCATAGTGCCCACCGTAAAATTTCTATGAAATAGACATCCAATTCAACATTGGGGAGAGGAATAGACTTAATCTTTCCCCTTCTCACAGCATAAATTAAAGATAAACCAATTAAACCTCTTCATTTTCAATGTAATAAATGATTAAATCTTAATTGTAAAATAATTCTCAAGAAAAGGAAAGGGTTGGCTGTACAAATGCTAAGAAGGATTTCAAGGTTTATAAAATCTAAGGAGAAAGGCTAAAGAGGAGTTCCCCATTTTGACATTGAAGCTTCAAAAATATTTGAAGGTGTAAAAAGCTAAAGGAAAGAGAGAAGCCCTGCCCAAGGAAGGAACAGAATGCCACCAAGGAAATAGGAATCAAGGTCAGGAAACAAAAAGGAGAAAGAGAACCACGATTGAGTGAAGAATCAGGGGAATGCAACTGCAGTTCCTAGTATTGTACTCTATCTCTTTTCTTAATTTCTTTTCTGCAATGAACCATACAAGGGTTCTATGTTCTGAATTTCTTTTCTTGTATTTCTTATGTAATGGGAGCCTAAGCTCTCCTTGGGGAGGGTTGGGCCTAAACATGTATTGAATTGAAGGAATCCAAAGTTTTTGTACTCAACTTTGTTAATGAATTAATTTCTTGGTCATTCCTTGATTCTTGATATAAAAATTGCTTGGATGAATGATGTGTAATGAATGAATTCCTTTAAGTAATGTTTTTAATTTGGAAAACTATCAACTAGCTTATCATTTTAGAACTAAGGACTTGCACATAAAGCATCCTTTCCATAGATATATGTGACAATATTCACCGTGCAAGGATGTTCAAGGCAATTCCTTAGGATAGAAACAATGAGCAGGGTGGTGGAAATTAAATTAATCTTAGAGCTCCATAGCTCACCATTAGCTTAAGCTAGGAACATGTGCATAAACACTGAGAGCCTAGTGACAAGCTCTTAAGCATTGTAGCATTGTTCCTCTAACTAAGCTGAGAAGCTGATGTGTGTGAGTCAAGAGCCACCAAATGTGCACCATGGCTCATTCTAACTAAAGGATGAAGATGAGGTATTGAGTGCTTATGAGTGATGGACATAACCCACTTAACCTATTGACTCTCTCCCTTAGCTAAACTAAAGCAGATGCATGTGATGCTAATTTGGTGTAATCAAGCTCGCATGATCGCACAATTAAAATAACATATTTGACAACTTATACGTAAGTATCATATTTAACTAATATTGATCATGTGAGGGTCTATGTGTTGGGATTGAACCTTTTTGAGTTCATCTTTAGGCACTAGACATTACTTAGTCCAAATTAGGGAACACTCTATGGAAGGCTATTGTTGCTTGATTATAACTAAAACATTTAAGTAATTTGACATTTAATGTTGACAAAGAAGAGTACTTACACGAAACCCTTCATTAAATTGCATATTAAACCTAACTCTCTCTACTTTCTCAATTTGTAGTTTCTTATAAATGAAACTTCAATTGCTAAATTGGAACCAAAAACACTAACTCTACAATTGTTCAAACATCATTGAAAATAAATAAACCTTAGTAACAAAACACTCAGTGGACGATAATTCTTGGGACTTCAATCCCTATTATTTCAAGCCACGTGCACTTGTGTGTGAGCGCTGATGTGTAATTTAAGTCTGTCACTTACTTACAAGCAAGGAGAGAACAATTAATCTTAAATCATGCTCAATTAGAAATAGATAATGTGGATGACAATCTGGTGGGAGGAGTAGGAGAGCAATGGGGTATAGCCTTAAGAGACAATGCATTACCTACTATGAGAAGAATGCCTCATGCAATAGTTAGGCCAAACATAGTGGCTAACAACTTTGAGATAAAGCCGTCAACCTGAAATATGGTTCAGAACAGTCAAATTGGGGGGTTAGCCACTAAGGATCCAAACTTACCCATCTCTAATTTTTTGGAGATTTGTGATACATTTAGGTACAATGGTATCACTTATTATGCCATTATACTTAGGCTATTACCCTTCTCACTTAGAGACTAAGCAAAAAGCAGGCTTAGTTTTCTACCGACTCTATTCGCACATGGGATGATTTATCTAAGAATTTCTTAGCCAAATATTTTCCACCTGCAAAGATAGCTAGGTTGAGAATTGAGATAACCAACTTTTGCCAATGTGAGGTGTAGATACTTTACAATAGTTGGGAATATTTTAAGGAATGCCTGAGTTGCTAGCCTCAGTATGGACTTTTTGCAGTGGATACAAGTGTAGCTATTCTATAACAGACTGAATACACCCACTCTAACCCTAATTGATGTTGTTGTTGGAGAGTCTCTGAGTAGCAAAACCTAAAAAGAAGCCTTTGGCCTATTAGAAGAGATAACCAATAATTCTTATCAATGGCCTACTAAATGGATCAAGCATAATAAAAAAGAAGTTAATAATATTGTTGAGGCAAACCAAATTTTAGCCCTCCAATAGTAGATAAATGCTCTGAATAAAAAAATTGGAAACATGAACTTGAATAATGCTCAAGAATTTACTGTGATTTGTGTAGGCAAAACATAGTAGTGACAACTATAACTTAAATAACCCTTTTGCACCATCTAGTATGGAACAAGTAAATTACTTAAGAAACAATAATGGAAACCAAAACCATGGGCAAAATAATCCCTACTCCAATACTTACATCCCTAGATGGAGGAATCATCCAAATTTCTCTAGGAGTAGCACAACACAAATGGAACATTTAATGGAAATAACTCACAACCTAGACAATGGCAAAATTAAAATAATAAACAACATCCCCAAGATGTAGGCCTTGAAGGAGCATTCAATGTTTTTAAGGTAGAGACCACTCAATTTATGAGAAGAACCGAAATAACAATAAACCATCACAATGCCTTAATCCAAGGGATTGAGGTATCCCTTAGGAACATTGAAGTCCAGCTAAGATAAATTTCTCAGTAGCTATCCACTCACCAATAGGGAACTCTACCTAGCTCAACTAAAGTGAACCTAAGGGAAACAGTTAGTGTTATTAATTTTGATAGGATAGAGAGGGACTTCTTGGGAAATAACTTAGGAAGAGAAACTAAAGAATGGGGAGCTAGGATAATGAGTGCCAAGACTTTAGAAGAAAACTTAATTACAAGAAAATGTGAGAGCCTAGGACTGATGAATATTCCTTGCTTTATAGAGGTAAGGTTCTTTCAGATCCTTTGTGTGATCTAGGAGCCTCAGTCAATGTGATGCCTTATTACATCTATAAATAATAGGGAATTAGGGGAATGGAGAGCACCCCTACAATTTTAGAGTTTGCAAATTTATGCTCATTAATGCTATTAGGTGTGGTCAAGAATGTTTCTGTGGGTTTGGGAAGCTTTATAGTTCCCACTAACTTTATAATATGTGAATGAAATAGATGGAATGAAAATTCCACTATCATTTTTGGAAGACCATTTCTTGCAACCACTAAAGCAATCATAAATGTGGCAAGGGGGATAATGACGATTAGAATAGATGGGACAATGGAAGATATATACCTTAAGAGAATTACCTTAAAGGGTTACTGAACTAGAAAAACTTAAGTCAATGGCTCACAATTCTGAGAGTAGTAAAAGCACCTCATCTGGAGGAATGGCTGAAGAGCTCATAAAAATTAAAAAGAAAATTAGAAGAGGTAAGCAAAAGAAGAAGGGGGTCTCCAGATCCCAATCTGAGAAGAAGGAAAAGGAAAAAGAGCAAATTGAAGTCATGGGTTTGAGCACAGCTACTGTTAGTGCTCAACCATACACTTCAAAAATTTGGAAAGAGAGACCCCAATATATAGTCATTTTAAGTTCATAAAATCATCAGGATGATAATGTTAAACCAAGCACTTATGAGAGGCAACCCACATTTATTTTGAGTTTTTAATTTTTGATTGTATAAGTAAAAATAACCTAATCAATTAAAAAAAAGAGAGAGAGAGAAGATAATTTTTTTTTGAAATTTGTTAACTTTAGAAAAGAAATCTTTCAGCAGGTGCTACAGCACACTGCAGCGGAATTCTATGCTGCAGCGTGCTGCTGCGGAATTTGGTCTTGTAGCGCACCGTAGTGGAACCAAACATAAACCTTGGCGCTATCATGCATTGCAGTGTGCTGCATGCGTGACACACAGCTGGAGCCTTTATTTACTGCTAGGGAATTCCCAAGCAGTCAAAGTTGCTACAGCATGTCTTGAAAGCTATAATTTAATAAAAATGGCTGAAAATAATCCTTTTTCTCTCTATCCAAGGATTGATATCAATCCACACTTATGGCATGCCTTAAAGACCACTTTTACTAGAACTTGGTGTGTTTTGATTATTATTATAAGAAATACTAGAATCCAAGAGTTTATAAATAGGGGAGGGGAATGTGTTCTACACTTACACCTTAGAATTTTTGCCTGCCCTTAATTCTCTTGAAGCCAAAACCCCTTGATTCACTCTATGGCCTCCCAAAAGAAGAGTATAGCAAGCAAGGGAGCTACAGCATCAACTTTTGGAGGGTCTTTTAATAACAAAAGGTTCTCCTCAATTGAGGTAAAACAACATTTTGTCTAGATTATGTCAAGAAGGAAACTCATCCCAGAGAGGGGCTTTAAGCTTCCCTATTCTATAAACCACGGAGATGTGGCACTCCATGGGTGGAAAAACTTAGTCTGATTGAAGATCGATTCTTACCCAACCCTCGTGCAATGTTATGCCAATGTAATCAATGCAAATGGGCGAAAAAATTTTATACGATGAATGGTCGTAAGTTTCAGGCTCGAGGAGATCGAGAGCTTTTATGAATTAAGGGCGATAGAAGAATGTGCTTACCATGCCCTTCTAAATTTTGAGTTTAATGTTTCAACTATAGAATGCGCACTAATAGATTTAAGATTTATAGTAAAATAAGCGAATAGAAAAAAATACTTTCATTTTAGAAATGTATACTTTGATGTGTTTCCCGCTATTTTTTTAGGATTAAGTTTTGCAATGCAAAATCTGAGTCAAATATAAAATTCTAGAAGAAAACCATTACGGCGCACCATAGCGCACCGCAGCAGGACACAAACCCTAGAGCTCGGCGCTATCGTGCGTCGTAGCGAGCACAAAATAGAGAGCTCGGCACTATCGCGCGCCGTAGCGGGCACAAAATAGAGAGCCTGGCGCTATTGTGCACCATAGCGGACACAAACCTGAGAGCTCGATGCTACCGCGTGCCGCTACAAGCATTCACTTAGCAAATATTCTAAAGCAAAACCATTGCAGTGTACCCCAGCGCGATGTAGCGCGTCGTAGCGCCCATTGTAAAATTTCTCTGGAATAGGCATCCAAATTATCATTGGGGAGAGGATTATACTTAATCTTTCCTCTTCCCACTACAAAAATTAATGACAAATCCATTAAACCTTCATTTTCAATGGAATAATTAAATAAATCTTAATTGTAATACAATTCTCAAGAAGAGAAAAAGGCTGGTTGCACAATTGCTGAGAAGGATTTCAAGGATTATAAAAGCCAAGGAGAAAGGCTAAAGAGGAGTTCCCCATTTTGACATTGAAGCTTCTAAAATATTTGAAGGTGCAAAAAGCTGAAGGAAAGGGAGAATCCCTGCCCAAGAAAGGAATAGGATACCACCCAAGGAAAGAGGAATCAAGGTCAGGAAACAGAAAGGAGAAAGAGAATGGTGATTGAGGGAAGATCTGGGAGAACGCGACTACAGTTCCTAGTATTATACCTCTATCTCTTTTCTTGATTTTTTTTCTACAAAGAACCATGCAAGGGTTTGACATCCTAAAATTCTTTTCATGTATCTCATTTGTTATGGGAGCCTAAACCCTCCTTGGGGAGGGTTGGGCCTAAATATGTAATTATTTGATGGAATTAAATGTGCTTGTACTCAACTTTGTTAATGAATAAGTTCTTAGTCATTTCTTGATTAATGATTTGAAAAATTGCTCGGATGAATAATGCGTAATGAATGTATCTTCTTAAATAATATTTTTTTAACTAGAAGAACTATCAACTAGCCCATCAATTTAGACTAAGGACTTGCACAAAAGGGCATCCTCGCCGCGAATATATGTGACAATATTTGTCGTGCAAGGATGATTCATGCAATTCCTTAGGGTTAGAAATGATGAGCAGAGCGATGGAAATTAAATTAATCATAGAGCTACACTGCTCACCATTAGCTTAAGCTAGGAACATGTGCAAAATTGTTGAGAGCCTAGTGATAAGCTCTTGAACATTATAGTAATGTTCCTCTAGCAAAGCTAAGAAGTTGATGCGTATGAGCCAAGAGCCACCAAAGGTGCTCCATGGCTCGTTCTAGTTAAAGGAGGAAGAAGAAATGTTGAGTGCTTATGGGTGATGTGACACAACCCGCTTAGCCCAATGTCTCTCTCCCTTCGCTAAACTACAGTAGAAGCATTTGATGCTAATTTGGTAGAATCAACCTCGCATGATCACACAACTAAAACTATAGATTTGAAACTTACACGTATGTAACAAATTTAACTTATATTGATCATGTGAGGGTTTAAGTGCCGATATTGAACCTTCTTGAGTTCATCTTTAAGCACTAAAAACAAATTAGCCTGAATTAGGGGACAGTCTAAGAAAGACTAATCTTGCATGGTTATAACTAAAGCATTTAAGTAATTTGACATTTAAAGTTGACAAAGAAGAGTACTTGCATGAAACCTTTCAATGAATTTCATGTTAAACCTAACTCTCCCTACTTTCTCAAATTGTAGTTTCTTATCAATGAAACTTTAATTGCTAAATTGGAACCAAAAACACAAAATAAACAATTGTTCAAACATCAGTGAAATAAATAAACTTTAGTAATGAAACACTCCATTCTCAATGGATAATAAAACTTGGGACTTCAATCCCTTATTACTTTAGACCGCATGCACTTGCATGTGAGCACAGATGTGTATTTATAGTCTATCACACACTCACTACCTTTAAAGCTAACTGGAGAGAAAACTTCACCAACATTCCACGAGCCCTCTTAAATGACTTGTGCAATGCATGGCATGTTCTTATCTCTAGCATAATAATGCCATCAAGACATTTAAGTGAGGTGACTCAGTCAAGAGTGATATTGATCTGTGCGATCGAACAGCCTTGAGATATCCATATCTCCAAGATTATTTTTGAACATCTATGTAACACCTTGATCGAGTTGTATGTAGCTTTAGCTTTTGGATACTTAATTTCTGGGATTTTCCTTTCCCAAGGGGTCAAGGTATTATCTAGTGACATTGCAATTCCTCCCAGTGTTCCTCTTACCCGCTATAATTTGCAGTCCCATTTTTAAGAAGGGAAGAAGAGCAAGAAAAGAAAATTGGAGGAAGGAGAGGCTTCTACTTCTTTGGGCATAATGTTAACACTCAAAAACATACATAAAGGAATGACTAAGATGATAGCATATCAATCTCTAATGGGGAAATGACTTGAGAAAGACAGGCGGTATAACCAATCCACTTTGTCTAAGCAGCTCCAATTCTAGCATGACTTTCACTCATTTCTCAGAAAAATGTTCTCAAATTGGAGCTTGCATGGTGGACCTAGTGAGTGTGTCCTTCCACAACCCCCAGAGCATGAACCCCCTCCAAACTTGAAATGGCCTGAAGGAGATAAAGAGGATGAAGAAGAAGAAGAAAATGAGGAGGAAGAAGATGATTCATTAGGTTGCAACTTATCTTTTCTTTTGGTTATTTATTTTTACTTTTTACCTTATTTCCATTTTTAATAAATCTTAGTGAGTATCATTTCCCCAATATCTTGCGCTCACTCAAATTTTCAATATTATATCCAAATATTTTTTTTCTGAATTTTAATGCGCACAATCTAATTATTATAGAATATGTGAAAATTTTCTACATTTTGAATTACTTAATAATAGGTGAGCATTTGACATGAAACTTTTCTAAAATTTTTCAGGCTGATTGGGTTTACTCTCTAATTACTCTAGTTTCCACAAATTAAAAATACATGATGCTCTAATCTAAGTGTGGGGGTGGGGAACAAAGGACCTTAATTAGAGGAGCAAGAAACTGTGAAATAAGGAATGTGCTAGGCTTCTATAGAATTTACTGAACACAATGAATAATAGTAGGGGATAAAGAAAATATCTCTCCCTTGAACTGAATTAAAAAATAAAATCCAGGGATGAAGAAAAATATATCTCCTGAAAAAAAACATTCATTATTGTTTATAAGAAGAAGCACATATGGCATAAGAAAATTCTAAAATGCCAAATCTAATTTTTTTGAATTAAGAAAAACATCATACATTTAGTAACAAGAAAAATAGAGTAGTGAAGGGAGAGCACGTCATCAGCATGGTATTTTTAGATTTCATGTTCTCTAATCACCTTCTTGAGTTAAATCATAAATGATGAAAAATTTCACATTGATCCTTTGGATATGTGCAAATTAAAAAAATTAGAAAAAATCAATTTTTGTGCTTGCTTGAGAATGAGCAAGTATCTAAGTGTGGAGGTGTGATAAATCTAAGATTTAAAGTAAAATAGGTTGATAAAAACAAACATTTCTTCATTAAAATCTATTTACTTTGATGGGTTTTTATGATTTCAAGGCACAAAAGAGCTAAATGAAATTATGGGCTGAAAATTGAAAATTTGGAATAAAACCGATGTGGCACACCCCAGCATGCTATAGTAGACCAAAGACAAAGAGCACCACACTATTATGCACCATAGCAGTCCTAAGACAGAGACTATGGCTCTACCGTGCGCCGTAGAGAAAATTCAAATTATCCACACTTTAGAAGAATCCATAGGCTACACTACCGCGCATTGTAGTGGAACAAAACAAAGGCTCTGGCACTATCGCGTGCCCCAGCGGAACCAAACAGAGGCTCCAGTACTACTGTGCTCCACAGCGAAATTGCATGTTTCCAGGACTTAACGTAATTCTAAAAATAATGACACTTCAGCATGCTACAGCGGTCTCAAGATAGAGACTCTGGTGCTACTGCACGCTACAACACTACATAACTTGAAGCTTACACACTACCGCACACCGTAGTGATCTCAAAACAGAGACACGGGCGCTATGGGCCGTAGTGCCCGTCATAAAATTTGCCAGCCAACAGCATTCATGGCAACATAGGGGAGAACAAAGTCCTATTTAATTCTCTTCCCAACAACAAGACATACATGTTGATACCTAAAAACTCTTCATTACCAAGAAAATAAATGAATAATCATTTAAAGAAAACACAACTTTCCAAATGGAGAGCTATTGGCTAAATTAATTCTGAAATAGTTGCAAGGAGTCAATACAAGGGAGAATTGAAGATTAAGAAAAGGTTCCTGGTTTTAGTTAAGAAAAGAAATATTCTACCACCAGCTCTTACAGCTGAAATAGAAGGAGAGTTCCACCCTCCCCCAAGGAAGGAGAAGGCTATGTTTTGAAAGAGAGAATACACTATACTGGACACGAGGAAGATGAGCTATGAGAAGGGAAGATAAGCCGATGAACGCGATAGTAGTTCCATGTATCGTATTACCTTCTAAATTATCTTTCTTTTCTTGTAAAAGCCATGCAAAGGCTTACTAGTACTTGTATAGTTTTTTGTGTTTTTTATTTGATGGCAGCCTAAACCCTTCTTGGAGAGGGTTGGGTGTAAGCATGTAACAAATCAAGAAATGGAAAGTGTTGTGCTCACAAATTATCAATGAATGTATTTTTATCTTTGATTTAAATGCTATGATGAATGAATTGGATTAATAAACATTAATATGAAATTATCTCAATAAATGACTGGATTTAGAGCTGTGAAAATTATTGAGCTCTTAATTCACTGAGAGCCAAGGGTTTGCATGTTGAGTGTCCTTGCTGCTAATAGTCAATGATATCATTAACTGTGCGATAATGGCCAATGCAACTCCTTAGTTCTATATGGATTAATCAAGCCATGAATATTAAATAATCTCTGAGCTCCATGGCTTACCATCAGCTTATGCGAGAAGTTGATGCATAATGACAATTACTGCACGGCGTCCTGCTGAGCTGAGAAGTTGATGCAAGTGATGCCCATAGCCTTTATTTGAGCTCCATAGCTCATTTTAGGTTTAAGTGAAGAGTAAGATGCATTATGTGCTTAAGGTGATGTGACATAGCCAATGTATCCTACCGAATCATCTATTTGGCTAAACTTAAAATTCATTGCATGTGAGCCATTAGTGTATTTGAGTTCATGTGATTAAAAAACTCCATTGTAAATTTAACAACTTAGATGTAAGTGTTGAATTAAATCACTAAAGATCACATGAAAATCTAAGTGCTATAATTGAGTGCTAACATGCTCATCTTTGCACACTAGGTTAAACTTAACCAATTTGGGGGACACCCCAGAGAAGATTATGTCTCTCGATTAGAATGGACAGTTCATTTTATTTAACACTAAATCAATATTGAGAGAGTACTTACATGAACTTTTGATAAGTTGCATGATGAAACCTAAATCTCCTTATTTTCTTATAAAAGAAACTTTGCTTGCTAAGATATGGATCAAATTATCAACAAAACTAAAATCATCATTTAAACAGTAGTGAATTATAGTACACATTAGTAATAAAGCTAATATTGTTCCCAGAGGATGATAAAATCTTGAGATCTCACCATCCCAAATATTACTTCAGACCTATACAATTGCGTGTAAGCGCAGACGTGGAAAAATAGTCTGTCAAATACTATAATTAGTAGTAGTTTGAAAAATAGTAATTTGTTTATGAATTACTTAAGTGAAAAAATAATTTATAAGTATATGAATGCATGATGAATTCTATCATATCGTATCCTTAAACCTACCAACTTCCTACTTTCATTAAGTTAATAGCTTTAACCTATTGCTAGGGTTCTTAAATTAGAAGCTAAATTGTAGGATTACTACCCTTAATCTTACTAAGGAATTTAAGAGTTTAGAAGTATTCTAGCCCATCAACTACACTAAGTTGACTAACCACTTGACAGTGGAGTCTTAAAGTATAAGAGCTAAGTGAAGGTTCTTAATCTAATAGTTTCTAGGTTTGATTAAGTGCACTAGAAATTCTAAAATTTACTAGAAAACTAAGCCACTACAAGGAACTAATTATTGTTACATTACATGCTAGGAGGACTAGGGTGGAACTTACACATGAAGGAGGTAAAGAACTAGGCCTAGCTCAATCTAGCACTCAAAGGTTCTAGCATGAAAAACTAACTTATCCAATCTCATATTAGGGTTTAGGACTACTACACAATTCAAGTGTCAAATTAAGTCTTAGATTACACACTGTCCCACAATTTCTATGTTGAAGCTCAGATTTATTTTTACTAAATTAAACCATCAAGTTATCTACCTAAATACTCCTTAGCTAAGTCCACACTTTAAGATGTCATATATGTTCAACCTAGGCTTAATTTTTCTTTCCTAGAGTTAGGAGCCTAAAAACAAACAAGTTTCAAAAATATATAAGGCATTTAATAAGAATTTGAAGTGCCAAAAATGCAAGTTTTCAAAATAACATCCAATTAAAGTAAAAATAGTGAATATGAAATCTTTATAGCATAAGAAATAAAATAACATTAAGTAGATTCAATTTGGATATCATTTGGCCTAATTAGGATTTAAGTACTCTTAGTTATAATTAAAAAGTGATTAGCAAAAACAACAGTGCAATCCAAAGTTAAATTACATATTATTGTTCCCCTAATTTTTCTGATCAAAATGATCTATAATTTCATAATATTTGGATGCATGAATCAAAAGATAAGAATTAAATAAGATTTATAATTTTTAAATTTAATTAGGATTACTATTTCTAATGAAATCCCCCACAAGCATGCCCACGGGTAGATCAGGCCCATAGCCTCAACTACCGCAGGCCAACCGCATGCGTTAACACACTCACGGGGGCTTGCTGTGCGAGTGAAACCCTACACAGTGTCGTGCAGGTCAGGTCAACCCACTCGGCGCTGTTCACCTCTATTAGGAGGGGCTGTAAAGAGGAAGCTATAGCTTGCCTTAATTTCCTACTCCATCAATTCTATGTGACACACGAACCACCATTAGAAAGCTGGTGATCAGTACTACTACCTGGAACTAAAATCACCCTCTGATCGATCCTCTATCGACCTAATTTTTGGGTGGACCAATTAGGGTTAGGGTTTACTATGGGGTCGCTTTGCGACACCTAGAGTAAATGTTGGTAATCTTGCACACTCTTCACAGCAGAAGCGATGACTTTAGTGCGCTCTCAATTGAGGACCGGGGTTGTGTTGACAGTTACTAAGCAAATCCAAAAAACATAAAACCACAAGTAGAAAACACACATCACATGCATGCAAGATAAGCACAAGCACACAAACATCCAAACACAAAAATTTATGTGGAAAACCCAAGAACTGAAAAAACCACAGAGCCACACCAAAGAAAATATCACTATGAGAACTTGAAGATTATATAGTCACAAAAAGCCTATCATTGATTGGAAATACACAAGCTCTTACTCTAGTATGGAGAGGAGAGAAAGCAGCCACCACTTGGAGTGTCTTCACCAACATGCAAGAGGTTTCTGGCACTGCAACTTCCTTAGGGCTTCATCTTGGGATATCCTCTTCACAGCATCAATCAGCCTCCAATCTGAAATGATAAAATTATAAACTCCTCCCAACTTGTTTTCTTAAGTACCCAGCTCAATTTTGAACCCTGAAAGGTTCAAAATACCCTCCAATATACTTAGGGCGTAACCTGAACTGGAGCAGAACTCCGCCAAGCGCCACGGTGCACCGTAGTGCCCGTGTTTCAAACAAGAACCCACTGTGGCATGCGATAGCGACCACATCTCAGGATGGAACCCACCGCAGCACACAATAGTGCTCGTCTCTTGAAATGGAACCTACTGTGGCACGCGGTAGTGCCCATGTTTTGAATTGCCTGCATCTTGGGATGAATCCCCTGCGGTGTGCTGCAGCACTGATTTCCATTTTGGCATGCAGAAGTGCTCGCTTCTCTATCTGACCATGCCCCTCTTCTTTTACCTCTTGTTTCTTCTTTGGTTGGCAGAAGCAGCTTTCGGTTTCAAAACATGTGGTTCAACATCCAGATTTTTTTGAACTAGTTAATTTGAACTGGTTTGCTACTATGGATCCTAATGTTTCCCCAGTGATTAGATTTCACATAAAATTTAAGAGCTTAAGTAAAGTCCTTATCTCTTGGAATAAAGATCATTTTGGCAATATCTTTGATAATGTTAGGAAGGCGGAAGCTAAAGTGGCTAATCTTGAAGCTCTTTTGGATGGTTTTAATTCTCCTTTGGTGAAAGTGCATCTTGACAAAGCTTATAAACATTTAGATTCTGTCTTGAGTATGGAAGAACCTTTTTGGATTCAGAAATCGACTCTCAGAAGATTCAAGGATGGTGAAAAAAACACAAAAAATTTTCACTCATGGGTCAATATCAAAAACTATGCTAATGTGTTCTCTCATTTAAAGGATGTTGGGGGTGTTAGTATCCCTTTTGACTCCCTGGGAAATTCTGTGTGTGAGTTTGTTTAGTATCTTTGGCAGGGAGAAGGCTGTGATCTCTCTAGTTTTAGAAATGATGTTACTTTTCCAAGAATTTCTAAGGATGAGAACTTGTGGCTGTTGTCTCCTCCTACTTTGAGAGAGGTGGAAGACATTATTAAAGAGTTAAAAGAGGATTCTGCAGCAGGGTCTGATGGTTTCTCTCCTATTTTTTTCAAGTCCTGTTGGGAGATTATTAGGATTGATATTTGGGAAGCAGTTTTAGATTTTTCAAGGCTAATTATATTCACAAGTTTGTAACTTCAACTTCTATTACTTTGATTCCCAAAGTGGATAGGCCTAAATCCTGGGTAGATTTTAGACCTATAAGCCTTTGCAATGTTTTCAATAAAATTGACACTAAAATTATGGCCAATAGTTTGAGTTCTATTCTTGATAGAATTATTTCTCCAAATTAAAAATACTTTTGTAACAGGTAGGCTTCTTTCTGATAATTTTCTTCTTGCCAAAGAACTTGTACACGATACTGATAAGAAATTCCTTGGGGGAAATGCCATTATTAAGTTGGACATTATGAAGGCCTATGACAGGATTGAATGGAGCTTTCTTCTTGCAGTTCTGAGAAAGTTTGGCTTTTTAGAAAAGTTCATTCAATTTATCTATAAATCCATCTCAAATATCTTGTTTTCTATTATTATAAATTGGTCAAGTCGTGGGTTTTTTAAGTCGTCAAGAGGCCTAAGGCAGGGTGATCCATTGTCTTCATCTTTGTTTATCATTGAAAATGATTATTTTTCCAGAATTTTATCACATGCTTTTAGTACTACTAAAGGGAAAGCTTTTCATAATTCTGCTAGAAGAATCATTTCCCATCTATCATTTGCAGATGATACCCTTATCTTTAGTAAAGCTTCTTCAAAAGCGTTTAACTCAATTTTAAACATTTTGAGCCATATAGAGAAAGCCTCGGGGATTAAAGTTAATATGAGCAAATCAAATGTTGTTTTTGGGAAATCTGTCCCAAGTAGCAGAAGAGCTGACCTCTTAAATATTTCCAATTTAACGCAGGACACTCTTCCTATAAAATATTTGGTTTGCCTTTGATGAAAGGTATTGCTTCTTTGTCCCATTTCCGAAATATTTTAGAAGCCATAACTAATAAGATTAATAGTTGGGTGGCTAAATGTCTTTTTTTGGGGGGTAGAATTATTCTATTTCAATCTGTGATTAATTCTATACCAAATCATTACTTAGCTGTATTGAAACCACCAAAGAAGTTTATTAATATGCTTAATAAAGTGTGTAATAGTTTTTTGTGGATTAATTATGGTACTAGGAAATCTGTCCACTAGTCTGGCTGGGATGACATTGCAATCCCCAGAAAAACTGGAGGGTTGGGCTTTCTTCCTTTTAATAATACAGCGGATGCTTTTTATGTGAAATATTGGTGGCATTTAAGGAAAGGTGAGGGACTTTAGGCTGCTTACATGCAGGAAAGATATGTTAAGATGGATCATGTGGTGATTAGGGGCCTTAAACAGAATGATTCAGTCTTTTGGAGGAATCTTGTAAGGTTCCGTAGTGCAGCAGAAAAATGTATTTTTTTGGATATTGCTGAGGGAAGTAGTTCTTTTTGGTATGATTGCTGGTTAAAAGAGGGTTCGCTATTTACTCTTGTTCCAGTGATTGGTAATACTGACGCAAAGATTTTAGACTTTTGGAAGGATGGTCACTGGAATATCCAGAAGCTTAGAGAAGTGATCACAGATGACAGCATTATTAAAGCAATTTGTGAGATTCAATTAGGAGTGGGAAAAGATGTTCATATGTAGTTATTGGGAAGAAGTTGAAACCTTGTCTTAATTCAGTAAGGAAAACGCTTCCCCTGTTTTATCCTTTATCTCCTTGTGGCTGGTTTAAACTGCCTTCGTCAGCTATATCTTTTTTATTTGGAGAATCTAGAAGAAAATCATATCTACAGATGATGTGCTGAAAGACGGAGATGTTTTGTTGGCTTCGAAATGTGTTTTCTGTAACAATGAGGAGTCTTTGTCTCATCTCTTTTTCTCTTGCAATTATGCTAGGAATTTATGGAAGAATTATGATCATCTTTGGCATTTCAATAGCCAAAGTATTTGTTTTGCTGTTCCTGATGTGCTCCTTTTATGGAAGAAAGTGGCAGGTATTTTTGGCTTTACTTTGGCATGTTTAGTTTGTTGGCAAATATGGAAGGTCAGAAATTTGATTAAGTGGAGGTCTGTGTGTATTTCAACTCAGAGATCTATTTTTGCTATTGATAAGTTCATGAAATTAGCTATTGAAACGAGATTTTTTCTGCAAAATATCATTTTTCCTTTGTATTTTAAGTCTATGTGTAATTTAGCCATCTGTGCATGGAATTTTGAGTTCTTATCTTCTGGGAGCTTTTCAATTCTATTTTTTAAGGTGCAATTAATGGGTACGAAGAAACTATTCTGAAAGTTTCCTGGTTGAGAAGTGTGATGGATTATATCCTCTGTATTAGCTGGGAAAACAAAATTTCCTTAGATGGCATTCGTCTGTGGATGATCCCTTGAATTTATATTTACTGCATCCTTTTGTTAGGTAGTGCTATTGATCTTGTGTATTTTTTGGGTTATGAAGAGCTTATGTTAGCTTGTAAGAAGGAGCTATGTAAAAAGATTAGTGTTATTTCAAAGTTTTATTGGATCTGGATAGAGGATTTTAAGATTCATTTCTGGTGGCTGTAAGTTCTATTTGTAAGTATTTGGCAGGTGATTTCGTCTCTCCAAGTGCTTATCTATTGGAGCTGGATGGCAGTTACCTTAGGGTACTCTTTGCAACCGCTCATTTTTTTTGTTGGTCTCCAGGTTATGTTATTCGGATTTTAGTTTGCTGTTGTCTGCCATCTTGTGGTTTTTATTGGTCTTGTTTTTTCTTGCATCTCCGGTTGTATATGGTTTTGGTTGTTCCATAGTTGTTGTTGATTTTTTCCTGCTGATGTGACTATCAGTCTGATCGTTCAGTTTTTTGTCTGTTGTGTGGTTATCCCGGGTGTACTTTGTTTCTTCTAGGAAGTACCGAGGGGCAATAGTGGCATTTGCTTTAATCGAGATCTAGCGCTTGAGATTCTTCAGCTATAAAGTCCTTATATAGAGATTGTTCTGTCATTAGCTCTTTTAAAAAAAAAAAAAAAAAAGTTCTTGCTGTCCCTCTTTCAGTTTAAAGCTGCTTGTTATGCAGGTGCTATTTCAGTTTAAAGCTACTTGTTATTCAGGTGTTGTTTCTTCATCGCTTCAGGATGGGGTCAGTTCTTAGCTATAGCTCCTTAGATAGCTGTGCGGTGGTTTTGACAGTCTCTTCCGGAATTTATTCTTTCCTAGCAAAGAAACCTGAACTGTTCCTTCTAGTTTTTTGGCTTTTTCTCTTTGGTTTCTTCTAGTCCTAAGTTAATGGTTCTTATGCTCTTTGATTCTTTTTTGCAAGAGCACATATTGGACTCTTAGTTGGATTCGAAAGGCCCGGTTTTTGTCAGGTGCTACCACTAGGTGCCTGTGGTGGTTCTTGGTGACGAACTCTTTGGGATCATTCGCAGCTGTTTGCCAGTTATTCATTCATTGCTTGGATCCAGCAATTGATGACTTTCTGCCGTTGATAAGGAAGGCTTTTGATATCGGTTTGAAGGTAATTTGGTCCGTTATGTTGAGTTTAATTTTGTTTTTAGCGATCTGCATTTTGTGTGGGTAAGGTAGCCACTGCTAGATGTTGTTTCGGTGGGTTGGGCCAGTTTCTTGTAGCCATTATTTTTGGCTATTTTTTTGCCTTTTGGTTATCCTTGTGAAAATTAATTCCAAATTTTGGATTAATTTTCTTGAAGGATTACTTTTCAAGTCTAAAGTTATAAAAAGTTTATTTCTGAGTAATAGAAAAGTGACTGTTTTGAAAAAAAAAAAAAAAATTATATATATATATATATATATATATATATATATATATATATATATATACATTAGGCACTATTAACATGACACTTCCATGAATGAATATATATATATATATATATATATATATATATATATATATATATATATATATATATATATATTCATTCATGGAAGTGTCATGTTAAGAGTGCCTAATGTATATATATATATATATATAATAAAAATTAGTTATGGTTAGGGTTAGTGCTTGAGTTAGTGCCTTCCTTCTTATAATCAAAATTGTTAGGGTTAGTGCTTGAGTGTTCATCTTAGTTCTTCAAGAGCTTCTTTCTTAGGAATTAGGAATATGACTTAAGCTAGAATTCATTCATTGGGTAAATTGGGTTACTCAATGAATAAAACTTTAGTTTTAGTAGTTTATAGATTTTTATAGTTTGTTTATGATTATTTAATCTTTCAATTTTAGACTTAAGATTAGAGATCTATCCTATTAAATTTGACTTTACTTAATAGGATTCACCTTAACCTTTAATCCATGAGATTGGGTGGTAAACCCTAGATCCTTAGACCTTACCTTTGGATTATGTGCTTAACTCCAATCCATGGTGTCAATTTATATTCCTTAGCTTCTATAGATTTTGATCAGATCTTAGCCCGGAACGTCTAAATTCAGCAATTAGGTCATGTTGATTTCTTATTTGACTTATATAGTCAACATTCATTTAATCATATTAGAACCTAGCTAATCCTAATATTTTGTAACTTATAAGGCCATGCTTTTAAGTTATATAACTTGGAATAGTTAGAATGGTTTAAATAGATACTAGTAGTGTCACCATGTGTAGTAGAGTCTCTTGCTTACCATTAAACTTTTGTTGCTTTCACATTTCTTGAACTTTGTGCCTTATTCCTTGCACATGTCATATAAAAGAACATTATTGCATGAAATGAAAATATAGAAAATTTATGAAAACTTTGCATTGGTTCAGTTATTGGTTGATTTTTGTGTATAGTACCCTAATAGACAGGGGGAAGGTGAGATAAGAATTACTTAACATCACTCATTGAGAAGTATATTATTAAGTTGGAACCTGAATAGTCTTGCAGACGTGCTTGACTCCTCAACTACTTCTGAAAGTATCCACAGAAGTAAATTAAATAACTAAAATTTGAATTTTATGTGTGTATACAGCCTCTTAATTCAGTTATATAGCCCTAGCCTCCTTGTTGACTGTAGCAACCCAAGGTTATTACTCAGTTTAATTTTAGCCTAATCATATCTTAACTAAGTTCATCTAATCATTTGAACCAATCCCTAAAGATTTTGAGCAATTCGGAGCTAAATCAAATATTTTGGATTATTGTAATATTTAATTAATTAGAAAATTAAGGTATTTATTTTGACCTCAAAATTGAAATCTGACTTCGCCATTGCGATCATCACCCCCAAATCAGCTAGGGGTGATGTTTTGGACGCGTTTGGAAGTTGTCGGTTTATTGCGAATATTTAATATAATTAAATACCCCGGAAAAATAGAATAATTAAATAATCGTTGGAATCAAAATCTGACTTTGCTGTTGAATTCTTCACCTTCAAATTAGCTAGGGGTGAATTTTTGGAAATTTTCAGGAGCGTGCTCGTAAAATCTAAATTTTTAATAAATTGAAAAATTAGAAAAGGAATTAAATATTTTATTTCTTTTTTTTTTCTCTAATTTTTCTTTCTTCTCTCCCCTAGCTGGCTCTCCATTCGGCTGATCTCTCTCCCCCTTCTCCTTTTTTTGGCTGACCCCTTGCCTCCCCATTGTGCATTGATGGTTAAGGCCATCCCTCTCCTCCCTAGCTCATGATGGCCTCTCCTTCCTTCTCCTCCTATAAATGGAAGCTCAACTCTTCCTCGCCATTTTTGGCTATCAAGTTATAGCTCCCAAGCTTTCACCCTTCTCCCATTATTGAGCTTGGTGCTAAAGAAGAAGAAGAAGAAGAAGAAGAAGAAGAAGTTCTTCCTCCTTCTTCCTCTTATAGAGGCTAAGGTACCCATTTGCTCCCCTTCCTTATCTACTTCATATTGCTATCATGCTATTTTATATCTTTAGAGGATCCATGATTGTATTTGGAAATCATTGAGGTTCATTAAAGCATCATATTATTTTGAAAATCGCATGCTCTGTTTTTCGTCCATTTTGTATACCTGAACCTTTAACTCTATTGTTTGTATAGTTAGGATAATCTATTTGTGTCGATTTTGATAATGATGGAAAGGTATCGGAAAGACCTTTCTATTGATATATGGCACTACTAATGGAATGCTCTGGATTGAGAGTATTTAAGCTTGAAATGTGGCTCTTCACAGTTTTTGCACAGGCAAAATCACCGTCGGGCGCTGCAGCGCGCCATAGTGGGCTGCACCATTATTTTAGAAAAATTATATGAAATTGATAAATAAACTAATTGAACAGTAACCCACAAGTTAGACTGCTGCAGCGCGCCGCAGCATCATTTCGGGAAAAACTATATGAAATCAAGAGAAAAATTAATTGAACAGTAACCTGCAAGTTGGACAGCTGCAGCGCACCATAGTGCACTACAGTGGGCCGTGGCATCATTTCTAGAAAACTATATGAAACCAAAAAAATAATTAATTGAATAGTGTTTCCGCAAGTTGATCCGCCACAATGCGCTGCAGCGCCTGAAAGCGCTGAGGGCGCTGCGGTGCACCATAGCATCCAACTCTCTGATTGGTCCCGCCGTAGCGCACCACAGCATCAAAAGTGCTGCAGCGTGCCACCGCATCATTTTCCACCGTAGCGCGTTGCTGCGCCTGAAAGCGCTGCAGCGCGCCGTAGTGCCCAGAATTTTCTAAAAGTGCACAGAATTGGCTAAATTGGCCAAAACTTCACTGTTTTTATATTTTAAGGTCCCTAGGATTCTATTGGGACTGAATTATATCAAATTTGAACTTATTTTAGTTAAAATTAAGCATTGTATAAAATTTTATGTGAAAAATTAAATTTAAAACTTTGTCATTTTTAACAAGTGCTTAGAACCCATTATGTATTTCAAATGTCTTGTGCCAAATGTTAAAAAATAGGACCCTTAATTGCTTATATTAAACAAGTATACCTCAATAACTAGGCATGAAACTTTTTTAAGTCTTTTAGAATTGTAATCAAGTGCTAACCCCTTTGGTTTGATTTATAATTTGGTTAGCCTTAATTACTTTTTATTTTATGTCATCTTACATTCCTATATTTTCATGATTTTAGGATATATGCTAGAGAACTTTAATAATTATTTGGACACCTAAATGTGCTTAAATTAACATTAAACTATAAGTGAACATAAGAATCTTAAGAACTTGATTAAGTAGATAATACTTAATCTAAATCTAACATTTGACATCAATAATATACCAATAATACATTGATTTATCAATGATCCTTAAATCAACTATTGGTCTTAATTTTGGTAAGGCTAAGGGTTAAATCCAAACTTGTCTTGATTAAGACATAAACCTTAATCACCTAATCAATTAATTTAATTAAAAGATAATTCAATTGATATTATCCCAATAATGCATTTGATTTAGTATTGATCTTAAATTATTGAATTATAAGTGCTAAGGTTAATATTAAATCTGTATGATTAAATCATATGAATCTAAACTTTGGATCTTTGATTTTCTCTTATAGAAGACTATTAGCATAAGATGGATAATAAAATTGTAATAATTTATAAAATGATCTAACTCTAATAATATCCTTAATTTCATCCCATGATTGCATAATAGAAAAGGATCAGATGAATTTTAATCATCTGATCTGATCACTTTAATCCAAGTTTAATAAGTAAATCTTGAATGTTAAGTAGAAAAGTGAGATCTTAAGGGTCTTGCTATAGGATCATTCTTAAAATGCTTAAAGACCTTAATTATTTATACATTGAGGTAGGAAGAATTTGTAACTTATTGAGGTAGAAACTTAGATAATTCTTCATAACTTTAGAAGTTGAACTTGATACATTGTGGTAAGAATCACCTAAAGTACTTAGAATGGAACCTCTCCCTTATGGTAGAAATCAACTTTGAGTGATCTATTTGATCACATCCTTGGAGCCTTGTGTAGGACTCACCCATTAGAGTAAGGATTAATAGCTTTGATAATCCTTAGTTACTAAATAGAATCTTCTGAACCCAGATTATTGGTTGGGTATAGTAGGGTATACCCATAGTACCAGATTCCTTCAGTAGTATTCAGGATTTGTTAATTCACTCAAATGTGGACTTATGACTAGGTGTTATCCCGAGTGATTAGACGAATACAGTCCCGTTAGAGTAAATCCTCCAAGATTAAGAGTATTATAAATAAAGACTCATTCCTAAGTTTTATTAATGTACAAATCGCCATCGGGTGATGCTTTCTAGCAAAGATCGCTTCAATAGGTGTGGCTTAAACAAACTAACTAATTTGAGTCACCTTCTTTAGGACATTGAGTGTGATTATGGGTTGGGTATCTTAATGACTTAGCTTGAGATACAAATCGCTATCAGGGGATGCCTCCTATCGAAGATCGCTTCATTAAGGTGGCTTAATCAAACTAAGTGTTAAGAACCACCTTTCTTGGAAACATGCTAAATATGTGTATACAATCATCTCATCTAATGATTTTAAAGTAAACTCTCAACTTTAACAAATTATTGAGGTTAGAATTTAGGAGTCAGAATCCTTTTAGCAGGATTCTACACAATGGAGACTTTGAATTCATTATCGGATTTCAAAGCATGTCTGGAATTTTAGATTTATCCCATGTAGCCTAAAAGCATGAGTATGAGCATAAGCATGATGTTCAAGTATCAGTAATAATGTATGAGTATTAGTGATAATTTATGGGTTACAGAATGTTGCATACATTGACTGGAGAATTTTATGATGCATCGACATCGTAATTCCCAACTGGATGTATGTATACATTGAACAGTATGACTCATAGCTGTTCAGTGATATTTTGGTTACATATAAGAAGCATACAGTACTGTGGCATATCCAGATGCACAGTTTCAGTGGCATACAGCATAGTTTTACATGCTATTACTCAGTTTCAGATCCATTATTGTTTTTATTTACTTTCAGTATTCAGTCTCCAATATAGTTTACTTTACTTTACTTCAATTTTGTACAATTTTATATAGTTTTATACTTTTAGTTACCATTATAATTTTCCTGCAGATTAATTTATATTATGTAAATATTAAATGAATAACTAGAACTGTTTATATTAGTTTTGATGTGTTAGACTTATTGTCTAACACGGGGTACTTTTGGGATCCGATAATTTGCTAGATCTTGAGCAGTATATTGAGTCAGGTCAGGAGGACACCCAGGAGATTCAGGAGCATCCCATGGAGCACTAGTGGACTCTTTCCCAACTTTACTTTTCTGCTTAGTTTAATTCAATTCAGTACTTTACTTTTATGTATGTATTTTATTAAACTATTTTTAATAATTTTGAATGTATTTTTTTTTTCTTTTCTGAGATGAATATTTCATACAGCTTCTGTGATGAATGTTTCTGGATGTTTGCTTTAAACTTCTGCACTCTGTTATATACTACTTATACTTATTATTGTGATGTGATCAGTATACTAGAAATGTTAATATCTTATACATATATTAGATTCCTTTATGTGTTTTACATCCAATGTATGCATTGGTCTAATACTTATGATAAGAATACTACTCTTATCTTAAGTATTAGCTCTCAACCCTCCTTGAGGTTGAGTCAGCAGCCCCTCAGATGGATTTGGTTGTAGCCATCTGGAAATATGGGATATTCCTCCCCGAGTGGCGCACCGCTCCGCCATCGATCTGTTTTACCTTTTGTGCCCGGCGACGGGGCGGGGCGCTACATTGACGCTATGAAAAGTTGCGCCTTACCTTGTAGCCCTATCCTCCTTGTTGATGCTAGGAAATTTTGTCACCTTAGCCTCCTTATTGATGCTAAGAATCCTTTTGATATCAGTAGGCTATATTAGCCCTCATCTATATGGCAATCATTACACAAATTTTACTATTTTACTTTTACTGATTCCTGATTTCAATTATGCTTTACATTTATATTTTATTTCAGTCCACTACTTTACTTACTTGCTTATATATATATGATGCTAGAGCTTTTGTTGCTTATTATATATATCATTATTGGATTTATTACTTAAAATTTGCATAATTCATATGATCATCAGCATGTTTAAGGTTATATTTTCTTTCAGTATTTTTATTATAATTATATTTGTATTTCTTAGCTTTATTTTAGCTTACTTTTGAGATATATTTTTTGCCTCACTATTACTTAAGTTATAAATACTGTTATTTATAGCTTTCCCTTTTTCCATTGTATGTTTGTTGCTCCCATTTTAATTTCTTTTGCTTAAAGTTTAGGAAAATTGTGACATTAATAATTCATGAAAAATTATCAGATTAAAATGTACTTAGAAGATTGTCTAATAAGATTTTTCTTTTTTTGGCTGGGCTCTGGCATTGTGAAATCGATAATATCAGTTCCTGAGCATTTTGAGGATCTAGTACCTACGATAGAGCCACTTCAAGAGGAGCATCAGTCCATAGTTGAAGAGCTTTAATTTGTCTTTCTCTTTAGTAAGGATGAGCGATATTTTTTTTTCATTTAAGTTTATTTAAAATTGATGTATTAATTCAGATATTATATTTTCTCTTACTGCATTGTCTTATTCTGAGTTTCTGAGTTGTATGTCATATATTTATTATGATGAAACTAGATGTATTATTTTACATTTCTTACTTTCGCACTCTGAGATGTTATTTATTTATTGATTAACTTCCTTGCTTATATCCTGAGCACATCCTTTCCTTATTAGTGGATTGAGAATTATACATAATCCAATGATAAGTGAGGAATTTGCCAGAGTGGCACACCACCCTTAGTCTAATGATTGTGGATCTGGGAGCGGGGCGCCCCATCTAGACATAATAAGCTAGTGAGTGATGTTTGAAAATTAAGATTGTAATCTCTTGAAACTAAAACTCTGGGTCCTATAAGTATACTCATTGTGGTGTAGATACATGCTACTGATGGTTGATACTTGTGCTTCTTTGGATGTACTCTACTAGCTAATGAATTGGTGCTAAAGTATGCCATTTATGAGCTTGTATATGGCTAAGCTTTAATGCTGCTACCATTTTAAATTGGGTGAAGTTATGACTTGTTGTATCTTCAAAGGCTACTGAGGAAGTTTTCCTCTTCACACAGTATCGTTATCAAAATTCTCAATATTCTATTGTGCTTTAGCCTCGACACTAGTTGGAATGTTTTTTATTAATACGAGTGGTATGCTCACTGTTTGCTCTCTATCATTTATCTGTGTTATTTGTCTTTCATGGAGATTGCTCTCTTTCAGTTCAATTTTTTTGTTAAAAATTTTATATTAGAGGGATGTATCATAAAGAAAAATTATTTAATTTTGAAAAAAATATAATTTTAGGAAGAATCTAAATTTGATTGATCACACATATTTATCAATTTAAGCTCAATTACATTAAAATAATATTGTGAATAATATGTGATAAGTGATTTATTTAAACTTTTAATTTGCTCATAAATTTAAAAGTTATTATATATTTCAATCAAAAATTCACTAATATAATAATAGCAATTCACTATTTATTATTTAAGATTTATTTTATAAAATAAAATGTTCTTACAAAAATATATTGACGTGGCACTCAAAAAAAATTTATTTAATAAATTTGAATATTATTTTATTAATATTTATTTATTTATTTAAAATATTAAATATTATTTTTAAAATTAATATTAAAATAATATCTAAATTTTATTTGATAAATTTTATGAATATTGTAACAACAAAAGTCTAAATAATATTTCTTACTCTAAATATAATTCCAGGGTCACACGACGCTTGGACAGCACGCGAAAACAGCGAGAGGCGGATGATGTGGCGCTTTCTCCCGTCCTACTTCCCACGTGCGGAACCTGCTTGACACGTGTGCCGCTAGCTCTAGTTTCCGAGTCCTTCCCATTCTTTCCTGTCTTTATAAAACCGAGGTGCTGCCCCCATTGTGCACTGCTCTGCCTCCATTATCCGTTGATTTTTTTTCGAAGAAAGAAGGAAAAAAAACCGTCAAATAACAATAATAATAAAAAAAAGAATGGGGAGGCAGCCTTGTTGTGATAAGGTTGGGCTGAAGAAAGGGCCATGGACGGCGGATGAGGACAAGAAGCTCATCAACTTCATCCTCCGCCATGGCCAATGCTGCTGGAGGGCTGTTCCAAAGCTTGCAGGTCTTCCACCCTTTTCTCTTACTCTTAAAACCTTTATTTTTTTTTGGTAAAAATCATTGTTTTTGCTTCTTCTTTTTTGAAGAGAAGCTGAAAGGCAGCTTTTTTTTTAATGCTCTGTACATTCATCCCTCAATCTTGCTGTGAAGTTTTCAGAACTTTTTTTGGTTGGTTGTGATGTCAAGTTTACTTGCAACTGGGTTTTTGCTCATTTTGAGATCACTAAGTGAGTTAAATTCTCAATAGGAACCATTATAAATAAGTTAAGCCTTCAATAAACAGCCCATTTGAGCCATAGCCAATTTCTTGACACATTTCATTTTTTGTAGATTTGCAAAGACTGGATTTGTTTGATAGCTTTGGCATATTAATTGAGATTACAGCAAGGGTTTAGTTTGTTATAATATATTTTTAATAATATTACATCTACAAGTTTCTTATTTACTTTTCATTATTTTAAGAGAGGGTTACTTTAGTGATAGGGACTAGAACTTTACTTTTAACAAAATCGCTTGCTGACCACCCCAAATAGCAAGCTGGTTTGGAGTTATTTTCTGATTGACAGTAGTGAGTGACAATTTCAGAAAGTTTTCAATGTAAAGATAACATCTTTGATATCCTAAAAAAAATACTGTTAGAATGTCACCAATATTTTTAAGCTAATATATTATTAGGATCTATCTTTCACTATACTTCAAACCCTATGGTGGTGGCTTCACAGAATCCCTCACCTTCTTATACATTAAAACAAAGGCACAGCATAAGCATTAGCTGAATTTTGTGTAAGGAAAAGAAGCACACTGTGTTCTCGTTTTTCTGAACATGTTATCTTACAGGCTTGCTGAGATGCGGAAAAAGCTGCAGATTGAGATGGACAAACTATCTCCGCCCAGATTTAAAGAGAGGCTTGCTCTCTGAATCTGAGGAAAAGCTTGTCATTGATCTCCATTCTCAACTTGGAAACAGGTCCTTTATTATTATAACTCATGTCATTTGTCTAATAAGATCATGGTTTTATATTTAGTCAACTTGTATATTCACACTTTGTCAATTATTAGATGTGACAAAATTGAAAGTATAAGTGTATGTTTTGTAGTGCTTTCTAAAATGATGATGGTAATTCATTAAGGTGTAAAAATTTCAAGCAAAAAAGGAGGAGACCTTTTCATTTTTTCGAATGCAATTCGTGTTCGTGCATCATGAACTTTTAAAACCAAAGCATTTTTCTATGTCTTGGTGAAATATAATAATTAGTTCTGTTTAATTGCGTTGCTAGTTATGATGATGTGAATTTCTAAAATTCAACTTAGTTGATAGCAAGCCAATGTATAAATATGCAATTTGTTGAGTGTTATGTTTGAAATTATCTTTTAGTTGCTCCATTGGAACAAAGTAAAGGCCTTATGATATATTTCAGGTGGTCAAAGATTGCGGCGCACCTCCCGGGAAGAACGGATAATGAAATAAAGAATCATTGGAACACGCACATCAAAAAGAAGCTAAGGAAGATGGGAATTGACCCTCTCACACACAAGCCCCTCTCCCTAGTGGACAAATCTAGCCCTTGCCATATCCCTCTCTCCGCCTCCCCTCCCCGTTGTTTTCCAGAAACGACGAAATATGAAGGTGAGTCTATGTTTGGTGAGTCAAACGCTTTTTGCACCGACGAAGTGCCCCTCATAGAGCCTCATGAGATCATGATTCCATGCACTTCCATCCCAACCCCATGCTCATCATCATCGTCGTCGTCATCAACATCATCATCGATCCATTATTCTTCATTGAAATTTGAGGGGATGCAACTCCCATCATTGAATTTGCCAGAATCAATTTACTTCTGGGAGGCCAATGATTTTATGAGATGGAATTTTGTTTCTCATGAAGCAAAAGAAATTGAAGAAGAAGAGAAGTTGATGAGTACCTCAGATCTTTTGAACCATAATCATGAGAAATGGATGTTTGAGCTCTTTTGATTCAATTTCTTAGCTTTCATGTGTGCCATTTTTAGATTTAGATGTGGCTAATTAGTCATTTTGATTATGTTTATAACATAGGTCTAATAAGTGGGAAAGAGATTTTCATCAATTGTGGATGTAATCTGTCTACTTCACACTGCTGAAATGTACAAAAATATTTACCAAGAAGTGGGAAGTATATATTTTATTAATAATGCACTGTGCAATCCCATAATGTTTATGATCCCTTTGTAGCTGGCACTCACTATCAAAATCTAACCTGCCTGCTTGTGTTGGGGTGATGTGAAGAGGTATTTTCATATTGATTTATATGATAATGCTGATTATAGATTAGAATAAAATAAGAATGATGTAAAGGAAGATTATTAGGTTTCACAATTTACATGATATAATTAATAATTGACAATTTATAGTGATTAATTTTTGAAGAGTAAATGCTAAGCTGCAAAATTATTTTTGATTTTCTTAACAATTTGGTTCACACAGCTTAACTATTTATTCTCAGTTTATCTAAACTTAGTTTAAAGAAAAATTCCAAAAAGAAGGAAAGTATAGTGTGGCAGGCGCACCCGACACACTCTTTGGAGCCATTGGGGGTGCTAAAAACCAGAGAGGCGGGTGCTTGGGCTCGTTCAAATGCTGGATAACTGTGAAAAATATATTTTCTTACTTGAAATTATAACGTTTCGGGCTAAATTTATCCCCAATATAAACACTCATATATTGATTAAGCCTTGTGTTGTGAGCCAAAATATATAGCACACTTTGTTCCCTTGTGGTTTTGATATTAGCCTTATTTTAGAAGGCTTTAGGGTTAGAGAATAGGCTTGTAATCTCTTTCTTCATCTTTAGAAATAGTGAAGTATGGTCTCATCCAAATAGTGAAATACAGCCTCATTGAACTACGTAAATATTTGTATTTTATGACTTCTGAGAAACAATCTCAACATTTGGTGTGAATGGTGTTATCCTCAAGTGATTAGGTACTAATATTTACTCTTGAAGGTTAATAATTCAAATCCACCGATCATACTAGCCTTTCTTCAAAAAAAAAAAAAAAAAAAGAGTGCAACTGAACTATGGGTGGACTTTAGAAGCTTTGGAAGGAGACGAACGTCAATTTCCAGAAAGCTTTGGAAGCTGATGAATCTTACTTCTTCATCCTTTTTTTATATTATGAGGTTGTAAAGATATTATGAGGTTGTAAAGATAACCAGGCGATATTTTATAGATTAAAATCATTGTATTTAAATATTTTATCAGATTCTTGTCAGAGCTTTTATGTATGTTTCGGACGGTCAATGTGGAAGTGTCTCATGGGCCAGGCTTTGTGAAAAGGTGCTCTGATAGTGATCACCACTGCTGCGAGTCGATAGCACTAATTTAATCATCGCCATTAAAAAAAACAAAGGAATGAGTGGAAGAGATCGCTTTTCCTGGGGGAATGATAGTGTTTAATACCAGCACTCGGAAATCGATGGGCAGATGATGCCTTTGTGGGTATATGATTCGAATAAAGAAAATGAAGTTCTGCACTGGTATTTGATGTTTAGCGGAATTTTGATCTTAAGAATGCTTTTGGAATGGTTGTGGATCAACCGGAGGCGAAACGGACGCAAGGCAGGTCAGTTACGGGCTCCAAGAGATTTGGGTGCGCTGATTTTGATTGTTCTTTGCTCGAAAGACGGGAGCCCCACACGCTGTTTGAAGTCTTTGGAAGCCTATTTTCCCAAGACGCGGATGCTTGGGTTACGCGGGCGCTTGGATTCGCCCAAGTGCCCAACAAACTGTTTTTGCATTGTTTGGCCATGGAGTCAATGCTTAGGGGTGCATAAGCGCTAGACAGGTTGTATATTTTCACTCTAGTAACGTGCAAGCCATATTAATTTGACAAGTTAGGGTTAAATTAAGACCATAATATTAATTCCCAAGAAGTTTTGTGGTAGTAACTGCAATCTTCTTCTTTAAAAAACTTGTTTTTGTTTTCTGATAGTAGCTGAGATTATAATGGGTGAAAACTCTAGAAGTTTTTTACTTTCTTCTTCTCCACAGTTAATAATATATTCTCCTCTCTTCCCTATAAATATAGGTGCAGTTTATCAAACCATGTAAATCTGATGTTATGATGTGATCATTTTGCTTTGCATTCTTTAAATTGTGTATTCTTTAAGAACACTCAAGGTTCATGATGGCACAATGAGTTTCTCAATGACGTGTCCACAATAAGTGGTATCAAAGTTGGTTATTCTTGTTACAAGGTCTGGTGAAGGTTCGATTATTTTTGCCATAGCTGAGGGAGCTTAATCAACTTCAATTTCTTGAACATTTGAAAGCTTCATACATCAAATTGTGACACAACTGGCAAAAATTGATGTTGTCAATTCGATGAAAAGAATAATTTTTGGGTATAGAGATCCATGGTGATAGATGTGTTGTGCACATTAGGTTCATACATTAATCATGGCTATTGATCCACGAAATTAAATAGACTGTGAATCAAGGCTACTTAAATTACTGTTACACATCGGATCATCAAATTGAAACAGTTAACAAATTTATAGCCAAAATTTTTCCAACCCGAGACCTGACCTATCTCAACACTACAACAATTCTTCCTCGGTGAGCTAGCGCCAATGCACCAGTTTAGATGAATTAGGCATTTCAAACTAAATCTTAAATCTTGTGTATTTCAGTTTTGTAACAACCCTAGTGTTATTACCCGTTAATTAGTAACATATTAACTATGTTTCTCTTTGAATGCTCTTATAATAATGTTAAGAGCATCCGCCTCAAATTTCGTGTGATTTGGAGATCGTTTGAGATTTTCTAATATTTTTATACTTTCCCGATAATTCTGAGAATACCTATTTTATTTAGATCTTAGAATCAAAATCGGAGTTCTCCATTGGACTCATCACCCCCAAATTAGCTAGGGGCGGTATTTTGGGAGTGTTTGGAAGTCGTCAAATTTTCCTCAATTATTTTAATAATATTTAAATGCTCAAAAATTAGGATAATTAAATTGACCTTTGATCAAAAATATAATTTCATTTTTGAGTTCCTCACCCCTCAATTAGGTAAGGGTGAAAATTTAGAATTTTTCGGAGTTCTGTTTGATTATTTAAATTTGAGTAATTAAATTAGTAGATTAAATAATTAAATAATATAATTTAAATTAGCATTTATTAATTTTATTTCCAATGGTGGAGATCCATTGAAGTGCGCAAAGCACCAAACAGCGATCCGCCTTCATCAAAGCCATCGTTCACGATTTGATCCAAATCAGACGGTGAATAAATACGAGTCTGATCAGACCGTCGGATCGCTCGCCTGATCCGATGGGCGTGATCTGTATACTGTATGCCGCTACCTCTGCAATCGGTCGTGCGCCTGGAACCGCAGGAATGCGTACGTCCGGCCTAGTCAGCTGCCCACTCGAGTGCCTTGAGGCTTCAAAATTATCTTCTAAACCTACTTTTGCTCATTTCCATTTCTATCGTATTGCTAGAGAGCGTATTGAAGCTATGGACAAAGGTTTCTCTGAACCCAAAATTCCTTAATTTTTAGCCAACAGGAACCAATCTTCGCGCACTGCAAGGTACTTCCCTCTTTTACGTCTTCCTTAAATTAAGAAATTTCCTACTCTTTTAAGTATCCTGCAAGCATTAGTATGGTTGATCGAGCTCAAACGAGCTCGAATGAACCCCACAACATTTTTAGGGTTTCATTTTTCTGAGGTGGAACCCTAACCCGTCAGCCCAAATTTAAGGCATCACTTTCGCTGGCGTTTGAGTCGACGATCAGGGATGCCCATGAGCCAGACATGTCGACTGTGAAGCTACCTTCACGATGACGTGTGGACGGGCTCAAGAGAGGTCCGGAATAATGCGAGGATCCAAACCCTAGTTCCTCCGTTCGTACGCCTCTGTCGTCAGAGAAGAAAGTACAGGTTTGAATCGAATTTGGTCTGGCTCCTTTTCGCCAGACCGGCCGATTCGTAGAACTTCCGCTTTCTGCACAGCGGGACAACACGTGTCGTTCTCACTGCTTTATGCGCCCTCAGTGTTTTCGCGCTGTCTCGATACACGTGTTGACAGTCGCCCTAGTTTTCTGTGCCATTAAACTCAGCGCCAATTGATTTCTATGTCATTAAACTCAGCTCCAATTGATTTATGTGCCATTTAATCCTTTGCGGATGATTATTTGTAATGTTGATTGTTAAATAATTATTATTAAGTGCAGATTTTATTTTAATCATATGTTTAAAAATACTTAGCCAAACTATGCAAAGTTATATATCGTTTTGACCAAAAAATTGCGTAGATCATTAATACGACATTAAATTTATGTTTAACTGACTATTGTTACTAATCACTGCTTTAAATTTATTTAATTAATAATAATTTAATCTAAATCTTGTAAGTGGCATAACGGTTATGTATGGAAATCCTTTAGTGCCCCTAAGCAGAAAAAGTGCCGCAGTGCGCCGTGACGCGCCCAGGCAATTCTCTTTCGAAACTGAGAGGTGCTGTTGTGCGCCTCAGCGGTCAGCATTCTAGAAACACGCACTGCAGCACGCCACAGCGGAAATTGTTGCCGCAGCGCGCCACAGCAAAAACCGGTGCCATAGCGCGCCCCAGCCAATCCATTCCAAGGCGCGGGTACCAAACCCGACCGCACACCACAGCGGATGATTATTCAAAACTCGAGCGCTACGGCGCGCTGTAGCGCCTGACGGATTTCTGTTTCGTTCCAGGTTTCGTTTTAAGCAAATCTGGGGGTATTTTGAACTTTAATGGTTCGAAATTGAGCTGACTACTTAAGCCTAAGTGTTGGACGAAAAACTAAGGGTGTTGGCATTTCATATTTGGAGGTTAAGGCTGCTTGAAAGGAGAAGAACCCTAAGCAAAATCCTAGGGAGCTGCTGTGCAAGAAAGATCTTGCAGGTTGGAAGAGGAACTTCAGTAGGTAGCTGCTTTTTTCTTTCTTCATTTTAAGAGTAGAGCTACAACGTTTGTGCTGAGGTGATATAGCTCTTGTAATTTTGTAAACTTCAAATTATTTTCTAGTGGATTTTCTTATTGGTGCGGCTCCGTGATTTTTCCCATCCTTGGGTTTTCCACGTATATCTTTATGTTTGGATGATTGTATGTGCCGCGATCTTTGTCTTGTGATTTTGTGATTTATAGTCTTGCTTGGTAACCGTCAACGCATTCCCCAATCCTCAAAGGATTAGGAAATTTATAGAGATCTTGTTCCCACCAAGTGGTATTAGAGAGTGTGTTCTTTGCCTTGTTTCTAAGGAGGGTTTGCTTGTTTGAGTGGGAACAATGGCTGAAGAAATGTTATACAATGTTGAGAAGTTTAGCGGAACAAACTTTGCATTCTGGAAAATGCAGATGGATTATCTACTATACCAGAAGAAGTTGTATCTTCCATTGAAAGGAGCTGACAAGAAACCTACATCGATGACTGATGAAGAATGGGAAGTTCTTGATATAACCGCTTTGGGTTTGATTTGCTTATCACTGTCTTCTTCTGTTGCTTTTAATATTATTAATGAGAAAACTACTGTATATCTCATGAATGCCCTAATGAGGATGTATGAGAAGCCTTCAGCTTCGAATAAGGTTTTCTTTATGAAGAGTGTAGCGCCCCGCCCCGTCATCGCGTGCAAAAGAAACAGTTATAATCAATTTCGGCGGCGGAGCGGTGCGCCACTCGGGAGGAATAACCCGTCTCCCTGAATAGCTAAAAACTAAGCCCCTCTGAAGCGCTGCTGGCTCAACCCCAAGGAGAGTTGAGAGCTAATACTTAAGATAAGAGTAGTATCCTTATCCTAAGTATTAGATTAATACATACATTAGATTTAGAATACAATAAGAATCCAATATATGCATAAGATATCAGCATTTCTAGTATACTAATCACATCACAATACTAAGTATAAGTAGTATATAACAGAGTGCAGAAGCGTAAAGCAAATATCTAAAAATATTCATCACAGAAGCTGTATAAAAACATGCATCTCAGAAAAGAAAATAAAATACATCCAGAATTATTACAAACATTTACTAAATAACAGGCATAGAGCTAAGTACTGAACTGAAATACTAAGCAAAAAGATACTAAAACTGGAGGACAATCCACTAGTACTCCACAGGCTCCTCCTGAATCTCCTAGGTGTCCTCCTAATCTGGCACAATATACTGCTCGAGATCTGGCAAATTGCTGGATCCCAAAAGTACCTCGTATTAATATAAACAGTTCTAGTTATTCATTTAACATTTACATAATGTAATTAACTTGCAGAAGTACTGTAAGATAACTGAAAGCGTAAAATTATATAAAATTGTACAAAACTGAATTAAAATAAAATGAAGCTGAACTATACTGAATACTAAAAGTAAGCCAAAACAGTAATAAATCTGAAACTGAGTAATCATATGTAGAACTATGATGTATGTCACTGAAACTGTGCATCTAAATATGCCACAACACTGTATGCTACTGATATGCAACCAAAATATCACTGAACTGCTATAAGTAGTACAGTTCAATGTATATATACATCCAGTTGGGAATACTGCTTACTGATGATGCCGATGCATCCTAAAATTTCCCAGTCAATATATGTAACACTCCGTAACTCATAAATTATTACTGATACTCATACATCATTCTAATACTCATACATCATGCTTATGCTCATGCTAATGCTTCTAACTACATGAGATAAATCCAAAAATGCTTTGAAATTCGATAATGAATTCAATATCTCCATTGTGCAAAATCCAGCTAAAAGGATTCTGACTCATAAATTCCTAACTTCGAAAATTGGTTAAAGTTGAGAGTTTACTTGAAAATCATTAGCTATGATGATTGTATACACATATTTAGCATGTTTGCAAGAAAGATGGATTTAACCCTTAGCTTGTTTAAACTTTACTTATCGAAGCGCACTACGATAGGAGGCAGAACTCGATCACAGTTTACATCTCAAGCTAAGCCGTTAAATATCCTAATTACAAGCATACTTAGTGGTCTACGCAAAGTAACTTAAGATACTGACAGACTGTAAATACACGTCTACATTTGCACGCAAGTGTACGTGGTCTGAAGTAATAAGTAGAAAGTGTTAGTTTCCAGGATTTATCGAACCACAGATAATTGATTATTTTGTTACTATGGTTTATCTATTCTCTCTAATGTTTAAGCTATGAGTAATTGGTTTGAGTTGATTCTAAGATAAGCACAATAATCACTAAGTAGAAATTAAGTTAGATAAAAGGAAGAGGAGAGTTGGGTTCATCCCACATGTCATGATAGGTCACTTATGCATGATGATTCCTCAAGCGTTATCTTTCATTTACTTTAGATTAAATCAAGTGCAGATTGTTCTTCCTCGAGTTTTATCTCAAGGTTTCACAAGTTCAAATTTTGTGCACGAAATGAACACACAGTCAGTTCTATTTCAGCATAAAAATTCTTATAAGAATTTAGGTTTGTAATTTTCATCTTATCTCTTGATCAAGGAGATGAGGATTATTAAATTTTTAAGTTCCTATAAGCATTGATTCCACTAAGAGCGTCACTCACATCGCACATAGTTGAAATAAGGGATTTAATATATTGGGCTCAATGACTATGTCACCTCATTCATGAGCACACAACTATTTCTTTCCCTCCCTTAATTATGTGGAACTAAGGGGCTCAATTAGTGGGTTTTAGCATCACATGCATCAACACTTAAGTTAAGCTTAGATTAAGATGCACTAAGCTCAAGAACTTTCTCACATAGTTCTAAGCTCTCATGCACTCATAGATCTAGCATCTAACCCAATATGAGCTATGGAGCACAAGACACTTTAGTTCTTGAGTTCACAAGTTCATTTTCCCTTAATTCACAATCAAGACTATAGTAATAATAAACATTTCTTCGGCAAGGCATTGAGTTCATACATTTTATTAATACTTGAGGAAGTTAAAATATAACTATCAAACACATGGGATTACCCCAACCCTCCCCAAGGGAGATTTAGATATCCATTACAAAGGAGATGAAAAAGAACACATACATGGATAAAGACCCTTTCATGATTAACTAAGAAAAGAAATTACAAAAGAAGAGTTTAGAAGATACTAGGAACGTTCCTTAGAAGTTCTCTGGATCTTTCTTCTCCTTCTTGAAGTTCCTCTCTTAGGTCACTAGTGTTGCCTTTCTTCTTCTTCTCCTTTGTAAATTGGCTCTTCCACCCTTGGGGAGTTCCTCTCTTCCACTATGCAACCCTCCTCCTTACTTAAGTGATTGAGCAAAAATTGGAACCCTCTTCTAGTCAAGAGGAGTGATATTTATAGGAGAGAGGCTGCATTCATCACACTTAAGATCCCAACCAGCAATTCCTATTGATAATTTTGAGCAATGATGGCAAAAATTCTAATTGATGGTGAGGTGACAAATATCTTCATTTGTTTAGCCAATACATCACCTCATAAACCTCCTTTTCATTTAAATATGTAGCAGCTACAGAGGGAATGATAGTTGGGGACAAGGTGCATGTTGGAGGTCTTGTCCCAACTGCATTAAATTCTCCTGCCAGAGGAAATTGCGGCGGGCCGCTGCAGTGCACGGTAGCGTGCTACGGCGCACTGCGGCGTGCAATGGCGCAAGCAATTTTTGCTAAGTGTCCCGCTACCGCGCGCTAGCGCGTCCATTTTTCGCAAAGTGACCCGCTGCAACGCGCTGTAGCGCTAGCATTTTGCAAATCGCACCGCTACAGCCCGCGGTAGTGCCAGAATTTGTAAATCGCATGACTGCAGCGTGCTGTAGCGGCAGAATTTCACAAAAAGCTCTGCTGTAGTGCGTGACAGAATGTAAATACATGTCTGCGCTTTCACGCAAGTGTACGTGGTCTGAAGTAATAAGTGGAAAGTGTGACTTTCCAAGAATTTATCGAACCACAAAGAATTGGTTGATTTGTCACTAAAGTATATCTATTCTCACTAATGTTTAAGCTTAGTATGTATTGGTTGGTTGGTCTAAAATTAGCACAAATATTCACTAAGTAAAATAGTAAGATTAAAGAAAGAGGAGAGTTTGGACCATCCCACATGCAATGATATAATACTCATGTAGATTTGTTTCTCAAACTTTATCATTTAGTTTAATTGAAATCAAGTGCACATTGTTGTCCTTTAGTCTAGCTCAAAGGCTTACAAGTTCAAATCTCATGCACAAAATGAACTCACATTCGGTTCTACTTTAGCATAAAGATTCTTGTAAAATTCTTGAGATTTAAATCTTTATTCAATGAGAGTTTAAATTTTCTTAAATCTTAGGATCTCACAAGTATTAATTTCCACTACGAGCATCACTTGCATCTCACATAGTTGAGATGAGAGAATCACATGTTGGGCTCAACGACTATGTCACTTAGTTCATAAGCACTCAACACTTCACTACTCAATCTCAATTATGTGGAGCTAAGGAGCTCATTTAGTGGGTCTTAGCATCACTTGCATCAACTCTTTGGTTGAGCTTAGGTTGAGGTGCATTGAGCTCAAAAACTTTCTCACATGGTTCTAAGCTTTCATGTACTCAAAATCTAGCATCCAATCTAAGGTGAGCTAAAGAGCACAAGATAATTAGATCTTGGATTTTTTTAGTTTTTTTCTCATAAACACATCAAGACTAATTAGATAAAAATTTCTTAGTAAGGCATAAAAATCACAAATACATTATGCTTGAGGGAAAACATTCATACATCAATATTATATCATGCAAAATAGGACTTCATCCCAACCCTCCCCAAGGGGAGTTTACCTACTCATTACACAAGTAAATAAGGAAGACACATATATGGATAAAGACCCTTTCATGGTCAACTAAGGAGAAAATACAAGATTGAGTTTAGAAGATACTAAGAACGCTCCGTAGAAGTTCTCTGGAATTCTTCTTCTCCTTCTAATTATCCTCTCCTTAGGTCGCTAGTATTGCCTTCTTCCTCTTCTCCCTTTACAAAAGCTTGCCTTGCCACCCTTGGGAAGTTCTCTCTTCCTTTGACTCTCCTCCTTACTTAGTAGATTCTTGTTAAAATTTTGAACCCTCCTCTAGTCAAGAGGAGGGGTATTTATAGGATGGGGGGCTGAATTCCTCCCTTCATTTACAACTAGATTTTCCATAAATAATTCTGATTTCATCATTGCAATATTTTTTCATTAATGGTAAGGTGACAAAAATCTCATTTTTTTACCCAAAATATCACCTCAAAGCTTCCCTTTTTAACAAAAAAAATGGCTGCTGCAGGAAAAGGTGGCTGGAGACAAAATTCAGGATAGAGGTCATGTCTCTAGTCGCATTAAATGCAGTGTATGGGCAAAAATTCGGAGGGCCGCTACAGTGCACTGTAGCGCGCTGCGGCGTGCTTTAGCATACCCAGGTCCCTAGCATAATTGCCAAGTCCCCCGCAGTAGACTGCTGCAGCGCGTGACCATGCGTTGTAGCTGGGAATTCTGCAAAAAATACTGTTCAATTAGTTCTTTTTCCAGATTTTATAGAGAGAAATATTTCCGCGACAGACCGCTGCAGCGCGCGACCGCGCGCTGTAGCGGTGAATTCTGTGAAAACACTGTTCAATTAGTTGGGCGGCCCGATTTATATAGCCAAGTCCTCCGCGATAAACCATTGCAGCGTGCGACCGCGGGCTGTAGCGGTGAATTCTGTGAAAAACACTGTTCAATTAGTTGGGCGGCCCGATTTATATAGTCAAGTTCTCCGCGATAAACCGCTGCAGCGCGTGACCCGTGCTGTAGCGGTGAATTCAGCGAAAAACACTGTTCAATTAGTTGGGCAGCCAGATTTATATAGTCAAGTATTTTCGCGGTAAACTATTGCAAGCGCCCGACCGCGCGCTGTAGCGGTGAATTCCGCAAAAAATACTATTCAATTAGTTGAGCCCCCATTTAATAATCATAAATATTTCCGCGATAAACCGTTGCAGCGCGACCGCGCGCTGCAGCGGTGAATTCTGCGAAAAATACTATTCAATTAATTTTCATAAAGTCCAGATATTTCTGCTGCAACCCGCTGCGACGCGCGATCACGCGTTGCAGCGATTTTCTTTTAGTAATTTTAAAAACCTGCAAAAATACCTTATGACTCTTTTGAATTCTATTGCCCTGAAAAAGATAGGAAAAATTGATTTTAGGAGCAGCATAAAGATCTTAAATAGGTGAATTTTTTCCTTTATTTAGATATAGTTTATGGATTCATCAGCGCGCAATTCGTAACTTAAACCGCTGCAGCGCGCGGTAGCGCCCGCGGTTCGCAACTTGACCCGCTGCAGTGCGCGTCAGCATCCGATTTTGCAAAATGACCCGCTGCAGCGCGCTCGCACTGCAGCGCGTGGCAGTTGTTTCCTTTGAAAAATTTTAGAAAATTCACAAATGACTCAAAATTCCCTAGATAGGCCTTTTTCTTGAAAAAATAAACACAATTTGATTAAAGGAGCAATTTTAAAATCAGAAATGAATGAATTTTTCCTTTATTTTAGATATGATTTATGGATTCATCACACCCCCACACTTAAATTCTTGTTCGTCCTCGAGTAAGCTTAAAATAGTATTTTTCTATTTTTATAAGTATAATAGTCACAAAAAATATCAATTTAGATTTTTGATATGTGAGTCAAGATATATGCTTAACTAAAGTGATTCAAGTCATTTGGTATTTAGATATTCTAACCTTAGATATAAAGTAAGGTTAATCAATTAATCTCCAAGTATTTAATTTTCATGCTTGATACTAAGTAATGAGGAAGATTCTATGGAAAACCAAGATTAGAGAGGTAGTAAAATACTCGATAGTATTATGTCATATGTGCCCCTTCTTATGAATTACAAAGATGAATAGATTAAAGGAGAGATATTTTTTATCATTCTTTTTCATTTCATTTAATTAGGAGAAATATTTTTCATCAACCTTTTCTTATGTTTTCTCTTTTTTTTTTTTTTCAATTTTAGGGAAAGCTACTTTTCTTCATCACCAATTCACCTATTTGTGATCATGAAGTCCTATAGGAGCCTAGCACACTCTTTTTGAGTACTCACCAAAATCTCTAGTGTTAGTCCAAGCTTTCCCCCAACACTTAGTTCAAAGCATGTTTTAAATTTTTGGAGATTATATTTACTTTAATTCATTCCTTTGTTAAAAAGTTTTAATGCTATTAATGCATTTAATCACTTTTTTTGTTAAGCACCCTTTTACTTCATATCCTTATATTTATTGAAATTTTGTGACTTTCATTTCATTAAAAACTCAGAAAAATTTGTCATTTTTTTTTATATTAGAAAAATTAGGGAAGATGAGAATTCATAAATTAATATCTCAATAATAACATACACAAAATAAAAATACAAAAAACAACTAATACAAAAAATAAAAAGAAAAATACAACCTATTTAATTTTCAGTTTCCTCATCTTCCTCCACTTCCTCTACGTACGCAATTTCGCAAGGGTAGCGTGAGTCCAAAATGGGGGCACCAATGGGTGGTCTGGGCAACACGGAAGGGTCCGGACCACCTTGCAAGCTCCAATCCTCGAACATTAACCCGAGGGCTTCATGAAACTCGGACTGAAACTGGCGCTGCTGAATGAGTTCTTGTTTAAAGAACCGTATGTCGGTGGCCAAGGTCTAGCTAAGATCGGCCTGCTGGTTGTGGAGACACAACAGCAGCTTGTTGGTGAGGTTTTGGCCGGACGGAGCTGATGTTTCCCCTTGCACGCCCCTTCTTTTCTTGGGCTGTTTCCGTTCACTTGTCCGGGCATTCAAATTTAAGAGATTAAGGGAGGGCACAACCAGGGAGAACGATGGTCAGAGGAGAGGATTTTGACCCCTTGGGCCTCGCAAATCCATGATATCAAAGTCCTGAAGGCCAATGCAGCGCAGGGACCCTTGAGAGCTTTCTAAAGCTGCTCAAAATAATACTCGAGGTGCGGATCTCACCTGGCCTAACCAATGAGCATAAGAGGAGTGCTCTGGCACGGGTCACTTCAATTAAGTGACTCGTATGCATGACAAAGCTAGAAATAAAGACTAGCCAAGCGCTACTCATATCCGCTAGTTTGGAACGAGGAATGTTGGCTAATCCTCCTTCCCAGTCAGTATTTTTGTGGACGAGTTTCGTCACGAGATCAAGGGGATCTTGGCGAGACTCCAAGAGTTCAAGGTAAGAGCACGAACTTACCTCCTCGAGCCCATAAAATTGCTCGATTTGCCAATCCCAAGAGTGACACCCATACAATGGAATTTGCATAAATCTCCTGGACAATAGCAGGGTTTGTATGAGATCTCTTAGTCACCATCTCCCTCCATCCTCGAGGGTCGATTTGTTCTACCGGAATGGGCAAGGCGCTGCTGAAACTCCTCTCCGAAATTAATTTCCACTGAGAAGATATTGAATAAAATTGTTGCTCGGCTTCAGCGGAAGAGAACCTTTTTTTATTAAAGGTTCCCCCAGAATAAGAGGCTTCGGCCGCCCTTCTCGGTATTGCTTTCTTCCTGGAAGATATGATGAAGATATTTGATGAGAGCTAGAGAGAGCTAGAGTTGTGAGGAAGTAAGAGAGTTAAGAATGGTGCAAGGATAACCCCCCCCCCCCCCATTGCCTCCCTTAAATGGCCAAGGAAATCCAAGGCAAGAGAGTATGGTCAATGGGTCTTCCCAATGCTATAAATATGGTGATCCATGTGAAGGGGGGGCAGCTTTTTCAGCCCCACTTTTTGACTACATGGGGAACCCAAATTTCATGACTTTTTGACTGCATGGTTCCCAATACAGAGAAAATTTTTTGTAGCTGGAGCAAATCGCTGCAGCGCGCTGCAGCGAAATTTTCGCTACAGCGCGCTGTCGCGGGATTTTCGCAGAGGCGCGATATACCCGCAGCAGAGCGCTATCGCAGAATTTCCGCTGCAGCGCTGCAAAAAAAAAAAAAAAAAAATTTTGAATTGGGTTGCCTCCCAATAAGCGCTTAATTTAACATCTTTAGCTAAACTCGCGAATGATCAACTAATTGAATCTGGAGGTTTCTTCTTCCATAAGCTAAAGATGCTAAAGTGAGCATAACCCTCAGGGTGGCTCGTACCCTTGCCATCTCTTACTTCCCTCAGCGGATCTACTCCTTCAAATTTAAGTTTGAGGGGAGTCTTCTTCTTTCTTATTCCTCTTCTTGTTTTCCTTTTTCTTACTCCTTCCTTGCTCCCCTTTTCTGAGGAAGGAGTCGAGCTATTATCAGAATTTTTTTTTTCCAACATTAGATCTTCAAAAACATCATCTACCCATAATCTTTATTCTCTTAATTTCTTCCTTCTTCTTTTTTCATTTCTCTTCGTTTAAAGATAGTAGGTTTGAGGTCAATTAATTCAGTTCTCCCCTTGACGTTTACACTCATAACCCCGCGGCCTATATCAATGACAGCTTTTACACTCATTAGGAAGGGTCTCCCGAAAATGATCGTGGAATTCTTATTCCATCGATCCCACTCTCATATCACAAAATCGGTAGGAACAATAAAACTTCCTAATTCGACTGCAACATTTCTTACCATACCAAGAGGGGTAAGGGATTCAAGATTGGCAAACTCTAAAATCATGGAGGTGTATTTCATTCCTCCTACCTTCAGTTGTTCGTAAATATGGTAGGGCATAACATTGATCAAAGCACCAAGATCACATAAAGGATCTAAAAATACTTGATTTCTAATTATGCATGGAATGCTCAACCTTTCGGGGTCTTCACATTTTAGAGTTGTGAGCTTCTCACAATCATTGCCCCTTTCTCCTTCCCATGCCTTTAGCTCATAATCTGTTGCACTCATTTTTTTAGTATTAGTTCCCCCAAACGCCTCTTCCGAATGAATTACACTCATCAGCTCCCTAGGGTTTACTTCGGTGGAACTGGGTAGAGCCCCTTGCTGTCGAGTGGTCAACTGCTTGGAGATTTGCCCCAGTTGGGTTTCAATATTCCTAAGGGAGGCTTCTATCCCTTAGATAGAGGCATCGTGGCATGTGATAGTGGCTTCGGTGCGGCGCATAAATTGGATCGTTTCATCCTTGAAGGAGTTGAAAGCTCCTTCTAAGTTTGGGTGATGATTGTTATTGTTATTTCTATTATCTACGCCTTATTAATTTGATGAACTTCCCCCATATTGATTTTCATTATTATTGTTATTACTCCAAGAGAAATTAGGGTGGTTTTTCCACCCTGAATTATTAGTATTGGAGTAAGGGTTATTCATTGAGTTGTTATTTCTTAGATAATTGACTTGTTTAGTATTGGTTTGTACGAATTGGTTATTTAAGTTGCAGCTTTCACTGTTATGCCTACCCCCGCACAACTCACAATGTATCTCCGAAACAACATTAACATTCATCCTTTCAATTTTCTCATTCAAGGCGTGTATTTCTTGATGTAATGCCGTTATTTGGTTGGACTCGTTTACCTTTATAGTTTCTTTTTTGAGTCTTTTAGAAGTCCACTGATATGCATTATTAGCCATTTCTTCCAAGAGGTCATAAGCTTCCTCTTGGGTTTTACCGCTAATAGAGCCACCGGCAGCTGCATCAATGAGTGTCCTTGTAGGAGCGTTCAAACTATTGTAAAAGGTTTGCACTTGCATCCACAAAGGAAATCCATGATGTGGGCAACACCTTAGGCATTCTTTAAATCGGTCCCATCCATCATAGAGTGTCTCCCCTTCCAACTGAGTAAAGTTGGTTATCTCATTTCTCAACCGAGCGATTTTCGCCGAAGGGAAATATTTGGCTAAGAATTTCTTAGTCAAATCATCCCACGTCCGGATGGAATCGCTTGGAAGAGAGCTGAGCCAACTCTTAGCTCTATCTTGTAAAGAGAATAGGAAAAGCTGCAATTTAACTGCGTCTTCAGAGACGCCATTAAACCTGAAGGTGTCACATATTTCAAGGAAAGCTGAAATATGTGAATTCAGACCTTCAGTGGCTAATCCCCCAAACTAATTATTTTGCACCATACTTAGTGTGGAGGGTTTGATCTCAAAGTTATTGGCTTCTATATTAGGTCTAACAATTGTATGGGAGATTCTCCTAACAGTGGAAAGTGCATAATCTCTTAATGCTCTCCCCCTAGCCACTCCTACTGACTCTCATAATGGCTCTACAGGATTTTCATTATCATTATCTATAACAGCTTGTTAGTTTGAAAGGTTTTGTTCTCTCCTAGCTTGTAAGTAGGTTCTTTCAATTTCTAGGTCAAATAGATAATTCGTGCTAACTCTTCTACTTATACACTACAATAATGAGGCTATCAAGAACAAATATAACAATAATGTTCAGAAATTCAATGGAAATAAAAGGAACAGAAAAGAAACAAAAAAGTAAGTTGTTAGTGCTAAGAATAACAAAAATCCAAAACTATAAGTATATGCAAGGAAATACTTAAATCACTAGCTGCTTATAGATTATCCTTAATACGAAACAAATTCCAATTCCCTGGCAATGGCACCAAAAACTTGACAGACTGTAAATACACGTCTGCGTTTACACGCAAGTGTACGTGGTCTGAAGTAATAAGTGGAAAGTATTAGTTTTCAGGATTTATCGAACCACAAAGAATTTGTTATTTTGTTACTAAGGTTTATCTATTCTCACTAATATTTAAGCTATGAGTAATTGGTTTGAGTTGGTTCTAAGCTAAGCATAATAATCACTAAGTAGAAATTAAGTCAGATAAAAGGAAGAGGAGAGTTGGGTTCATCCCACATGTCATGATAGGTCACTTATGCATGATGATTCCTCAAGTATTGTCTTTTATTTACTTTAGATTAAATCAAGTGCACATTGTTCTTCCTTGAGTTTTATCTCAAAGTTTCACAAGTTCAAATCTTGTGCACGAAATGAACACACAGGTGGTTCTATTTTACCACAAAGATTCTTATAAGAATTTAGGTTTGTAATTTTCATCTTATATCTTGATCAAGGAGATGAGGATTATTAAATTTTTAAGTTCTTATAAGCATTGATTCCACTAAGAGCATCACTCGCGTCGCACATAGTTGAAATGAGAGATTTAATATATTGGGCTCAATGACTACGTCACATCATTCATGAGCACACAACTATTTCTTTCCTTCCCTCAATTATGTGGAGCTAAGGGGCTCAATTAGTGGGTCTCAGCATCACATGCATCAACACTTAAGTTGAGCTTAAATTAAGGTGCACTAAGCTCAAAAACTTTCTCACATAATTTTAAGCTCTCATGCACTCATAGATCTAGCATCTAACCTAAGGTAAGCTATGGAGCACAAGACACTTTAGTTCTTGAGTTCATAAGTTCATTTTCCTTTAATTCACAATTAAGACTATAGTAATAATAAGCATTTCTTGGGCAAGATATTGAGTTCATACATTTTATTAATACTTGAGAAAAAATTCATACAATTAAAATGTAACTATCAAATACATGGGATTACCCCAACCCTCCCCAAGAGAGATTTAGCTATCCATTATAAAAGAGATGAAAAAGAGTACATACATAAATAAAGACCCTTTAATGATCAACTAAAAATATAAATTACAAAAGAAGAGTTTAGAAGATGCTAGGAACGTTCCTTAGAAGTTCTCCGGATCTTTCTTCTCCTTCTTAAAGTTCCTCTCTTTGGTCGCTAGTGCTGCCTTCCTTCTTCTTCTCCTATGTAAATTGGCTCTTCCACCCTTGGGGAGTTCCTCTCTTCCACTATGCAACCCTCCTCCTTACTTAAGTGATTGAGCAAAAATTGGAACCCTCCTCTAGTCAAGAGGAGTGATATTTATAGGAGAGGGGCTGCATTCATCACACTTAAGATCCCAACCAGTAATTCCTATTGAAAATTCTGAGCAATGATGGCAAAAATCCCAATTGATGGTGAGATGACCAATATCTTCATTTGTTTAGCCAATACATCACCTCATAAGCCTCCTTTTCATTTAATAACATAGCAGCTGCAGAGGGAGTGATGGCTGGGGACAAGATGCAGGTTGGAGATCTTGTCCCAGTCGCATTAAATGCTCTTGCCATAGGAAATTGCGGCGGGCTGCTGCAGCGCACTGCAACATGCGGTAGCACACTGCAACACGCGGTAGCGCGCTACGGCGCGCTACGGCTTGCAATGGCGCAAGCAATTATCGTTAAGTGTCCCGCTGCCATGCGCTATCGCATCCATTTTTCACAAAGTGACCCGCTGCAGCGCGCTGGAGCGCTAGTATTTTGCAAATTGCATCGCTGCAGCGCTCTGTAGCGGCAGCATTTCGCAAAAAGCTCCGCTGCAGCGCACGATCGCGCCCGCGGTTAGCAACTTGACCCGCTGCAGCGCGAGTCAGCGCCTGATTTTGCAAAATGACCCGCTGCAGCGCGCGACAACGGTTTTCTTTGGAAAATTTTAGAAAATTCACAAATGACTCAGAATTCCCTGGATAGACATTTTTCCTGAAAAGATAAATACAATTTGATTAAAGGAACAGTTTTAAGATAAGAAATGAAAGAATTTTTCCTTTATTTTAGATATAATTTATGGATTCATCAGATACTTAGTTTGCTTAAACTGCACTTATCAAAGCGCACTACGATAGGAGGCAAAATTTGGTCACAGTTTACATCTCAAACTAAGGATCTTGTTCACTAATTGTAATACTCTTAGTCTTGGAGGATTTACTATAATGAAACTGTATTCATCTAATCCCTCAAGATAGCGCCTGGTCATAAGTCCATATTGGAGTAAATCAACCAATCCTAAATACTACTAAAATAATCCATTAATATGGGTATACTCTACTAAACCCAACTAATAATCTGAGTTCAGAAAATTCTATTTAATAAATAAAAATTTATCAAATCTATTAATCCTTACTCTAAGTAGGTGTATCCTACACAAGGCTCTATGGATATGATCAAAGGATCACTCAACATAGGTTGCTATCATAAGGAATAAGTCATATTCTAAGTACTTTAGGTGATTCCTACCATAAGGTATCAAGTTTAACTTCCAAAGTTATGAAGGATCAACTAGATTTCTACCTCAATAAGTTACAAAAATCCTTCCTACCCTCAATGTGTCATTAGTTAAGAACTTTAACCATTTCAATAATGATCCTATAGCAAGACCCTTAAGATCTCACTTTTCTGCTTCTTAAGCGAACATTCAAGGTTTATTTACTAGTTTGGGTTAAAGAGATTAGATCAGATGAATAAGTTCCATCTAATCCCTTCCTATTCTACAATCATGGGATGAAATCAAAGATCTTATTAGAGTTAGATCATTTCATAAATCATTACAATTTTATTATCCATCTTATGCTAGTAGTCTTATATAAGAGAAAATCAAAGATCTAAAGTTTAGATTCAGATGATTCAATCATATATATTCAATATTATCCTTAGCACTTCTAATTCAATGATTTAAGATCAATACTAAATCAGATGCATTATTGGAATAATATCAATTAAATTATCTTTTAATCAAGTTAATTGATTAAGTGATTAAGGTTTAGATCTTAATCAAGATAAGTTATGGTTTAACCCCTAACCCTTTTACCATTAAGATCAAAGGTTACTCTTAAAGGTCAATAACAAATCAATGTGTTATTAGTGTATTATTAATATCAACTTTAAGTTTATATTAAGTATCATCTACTTAATCATGTTATCAAAATTCTTATGTTCAATTATAGTTTAATATCAATTTAGACCCATCAAGGTGTCCAAAATATTAAAGTTCTCTAACATTTATCCTAATATCATGAAGGCACATAAATGAAAAGATAACATATAATAAAAAGGTAATTAATGCCAATCAAATTCTAAATCAAACTAAAGATATTATCACTTAATGACAATTCTAAAAGACTTAAGTTTCATGCCATTTGGTTATCAAGGTATACCTATTTAAGACAAGCATTTAAGATTCTATCACTTAGCCTTTGGCATATCAATACATTTAAGGAACTTAATAGGTTTTGAGCACTTTAAGAATGGCAAAGTTTTAATTTTAATTTCAACATATAATTTAATGTAATGCTCAATTTTAGCTAACATAGTATTATTTAGTGCCACTAGGGTCCTAGGGACCTTAAAATATAAAAACAGTGAAGTTTTGGCCATTTCAGCCAAAATTGGGCAATTTTTTAGACATTTATGGCATTTTTTGCAAGTTTGGGCACTACAAGCGCGCTGCACTGGAGCGCGCTATGGCGGTTCTGGCACTGCAGCGCGCTGTGGCAGTTTTCACGTGGCAGCACGCTATGGCGCTATTGGCACTGGAGTGCGATGTGGCCCTCTGGAGCGCGCTGCAGCGGTTCAACTTGCAAAAACACTGTGCCATTAATTCATTTTTCATATTTTCTAAAGTTTTCCTGAAAATTCTGTTGCATCCCGCTGCTACGCGCTGTGGCGCGCTATAGCGGTCCGTTTTGCGAAATACTGTTTAATTAGTTAAACGGTAGATTTTCAAAAGATTTTCATGAAATGCCGTTGCAGCGCGCTGCAGCGGCCCAACTTGCAACTTTGGGCGCTGCAGCGCCAGACAACATTTTTCTCCTGGAAGAAAACTAGAATGCCTACTTTTAAGCTCAAATACTCCCAATCAAGAGCATTCCATGAGCAGTTCCATATATCAATGGAAAGGTCTTTCTGATACCTTTCCATCGACACTAAAATTGGCACAAACAGAGCATCCTAACTATACAAAAAAGTGTGGATAAAGGACAGGGTATACAAAATGGATGAAAATAGAGCATGCATTTTTCCAGAAATGAGAAGCTTCAATGAGCCTTAATGGCTTCCGTACATGTTTATAGACTTCTAGAGTTACATTCAAGCATTATAGTATCATAAAAGAGATAAGGAGAGGAACAAATGGGTACCTTAGTCTTGTAATGGGGAGAGGAGGAAGGAACCTTTGCTTTCTTCATGACCTTGGAGAGGAGCTTCTTCTTCAAGGTGCAGCAATGGAGAAGGAGAGAAGAAAATTTCTGTAAGAAGGAGAAGAGGGATGTGCTTCTCTTTTAAAGGAGGAGAGGAAGAGAAGCTCCATCATTAGCTAGGGAGGTTAGGGAGCTAGGATGAGGGGATGAGGATGTGACCTCACATCAAAGCATGGAGTAGAAGGAGTGGCCTTGAGTTACTTGCTTAGGAGATAAATGGGAAGATGGCCAACCGAAATGCAAGGGATGAGAGAGAGGAGATAAATGTAATTTAAGGAATAATTAAGTATTATTCATAATTTTTAATTTATTAAAAATTCAGATTAAATACACGTGCTCCGAAAAATTCCCAAAAATTTATCCCTAGCTAATTTGGGAGTGAGGAATCCAACAGAAAAGTCAGATTTCAATTCCAACGATTATTTAATTATGTTAATTTTCGGGGTATTTAATTATATTAAAATATTTGCGAAAATCTGACGACTTCCAAATGCGTTCAAAACATCACCCCTAGCTAATTTGGGGGTGACGATCGCAACGACAAAGTCATATTTTCATTTTTGAGGTCAAAATAAATACCTCAATTTTCAAATTAATTAAGTATTAAAATATTCCAAAATAATTAATTAAGCTCCGAATTGCTCTAAACCTTCAGGGTTTGGTTCTAATGACTAGATGAACTTAATAGAATGATGATTACAATATGATTAAGCTAAAATTAAGTTGGGTAATAACCTTGGGTTATTACAAAGAGATTATTTAATATGAAGATGGTGGATGGCCATTCAGTGACTAAACACCTCAACGGGTTCAACACTGTGATGAGCCAATTGAATTTGGTGGGCATCAATTTTGATGATGAAGTATGAACTATTTTGTTCCTTTCTTCATTATTAGATAGTTGGGATGGGCTGGTTACAACCATAAGCAATTCATCATGGAATGTGTCGTTGAAGTTTGACGACATCGTTTGGCTTGTGCTGAATGATGAGGTGTGAAAGAAATCTCATGGAAAGGCATCAACCTTAGCATTGAATGCTGAAAACAGAGGGAGACATACTAAGAGGAGACATACCAGGAATAGGTCTATGTCTCGATGAGGTAAATCAAGACTTGGAAAAGCCAAGCCGTATTGCTGAAATTATGGAAAGGCAGGTCATTTCAAGAAGGATTGCCCTACCCTGAAGAAGCCAAGTGATGGTGGTAAAATGATGAACCCCACTGTGAATGTTTCATCTGAGGAGGATAAGGATGCTTTAATCCTCTCTCTTGTCAATACAAAGTTATGGGTTGTGGACTCGGGCGCCTCTTTTCATGTGACTCCGTCAAGGAGTGCCTTCAAGAACTACACCAAGGGTGACTTGGGGAAATTGTATATTGGAGATGATAAGGTGTGTAACATCATAAGCAGAGGTGATGTGGATGTGAAGCTACCAAGCAATGCATTTTGGAAGCTGAAAGATGTTAGACATGTGCCATGTCTAAGAAGAAACTTGATCTCAGTAAGTTAGTTAGCCAGTGAGGGCTACAACACATGCTTCACGGGAGACTCATGGAAGGTCATGAAGGATGCACTCATTATTGCACGGGGGTAGTTTGAAATGTACACTTTACTTAATCAATAAAGTGTCTGACACAATTGTAGCTGTAGAGGAGATAGATGCAGATCTATGGCACCGGAGGCTTGGCCATATGAGTGAGAGGGGGCTAAAATCTCTATAGTCAAAAGGGAAGCTCCAAGGACTGAAGTCAGATGACTTAGATTTATGTGAAGATTGCATGTTGGGCAAATTGAAGAAAGTTTCTTTCTCCAACATTGGAAGGGAGCTGAAAGGCAAGAAATTAGAGTTGGTGCATACAAATGTATGGGGGCTAGCTCCTACATCTTCCATAGGTGGAGCAACATACTTTGTCACCTTAATTGATGATCATACAAGAAAGGTATATGATTGTGCGGTCTCATCATAGCTTTCAAGCTATATTTTCTTTGTATATTCCTAGGCTTTATATTTTTTAGCCCAAGAGGCTAAGATCTTCCTTTACTTACTTACTTTACATTTTTATTTTCAGTACTATGCTTTACTTACTTATAGTTCATATTTGAATGCAGTGTATGTTACTTTAATTTTATTTAATGCTTCACTGCTTTTCTTTGCTTTACTTAGCACATATTCATTGGACATGTACATGTTTTCTTTTCTTACCTTCATATGCACATTAATAGTTTCTAGCCTTATTTAGGATGTTTTTTCCCTTACTTTTTTGTTACAGGCTAAGGCAATTATACTTATGAGTTACTACTCCTCTTCCCTTTATATTGTTCTTCCTTACAGTTATACTTTACTTCCTTCCCTTACTTGATGCTTTTAAATGCTCTGCTGCAGTTTCAAATTATAAATTAGCTTATGTGATATCCAACTGAATTTCAATTACTAATTAGCCAATCTTAAAATGTGCTTAGACTATTTAGTCTAACTACCTTTTTCTTTTTCTTAGTTATGCCCTATCATATTTTAAATACCAAAAATATAGTAGATCAAGAACAATATCAGGCTAGTGAAACTGGACCTAGTGCTGGACATTAGTACTTGGAATTATTTTAATACTGCTTCTACATTTCATTTTCTTTACTACTTATGTGAGAGAGTGAATTTACTTTTATTGCTCTTTTAATTTTAAAGTTTGTAATAATTAATTTTCTATGATATTTTTACTTATTTCTATAATGAGTATAATTTCATTTAAATTCTTGGATTGAATAAGTGGATAGTTTATTATTCTGCTTGCATTTATTTCATATTTTTTCTTCTTTATTATTGTAATTTTTATTAACTTAACACTCTCATAAAGATACTTGGCCACATAACACTTAGTGTTGGGTTAGTTTCATTCTAACCTAATGTTAAGTGTTATGGTAGCACTCCAGTGTTGGGTTGGGTTCCCAGTCTAATATTGGGGTCGATACAAGTTTATTTATCTTTGCTAGCTCAAGAGAAGGCTATTGGTACAAAATGATAGTTTAATTCATTGTATATACACCAAATTTATCCCCTCTTTGATAAGTTAAAACACTGATTTTCTTGCCAGTAATAATCTCCATGTGCACTCAATCCCTACATTTGCACCTGAGTAAGAGTTATAATTAGAATCTAAAAACATAACAAATGGTGCACAACCTCTTCAGAAAATAATAAGTAGGTTTAACCTTCGACAATTAGAAGCCCATTTTGTCATTTGGATACATCCAGACTTGTACCCTTTACAAAAATCATTTCAAACCTACTATAAGTGTGGAGGAAGCCTTAGATTGAGTCAGTTTTGATTTAATTGTCAATTTAATTTTTGTCATTCCTCTCCTTTGGTTGGAAATTACTTTAATGTGATTTGGACAATTCATGCCACCTCACCAGATCAAATTTCTCCTATTTAATTCCATCCACTTCTTGAAGATGTTCCTTGCTATCTCCTTCCTCTATGCTCTTAAATTTGAAATTTTCCAATGATCTCCCTCTCCACTCTCTTTACAACCACCTCCACTGTCCATTGAGCAAACCACCAAAGCACAAATTTGGGCAACAGATTCCTCATACCATTAGCTTCACTCTCTTAAAAGACTTCTAGTGTTGAAGAAGTATTTTATTTTTCCTCTAGCTCCCTCGGGAACCCCAAGCTCTATAGCCCCCTAGTTAAAGCTACAACTAGACAACATTTTATTTCAAAGGACTTCTTGTGACGGCCCTGCCCCACCGTGGTCCTGTTAACCCTTAAGTTAACACGATTACGGTGGATGGGTCATCTAAATAACAAGGTTCCCACCTAGAATTGGATTAGACACGTATTCTAATCCAACCTAACTGAGGACTTTGCCATTTCTCCAATTGAATTCATCACCAAATATAAATACAAGTAAACAGAGTGCGGAAGCATAAAAATATAACATCCATTCATCACAATATAAAAGGAACTAAGCATCCTACTCAGAGTAAGTAAAGCAGTAAAGTAAAGATAACCTGTATTATTACAAACTTTAAACATTTTAAAAGAGCTGAAAAGTAAAACACTCATCCTCACAAATGCAGAAAGAGAGCTAAGTCTACAAATCTTCTGGTACAGACTCCTCTTCTAATGGTAAGCCCTCCACTAGATCTACTGCACCAAGAAACTCAGAACCTATCATTATCGGTTTCATAATGATAGGGCCCCAGCCAACAAAAGAAAAATCTTAGTTAGACTATTGTCTAAGTACATATTAGGGTAATCAATTGATTATGTTAATTAGATATCACCATAAATAATTAAGTACAAAAGCATAATAGGAGCAGAACGCGTAAGAAAAGAATAGGATAAAGTTATAAACAAACAGTTTATAACTTAAATAACTAGGAAGTAAGTACATACCTCCTCCAAGTAACTGCAACAAGGTTATGTGAGTATAAAACAAGTGACTAGAAATAAGATACATCCTAAACATGCTTATGATCAATAAAATTATATGCTAATCGACATAAAGTAAGAAAACATGTGAACAAGGCTAGCATCCTATATAATTAACAACAAGTAAATCTAGCACCCTATAAATAAATAAGGCTAGAGAATGCAGTAATGACTAGAAGTAAAGTAGTACATATATGCAGGAAAGTAAATTAAAAGCAGTAAACTAAAACTATACTGGCTATTTAAGCTAACCAGCTGAAAGAAAATATCAACTCTCTTAGCCTGATGGGCTAAAGCAGAAGGATAAAAGTAGATGTATACCTAAAATTAGTACTGCCATATCAGAACAAATGACTCCTCAAGTCACAACAAATTCAATATATTCTCTTTATTCAACAGCTAGTAAATGAAACGCTAGGTGGCTTCACCTACAAACTAGTTTTCATTCTACTAGGTTGAATCAAAACTGTTATCTCTCTCTGACAAACTAGTAAGTGAAACACTAGGTGGCTTCACCAACAAACTAGTATTTCCACTACTAGGCCGAACCAACTGAAGAGGCAGACTAATTAGGTCACAAAATAATAATGAAATGAAAATGATATTTATGCAGGTTCAAAGTTGACACAAGATACTCATCAAATATCCTATGTACATAATATATGTTCAAGGTATAAAGCTCAATTACAAGGTATGCGAAGCATCAAATCAAAGTGAGCAAAAGACACGACTATCACACAGGTGATACCCATTGTTGTCTACTTTATTCGTTCTATCTACTCTAAGTTACATAAGTTTTAGAATCATCAATTCTTACACAGTCTGTAACTTAGAATCACGTACCTATAAGTTGAAGATAATTAGGACTGGCCAAGTCCTAACTATATATAATCAAAAGACGACTACTTGATTTAAATAAACAAATAATCGACCTAATTTGATAATTTAAACCATCCCAAGCCATCTTGATCAGCCAAATCAAGATAGAATGATTAAGAATTAAACTCCAAATGATGGGGTCTAATTACTCAATCCAAAGGTATATCTAAAGGTCTAAGGTTTAGAACCCAAATCTCACTAATTAAGTTAAAGCAAATCCTAATGATTAATCAACTCATTAGGATAGATCTCTATTCTTAGTTCTAAAGTCTAAAGATTAAATAATCATTGAATAAACTAAGAAAAATTTATAAACTAGTAAACTCAAGGTTTCACCTATTGAGTAACCCAACTTACTCAACAGATGAATTCTAACCTAAGATCTATTCCTAATCTTAGGAATTTATGCTCTTAATTACTAAGAGTATCTCTCATGACACACATCTTAACTAATGTTATAAGATCTATGGGAAGATCTAAGAAGAATTTTAGGAAGAAATGAACACTCACATTTTACTTAGGATTTTCCTTAAGGGTTTAAGATTGAAGTTTTAATAAAAATCTAATTAAGACTTAAACTTACTTAATTTATATTATAAATCACTTTATTTACTGTTTATAGTGTTTAGAAAGTGATTTTAGGGTTTTAAGATGCTAAACCCTAATTTTGGGCAAAATGACCATTTTGCCCCTACTTAAGGGTTCCAAAAGATCAAATTTGATATAAGGTTCCAACTATAAAATTTTCTATTGCAAGTTGTTTCTTACTATCTAATATAAGATTAAATAGCAACTACACTAATCTTGGGTAATTATTAAGCCTTATGAGGTCAATTTAGTAAATTTAACTTATAGGGGCATTTTGGTAATTTGGCTAAATAAAACCTAAATTTTCTTTCAATTTATTGTTATTTACTATCTAAGCTTTCTATAGAACCTAAATTTACTGAATTCTGATAAGTATTGGCCAAGTTATGGCCAATACAAGCTAAGGGGTAAAAGGGTAATTAAGGGTTTCTTAATTATGGGTCAAAAATTCTAACTTGGTCAATTGGTGTTAAAATTAAGTAAAATTAGTAGCTATAGATCACAAATGATCTACTGATTCTAATGACTAGTGGTAGACTCAATTTGGACTCTAATTGGCTAAGTTATGGCCTAATTAAGATTTATGGTGATTAGTGAGTGATTAATGAAATTAATCACCAAATCACTAATCCAACCACACTATTAGGTTTTAATGTAATCTAAGAGTTTTCTGAAACTTGAATTATTCAAATTGGGTTATTAGATTTGCTAATCTTCACTAATCAATATTTTGAGTAATTAGGGTTGATTAGTGAAATTAATTATTAAATAGAAAACTTAACTTCACCACTGAGTTCTATACTGCACTAATAGATTTCAGCAACTTGAAATTCTATATTTAGATAATTAAAGAGCTTAATTTTCACTAATCAATTTTTAAAGTAATTAAGCAAAATTAAGAAATTTAATTACAGAAACTAAAATTTTATTGCAGATTAGCATTCTACACATTCTCCTGATCAAAATGATATATTGGATCATATGATTTGAAACTAAATTGACTAAGTTATGAATTTATCAAATTTTAAGATTAAGGGGATTAATTAATTTAAATGATAATTAATGAAATTATTTCTCAAACAGAAAAACTAATTATATAATATTAATCCTTGCATTTTGTTGATCAAAATGGTATATTGGATCACTATGCTTGGATATGTAATTACAAAGTTATGAGTATTTGAATAATTGAAATGGATTGAAATAAGCAAAATTTAAAAAAAAAGAAAAATATAAAATATTTTCTGAAATAATTCTGCAGCCCACAAAAAATTAAAAAAAACTGAAACTTTAGGATCAAATTTCTCCCTACACAGATCTCCTCACGAGGTGCGCCATATATCAATGGAAAACTCTCATCTAGACCTTTCTATTGATACCAAACACGCCTCATAATTTTGCAAATTATCTAAAATATTTCAAGTCTTAATTCGGACTTAAAGAAAAATAAGAGGTACCTTTATGGTTCGATTTGGAGCTTGGAGGAAGAAGATGAAGATGCTACTCTGCTCTATGATAGATTCAAATGATGTCAATGAAGTTTAGGATCTAAAAGAGGTTAAAATCAGGGATATTTAAGAGCTTAAACGGGGCTTTGCCACCTCAAGCGGCCATTGCCGCGCGTCAAGCTTGGGAGAGAAAGAAGGATTTTTTTTTTTAATTAATTAATAATTAATTATTAAATACATTTTAATTATTCAAAATTAAATTAATAAATAAGTTCTGAAAAATCCCAAAAATTCACCCCTAGCTAATTTGGGGGTGAGGAACGTAACGGCGAAGTCGGATTTTAATTTCGACGAGAATTTATTTTTCATATTTTTCTAATTATTTAAATATATTAAAATATTCGAGAAAATTCAACGACTTCCAAAATTTTTCAAAATTTTATCCTTAACTAATTCAAGGGTGAGGAATGCAACGGCGAAGTCGGATTTTGATTTCGACGACAATTTATTTACTTTTTTCTTATTTTTTTTAATTGTTTAAATAATATTAAAATATTCGTCAAAATTTTGACGACTTCCAATTGACACGAAAATATAACCCCTAGCTAATTTTGGGGCAATGAGCGCAATGGTGAAGTTTGTTTTTCGATTTGAGGTTTAATTAAATATGTCAATTTCTAAGGTTTTAGAATTTTCTAGAAATTACGATTTGATCCAATTGATTTCTGATTTGACCTAGATCTTAGGGATGAGTTCTAAAAGACTTAGTTAGTGTACTAGATCCTTAATTAAGACTCAGATTAGTCTTAATTAATCTAAGTAATAACCTGGGTTGTTACAAACTCCCCCACTTAAGAACGATGTCGTCCTCGATATCACTCAAGTGGAAAATAAAACAAAATAGAATATTGGAATTGAATAAGTACGATTGCAGGAGTCTAAATAAATATAGAATAGCTTGATGGAGATTGAGAATATCAGGGCACATAATTAGATCTCAGAACTCAGATCAAATAATCAATTTTGATCTCTGTTCAGGATTTTAAAGGACTACAGCAAGTGATAGTTCTGGTTGAATTCTTACTGGAACAAGAATATGAAATTTATGAAAGTATCAAGTTATTTTCAGTTGAAATATATGAGATTTGTAGATACAAGTGATCCTATGGTAATTAAATGGTGATCATAGCATATCACTATAATAGTGCCTGCCTTTATCGGATTTTGACAGATATTAAAGAATAAGAATGATCCTAATTCAATGAATTGGATTTCAAGTATTTAATATCAAGGAATTTTGCATTCTTGAAATCTCATTAGGATTTAGGAATTTATTCAAAGATTCATTATTTAGATTTTAAATCTGAATAATGAATGCAAATGACTTGGCATAAAATTTGCAATTGAAGATAAGATGAAAATGGACTAGCTATATGAATTGGCCCATACTAAGTTTGAATTAAATAAGAAACATTCATCTCTTACTAAATGTGCTATTAGGGCAATTATGATTAATATCCAATTAGGATAATTGGCTTCAAAGTTAAGGAGAAATTTAAGAATTTAAGTCCCACATTATTACTTAATGACTAAGGTTTAATAATTATAAAATGTATTAGCACAAGTCATAAATTTTGATATGAAGATGGCAAGGAAACTCACTTATTCATATGAATAAGTACTAGGAATATTAATAGAAACTAAGGTTACAGTTATACGTCATGTCTTGTAACTTATGCCAACATTTCTATGACTAGTTGCTAATATCTAAGTCACAAAATGTGGCTTAGATCATTAGAAACCTAACAATTCTAGTTGTCTTATGATGAATGAGAACTCATTTAAAAGCAATATTTAATGACTGCCTAAATTTAATCAAATTTAAGCAAAAGGCATTTTAATAGAAGAATTGAATGTTGTAAGTATAAGAAAATATTAAGAAAGTGTACCTGAAATTGTGGTATTGTCCTTGGTTGCTTTTACAGGAGTAAGGTTGTACACTCGAGCTGTCCCCAGAGGACGATTGTTTATTGCCTTGACCCTTGTTTGATTTTGTACTGGGGGTCGGGGAGCAGTTGTTTGTACCTTGATGGAATTTGGGCTTCCTTCAGTTGGTGGTGGCATAAGAGCCATCCTTGGTTCTATCTCATTTATGAGAGTAGCTCGAAACACTTGGTCCTGAAGGGAATGATCAATTAAGACTCCATCTATCGTTCTTTGTGCTCTACATTGTTGATATACATGGCCTCGACGTCCACAGGTAAAACATCCTCTTCCAAAATGATAACATTTGCCGAAGGGATGAGGCTTATTGCAGTCAGAAACTTGCTTAGTTGTTTCAGAAGTCTCTATTTGGTATACCCTTCCTTGATTTGGTTGACGTTGTTTGAAATCTTGGGTACTATTGTTCATATTGAATGCTTTCCTTTTCATTTCTTTCATCGATTGGTGATGCTCTATCACCCTTGCTGCTTCAACCAATTTCTCAAATTCAGTATGCTGAAACGGAACTACGCGGTCTTTTATGGACTCACGAAGTCCACATTCAAACCTGTAACATTTATCAGCCTCAGTGGGTGTTAGATGAGGAGCAAAGCGAACGAGCCTTCGGAAACTCAGTGACATAGGCAGCCACAGATCGGCTCCCTTGAGTTAAGCTTAATAAAGAATCGCCAATGATGTTTTTGGCTGACGGTGGTATGAACGCCTCCTTAAAGGCCTGTACAAACCAACTCCATTCTATTTCTGTTAGCTCGAACTCTTCAAAGCGAGTCTCTCGTACTTGTTCCCACCAATGCTCCGCTTCACCTTGAAGCAAATGGGTAGCTAGCCTGACAGACTGGCTGCTTGAACAACCCAAACTTGTTATGTTCTTTTCTATTGACTTCAGCCACGCCATTGTATCTATGGGTGATTCCGATCCATCAAAGGTTGGTGGTCTCAACCTTAAAAAGCTGTGTAATAATCCATCATTGGATTGTTTATTCTGGTTGAATTGTACCGATGGAGATGCTGAAGATGTACTAGCATTGGCTGATGGAAGAGTAGACACCAGCTTTTGTATCGCCAAGGCTTGCTGATTTAATGTGTTCATAATACTCTTTAGAGATACTGACTCCTCCATATTACTATCATTGGGAATCATGATCTCATTAATTGAAGCTTCTATATTATTTGCTGGAGCTTTATTATTTGTAGGAGCGCCAACTGGCACATTATTGGGAGAAGTTGCAGAATTCATTCTGAAATTAATATGATTATTATTAGTCTAGACGGAGAACTATTTATACTTCTTGAATTCTCCTTATTCAAAGGATAAGAAAAGATACTAAGTATAACATAACAATTTAAATTGAATAAGATCCTATGCGCTTTAAGTCACCATATAAATTAAACGTGGAAGTTCAAATCTTCTAGAAATAGTACACTGGAAAGATTTAATTAGCAAACAAACTTAAATTTCTTATATCTTTCAATCTAGGTAATAGTTGGATTACTAATATTGTCTCAAATCTCTTAGTGTAAAGGTCAAGCTTTGATACTTTAGCTTTTCTAATACTAAAGGTCTCACAAATATTCCTCTAAGTCATTTTAACTATTTACTACTTTTAACTTAATACTTACTAGAGTTTTATTATGAAAGTGTGTTTCTTACTTCCTACCTCTTATTCTGAGTTGCTATCATAATGATATGGATGTTGTTTTCAAGTACTTATTTAGTGATGCAGTGGTAGAAGAACAATCCATTAGGTAGAGAGGAATTCAAATTCTAATCTGACACCTTATGGTTTTCTCTGATACCAACTGTGATGGCCCTTCCCCGCCGTGGTCCTGTTAACCCTTAAGTTAACACGATTACGGTGGATGGGTCATCTAAATAACAAGGTTCCCACCTAGAATTGGATTAGACACATATTCTAATCCAACCTAACTGAGGACTTTGTCATTTCTCCAATTGAATTCATCACCAAATGTAAATACAAGTAAATAGAGTGCGGAAGCATAAAAATATAACATCCATTCATCACAATATAAAAGGAACTAAGCATCCTACTCAGAGTAAGTAAAGCAGTAAAGTAAAGATAACCTGTATTATTACAAACTTTAAACATTTTAAAAGAGCTGAAAAGTAAAATACTCATCCTCACAAATGCAGAAAGAGAGCTAAGTCTACAAATCTTCTGGTACAGACTCCTCTTCTAATGGTAATCCCTCCACTAGATCTACTGCACCAAGAAACTCAGAACCTATCATTATCAGTTTCATAATGATAGGGCCCCAGCCAACAAAAGTAAAATCTTAGTTAGACTATTGTCTAAGTACATTTTAGGATAATCAATTGATTATGTTAATTAGATATCACCATAAACAATTAAGTACAAAAGCATAATAGGAGCAGAACGCGTAAAAAAAGAATAGGATAAAGTTAAAACAAATAGTTTATAACTTAAACAACTAGGAAGTAAGTACATACCTCCTCCAAGCAACTGCAATAAGGTCAGGTGAGTATAAAACAAGTGACTAGAAATAAAATACATCCTAAACATGCTTATGATCAATACAATTATATGCTAATCGACATAAAGTAAGAAAATATGTGAACAAGGCTAGCATCCTATATAAATAACAACAAGTAAATCTAGCACCCTATAAATAAACAAGGCTAGAGAATGCAGTAATGACTAGAAGTAAAGTAGTACATACATGCAGGAAAGTAAATTAAAAGCAGTAAACTAAAACTATACTGGCTACTTAAGCTAACCAGCTGAAAGAAAATATCAACTCTCTTAGCCTGATGGGCTAAAGCAAAAGGATAAAAGTAGATGTATACCTAAAATTAGTACTGCCATATCAGAACAAATGACTCCTCAAGTCACAACAAATTCAATATATTCTCTTTATTCAACAGCTAGTAAATGAAACGCTAGGTGGCTTCACCTACAAACTAGTTTTCATTCTACTAGGTTGAATCAAAACTGTTATCTCTCTCTGACAAACTAGTAAGTGAAACACTAGGTGGCTTCACCAACAAACTAGTATTTCCACTACTAGGCCAAACCAACTGAAGAGGCAGACTAATTAGGTCACAAAACAATAATGAAATGAAAATGATATTTATGCAGGTTCAAAGTTGACACAAGATACTCATCAAATATCCTATGTACATAATATATGTTCAAGGTATAAAGCTCAATTACAAGGTATGCGAAACATCAAAGTAAAGTGAGCAAAAGACACGACTATGACACAGGTGATACCCATTGTTGTCTACTTTATTCGTTCTATCTACTCTAAGTTACATAAGTTTTGGAATCATCAATTCTTACACAGTCTGTAACTTAGAATCACTTACCTATAAGTTGAAGATAATTAGGACTGGCCAAGTGCTAACTATATATAATCAAAAGACGACTACTTGATTTAAATAAATAAATAATCGACCTAATTTGATAATTTAAACCATCCCAAGCCATCTTGACCAGCCAAATCAAGATAGAATGATTAAGAATTAAACTTCAAATGATGGGGTCTAATTACTCAATCCAAAGGTATATCTAAAGGTCTAAGGTTTAGAACCCAAATCTCACTAATTAAGTTAAGGCAAATCCTAATGATTAATCAACTCATTAGGATAGATCTCTATTCTTAGTTCTAAAGTCTAAAGATTAAATAATCATTAAATAAACTAAGAAAAATTTATAAACTAGTAAACTCAATGTTTCACCTATTGAGTAACCCAACTTACTCAACAGATGAATTTTAACCTAAGATCTATTCCTAATCTTAGGAATTTATGCTCTTAATTACTAAGAGTATTACTCATGACACATATCTTAACTAATGTTATAAGATCTATGGGAAGATCTAAGAAGAATTTTAGGAAGAAATGAACACTCATATTTTACTTGGGATTTTCCTTAAGGGTTTAAGATTGAAGTTTTAATAAAAATCTAATTAAGACTTAAACTTACTTAATTTATATTATAAATCACTTTATTTACTATTTATAGTGTTTAGAAAGTGATTTTAGGGTTTTAAGATGCTAAACCTTAAGTAGGGGCAAAATGACCATTTTGCCCTTACTTAAGGGTTCCAAAAGATCAAATTTGATATAAGGTTCCAACTATAAAATTTTCTATTGCAAGTTGTTTCTTACTATCTAATATAAGATTAAATAGCAACTACACTAATCTTGGGTAATTATTAAGCCTTATGAGGTCAATTTAGTGAATTTAACTCATAGGGGCATTTTGGTAATTTGGCTGAATAAAACCTAAATTTTCTTTCAATTTATTGTTATTTACTATCTAAGCTTTCCATAGAACCTAAATTTACTGAATTTTGATAAGTATTGGCCAAGTTATGGCCAATACAAGCTAAGGGGTAAAAGGGTAATTAAGGGTTTCTTAATTATGGGTCAAAAATTCTAACTTGGTCAATTGGTATTAAAATTAAGTAAAATCAGTAGCTATAGATCACAAATGATCTACTGATTCTAATGACTAGTGGTAGACTCAATTTGGACTCTAATTGGCTAAGTTATGGCCTAATTAAGATTTATGGTGATTAGTGAGTGATTAATGAAATTAATCACCAAATCACTAATCCAACCACACTATTAGGTTTTAATGTAATCTAAGAGTTTTCTGAAACTTGAATTATTCAAATTGGGTTATTAGATTTGCTAATCTTCACTAATAAATATTTTGAGTAATTAGGGTTGATTAGTGAAATTAATTACTAAATAGAAAACTTAACTTCACCACTGAGTTCTATACTGCACTAATAGATTTCAGCAACTTGAAATTCTATATTTAGATAATTAAAGAGCTTAATTTTCACTAATCAATTTTTAAAGTAATTAAGCAAAATTAAGAAATTTAATTACAGAAACTAAAATTTATTGCAGATTAGCATTCTACACATTCTCCTGATCAAAATGATATATTGGATCATATGATTTGAAACTAAATTGACTAAGTTATGAATTTATCAAATTTTAAGATTAAGGGGATTAATTAATTTAAATGATAATTAATGAAATTATTTCTCAAACAGAAAAACTAATTATATAATATTAATCCTTGTATTTTGCTGATCAAAATGGTATATTGGATCACTATGCTTGGATATGTAATTACAAAGTTATGAGTATTTGAATAATTGAAATGGATTGAAATAAGCAAAATTTAAAAAAAAGAAAAATATAAAATATTTTCTAAAATAATTCTGCAGCCCACAAGAAATTAAAAAAAAACTGAAACTTTAGGATCAAATTTCTCCCTACACAGATCTCCTCACGAGGTGCGCCATATATCAATGGAAAACTCTCATCTAGACCTTTCTATTGATACCAAACACGCCTCATAATTTTGCAAATTATCTAAAATATTTCAAGTCTTAATTCGGACTTAAAGAAAAATAAGAGATACCTTTAGGGTTCGATTTGGAGCTTGGAGGAAGAAGATGAAGATGCTACTCTACTCTAGGATAGATTCAAATGATGTCAATAAAGTTTAGGATCTAAAAGAGGTTAAAATCAAGGATATTTAGGAGCTTAAACGGTGGCTTTGCCACCTCAAGAGGCCATTGCCGCGCGTCAACCTTGGGAGAGAAATAAGGATTTTTTTTTTAATTAATTAATAATTAATTATTAAATATATTTTAATTATTCAAAATTAAATTAATAAATAAGCTCTGAAAAATTCCGAAAATTCACCCCTAGCTAATTTGGGGGTGAGAAACGTAACGGCGAAGTCGGATTTTAATTTCGACGAGAATTTATTTTTCGTATTTTTCTAATTATTTAAATATATTAAAATATTCGAGAAAATTCGACGACTTCCAAAATTTTTCAAAATTTTATCCTTAACTAATTCAAGGGTGAGGAATGCAACGGCGAAGTCGGATTTTAATTTCGACGACAATTTATTTACTTTTTTCTTATTTTTTTAATTGTTTAAATAATATTAAAATATTCGTCAAAATTTTGACGACTTCCAATTGACACGAAAATATAACCCCTAGCTAATTTTGGGGCATTGAGCGCAATGGTGAAGTCTATTTTTCGATTTGAGGTTTAATTAAATATGTCAATTTCTAGGGTTTTAGAATTTTCTAGAAATTACGATTTGATCTAATTGATTTCTGATTTGACCTAGATCTTAGGGATGAGTTCTAAAAGACTTAGTTAGTGTACTAGATCCTTAATTAAGACTCAGATTAGTCTTAATTAATCTAAGTAACAACCTGGGTTGTTACACTTCTATACCCAGAGAGTCAACATCAAACTCTCAAAATTGGAATAGAGCTTCATCTCCCCCTTAGCTTCAAATCCATATATATCACTATAGCTTGTATCCATCTTTGTACTCTAGTAAAGTCCCAAGTATGTCAATTGTTTGGGTGAAACTTGCTATTAGATAGTCTCAGTGTGATCCCCTTCCCAATTAAGTCAATTCTAAGACTTTTTAGAAGGAAGCTAAGGCCAAGAAGGTATGTTTTGCTCTGTAGAAGCTCAAGTCAGCGAAGTGTTCGTCTAGACAGAGTTATCTTTCTTCCATCTTCCTTGCCTTGGAACCATTTAAGTGCACTTAGTTTGAGTCCAAAGTAACCCTAAAAGTCCTCCAACTCATTTGAAGGTTCATCGAGTTCATTTCTCTAAGAGTATAACCGTCTTAAGTCATTCTAATTCATTCCTTTCAAAAGAAACTGAAGGTGTTCTTAAAAAATACTAAAAGTAGGAGTAGTATTGAGCTAACCCAACCCACTTCAAACCTAAGGCAAGATGAATAAACCACCAAGAGATGATTATGAAATCACAATTAGCATACCTTGTAATGGATCTATGTGATCAAGTGGCTTGATGAACTTTAAAGGCCTGCTTTCCTTAATCACTTTAAGTACTTGGATAGCAATATCCTTTAGCAACCCAATTTATGAATCAAGGAAAATTCTTTGAGCGCCAAATTCCATCAATTTAGCCATAAATATCGCTAGTTCTACCTAACTCAGATGATTGAAATGCAAGTTAACCAAAAAAATATCCCCAAACCTGTGAATAACTCTATAAATACCCCTCATAGATGCACCTCTTCTTGTTTAGCTAACTCTGAACCTCTGTAATCACTCATTTTATCCTAATACATTAATCCTTACACTCTCACTCAATTGTAGCACCTGAGGCTTTCCCAAAGATGTAGAAGCAAATCTGAGGTTGAGAAGAATCACTGGAAGTAGCCACTTCATTCTTGTGAGCTTGTCTACCTTAGTAGAACATCATATTGTGTCTAAGGTAGATACATTCTTATTTCTTAATCTAATCTTTATTTTTAAGTTGACAGATCTTGTATCAATCATCTGCTATATGTATCCAACACTTTAATAGCATTAATATTAACTTGGGTTATTTTCAAACTTTGTTGCACTTAATTCAATAAAGAGAGTAGTAGAAGACTTCTAATAGTGTAAGAAGGGGTTATGGGTTAGGTGTCCTAGGCTTAGACCCATATGAACTAAGCCTTATTTCTTCCATTGGGGATTCTCGGTATCATTAAGATCTCGAGCTCTTGTAACTCCCTTAGTCATCCCTAAAGTTTCACTGAGTGCACATGCTTAGGACGTAAATTGGTATTAATAAACTGGGGCCTTTATTGGAACATTTATGAGTTTTCCTTCCCAACCGATAACTAGGCACAAAATCATGCTTAAAATCTAGATCTTTGAATAAGAAAGCCTTGTGGATCATTTCTAGGATCTAGGATCCATTAAGGGCATTTGATCAAACTCTACAAACAAGAAATAAGGAGAAGAAACTTTGATTCACTTAGCCAAACCACCTTAGATCCTTAAAGTTCCTTATAAGAAATTAGCTTTATCCAGTTGCAGTGGAGTTGAGAAAGCGCTAACGGTGCCTCCAAATCTCAACATCTGGCTTGAGTAGATTATGACTCCTATGGTATGAGGATGACTTGGGTTTATAAGACTCCCAAGGTTGCTATTTTCTAATATAAGGGATTCAACTATATGATTACTACACCATTAAACTTGATAATGTTGCATTCTAGGCATGTGAATTATGATTAATATGTTGAGTTGTTGGACACTTTTCTCATGAGAACCAAAGACTTGACTAAAGTTTAACACATTTATGAGTTTAACTCAAAGGCTTAACCAAAGTTGACTTGGCATCTTTGATGCATTACATTTGTGTTTAAGAATTAATGTGTTATGTGCCATCTTCAAGTGTCAATGGAGACGACAATCAACCAAATCAATGTAGCTCTCAAAGATGAACAAGTTGTTGATAAGCATATCCCAATATAAAAGTTAAGAGATTTATCGAAGAAATTTTATTGATAGATCAAGGTAGTAATATTTTTGTTTTATTCTATTATTTGGACCAATTGTTCTATTTCTAGGGATCTTCAAATTCCAATTCAGTAATGATGATTTTCAAATCCTAAATATATTCTTGAATTTTTGGGTTTATGTTTTGCTTTGTTATATTTCTAACATAAAAGAATATGTTGGTGGAAACAATATTTTTTTATAAAAGTGAACGATGTGCTTAGCCAAATTAGTGGTTGACTACTCAATATTTGGGTACACTCTGATTTCTAAGTTTTGGAGTAGTATTAACTTTCAACTAGTTTCTAATTTCTACACCACCATTTTACTTGTATTTTTATATTTCAGCATATTTAGTTTTTGATACTAACACTACTATCAATTATTATGATTACTATTGATAATTATAATTAATTTACTATAATTCTATAAATATATTCTACACAATTTCCCACACTATTACTATTTTTCTTGTTATGTTTTTTATTATAGCATATTATTTCTTTTTTATGATTCGGTGTCAATCAGTGTTAGTATCTACTCAACTTTTGCTCACCCACATTTATCAGATGTTGCAAGTATAAATATTGGTGATGCTACCGAATGAGAGAAAGGATAACCTTTTTCTAAATTTATATACTAGTAAACATTTTAAATATTTTTAACTTTATTTTATGCCTAAACTAAGTTCGATCCTTAGACTCTTTAAACATATTTTATATTTCTCAGGAATTATGTAGCAGTACATAGTGTAAATGTCCCTATTTAAGAGGTATTTATAGTGCAGGGTGTTGCAACTAAAGTTGTAATAGCACATGTCTTAGGAGATAACCACAATTCTAGAGTAAATTCACAACAAACTCCTAAAATTGAAACAATACAGATCTCAAATAATTACAGAGAACTATCATATAAATATGGGAAACCCAAGAATGAGAAAAATCATAGAGCCACACCACTAAGAACATTCACTATAAAGAATCAAAAGCTTATAAAGTTATTCTTGATAAATCCTAACCCTTAGAAGAAGAGAAAGATTGCACTGCTAAGAAAATCATATAAATCATTATATCCTTCTCTCTATGCCCTTCCTTTCGTTCTCAAACCTAACTCTTGAATATACAATAGCCCTCAAGCATTGCTTATAGAGAAATTGACTCCTAAGGAAGAAGGAGACTGCCCATTTCGTATGAGGCTTTACACACTCGAACCTTTAATAATTTTCTCTTCTTCATCTCTTAAGATATCTCCTTATTATATGTATTACCATAGCAATAACACTACGATTGCTCGTATTGTGGTGCCCCACCCCTTAATCCACAAGATTAAGCTAAGGGGTGGTGTGCCACTCTGGCTAACCCTTCACGTCTCATCGGATTAGAATGAAATCCATAATCCACCTAATAAGGGAAGGATTAAGCACAGGATCAAATATCAGTCACTATCTAATAAAAACATACAGAGTGCGGAAGTGTTTTAAAAATAAGAAACATCCAAGCATAATAATATAAATAGCATGAAATATAACTCAAAATATAAGCATAGTAATCCAAACACACAGTCAAGAGTACCTGTATTATTACATCAATTTAAAGTTTAAGTCATGAAAGTAAAATGCTCTCATCCTCACATAAAATAAAGCTAAACAACTGCTTCTTCCAAAGGCTCCTCCTCTGGATAAGGCTCCACACCTAGCTCCTGATCGTCTAACTGAAGAGGATCTACGATTGTCATTTTCACAATGTAGGGCCCCAATCAAAAAAGAAAAAATCTTGTGTTAGACAATTATCTAAGTACATTTTAGGCTGATATATTTTATGTGTTTTATAATATCACCATTTAATAATTTCTATGCAACAACTATAGCAAATAAAGGAGCAACTGGCAATAAAAAAGGAATGAAAAAGCTATAAGCAATCATTTATAACTTAAGCAAAAAGGAGGCTAAGACATACCTCAAATGCAAGCTAAACAAGGTAGGGCATATATAAATAACTAAACAAGTACCAGAAGAAAATACTACATCCTAAACATGCTAGTGATCAAAAGAAATATGCAAATTTAAATAACTTACTCAGCAATGATACATATAATAGCAGCAAAATTTTAACATTCTAAAATATATATAAACAGAACAAAGGAATAGCTAACTGAATAAAAATACTGGAAAGTAAACAAAACATCAAAATTGTATATACATAAATATCTGTGTACTAACTGTCATACAAAAAAGAGCTAATCTAGCCCACTGAATATCAAACGAATCTTAGTGTCAACAAGGAGACTAAGCGCAAAATTATATACCCCTAGTGTCTTCAAGGAGACTAGGCAAGATATATGGGGTTTTCTCCTAGTGTCATCAAGAAGCCTAGGCAAGAAAACATAACAAATCTTCTCTTAGTGTCATCAAGGAGACTAAGCAAATAAGATATAAGCAAAGTCTTCTCCTAGTGTCAACAAGGAGACTAGGCAAAGAAGACATAATTGAGAGGCAGCTCTAACACATACAATCATTATCTTCAATCAATCACTTTAATATTTTCACAAGGAATCTAAGGAGTCTCTATATTTTCCTAATATTTTATTTATGCATTAAAGATCTTATATAATATGCTCATGGAGTTAAGGCACAAAAATATAAGGAATGCGTAGCAACAAAATATCAAAAGTAAGCAAGGGACTCTACTAATATGGTGATATCATTTATTTTCTAATTTAACTATTCTAACTATTCCAAGTTACACAAGTTCAGGATCATCATTTTTTTACTATCGAGTGTAACTTAGAAACTCGTCCTTATAAGTTAAAAAGATTAAAACTGATCAGGTTCTAATCTAATTCAATCAGATGATGATTATGAGTTAAATTAATAAATCATGTGTCCTAATTTTGTGAATTTAGACATTCTAGCTAAGATCTGATCAAGATCTTTTAAAGTATAGATTATGGATTAAATACCACGAGATTGGGCTTAATCACATAATCCAAAAGGACAAGACCTAAGTTCTAGGTTTCATTATAAAAGTGATCTACTAGTTAAGGCAAATCCTATTAAATAATCAAATTTAATAGGATGAATCTCATATCCTAAATCTAAGATTAAAAGACAAACTAATCGGAATAAGTTGTAAAATTCTAGAAACTAGTAAAACCAAGGTTTTATTCATTGAGTAACCCATTTACCCAATGAATGAACTCTAACCTATGATTTAGTCCTAGCCTTAGGAATGGTCCTTAAGTGAGGTGTAATGTCCTAAGGAAAAGACTTAGAGGGATTTTCAGCTATTTTATAATTTTTGACCTAAAGACTAATTTTACTCACTTAAGTGATTCTAATACAATTCTAATGCTGGTTTTAGTGAATTAACAGACTAATTAGAGGTCAAGGGAACTTTTCCTAAAATTTGGGCCCCCTACTTAAGGGTCTAAAAACTCAACTTTTGATTTAAGGCTCCAAACTGAATTTTTCTTAGTTCCAAGTGATTCCTTACTATCTAACATAAGGATAGACAATAAGTACGTCCAATTTGGACTTCAAACGGTCAAGTTATGACCAAAATGAGGCTAGGGGTATTTTGATCATTTTCTAAATTTCTAGGATTCTGATCCTAAATATTATTTCAGTTTATTGATGACATTAAAATTCTAGACTAGTTAACATCTTGAATTTTTGAATTTGGAGTTAAATTGACCAAGTTATGGCCATTTGAATCCTAAGGGCATTTTGGTCAATTTTCCCTAATGTCAACTGTGGGATTAAGGGTCGACTTTCCATCCTGATGTCAAAATGGAAAAACTAATACTATCACAGTGATGGGGCTGTCCTCCTGAGTATTTTAAGACCCATATTGACTATATTTGGATAACTAGGTCAAAAGTTACGGGGTCTTAAATAAGTCCTAAAATGCTACTTCGTTATGCATACCCTAAAATAAATTTTTGTATTATGTCATTTGATTCATTTTATTTTTCTGAGTAAAATGAGACATATATTGGCTATGTTTGGATCATCCTACAAAAAGTTATTAAACTTTTAAATTTTATTTAATTTTAATTAATTAATTTACTATTCAAAAATACAATTTGTATTATTTTACTATTCATTTATTTAATTTATTTTAATTTACTATTTATTCCTAAAATTCTAATTATATATTTTTTTGCATTTAATAATTAATTAATTAATTTATAATTAATTAATATTATTTAATTAGGGTTAAGTTAATTACTGCTTAAGTTAATTTAATTACCTATTAATATTATTTAAATATTCTAGTTAGGACTATTAATCTCAATTAATTTATATTAATCATAGCTTCACTGTTAATTTAATTAGTTATTACTAATTACTGTTAATATTTAATTAAAATTAAAATAATCCTAATTATCCTCTAATTAACTAATTATATTAATTAATTATATAAGGTTACTGTTTAAAGGTCATTAACACAAATTATAATTAATTAACTACTAACTATAATTATTGAGTAATTAACAGTAATTATTTAATTTAATTAACTGTCTGAATTGACAGTGGGCACCACGGCTGCCACGTGGCGCTTTGAGATTGGCCAGGGAGCCGTGGTGGCCCCCCTTTAACACGTGATCGAGTAGCGGGTCCTACCTTGCCACGTGGCAGCACCTGATTGGGTGCTGCTCTACGTGCGGGCCCCACGGCTGCCACGTGTCGCACCCTTAAGATGCAATGTGGCACTGTGGGCCCACAGCCGAAGAGCCGCGAGCTCTGGCAGTGGGCCCCACGGGACACGTGGTATGCCCGGAGGTTGCCACGTGGCACTACGGGCCTCGCAGCCGAAGATGAAAGGTCGCAACTTCTGGCGGTGGGCCCCACGCTGCCACGTGTCGCGCCCGGAGGACGCCACGTGGAGTTGCGGGCCCCACCTGGGCTTACGCGGACCCGAGGTTAATCGGGGCGAGCTCGGGACGACCCGGACTTTATCCGCTTCGCGGAGAGTCCCGAAGGTCGGCGCCTATGGCACGGCTTTTGCCGGCCTTCCGGGTCGGGCTCAGACCACTCCGACCCGCTCGGTTGACGGTAGCCCTCGTCGACGCCTGCACATCGGCGGGTGAGCCATCACCGGAGGTGGCCGGAGTCGCCGGTAATTGCAAACCCTAGGTCTAGGGTTACAGGGCGTGCGTAGAGTAACTGTTTCTACTGTATATCACGTCCTAAATTCGATCGATTGGCATCGATCCAACCGGATCGAGCCGATTGATCAGTAATCTATGGCAGGGAATAAGTGATCGAATGACAATAATTGCATTAGATTGAAGATTGAGGGAGATCGAGGGGTACCTGATCGACGGCTGGGATGCGCTCGGGTTCGAGTAGGCACAATTCGGTACCCAGAGCACGGCCGAAGCCTTATAGGACCTCAGGCGACCTCGACGAGGCTGGGGATGCGCCGGATTGGCCCGGAGGCTAGGCGAAGCGCCGCGTGTCGAGCGAGGCAGAGAAGATGATGGGGATGGCCGGGAGCCGTTCGATCGATCGGGATCGAACGACCCGGATCTTTCGATCGGGCCTAACGGTTGAGGCGATGACATCGCTCGAAGCTGACGGCGCGCGCTGTCAGCTTAACGGCACCGTCAATTAAATAATTAAATTATTATATATTTAATATTTAATTATTTATTTCCTATTTTAATATAAATAATTAAATTGATTCCAGAAAAATTCTAAATATTCACCCCTAGCTAATTGAGGGATGAGGAACGCAATGGCGAGATCGGAGTTTTGATCCAACGAGTATTTTAATTTCCCAAATTTCGAGGTATTTAAATATTATTAAAATATTCGTTGAAATTTCGACGACTCCCGATTGACACGAAAACTTCACCCCTAGCTAATTTGGGGGCAATGAGCGCAATGACGAAGTCTGTTTTTCAATTTGAAGTCTTTTTAGACATGTCAAACTCTATGATTTCTAGATTGATTCATCCATTTGACTTCTGATTTGGACTAGGTTTTAGAGATTGGCTTATATTGACTTAATTAGCATTCAGGATCAAGAGTAGGACTGAGATTAGTCCTAGTTGACCAAGGTAACAACTTGGGTTGTTACACGTATAGTAGCTCCCACTGCAGTCACTACTGCAACCCTCCGTTGTAGGCATCGTTGCATCTTTCTGCTGCAAACACCACCACACCACACCACCCTGTCCTCGGGCAATCCTCATTGCATTACTCTATTGTAGCCTTCCGTGCAATCACTGATGTAGCCATCCACTGCAACTTTCAATGCTGCCACCGCTGCAGCCCTCGGCTGCTTCAACCACTGTGGCTTTTGGCTGCAGCCTCCTCTTTTAGCTACAGCCCCCTTGCACACCTTGCACTATTTTCTGCAGACAATGCACAAAGCACTTTAGGCTTATATAAGGCTCAAGATAAGCCCTAAATTGTCGTAAACTGGCGTTGGAAGCCCAAGGACACCTCATTTTCTATTTAAGTTTCCTGCATGCACTTGGATGCCCAAGCCTTGACTTGGGCTTGCCTCATGGTCACTCGTCTCTTGGTGCTTGATAGTCCTAGGCACGCCTGGGGCGCGCTGGCCCGTTTCTCAATGCTAGACAGTCCTGGGAGCGCCTAGGGGGCCTAGGCATTCCCTCCTCAGTCTACAAGTGTTGTTGGGCTCCCGGGGCACCCCTTCTCGAGGTAAAGACCCAATTATACACCCAAGGTGCTCTGGGGAGCCAGGCTCACTGTCGGTTGATGTCGCCTTGTCCCATAACCTCTCAAAACCCACAGAAACTCCGTCGGCACCTCACTTGGAAATCCATTCATGCTCCACACCCAACACCATGTGCCCACCGTCACTTGAATAATAAGGTCTCGGATTAAGTGAGCATAGACACTATAGATCCTAACACTTGCTAGTGCTTTGACACAAGTGTGTCAAAATGCAAAAAAAATAGTAAAAATGACCTAAAATGTAATGGTATATTATAAAATAATAAACAATTAGATTAGTTTAATAGAGTAGACAAACTAATTCTTTTTGGCTATACCTTCTATATTGTTTATTAAATTATTGTTCAATTGATACAAAGTTTAGTATTGCACAGCAAAGTCAATGAAGTAAAACATGTGATGCAATTTATAAATTAATGCACAAAATCTAATAGTATCTATAATGCACAAAAATATATTGATTTTCTTGATATTAATGTATAATGCACAAAAATTAATGTATAAAATCATTCACAAATATTTTTATTGATTTCCTTGATATTTTTAATCAAATGAGTAATTTTTTTAAGAAAAAAGTTACTTGACTTTCAAATATCTTTCAAAAAATATAAATGACTAAAATTTAAAATTTAAAATATATATTTTTATAAACTACACAAGCAAAAGTAGATTTAATAATAATTTTTTATTATAGAACTCTCTAAATCCTAATCATCTATATTTTTAGAAGATATACGTAAGCTATGTAACAAAATTAAGAGTATTGCTAAACTTACATACTAATATACACCAAAATATATAGATGCTATCAATCCAATGTATAAGTAGATAATTAATTGAATACACTTTATATGCAAAAATTAAAAAAAAAAATTTATTTATCCTGAATATTTTTTTATATATATTCTTTGTATAAGTATAACATTTTTCTACAACTAGTGCATTTAAATCAAATGTTGAGATATGGGAAGAAATACACATAACTATAGATATTCAAATAATTTCACATATAAATTTTATTTTAGATTTAAAGGAAAAAAATAAATTTGGATCACATGAATCATTCTTTTATAATAAGAACAACAGCTAAAAAACAAATTATTGGGAGCCCAAAAAATGAATTAAGTGAATTTGAATCAAATAAGTTTGCTATATTTACATTATTATATATATATATATATATATATATATAATAAAATACAAATGATTAACTAATTTTATATATAAATATATGATTAATGTAAATCACTTTTTATGTTGACCAACCAATAAAATACAAATGATTTAATAATATTCTCTTCAATTTGTACAAAATACATATGATTTGATAATTTTTGATCTCTTTGTCTTAAACACAATGGATTAAAAAAGAAAAACATAGAACAAAGGCGATGATATGCATTAATGACATTTAATATCAACAATATTGTTTTCTAGTGAATTTATATTTAATACAATATGCTTGCAAAAATTTAAAAATACTTTATATTTCTTAGGAATTATTTTGGAGCTCCTTATTAGACTCTTTAAAATTAAGAACTAAGAACACCTAAAATTTTTTAATAAATTAAAAAAACTCAATTTTTAATAGATTTTAAAAATGCTTTCATTGCAAAGCTCAATTTCATTCAATTGATCAAAGCTTTCGCTCGAATGATCGAACGAAAGCATTCGCTCGTAATCCTTCCGCGTAAACTTGAAATTCGTACGATTCGAGCGTCGGACGCCAACAATCTCAATTTACCAGAAAAAAAAATAGCTCGAGTAAAACAATTCCTTAGTAAAATAGCTATATTAACACAAAAAATAGTAAGACTCATTTAAATATATGAAGTTTGCCACAGTATTTATTACCCTTCCACAATCTTAGAACAATTAATACATCTAAATTTAATATTAAACTGATATTTAATTACTTTAAAAAAAAAATTCGAGCTGCACCAAAATATTTGTCATTATATTAAAAATATAATCTATAGTATATATCTATAAAAGGTATAAATTAATAAAAAAGAAAAAAAAATTTAAATAAATTTTAAAAAGTGCTAAATATAAAAATTGAAACATCATTAAATCAACATCAAAGTGAACAGAGCTAAAATATTGTAGCAGGATTATATGAGTGTATGAAGATTGCTATCCTTTAAGGCAAAATATTATTCACATGAGAAAAAGAAAAAGAGAGTGCATGCAATCTTACTGTCTTGCAGTGAGCTCTGAGTCAAGTTTGAATCAAATCATATTGACAAAAAATTTTAATCTAATTTGGCAAAGATGGCTCAAACTCAAACTCAGTGTGTTTGTATATATATATATATATATATATTTATGTGTGCGTGCCATGAAAATATTTTGGCTCTAAAAAATGAGTCCTAAATATCTTGCCTTTAGGAAACTGAATAATGCAATAAAGTACTAATAAGAATGCCCTGTATCAAAAATTTTGCCATGAATAATGAGTGAGGACTACACAGTTCTTGAGCAGTTGGCAGAGAGAACTTTCAGAATAACAAGGTACAAGTGTTGGATAGCTCCTAACAGATAAAGCCCACAATTTAAGAGTTCATTCGGCGAAGCAAAAAACCTGATAATAATGATGATGAGTACCTGAAGTAGAAGTCAGACAGTAGCTTGAAGCATTCAGTGGCGAGGGAAGTTGTGGCGCTCATAAGGCAACCAAGGGCCAGAAGAAGAACCATAGAGCCCCTTCTCTGTGTTATACCCTTCACCATAAGCTTCAGGACCTATAAAAAATAATGGATTAATGAGTAAATATGATCATATGTGATACAGGAGACTTCGCGCATGACAATCATTGCTCTCAAGAAAAAAACGGTGCCGTTTGAAGTCATTTTCACTTTTCTTTCTAGTATTTTTAATTATATTCAAATTATGTACTGTAAATAAGTTCCTCTCTCTATAAACATGTGGGTTTCCATGTATGAATACAAATCACTACATCATAACTATCTAAATTTCCTTATATTCCTCTAAGTAGGGTTTATCTCTCTCTAGAGCTATCTCATCAAAACTTTTAGGAAGACTATGATAGGGGAAAATGCCAATTTCCTTCAACTAATCACAGCAAAATAATAATGCTTTATTTTCATAGTGCAAGATAAAATAGACGCCCCCCACACACCTTCAATTCCAAATAAAAAAAATCCTTTCTCTCATTTTTAAAGCATTCTTCATCTTTTAACATGGACAAAATCTTAATCTCACAAATTCTCTATTAGGGGCATACACATAATATGCCCAAACCATCTAGGCAAAATTCTCTACTCTATTCTTCCAATGGAATCACACCAACCTTACAATTTATTTCAGCAATGCACATAAAATGGTATCTAATAGTAGAACGAAAAAAAAAAGCAATTCAATACCAGATCCCCTTGCCCTGTTATCAATGCTCATACGCTCCGCCTTCAACTTCTCCACTTCTCGGGCCATTGATACCAGGTTCTTATCCAGCACTTGCCTCTGCTCCACCTGATCCGCATTTGCTTTCTTCTCATACTCATAGGCCGTTCGAGCTCTCACCAGCTCCTGATGCAGCCCGTCAATTTCCAATCTCAACGCAGGTATCTGCTGGTTCTCAGCCTGCAGGTTCTTAAGCTCATTTGACATCTTTTGCATACCCCCCAGCAATTCCTTCCTCAGAATATCCAACTTCTGAGCTTCAAATTTCAGCTGTAGAAGCTCGGCCCTAATGGGCTCAACGTCACGGAGCTCCTTCTCGAGGTTCAAGCTCTTTTCGATGAGTTCCCTGGCCTGCGCTTCTTTATCGATGCGAACCTTTGTAATCACTTGGCCCAGGGCATAAAGCTCTTCCTTTGCTGCAGCTATTTCCCGCCTTAATACGACATTTTCCTCCACTTGCAGATGATTGTCGGCATGGACCCTGTGAATCTCATCACGCCGTATTACAATCTCCTCCTCAATAGGGTGAAGGGGAATGGGAGCATGCCCTCGCCTTACTGGAGGTTGGAGACCTTCGCGAAAGGCACGTTGCCCCTCATGACGAGGCAAACGACTTCGCCCTGCCATAACTGTACATAACCCAAAAAGGAAACAATGGCTAGGAAGAAAGATTCTAAGTAAAATAAAGGATGCTATAAGATATATTATGAGTAAATTGTTAGAATGTTTGTCAATCAGCTGCAGAATTCAGTAAAATAGAGCTAAAAATAATAGAATAAAAGCAAAACCACAGTAGCAACTTCAATAAGTCATTCCCAAGTTTCAAATAGAGAAGATTCTGTTTTAAGTTTTTTTCCCATACTTTTTTAGTCTTCCTCTTCACCTCTTAACATGGGCATGGACAAAATTCATACACAATTTTTCTAACAAGAGCATGAACACACTATACTTAATATAATCAAACCATCTAAGAGGAAGTTCTTTAATCTTATCCACTGTTAGGGCTAATCAACCTTGCTACAAATGAGCACATTCCCATCCTATCCTTTAAATTATACCCACTCATCCACCTTTGAATCCTATCTCTATAACACTTTATCATATCAAGTTTCTTCTTAGCTTGTCAATATTCTGTCCCATATAATATTGTTGGCCATATAGCACTCTATAAAAAAGGTCATTAATGAATTAAATAAAAAAAATGTTTGGAGAAGCATTAGGAAGAAAAACACGTTAGATTTCAATTAAATACTAGAATCATTCATTCTATAAACCCAACAAAATATAGTGGCGAGATATGTCAGGATTGTAAGGTTTTATAGCAAGTTGCATAAGTATTTTCTTGAGTACATAATGTCAACAAGATCTCTGAGTTATAGGCAGGGCATATTTGAGCTGAAATTTAAAAGAAAAAGAAATATAGGAAAAAGAGAGAATTAATATAAATAAATTTTTCCATCAATCTAAACTGCAATTGCATTTTTATTTTTGTATACATGAAATCTTTCATTTATAATTGTAATAATAAATTGATAACAAAAAACATATGAATTAATAACATTTTTCTCATTTTATTTGTAATTATGCACTATTCCTTTCAGCAATTTCAATATGATTTTCGGGCCATGAAAGCCCCTTCAACTCCCAAAGTATTCAAAACTACCAGTACAACTCAATGAATATTAATTCCAGCTGCTGCATCTCCCCAAGATATGAACATCTATAAATACTGTGAATTGCAAAGCATCTAAGCTTATTGGTTAATCAGCCCAATCAACCTATGATCCATTTCCACTACAACAGAGATATCTCCCCCTCCTTTACCAGCTATATTATATGTGGCTAAATGTTGGCCAACAGAAAAGAAACTTGCTGATAAAGTGTTACAAAGATAAGATGCTTAGGTGGATTAGTGGGTATACTCGTAAGGAAAGAATGAGAAATGAGTTTATCTGCAGAAAGTTTGGAGTGGCTCCAATTGTGAATAAAATTAAGCTTATGAATTTCGTACATATTACAAGAGGAAGACCAAAAAAAGACTTTAGAATAAACCATTAGACAGGATCTTCTCTATTAAGAAAGGGCTTCTATTTGATAATGCACAATAAAACAAAAGATTCATCTAGCAAACACCACCAAGTGGAATTAAGGCTTGGTGTTATTGTTGTTGTTGTAGAAAAAATAGCCAATTTCCACAATACATCTTGTACCTGCTTACATATCAAAATAATGCAACTGCTCAGTTTTCACCACATCCAAAGTGAATGCAGAACTAGTGCCAAACAATTATAAATTCTAAGGCACCATGGTTTTGTGTCATACTAATATTTATATATTTTATTAATGTGCACTAACCTAATATTATAAACCTGATCATAATTTATTTTTAATCTTTCTTGAAAGACCGACCACCACCACCTATAATATCATTAAGCCAATGAAAAGAGAACAATTCCATGTACAAGCTACCCTTATATCATAACAGAATTATTTTAATCAACTTACCTCATTTAACTGTTTATTCAGATTATCGAATGCTTTATATGCTGGCACATGCTTGTAATCATAAATACAGCGAGGTTTCCATGACATCACGAAAGATTTCCAAGTCAGGTATTATAAATGTGCTATTCAAAGTTCAATTGAACTTTCTGTTCAGCCAGGAAAAACTCACACTGAGCAACTTCTTCTCCAAACCACGAACAAACTAAGTCTCAGTGAGGTCCTATTACATTAAGCCCAAGAACTTTAAATACTATTCAGCTAGTCTGTTGACTAACATTATATTCTATTCTGTAATATCATCAATTCCTAGATATAAAACTATATTTGGTCAATCATGTCATGTCATTCAATCTGGGTTGGATCTTTTTAACACCCCAAACAAGTTTTTTTAATATTTAAATCTTTATTGATCACATGCTCAATATTAATACGCATGCAATATTTGTTTATTCAGTTTGAGAAAAGCTTGTTTACATTAATTCTGAACTCATTTACAGCAAAATCTTTTTCAATATCTGATTCATAGCTTTGTTCATTCTGTTCAAGAAACACAAGTCCAAATGATCTTTTGGCCTATTTGTTGCACGTTTTTTATCAACAACAACAGCAACAACACCAACAAGCCTTAATCCCATTAAGTGGGGTCGCTATATTAATTTTTTGTTTCCATAAATAGAGAATATTCTTTCTAATGGTTTCTTTCCATATCTTTTTTAGACCTCTTCCTTTTTTAAATATGAGCAAAATTTATAAACTCATTTATTTCTAACAAGAGCACTGAGCGGTCTACGATTATAATGTCCAAACCATTTAAGACGGCATTCTCTAATCTTATCTACTATTGGAGCCACTCCAATCTTGCTAATTTATGATTCTATCCTAATGAGTATACACACTCATCCACCTAAGTATCATCTTTGTAACACTTAATTATCAATAATTTTCTTCTTTGTTAACCAACATATAATCCCATATAACATAGCTAGTCGTATAGTTGCTCTACAAAATTTTTTTTTAATTTTGAGTGGGAATTTTCAATCGCACAACACTCCAAAAGAGCTCATCCAATTCATAAAACCAGCTTGAATCATATTAACCACATTGCTATCTATTTCACCATTAGTTTGAATAATCGAACCAAGGTCATTGAACCTATCACTTTTCTTAATCATATGGTTTTCAATAGTTATGTCATCAAGATTAGAACTTTTAACACAATTGAGCTTAAACTCTATATATTTTGTTTTATATCCACAAGAAAGAAAAATTATAGATTCTAAAGTAATTCATCACAACTCAAGTTTTGCTTTAACTCAATCCCTCGTCTTTATAATTAATAGAATATCATATGCAAATAACATGCACCAATGAACCTCCTCTTGAATGTATTAATTTCAACATCCATAATTAAAGCAAAGAAGTATACGAGTAATTCAATAGTAACAAGAAAATCATTGAACAAGTCATATTGCGATCAAACACATGTTAGAATGTCATCTGCAAACAACAAACCTCCTCTTGAATGAGCTAATAAGAATATCCATAATTAAAACAAAAAAATATAGGTTGAGAGTTGAACCTTAATGTAATTCAATAGTAACAAAAAAATAATTAGACAAGTCATATTGCGATCGAACACAGGTTAAAGCCCATTATACATCTCTAATAGCATCAATATATGCAACACAAATCTCTTTTCTCTCAAAACTACTCCAAAGAACTTCTCCTGGTACTATATCAAAAGCATTTTCAAGATCAATATAAGTTAATGAAAATATTTTCTTTTTCTAAATTTCTCCATAGAACATCTTACAATATGTATGCTTCCACGATAGATCTATCTGACAAAAGCCAAACTGATCTTGAAAAATACAAATACCCCTTCATAATCTGCATTTAGTCATTTTCTCCCAAACTTTCAACGTATGATACATTAATCTATATTTTGAGAAATACGGGTACCTCTTCATAATTTGTAATCATTTACTCAACACAATCTCGTGCCAAGAATTGACTTACCTCTTATTAAGTTCAATGGTCAAAAAAGCTGCCCAATTATTAATCCTTCAAATAATAGTGCAGTATTTTTTTTTACCATTAAACTTAACAAGGTCATACGTTTGACTGGAGCTTTTTGCTTCTTCTCAAAGAGAATCTCAGAAAATAATTTTTTATTAAGATGTTAGCGCCCAGCTTCTTGGCAGCATAACATAATTTATTGTTGCACGATTTCCAACTTCAAATAAGATGGTTAATTAATATATTAATTAATGAATAGGAGTAATTAATTATTATAATTAATACAAGTATAAAATAAACATACTTAATTAAATAACATAATTATTAATAATTAATTTAACATTCATAATTAATATAATTATAAAAAATCAATTAATTTATTAACTATAAATATCATAGCTAAATGTAACATACAAATAATATACAAAGCATAACTAACATATTTAATCATAAATAATGTAATTAATCAATTTAATTCATGAAATTAACATTATTAATATTATATTACATAAATAATTAGTTTTTATAGGTAGTTAAATAATGAAATATTAATAAATATTATTTATAAATGAAAAAATAATTATTAAGTACGTTAAATCAAATAAATCATTATTTATTTAATTAAAATTTATCAAATAATTTTACTTGGTAAATTTTAAGTATCGACAATAAAGCTATCAAACAATCATAACAAATAAATTTTGAGTATCGACAATAAAGCTATCTAACAATAATAACAATTTCTCGACCAACAACTTTAAACAACCGTTTCTTCTCCAACAACTAATGCAATACATCCACCAATTGCTTGACCCAAGATTATGACTCGTGCTTTTGCTAAGTACTTAGTCTCAAGATTAATTCATATTATCTTTCTTACTTAATTTTTAGGTTTGATGTAATCTTATTTTATTTGAATCATGAGACATTTCAAGTCAAAATATATTGGGCTTGATTTATGTCAGGTTAGTTTTGACCCCATATATAAATTTTTTTTATATAAATATTTTGAGTTAGCCTCAATGCTAGTTAGGAAGTCTATGGATCATTTTTCATTATTTTTAAGTGTTACAAGGGTATTTTGAGTGAAAAACTAACCATTAAGGTTAAGATTTTTTATGGAGGCAAAACATATTTAATGTATTTTGCTTTTGAAAGGAATGAAAAATTACTACTGAATTTTTGAGCCACTTTGTTTTGAAGATTTGGTTACTATAGCCATCCTCACCCATCGATGTGTGTAATCGTGGATCTTGAAGCGTGCAAAGCTTTAAGGAACCAAGGTCATGTGTTAGAATTAATTAGAAGTATGTTGAGAATGTCAAAGGCCTCTCGGGGAGTTGAAACGAGCCTTTTTGGTCTTTTAGCATTTTGCTAATAGAATTATGGTTTGTGGCTGCTATATATACTTGTTGTAAGCCATCATTTCGAATCAATGAAGGTTATTTCCTAAAGAGAGACTTGAGATCTCTTGTGTTGCAGTGGATCCCTTTCGATGTGCATAATCGAAAGCCTTGAAGGTGTGTACAACCTTCAAAAACCCAAGGTGTTGATAAATAACCTTATGATTTATCTTGTGTTTTGTGTATTTTGTGTCAGTTTTACTATTCTCCATCGTTTTCTTTGACTTTTCCTTATTTCCCCTTTAGTCTCTCCGTTTTCGTCATCATAGGTGAAGTAGAACTGAAATCATGTCTTATTGGAAGTAGGTTAGTTCTTTAGCCACCATCCCGCAAACTCCCCACAAAATTTATAAAACAATTGTTGTCAAACTCTCACAACATCATAATCGACTCCACAAAAATTTGTGCTAATTCAACATCGTTTGGTCCACCAAAAGTCTTCCTGAAATTTCTCGTGTCAAACGTACAATCCTTTCATATTAACTCCCATCACGTGGATGACAAAAACCGAGCTTCAAAAGTTTGACCCTGGCCTTCTTGATGACTATGTGGGTGTCAACTTTGCTAAGAGAATCCTTTTGGCTAGAGAAAAATTATGCAGTATAGCCTCCATTTGTGTGACTCAAGGTTGTGACCCGAGCCTTTTGCTAAAAACTTAATGTTTCAAGATTAATTCCTATTATCTTTCATACTTGAGTTTTTTTAATGTAATTTTATTTTTATTTAAACCATGATATATTTTGAGTCAAAACATATTGGGTTTGAATTATGTCATGTCAGTTTTGACCCCAAGTTAATTTATTTGATATGCTAATATATTATTGCATATGAAGTAAACTAAAACTTAAAGCCACATTTTATTCCTAATAAGTGTTAAAAGGGTATTTTGAAAAAATGAGCGGAAAACTAATTATTAAAATTAAGATTTTTATGGAAGCTATAAATATGCAATTTATAATGAAAAAAAATTTGCTCAGTAAATTTTAAGCCACTTTGCTTTAAAGAATTAGTGTGTATAGCCATCCTTGTCGTCATTGTGTATGATTGTCAGTCTTGAAGCATGCATAACTTCAACATACCAAGGTGTATATAATCTTCGTATTCTTAGTTATTCTTCATGTTTTCTTAGATATCTATTCATTCCCGTTATTTTCCCCATCCGTTTAATCCATCCTTTCACAAAAAAGTACAAAACATACCAAAAGATTTTAATTTTCACTTTGTTTTGTATTGCTTTTCTCGAACACCACACTAGCAACCCTTCAACAGCTTCTTCAAAGAACTTCAGTTATAACAAATATTTCGGCCCTTATATTTATTCAGCTTGTTGATGCCATGTATGCACCATCTAAACTTAGCTCACTGAACAGTAGATCAAATTATTTAATGTTTCAAATGATATTCCTGGAATAGCTCAAAGTATTTCTCAATCAAATCATACGATTGTGTTTTCCAAAGTACAATAAGACTTTGTATTCAATCAAAATGACTCACATTGAGTAAAATCTTCTCAAAATCATAATTGAACTTGAGAGTTACAAATGGTCTATTTACATTAATACAAACAAATTTAAATATTTATTCAACTATTATTTTGACTAACATAAAATCATATTTTGTAACTTTATCAAATTTTGGTTGGGCAATGACATTGTGTTAATTGTGTCATACAATCCAAATTAAACCTTTATAACATCTCAAAAAAGGTTTTTTACTATTTTTTGCATTACTGATTGCATGTTTAATATTGATATGCATGCTATATCCCCTAAAACTATTTGGGCTAAGCTTATTTATAGTAAGCTTGAATCATTTATACAACGATCTCTTTTTAATGTCTCTTTTATAGTAAGCTGTAAGTCCTATTTTAAGACGCACTGATTACTCAAGGGGAGGACCCTTCGTATATATCAATAATTTAAATTGCAAAGCATGCAAGTTAATTTTCTAATATGTAATGAATAAAATTTAGTACACATTGAAATCATTTATGAATATAATTTTTTCATAAAGCTATATTAAGATAATTAACTTTCATTTTATAGATTATATCTTCGCAAAATTTAATGACAATAGTCTTCCAGAAAAACTAAATTAGCATAATTATTTCTAGCCTATTTATATTGTTTTCTCAATCAAACAATACATTTCTGCAATATTTATTGATTACAATATCATAAATTCTGAACATTTGCTAAACTTGTTTTTTTTATTGGGCAAGGCTTGCTACGCTCGTATCATGTTGTACATTTGCAAACTTTGTTGTTTTGTTGCTTTTTGGAATATCTAAGAAAACAAACACGGCTGAAATGAAAGGGTCATTATTATATGGAAAAATTTATAGAGCAGCTATGCACTAGCTATGTTATATGGGGTTGAATGTTGGCTAACAAAGAGAAAATTTATTGATAAAATAAGTGTTATAGAAATGAGGATTCTTAAGTGAGTGAGTAGGTATACTCATAAGGATAGAAAGGAAATGAGTTTATTAGTAGCATGGTTAGAGTGACTTCAATAGCAAATAAAATTAGAGAATGGCATTCGAATATTAAGCGTAAACAATTCAATGCCCGTCATAGAAAAATTGAGTTTATGAATTTTGTCCATATTAAAAGAAATGAGGAAGACCAATAAAGACATGGGAATAAACCATTAAAAGGATATTCTCTATTTGAAAATTAGGGAGAGGCCTATATTTGATCAAGCACAATAAAAGCAAAGGAATCATGTAGCTGACCCCACCTAGTAGAAGTAATGGTTGGTGTTGTCGTTGTTGCTGATTTAAAATTATGAAACTTTATATCTCAATTTTCTTATCGCAATTATTCATAGTAAAAGTAAACAATAAGGAAAAAAAGGAAGACCAATAAAGATATGGGAACAAACCATTAGAAAGTATATTCTCTATTTGAAAATTAGGGAGAGGCTTATATTTGATCATGCACAATGAAAACAAAGGAAGCGTGTAGCCGACCCCACCTAGTAAAAGTAATGCTTGGTGTTGTCGTTGTGGATGAATTAAAATTATGAAACTTTATATCTCAATTTTCTTATCGCAATTATTCATAGTGATAAGGGTCATCATGCATCACGGTTGTCATCCCAATTATAATTGGTATCACAAATGGCGATCAGGCCATTGGCAATGATGATCATAATCATGATTTCCATTACCAAATTTTATGGCAATCCCATAGATATTCGCCTGCCTCATCATCATCAACGATATCATAATCCAAATCCTTTATTATCAACATCATTATAATCAAAATATCATCACCTCATCATCGTTAACACCATCATCATTTGCATCATCTTTATTGCCATCATTTCCTTTACTATATTAGGTCAAGTATATTTACATATATTACAAAATAAACACTCAACTGACAACATCCTTGCCACACTTTCAATCACCACTCTTATAATCATAGCTATCGCCAACATTATCAATCATTAATTTCATAAACATAACTAATAAATATATACAAATATATATATATTGGAAACCAAACCATCACCACTATCCTCAAACAACTATCAACACCTCCACACCATCATTCTCGTTAAATAATTAACTATATATTTACGTATAGCATACATGTATACCGAAGAACATTACTAATTTACCATTATATGTATAATAAAGAGAAGCTTTACGTAATAAAAAAGAGAACAACTTATTTACCACAAACTAGATGGAACAGCGGCCAGCGGCTGGCTGGGTGCAACGAACAAGGATAGAGCGTGAAAGGTTTTGCTTCGACCTGGGCGGCTCTTCGCCGGCGTAAGTGTATCTTAGCGGTACGCTCTTGATCGGCCAGCCGGCTACGAAACAGCAGTTGGCGTCTGCTCTACGGCATGTGGCAGCTGATGTGTTAGGAGTTAACAAGGATAGACTAGGGGGGGGGGGGGGGGGGGGGGGGGGGGGGTAATGGCTACCAGCGGGAGAGAGAGAGATCTAAAAGAAAAAGGGTGTCCGATTTTAGCATTTAGGGTTCGGTTTCACTAGAAGAGCGCAGGGTTCAAACTTCAAATCGAAGAATCGGGAATGTTTGGTTTTATGGATTTTCCGGTTACACATAAAATATTTAAATTAATAAAATTTTTTATATAGCATATAAATTTTTCAATACAAACATATTATCCAGCAGTGTTAAATCAGGTGTTTGGAGGCTGTGAAGAAACATGCCCGGCACTGACGCATGCCCCAAATAAGGCAGCGCACTGTCCACCGCCTCCATCTCCTCGTCGCAGAGTACTATTAAGAAAATGGAGGAATGGTTTCGGTCGAAAGGTGCGGAGTACTATTACATCGCCTCGAGCCTCCCTGTCTAGGGTGGTTCCAGACCGAGAAGTCGGTGAGTTGGGAGGAGATGGAGGCGGTGGATTATGAGCTGCCCTATTTGGGGCTCGCGTCAGTACCAGACGTGTTTCGTCACAACCTCCAAACGTTGATATAACACAGTTAGAAAAAGCTATGTGGGCAAAAAATATTTTTAAAGTTTTAACTTCTTAAAAATAATAATAAATTCAAATAAAAGTGCTAGAAAATTTTAAAAGAACATTTATAATATCTATGTGGAGCAAGCATTTCTCTCTTTATAGAGTTTTGCATTCTATGTGGATTGATACATTACAATAAGCTCCAATAGTTTGTGAAGTCATGCACAAATAATTAATAATAAACTTTCTTAATATTCCTAAAATGTGTAAAAATTAAGTTACTTCTGATGTATATTTGATAATAGCAGTTCTAAATATTCTTTATATGCATTTGATGCCTCAATGCTTTATTGGAGGCATTTGAAGCAACAATAAGAACATCTGAATGAGTACATACAATTGTCAGAGAGGAACTGTGGCATTATGAAGATGGCATTTAGTGACAAGTATAGTGATTGCATTGAGAAGATAAAACATAAATGGAGGTTAACATTTGTTATATACCATGCATGTAAGGTGATTGAGTGGGTGCAATGAAAGTTAACAAGTTCATGACACACATTTGCATAAGAGAGTTGAGGGATTTTCTATGTGGCTTTATAGGTTCTTGGATTATAAGTGCTTTTTCCAATGGTTTCTCTTAAGTCTTGTTGAGTTTTTAGTTGATGAAGCACTTAACGATGACATAGACAACGTTATGTTAAATCAATTCGAAAGGTTGCCTATGTGCACTCGAGAATATGAAGGTTGGCAATATGCAGAGGAGTTCCTTGTCGATAATCATGTTCATGCTTATAGATGCTTTCGCAAGCATGCCCATGTTTATTGTTAATTATCAAATTTTATGAGTAAGCGTAGCCTTCTACAAGTAAGGAGAACTTCAAACATGGGTAGGAAATGCGCACATAGGCAATTATGTGAGTTTTCTGACACCTGATGAGCACATTATGCTCTAAGTTAAATAATGTGATTTATTAGCTTGCTCTCATCATTTTGTATGATTACAATAATGTAAATTTTATCAATGTGTCAAAAAATATCTAAGCCTTACACTTGATATAATTCCATCACATATGATTTAAAAGTAGCAAGCATGAACATAATGATTATTAAATCACAAATTTGAAGATTACAAAACCTTATATTATTGAAATTGTTACTTTAAACATGTTTTAATGAATATGATTATAATATATTTCTCTTTAAATTAACCAAGAAATATATATTTAAGTCAGTGAAAATTCGACAGCTAAAATAATCTTGTCCACTCCTGTGATGGAGATTATCTCAATCGTAGAATGATAATTTCAGATAATGGCTAATCATTATCTGCAAGCAATGGGCAATGAAGATTTAATTTGTGATCATTATTAGATCCAATGATTCAAATTAGTATCATGTTATTAACTAATTAAAAGTCTCAATTTATATATAGATGATGAGGACTTAACCATAGGATTCTAATTATCTGCAGGTAACCAACCCTCCTTACAACTTCTTCATCACATCACTCCAAACACTAAAAACCACCAAATTTCAAGCACAACCTCCAATCATACATAAAATCTGAGCATCGTAAGTATTTACTGTTCTTCAAATATCCCCCAAACAATCCATATAGTCACACGAGTTTCTAGATGTTTACCATGTGTCAGGAATGCCCCTCCTAAAACAACCATGTGTCCAATTTGTCCTTAACGCAAAACAAATTGATTCCAAAATTATGTATTTGTTTTTAGCGCTTGGATCCACCCAACCGTTGACCTCTCAAATTACTTTAACTATCTAAGACTAAATAGAGTGTTTGGGCATTCCCAAGCCTTTATTTGTCTTCTTGTTTAGCTCAGTTACTAACACCTATGCGTGCTCAGGTCTCTATCATTAGCTTTGTTATCTTAAGAAGTGTCAATGCTTAGGCACACCCCAAGTGCCCAAGTCTTAGTCTGATGGATAAGTTCAATTCCTTCAGCGCTTGGGCACGCCCAAGCATTCAAGCATTAAGTTCTGCTGATTTTAGAAATCATAATGAATAATGTTCCAGTGCTTGGGCATTCCCACATGTCAACTTCTCTGCCCAATCCATTTACTTCAATACTTGGGCTCACTTGATCTGATTCACATCCAATTTACACTTGAATAATTCATGGTTGATTTGAAATCATTCTAAGCTCTATAATTAAATCATGGTATACTTTAAATTCATTCCATTACACTTGAGACTGTATCAACCAATATGTACTAGTATTGATGTACTTTAGGCTGTAGTCAGGTGGAAACCCATATTCATCGCACCTCTTTGAGTTGCACCCATGTCTCCATAAATATAATATCCTCCCACTTGAAAATTGAGGGTAGGTGTAATAACCCAAGGTCATTGCCCTGACCTCTTGTGGCGGTCGCCCCATAATCATCTGAGATTAAAAGGTGGTCGTCAACAGGAAAACCTTCACTTAGCATTTAGATTAAGGAATAACCTTTCTAATCAAAATATTAAGGGAAGATATGCCTTGATATAAGGAGAGAAGGAGCCAATCACTGAACATACTATAATATATCAGAGTACGGAAGAAAGACAAGTAATAACATCCATATAATCCATATAAGAACTATATAACTCAGAATACATAAGCATGAAAAGAAAAGCAGTTAAACTTGTATTATTACAAAATATTAAAAGTTAAAGCAGTAAAGTAAGGTAGAGTCACTCAATCCTCACAAAGCAAAAGAAAGAACTAAGAGTCTTTTCCTGTACGCTCCTCCTCCTAGACCAGATCTTCAGAAGGTCCTTCCTCAAACAATTTGGAGTCTGCTATTATCGGTATCACAATGACAGGGCCCCAGCCAAAAGAAAAGAAAAATTTAGTTAGACAATATGTCTAAGTACATTTTAGGTTAAGCATTTTATAATTTTTATGATATTATAATTATATAAGCAAGTAGGAGCAGTAAAGTATCAAAGAAAAGTGGTGAAGTTATATTTAATTTAATTATAACTCAAACAAAGTATAAGGTAAGCACATACCTCAACTCAAGTTGTAGAAAAGAGGTTAAGTAACAATTAATGAAATCTACTAAGTACAAGGAATTCCTAAATAATCTGATCAATTCAATACATACTGGTTCTCAATATAAAATGAAAGTTGAGCTGAAAGTAAAGTTCTAACACCCTAACATGCCATCAAGTGAAAACAAGCTGCTGAAATAATACACTTTACATGAAAAACTATAAGTACTAAAGAAATTGCTGAATATAATCAAAGTGCTGTATAAAGAAAAATATACTAAAAATGCTGTAATTAAAGAAGTATGCTGAAAATGTAAAGTAAAATAGTCTAACTTATATGAACATCTTCTTACTTAGTCCTGCCCAAAAAGTAAAAGCCTATTAATAGAATTCATCTAACAATATCTAGGAGAAACATCCCATATCCAAATTCACTTAATTCCATTTAAATAAAGTACCAATTGTTTCCATCTGAATATCTAGGAGAAACATCTTAGATCAAAGTAAAGCCACAAAGTATTTGCTGAGCATCTAGGAGAAACATCCTAGAGTAAAAGTAAAGTATCATCTGAGCATTTAGGAAAAACATCCTAGAGCAAAAGTAAAGTATCATCTGAGCATCTAGGAGAAACATTCTAAAGCAAAAGTAAAGTCACACTATCTAGGTAGACTAAGTAAAATATAATCTACTATAAGTTACATAAAATTTATTACTTTAAATTCTTTCTTTCAATTAAGAAAATGCTTTATGAATGAATCAAAATTAACATAGAAAATATACTATGTTCCATATAATATGTAAAAAATACAATATTCAAAACAAGGAAGCAAAGCATAAAAATTAAGGTATTAATAGCACTAAACAAACTTTATGATATCACTTTGTTTTCTAATTAAGTTGTTCTATTTAATCTAAATTTTTATAAGTTTAGGATCTCCAACATCTAGCTATCGAGTATAATTTTAGAATATTAGCTTATAAGTTAAAAGAAATTAGAACTAATCAAGTTCTAACGTTATAAATCACATGACGCTTATCTGAGTTAAATAATAAATCAAACGTCCTAATTGATAATATTTACGAATCCCAAGCCAATCTTGATTAATATTAATCAAAATTGGGGGATTAAGATGTTAAAATCTAAGTATTGGATGTTAACTTCTTAATCCAATAGTTCTAAAGCTAATGGTATAAAGTTAAGCCCAAATCTCATGAGTTACAATTAAGGCTATCTTATTAAACAAATCAATCTTTAATAAGATGGATCTCTAACTTAAATCTAAGGTTAAAAATACAAAATAATCATTAATAAAGGATAAAATTCTAGAAATCTATAAAACTAAGGTTTCATCTATTAAGTACCCATTTACTTAATAGATGAATTTTAACCTAAATTTCTAAGCTAGATTATAAGAAAATAAGATCCTAAAGGTTTTGAAGTAAAGTCTTAAAGGGAAATAGTTATATTTTAATCTTAAACTTACTTGACTATTATTATGATATAATTAACTTATGAAAAGCATAAGGTAAACAAAATTCACCTTATGAGACCTAAGTTTACGACTTAGAGATTTTCAAGTGAATTTTAGGATATTTTCTTAAAATGGGAATTTATGAAGTTTGAGCATGTTAAATTATTCCAAATCAGTCATAGTACTGATTTTAGAGGTTTAATTATGAATCTAAGGTTTAAGAATGCTTAAACCCAAATTTGGGCAAAATGACTATTTTGCCCCTACTTAAGGGTCTAAAAATTCAACTTTATGAATTAGGGCTCTAATCTAAAATTTATTGAAGTAGAATGATTATTTACTATTTAATATGAGTTTAGACAGTAAGTACATTTATTTTGGATAATTATTAAGCCGTATAAGGTCAAATTAAAAAATTTAACTTATAAGGGTAATTTGGTAATTTGACTCAATAAAATCTAAAATTTTTATCAGTTTATTGAAGATTATTATTTAAGGTTTCCATAGAACTAAAATCATTAAATGTTGATAAGTATTGACTAAGTTATAGCTAATACAAGTTTTAGAGTTAATTATATGAATTAGGGTTTCATAAAAGGGGTCAAAAACCCAACTTCTCTAATTTAAGTCCAAATTTAGTAACCTCAGTGGCTATAGCTTCCCTATAATCTATTGAGTACTTTAACTGGGAGTAGACCCAATTTAGACTTCATTTGGTTAAGTTATGGCTTAATTAAGGTTTAGAATAATTAATGAGTGATTAATAATATTAATCAGAGAATCATTAAACTAACCACACCACTAAGTTTTATTCTACTATAGAAGTAATCAGAAACTAAAATCACTCAAGTTGGATTATTAATTATGCTAATATTCACTAATCAAGTTTTAAGGTAATTAGGGCTAATTTAAAGAACTAATCTTTTGATCTAAAATATTTTTGTAGTTTATTATTAATTAGGTCTTCTTGATCAAAATGGTATATTGGAAGACCTAATTTGGAGCTCAATTGACTAAGTTATGGTCAATTGAAGTTTTAGAGTTAATTAGGGTAATTAGGGTTAGGTCCTAAAAGTGATTAAGCCAATACTAATCCAAACAAAAAAATGAATACTACTAGGCTATTTTAGAGATCTTACTGATCACTTTAAGACCCATATTTGGGTTAATAGTTACAAGTTATGGTGGTTTGAAGTTTTGGGACATTTAGGGCAAATTTTTAATTAATTCATTAATATTATTTTTTCAGATTTAGACATTTTGACAGCAAAGGTGGGTCCCACATCCACTTGTCATCCATTTGTGCGACGGAGCAATAGAGGCGGGCCCACACACTAAGGCAGTCAGCAGCTGGATTTGATCTGCAGGTCCCACATCACGACGTCGGCACACCCGATCGGCATCGATCCGGTGGCCGAACCTAGCCCGAAAATGAAAAAAACTCCGGGTTGAGTCCAGCCCCTATCACGGGTTGTTTTCTACCTAACCAGCTGGAATTTGGGTTACGGGACGAGGCTGAAGGGGAAAACTAGGGCGACCAATTTACAGGCGTAAACGACCACGAGAGGTACCGGCCTGCATGGCCGAAGGTAGGTTTCTCCGAGACTTACCCAACTGGACCAGTCTCGACCTCCGAGGTGGACTGGATCATCCATGGATACAAACCCTAGATCGCCTCTAGCGAACGGACGGGATGATGTTTCATTGTGGATGCATCTAAAATTTTGGATGATCAAACCGTTAATTACTTGATTAGATGCAATACTAGTATAAACAATGCATTGAAATAGGCATACAATTTAGCAGATTGATTGCTGGAAGGATAAATTGGAAGGAACGCGTACCTAAAATTGAACGGTTCAAAGGAGGCGAGACCACTCGAAACTCGAACATCTTAACCGACAATAGCTTTTCGAGGAGAAACATGCGAGAAGAAGATCTATGAGTCTAAATGGCGCCACAGGCGGACTCTTCAGTATTATATTTGACGAGTGTGTAAGTATTCAAATTTTTGGGGATTTAAATATTATTAAAATATTTGCCAAAATTTTGACGACTTTCGATTGACACGAAAACATCACCCCAAGCTAATTTGGGGGCAATGAGCGCAATGACGAAGTCCATTTTTGGATTTGAGGTTAATTTAGACAGATCAAATTTTAGGGTTTCTAGATTTTCCAAAAATCAGAATTTGATTCATTTGATTTTTGATTTGAACTTGATCCTAGAGGTGAGCTTCTAATGACTTAATTAAGGCACTAGAACCATAATTAGGACTTGGATTAGTTTTAATTGACATAAGTAACAATTTGGGTTGTTACACCTCTCAAGACTAAACCAATACTTAAGGTTTTAGCTAACTTGTAGAAGGGTATGTTCACAAATTTGGCAAGACTTTTAGACACAAAGGAATGCTTTGCCCCAATATTGAATAATACATTATTTGGCTTATCGTCAATGCATATGGTTCCTGATTTTAAAGCATTTAACAATTAACTAATTGTAGGCATAGAAACTTGCATAATAAAATTGACTAAAAATGGGATTAGGAATGTGTATCTGATACGATGTTGTTATCTTCAGTTACCTCCGTAGAAGTCAGATTATATACTCTGGCTGGACCAATAGGCTTGTTGTTGAAAGCCTGCTTTTGAGGAGGCTTCACATTAAAGGTTTGAGGAGTAGAAGATTTTTTCTTCTTCTAAACTTGAGTTTCTACTGGTGTAGGAGGTGTTATTGCCAACCTCTGGTCTCTACAATTCATGGGAGTGGGGTTGAAAACTTGCTTGTGCTTGGAATGATCGATGCGCACATCATCCATTGTTTCTACATAAGTGCAGTGGAAGAAGAGGTGATTCGGTCTGCCATAAGTATAGAAACACCGACCACTATGGTAGCACTTCCCATAAGGGTGAGGCTTTGTGCAACCCTTAAAATGAATCTGAGGTAGTAACAACTACCTCGATCTGATAAACCTTACTAGATGGGGTTCTTGCCCTTTTAAGGACATCACTTATGGAGGATGAAGCACCAAAACTCCGCTTTGAGTCTCTCTAAGACTAATGATGTTCAATAACTCTTACGATTTTGATGAGTTTAGTAAAATTAGTGAGCCTCGATGGCACAGAGACCGCTTTGAAAACAGTGGCAACAAGCTGCCTCAGTTCTCACCCAATCTAGAGCAAAGCGAGTGAGTCGACAAAATTCCATCTCACACTCAGACACAGGGCGGTTGTCTTGCTTCATTTTTAAAAGAGTATCTTCTAGTATGTTTTATGCCAAAAGAGGGATGAACTCTGCTTTAAAAGTTTTCACAAATACTTCCCAGGGGATGTCTTTGATATTAATCAGAAAATGAGTGTTTCTAATATTATCCCACCAAAATTCTACATCTTCCCAGAATATGTGGACTGTGAGTTGGATGGCTTCCAAATCAGGACACTTTATGATGGCTAAATTCTCTTACATTAGCTTTAGCCAGCTAGTCGTGTCCATTGCTGATAAGTTGCCATTGAATGAGGGGGTTCTTAGGTGGATGAAGCTATGATGCAATCCATCAGTAGATTGGTTGAAACAACCCTAGTTGTTACCTTAGCTAAAACTAGATTAATTAAGCTAAACTAAGATTTGATTTTAATTCCATTAGATTCAATGGGTCATTTAAACCTAACCCTAAAAGTTTGAAATCAATCGGAGCTAAATTGAGAATTTTGATATTTTTGGCTATTTTCAAGCTCTGAAAAACATCTAAATTAAATTAATCTCCAAATTAAAATCTGACTTCATTTTTAAATTCCACATACCCTAAATAGCTAAAGGTGAATTTTTGGAGCTCATCTAAGCCTAAATTGGATTTATAAATTTAATAGAAATTAAAGTAATTAATAAATAGATTTATAATAATTAATTTAATTATTTAATTAAAAATTAAGGCTAGGATTTGCTGTCGGGACCGCGGCAGATCCGCTGCGGGGTCCCGACAGCGGTGCATGGGAATGTACTCGTGGGATGCGCGGCACGCATCTTAGCGCAAACTATTGAACGACGGGATCTCCTCCATGGGGCGATCTAATCCTAAGCGTCGGATCCGTCGCTCACATTCAGAGCCAATGGTTGATCCATCCGACGACTCTGAAATCCCCAAGCACAATGGATCGCCGTCCACCTTCCGATCTTCCCACGCATGCTGGTCCCTTCGACAGCCAAATCCTCCCTGCCTCGTGGTAGTACGAGAAGACCCCGAATTCCCCCTTCTGCCCTCGGTGCAACCTCATGCTGGTTGTGCTCTCCCTGAATTGCCTCCAGCCGTTGCACCCAAGGCTTCCTCTCGGCCCGAGCCTCTTCTCCAAGCCCAAGCTCTGGAAGCCACCCCCATACTTCCCTAGACCTATAAATACTCCCAGGATCTCACAGTGAGTCTCTTTGCTCACTGTTAATCCTTGATTGCTCAACCAAATTCCCCCATAGCTCCTGTCTCCCTCGGCGATTCCCGACGCTTACTGGAGCTGTGAACCGCTAATAGAGGGCCCATCTGGTGTTCAGACCCCCTATGAGCACTCATCTGCGAATTAGGAAGCTTCAGCTCGCCTCATTTTCCTCGGCCATGCCTGCAACCTCAACTTCAAGTACATATTCTTTTCCCACTGAACTCAGAGAGCTCAGTTTCCATTTAAGCTTCTGGTTAAGCCTCTCGATGTCGCCTAGATTGTCTTAGACACTTAGGAAATCCCAATGCGATTGCTCCTAAGGTTTGGATTAGCATACATTGATTGATTGTTTGTCTGGTGTGTGCCGCGAGCTCGTAGCCGAGCTCAAGTAAGGATCCACCGATCCAGGTCATCCTGAAGCTCGTGGCCAGAGGGCTTCGATCTACCTCACCACCAGGATGATGTAGGGATCGAGCTCTGGCCAAGTGGTCATCTCTTTGAGGAGAATTTACTCCTCACAGTAAACCCTAAAAGCTTCAAGTAATACCAAATTCACCGAGTATCCATCCAGCGATCCAGTGCGTCCTAGAGAGGGATTAATGGTGGGATCGATGCGTCTCGACTCCAAGAACGTGTAAGGATCAAGTTGAGCCGCCACCGTCACCTGGGTGCCTGGAATTTTAGCGCTGAAGCTCAGTTGGGACGGGGTCAGTCGGGAGGAAGGAGATGAAGTCACAGGTCGGGCCGACCCGTGACCCACATCTTTTGATTTTGGGCAGCGGCTATTAGCGAATTATAGGATGTTATTTTCTATGGTTAATTAATTAATAAATCCATTCCTATAGTTTTAATTTAAATAAAAATATAGAATAAATTATTTGAATAACTTTAGTTATACTGATCAAAATAGTATGATCCAATATACCATTTGAATCAGAAAAATACAAAGAATCTAAATATAAAATAAAATCACAGATCTAATGGTTGGATTTAAAATATTACCCAATTCTTTATTTGTTCTTAATTAAATCATATTAAGTTAAAAAAAAACCCAATTATGGAAAATAAGGGCTCTGATTACTCATATAACCCTAAGGAACAATTGTAGACCCTTAAAACAAATTTGGGATATTTAATTTTCTAAATCACTCCTTAATTACCCTAATTAAGGATTAGTGAATGAAACCCTAATTAAGCCTCTAATTTTGATAAGTGTAGTTCCTAATGCTACCTTAAGTGTGGTAGGACCTATGGATAAGATTGGATTGCTTTAGAATGCCCTAAGTTTCTTAATCACTTTAATTGGCCTAAAAATGTGATTAGTGCTAATTAGAATAATTAGGTTACCAAAACCTAAGATAAGGATATTTTTCACTTCATTAACTATTTTGGAACTCATTAAAATAGATTAGAATCAATTTATATAATTAAACCATAAAATCCCATTTTTAGCCTTAAGAAGGGTATTTTGGTCATTTTGACCAAAATATGCTTAAGTGCCCCTTAAACATTGGAAAATTCAATAAGTTACCCTTAGTTAAATTATTATGTTCTACTGAACTCTTAGACTAATGATGTTAATAATAGGGATATTAAGTTAAGAAATCTTCATTTAGCCTTAATTAAGATACTTAGATCTTAAGTGATCATAAAGGAGTCACTTTGCCTTAATAATTGAATCTAATAATTTTAGATGTTAAATCTCAATTTAACAAGTGAAATTAAGTTAGTTCATGGGCTTAAATTCTAAAAGAAACACATTTAGTAAGTTAATTTAAGTCTAAAGTGATCAAACCTTAGATTTTAGATCTTAGATCTTAGACTTTAGATCTTCTACTTGAATTAAACTATCTTCAATTGAAATTCCTTAAATGAATTATTGTCTGAATATTTTAAAGCCTTCCATATGAGTATATGATTGATTCAATCTATAGGATAATGAAATTATCCTAAAAGATTGGATATAGATCTTAGATTCTCAAGTTCTTAATTGATTATTTTATCTTATAATCAGTAGAGTAGCCTTTCACTAAGTTCTTAACTCTTGGATCTTTTAGCTTATAAGATTCTTTACCTGTAACTTGGGTATTAAGTGTGAACCCTAGATTCTTATTAGGACATCACCTTGGATTTAGGATTTGAACACCAAAGTGGAGTTTAAGTCCAAAATCTTTAAATCTTGATTTACTTAATCAAGATTTGGGTAAGAGAGAAAAATATTAATAATTAGGTCGTAATTCATTTGTTTAAACCTTATAGTCATCATATGATTTTGAATTAGAACTTGCTAAGTTCTAATATTAACTTTAAGATTGTAAATCTGAGATTTTACTCGATAGTTGGATATTGGAGATCCTAAACTTGTATCTTCTCAGAATAGTTAGATTGGATAAATTAGATAATAATAAATATTACATAAGTCTAGATTGAGTCTCATGCTTACTTTGACTTGATAGTTTAGCATACCTTAGATATTGAGCCTTATTTCTTGAGCATAATAGAAGAACTTAGGATATGGATGATACATCCTAAGTTAGTGTTTGTAAAGCATATCATTCGTCTAGTTCTTGCAGTGCTTTTAGTTAGTAGAGTATGCCTTAGCTTAGTCTGCCTCTTCAGTTCTTGTATTGTTATAGAATAGTCTCAGGCCTAGCGTATTGGATGTCTAGGATGGTTATAGTTGAACTCTCAGTTCAGAGGCCCTGTATAGCCTATTATCTGGTATGGCAGTACTATGTCTTAGGCTTATTGCTACTCTAGCTTAATTTTCAATCTTATTTTTGCTTTGCCACATACATCAGTGGCCTTACTTGTAGTACTAGCTTGCTTTGCCACATGTCTCAGTAGCTTTATGTTACATCTGATTATTTTGTCCTTGCCACATGTCTTAGTGGTCTTTTCTTTTCATATTAATCTGCATGTTGTATGTATATTCTTACGGAGTAGCTATATATATTGGCATATTCAGGATGTTAGAATTTCTTATTATTTCAGCACTTGTGTCCTTTTATACTCAGCATACTTTAATGCGATCATAAGCATGTTAGGATCAGATTTACTATAATAGTTGCAGTTACTTTTACCTTTAGCTTCACCTTGCTTACTTTTGTGTTTCTTTTATGTTATTTTACATACTTGTTGATTGTTATAAATGGATAGTTTATAGTTACCCCATTTCTTTTATAACTTGTTGCACCCCATAATTGCTTGCATGTTAGATTAATCAAATGTGATATCTTTAATTAATCAGTTCATTTAAAATAGCCTAAAATGTACGTAGACAATTATCTAACTGTAACCTTTTTATTTTGTTGGCTAGGACCCTGGCATTTGTGATACCAACAAATATCAGATTCGGACTTGTTCGTGGGCAGTGCTGCAGGAGAGGAGCCAGTTCAGGAGGAGGATCGCTCTGCTATAGTTTAGATAGATTTTGCATTTTTATTTCAGTAAGATTGAGAGACCTTTATATTTTCTTTTAAATTCAGTCTGTAATAATTAAATTCTGGATGTATTTTACTTTCTGCACTTGTTCTGAGTTACTACTACTATTTCCATGTTTTTATATATATTATGTTATGCTTGTGGATGTTACATTTTATTCCTTGCTTCCTCTACTTTGATATATATTGATGTATGTTTATAGTTGCATTAGGTGACAAGTCCTTGGCTTAAGGCAAGTTGGGTTTCACCCAACTTTACTTGAGTTGAGGATTTGCCACAGTTGGAGTACCGTACTCTTTACCATTAGTATGGGGGACCCCACAATTGGTATCAAAGAACACCATAAGGTGTCAGAATGGGATCTATGATTCCTTTCTCCTAATTGACTGTTCTTCTGAATTGCAAACATTAATAAATGTAGCATCCATAACATAGTAGTATCAGTAACTTTATAAAAAATGTAGAAGAAGAATACTCACATCCTAACAATCAAGTCATCTTGAGGCTAATAAAAACCTAATATAATTCTTTCCTTAGAGTCAAATGGATTCTGGAGAGTCTGATGTGGACTATTATCTGCATGCCTTCAAGTTAGCTTGGAACTATAGTTTCAAATGGAGACAGGAGAGTAACTGGTAGATTGAAAGAGTTTCGACAAGAGGGACCTTGGTCTTGGACAAGCTCCTACATCAAGCAGTGTACCGAGGGCTTGACTTTCCTATATACGCAAAGGAATGGTTGAGCCGAGTGGAGTCAATCTTGGTATATATAGAGTGTCCCGAGTCACTCTACGTGGACATTGTAATGGATCTGATGCTGGATTATGTAGGAGTTTGGTGGTACAACACCATGAGGAGGCTCGAGAGGAAGCGTAAGAGGAAGAGTTAGGAAGTGACTTTTGAGGACTTTGGTATGGCCTTTAGGGCTGAGTATATTAAGGATATCTAAGTGTTAGTTAGGTCAATTATTATCTTTTGGCTTACATGATTCTAGTAAAATATGCTTCTTGACATTTTTTAAATCTTATGTAATCCTTTATTTCAGCAAGTAATGAAATTTTTTGATATCTATCGACTGTATTTATTCAATAAAATTCTAAGACATGGTTTGTATTACTTAAATAGAATGAATCCTGGATCACCACCTACCGTTACTCCTATCAAGAATATCATCGCCTCCAGTAGTTCTAATGATGAAGTAGCTCACCTGCGAGCAATGGTGGCAACCCTGTTGGAAAACTAAGCCCAACAAGCAATCGTCATGCAAAATATGATTAGTGATCATTCTGTTTCAGCCACTGTTGCTGCCCCTGCTCTGCAACCTACTTCTTCTTTCCATCACTCGATGGATAATCTCCTTCATAATTTCTTGAGGTTAAGACCTCTAACCTTTGGTGGGAATCTGTCACCAATGGATACAGCCGACTGGCTGAAGGCTGTGGAAAGGGATCTCATTAGTATGAAGATCCCGAACTCAGAAGCTGTCCATCTCGCTACACGTCTATTTCATGCGGAAGTAGAATATTGGTGGGAAGAGGTCCGAAACACCAAGTTTGCTGACTACGAATTGGAGGACATCCCATGGGATGAGTTCATCGAAGCCTTCAAAACTGAATTAATTCCCCCATCTGTTCAAAATATTATTGCAGACACGATTATATGGTTGACTCAAAGGAGTCGTTCGGTTGCTGAATATGAAAGGGAATTTCGTAGGTTGATTCACTTTGCGCCAGAAGTCACTCATTCTGAGTTAGCTAAGTGCCACCGCTTTCTCTGTGGACTCTGAGATTCACTGAAGGATCAGATCATGCCGCTCTGCCTGACTAGCTTCTTTAATCTAGTGGAAACAGCTAAAGTGATTGAGCATCACCAATCTGAAGGAGATCTCAAATGAAAAGTGTAAACGACTTTGAACCTGTAGGGAAACTTCAAGAGATACGGATCTAATCCTGCGAAGGTCTATCAGCTAGAAGCTGCACCGACTGCCGAACAAATTCAAAGCTGTACCAAGCCTTATCCATATGGCAAGTGTTACCACTTTGGCCAGAAGTGCTACAATTGTGGGCGCATAGGCCACAGGCTCTACCACTGTGACCATACAGAAACAGTGGATGGAGTTACAATGAAGTCATATCAGAAGAAGCAGGTGCTCAAAGTAACTCCGCTGAATTGGAGAGAACCAAATCTGGCTATAATGCCAGCACCTGTATCTGAAGTTGGTCCAGCACAGTCACCAGCTCCTAACTCTCAGAATTATCTCAGGAGGCAGACCAACAATCGTCCGGCTGGTCCTGCGCAAGTTTATGCCTTAACACCTATCGAAGCCGCAGAGGATAATAATGTGGTTTCAGGTACACATCTCTAAACTCCTCTTTTGACAATTACATTTACATACTTTAAATTGTTGCAAGTCATTAGAGAAATTCATATGAATTAGGCACACTTTATTTTAATAACCAGCCTTGTAACGTATTATTCAATACCGGTGCTAGTTATTCATTCATCTCTGAACGATTATTCTCCAAGATCGACGTAAGATCTGGATATCATCAATTATGTGTAAAAGAAGACGATGTCGGAAAGACTGCTTTCTGCACTCGTTATGGTCACTTTGAATTCTTAGTGATGTCTTTTGGACTCACTAATGCGCCATCAATTTTCATGGATTTGATACAACAAATTCTTAAGCCATACTTAAATAAATTTGTGATCGTCTTTATCGACAATATCCTCATTTATTCTAAAACCTTGGAAGATCATGAAGAACACTTGAGATTGGTGCTAGAAACTCTGAGTGAACATCAATTGTATGCCAAGTTCTCTAAGTGTGAGTTTTGGCTTAAGTCCATTACATTCTTGGGGCATGTAGTCGATGCCCAAGGTATTTGTGTAGATCAGAGTAAAGTGAGCGCTATTCAGGACTGGGTTCCACCTAAGTCTGTTACCGATATTAGAAGTTTCTTGGGATTAGCTGGATATTACAGAAAACTTGTCAAAGGCTTCTCTCAGATCGCTTTGCCTTTGACTAAGTTAACCCAGAAAGCCTGTTCCATTCATATGGAGTACTGAATGTGAGGATGCATTTTAAACGCTGAAGGATACACTCTCAACCGCTCCAGTTCTTGTTCTGCCCAAGGAAGGTTTAAACTATCAGGTATACACCGATGCTCTAGAATTAGTCTAGGCTATGTATTAATGTAAGAGGGCAAGGTAATCGCTTACGCCTCCCATCAGTTAAAACCCCATGAGAAAAATTATCCAGTTCATGATCTTGAACTTGCCACTGTGATCTTTGCTTTAAAGATTTGATGTCACTATTTATATGGAGTGCAGTATTCGATTTTCACCGATCATCAAAGCTTAAAGTACATCTTCACTCAAAGAAAATTGAATTTCCATCAAAGAAGATGGTTAGAACTCATCAGTGATTATGATCTTAGTATTCAATATCAGCCATGAAAAGCAAATGTGGTGGCCGATACTCTGAGCCGTCGTGCTACTCTATCCTCTATGATTGCATCTAGTTCCTCTATGATTGCATTTAGTTCCTTAAAGGTCAGCCCAATAAAAGGTGTCTACAGATTTGGCGTAGCTGGGAAACTCAGTCCCCGCTATGTTGGACCTTTTAAGGTTTTGGCCAAAGTAGGATCATCTGCCTACCGGTTAAATCTTTCTGAAGGCTTTGCAGCCGTCCACAATGGATTTCATGTATCATCATTAAGAAGATGTCTCAGAGACCCTTCTCATCTCATTCAACTTCCAGCAGTAGAGATCCAACCCGATCTTTCTTATGCTGAAGAACCTATCAGAATCTTGGCTCGTGATCAGAAGCAGCTAAGAAATCACTCGATTCCTATGGTCAAAATCCAGTGGAAGAATCGATCTCCGGAAGAATCTACTTGGGAGAAAGAGGTGGATATGCACAATAAATATCCATAACTCTTTACAAGACCAGGTACCATTCTTTTCCTTCTTACCCATTCCATTTAAAATTTTCAGTCCCCTTAGTACTTTCTTCACTTGAGTGATGTCGGGGACGACATCGTTCTTAAGTGGGGGAGTCTGTAACAACCCTAGTTGTTACCTTAGCTAAAACCAGATTAATTAAGCTAAACTAAGATTTGATTTTGATTCTATTAGACTCAATGGGTAATTTAAACCTAACAATAGAAGTTTGAAATCAATTGGAGCTAAATTGGGAATTTTGGTATTTTTGGCTATTTTCAAGCTCTGAAAAATACCTAAATTAAATTGATCTCCAAATTAAAATCTAACTTTATTTTTGAATTCCTCATACCCTAATTAGCTAAGGGTAAATTTTTAAGAATTTTTGGAGCTCATCTAAGCCTAAATTGGATTTATAAATTTAATAGAAATTAATGTAATTAATAAATAGATTTATAATAATTAATTTAATTATTTAATTAAAAATTAGGGCTAGGATTTGCTGTCATGACCACGGCAGATCCGCTGCGGGGTCCCGATAACAGCGCTTGGGAATGAACCCGTGGGACGCGCGGCACGCATCTTAGCGCAAACTATCAAACGATGGGATCTCCTCCGTGGGGCGATCTATTCCTAAGCATCGGATCCGTCACTCACATTCGATGACCTCTATCTATTTTATTTTAAGTACTCCATCAGTGCCATTCAGAGCCAACGGTCAATCCATCCGATGGCTCTGAAATCCACAGGCACTATGGTTCAGCGTCCACCTCCCGATCTTCCCACGCGCGCTGGTCCCCCCTACAGCCAAATCCTCCCCGCCTCATGGCAGTACGAGAAGACCCTGAATTCCCCCTTCTGCCCTTCATGCAACCTCCTACTAGTCGTGCTCTCCCCGAATTGCCTCCGGCCGTTGCACCCAAGGCTTCCCCTTGGCCCGAGCCTCTTCTCCAAGCCCAAGCTCTGGAAGCCACCCCCATACTTTCCTAGACCTATAAATACTCCCAGGATCTCATAGTGAGTCCCTTTGTTCACTGTTAATCCTTGATTGCTCAGCCAAATTCCCCCGTAGCTCCCGTCTCCCTCGGCGATTCCCGAGGCTTGGTGGAGCTCTGAACCGCTGATAGAGGGCCCGTCTGGTGTTCAGACCCCCTGTGAGCACTCGTCTACAAATTGGCAAGCTTCAGCTCTTTACCATTAGTACGGGGGACCCCACATTGGTAGTGAGATTGAGGATGGTAGAAGGGTATGGGAGCTACAGAAGTAGGAAATGGGTTCTGGTTGCTTTGTGTGGCCAACAACCTCTCTATCCACTTTGCTTGCCTTAAGTGAGTATCAACCAGTGTTGTAACTATTTCTACCAAAGCACTTATCTCTCCTTAAGAATAGCTTGATGCAGCAGGGGTGGAGGAAGAAGATCCAAGATTTATTTTTCTAGATTTAAAAATAATCAATTGCTTATGATAAAAGGAAAGTTTTCAAATGACAAAAATGACATTTTATTTAATTCTCCTAAAAATTCAAGTGGATGCAGAAATGAATTTAAGGACAAACAATGATTGAACTAAAATAAATATTATATCAAAAAATTAAAGAAAATGATATTCTATCTCGAAGGTCCTAAACTCTATCACAGAAGTATTCAGCGGTAAATGCTGCACAATAGTCATGGTAATTGGGTGTATGATGCACCTTACGGCAATCCTTTACTATCTTCAAGTAGGCTTTGTCCCACCAACACCATGCTTCATCCTAAAAAAGATCAGGTAGATTCATAAGGTGAGTATTGTTGGGACATTGAACGATATTGAAGGCGGAAGTGGCACGCTGTAACCATTCTCTGGCTAAGATGGGAAAATACAGCCCTCTATAGATAGGATAATACAACATCTTATTTAAAACAAAAGTTCCTTTATGAGAGACTCCTGCTATTGTTCTTCCATGAAGTTGTCCATATTGAAATTCTACTTCCCAGATTTCATCAAACCTTTTGGGGAAGTACTCGATGGTTGAGAGATTAAACGACATCCTATAGAATTTTCATAATTTATAAATTCTTCATTATTTAATTTAAGATTTTATTTGCTTTAAAAATTTATTATATTAAGCATTTTGTTATTAAGATTACTTCGAAGAGTTTGTTATAGTTTTAACTAAGTTGTTAAATAATATATATTTCTCTTTTCAGCTTATTTTCTAGGATGACATAAAAGTGATATTATGGATGTAAGTAAATGCACCTGATGTGATTGTATCCTCTTAGAGAATAGTCTATTAGGTATATAGGAATGAAATTCCAATCTAACACCTTATATTACTCTTTGATACCAATTGTGGCACTCTGCTCCACCACTCAGTGCAAAGGGAGTGTAAGATAGCGAAGGGACGGGTTGTCATTTAAAGATAACCCTAGATTAGTATTAACAAAGTAAATGTCTACTAAGAGGCCACTTACTTTACTAATACTAACACTACTAATATGTTTTAGTAATCAACTACTTAGATATACAATTGTGTCCTGAATTATCATATAATGATAATTATAATTCAGAGTACAATTAGACATATACAATAAATAAACAGAGTGCGAAAGTTGATAAAATAAAATATATCCTTTCATCATATTCAAGAAATAAACAAAAAATAGTATGAATATTACATCCCAGATGACATAGTTCTAAAATAAAATATACAATGCATAATTTAATTATTACATGTCATTATATAAATAATAAGTTTTAAGAAAGAAAGATTGAAATGAATGAATCGCTCCCTCCCAAAAAGTAAAACAAAATCTATGTAGCTGTAAAAGGGTTATTTTCATACTCCTGCTCCTCACCCGAACCTGCCTCCTCAACTGCTCTAAGACTGACATGTTAGTTTTTACATGTCAGGACCCCAGCCAAAAAAAAAATCTTTATTTGACAATTTATCTAAGTATATTTTAGGTTGATAATTTATTAATTTTAGAATATCACAAATCATCCTAAGTTATAAAGGGGCTACAAAGCTTCAATTGAAATGGTAAAAGTTATAAACAATACATTTATAACTAAATCAAAATATGAGGTAAGTAAACATAACTCAAATAAATAGTTGCAGAAACAGGTTAAGAAATTTATAAACTACTAAAATATAAGGAAAAGTCATAACATATATGATCAAACATATATGATAATTTTATTGATAAAAGTGTAGAAAGAATAAAGCAATACAGAAAACTAGTTTCATAATATGCTTGCACATAAAAAATTCTATATAAAACTAGAAACTGCTGAAAAATGCATAAATACTAAAAATAATGCAAATACTGTAAATGCTATAAATATGAAAATTAAATTGAACTATACTGAAAATAACATAATTGAATGAATCATAAAACATTTTATTTTAATTGAACATGTGCTTAAATTAGTCCTATCAAAATAGAAACTGGCTAAACATCGCTACAGAATAGGAAGTTTGTGGTGCCCCGCCCTGCCGCTCTACACAAAAGGAGTGTATTTAAGTGACAGGGTGGGTCATCACTAGGGGATAAGCCTGGATTAGCATTAACAAAGCAAATATATACTAAGAGGCCACTTACTTTACTAATGTTAATACTGCTAAGGTGTCAAGTAAGAAACTACTTAGACACATGATTGTGCTTTGAAATATCATATAAGGGTAATCATAATTTGAAGTACAAATAAGTAAGTGCTGATATACCTAAATTTAGTGTCCGTGCTTGTACGTAAGTGTACGTGGTTCAAAGTAATAATTTGGAATGGTAAGTTCTAGATTTATATTATCCACAGGGAACAATAGTTTTATTACTAAGTTTTATCTATATTCAATAATGTTTAGACAATTTGTATTTTGATTTTGGTGTGATTCATAATTTAACATGCAAATATTAAATTGAAGATACTATTTGATTTACGAAGAGAGAGTTGGGGGTTCATTATGTGACTCATAAGAACTTGGTGTTGTAATCATGTCATTGTAATTCATAAATTAATTTTACTATGCCTAATCAATAAAGTGAACATTGCCTTTCTTAGATTGGTCCTCTAATTCCGACAAGTTCAAATCCAATGCACAAGGAGAATACCCTAGGGGTACTACTTTGGAACATAGATTCTTATGAGATCATAGTTAGTTAATTTTGATCTCCTACATCTTGGTTACCAAAATATTCTTTTAGTTCAACATATCTCACTAGCTTTGATTTCCACCAATTAGCGCGTGCGCCACACATGCGTTTTAGATAAGTGAGAGGATTCATCAGACCCCATGGACTATGTCACATCATCCATAAGTATTCAATGATCTCTCCCTCCTTCTACTTTACTGAGCCACAGAGCATGATTGGAGGGGGCTTGTCTCACAAGCTTCAACTTCTCAGATGAGCTAAAAGAGTGGTGCTAATGGGCTTGAGAACTTGTTACGTAGCTCTCAACTCTATTGCACTCTCTCCTTGCTCTTATCCAATCAGTGAACATTGGTGTAACGATCCAATAATTATATAGGAGATTAATCCAAATATTGGGATGTTACCTTAGCACTCAATACTTGATTTGAAGGAAATAATTTAAGTATAAATGCTAAGTGGCCAAGTCACTTTATGAGTAGTTGTTAAGTTAAAATAAAGTTATAAAACTGAATGCAATAGAAGATACATGATAGGGAGATACTTGTAAATATAATATTGTAAGAATTTTCAATACAAGCAATTAGAATAATCCACTCATTCATCCCAAGAAGTTATAAAATAGTAAACACAACACAGGTTATTTAAGAGTAGGTAAGAGTAACTTAAGCAAACTCAAGCAGTTTATAATTTAATTATTACAAACCTATTACAAGTAAGAGAAAAATGAAGTAAGTAGGCCACTCTCTCATTTGTAATAAAATACAAGTAACAATTTAAAGATTAAGCAGAAGCAAAAATTCTTTATAAGCCCTTCAAGCACTTGGACTTGCATTACCTGAATCAAAGGGCTCTTGATCTATCATATTTTGGTATTTAAATATGATAGGGCAAAGCCAAAAAAGAAAAAGTGTAGTTAGACTAAACAGTCTAAGCACAATTTAAGATTATTTACATTCTTAAGTTAATAAGATATCACAAATATAATTTATAATTTAAACTAAGCTTTGGAGCTATAAAAGCTATCAAGTATCATAAAAAAGGAATTAAGCATAACTGTAAAGGAGACAATATGAAATAAGTTGAGTAAAAATACTCACTTATATATAAATCCTAGCATGCATCCAAAATTATTAAGGGAAAGCATCATAAAAGCTAGAAACTACTATGTGCATTAACGTAAATGAAAAGAAAGTAATATATGTAATGAAATTTATGCTAAGTAAGCAAATGAAATATAGTGAAGTATTAAATAACATTAAGCAACATACACTGTATTTTAAATGAACTATAAGTAAGCAAAACACAATACTGGAAATAGAGAGTATAAAGCATAGAAAATAAAGAAGTGTCTTAGACTCTTGATCTAAGATAAACAAGGCCTAGGCCTAAGAAAAGTAAGCATAACTAAATAGCTATGAAGAGATCTTACAATCAATAAGATTGTAAAAGAACTCTTATATTATTAGTTGAAGTTATATTTTGAAGCTATCTCATTCAGCGGGAGTACTCAACAGAATGAGATGAGGAGTTTAGCATGTATGCCTAACTAAATACATTCACATTTACCCTCTCTAAAACGTGAAGTCCTATTATAAGCGCTATCTTTCTTGTCCAAATTTGCTATAAGGCATTGTCCATAAAGTTTTAAAAAACTTTTTACTTATGCACAATGATCTTAAATGAATGTTCAAGGAAAAAGGCTCAAAGTTAAGCAAGCATTCAATAAATTTTAATAATTGTAAACTATATTATATCCTTTTGTTATCTAAAATTTAATAATCTACTTAATGATTAGAGCTAATTGAACTCCAAATTAGCTTACAAATATTAATCTTTAAGTCAATTTTGATAACAGTAGAAAGAAGATAAGTTTAGAAAATAGTATTTTCATATAATTGAAGTTCATCCTATACTAGTCATAAACTAATCAAATCAAATAGATTTATGATTAAAGTTTAAGAAAACTAGTACGGAAGAATTATGCCTATAAATTGCTAAGTTAATAAAAGTATAAGCTAAAGGATATTCTATAGCTTTATCTATTTAACTTATAAATAAAAAGTATCAACTTAATTCAATTATGAAGTTATCTAAGATTAATTAATATTAAATATTTGAAATTAAGAAAAGAGATAGATTATACCCTACATGAAACAATTTATTTTAAGATTATAGGAAATTAGAAATCTAAAAGCTTATCTGAAGTATGAAAGGAAGTTATTACTCTCAATCTAATTGATTGAGAATTAAAGTAGGAGGTTAAGGACTATTAAGTTGAACACTAGTCATCTAGGTAATTGCTTAAACACTAGTTAGAACAAAAGTTCTTTTAAGTGATCTTAACTTAGAAGATTGATATGTTAAACTTGATAGATTACAAAGTAAATTGAAAGGTTCTAATTTAACCTTACATGCAATCATTGGAAAAGCATAACACTTATAATTTAAGAATTTCATTCTAATTCTAGAAAATTTCGGCATGATCTCTTTTGTATTTGCTCAAAGTAAACACATACAATATCAATATATAAGTCAATCCATTACATGGAATTGACTATTTCCAGTTCTAATAATTTCAACAATTATAAAGGACAACAATTTATAAGTCAATCCGTTACATAGGATTGGCTATTTCTAGTTATAATAATTTTAACAATTGTAAAAGACATCAATTTATAAGTCAATCCATTACATAGGATTGGCTATTTCCAGTTCTAATAATTTCAAATAAGAATATTAAATGAGGCAATTTGCCAACCTTAGATTCACACATCCTAAATTGAATATTTATGAAAATAATAAGAGATATAGTAATCAATTTAGTAATAAAAATGGGCAGCATGATTTGACTTAATATGCCATATGTAATGGCATTTAGTTCAGCATTTCTATTGATAGTAGTTTATAACTTAACCTACGAGGAATAATAGTATTGAAGTTAGCATTTATATATAAAAGAAACAATAACCACTTAAACTGAATTCTAGCACAACATTTGTTTCTCATAATGCATTTAATGATAGAAGTTAGTTTAATTCAAACAATGTAAAGTATGGTATTAGATCCCGCATGATCCATTGGTTCTTTTATTTATATAATTGGCCACATATGGTTTTAATAAAAGAAGTAACATCATTTGATCCCATACGATCTTATTGATCTCAATTTAGAAATAAGAGGCAACATGTGATTATAAAAATTTAACTAACAACATTTGATCATATTAAATGAACTGAGAACATTTGATCACATTAAATGAACTAATAACATTTGATCACATGGATTTAACTAACAACATTTGATTCACATATGATCTCTTGACCTTTCTTTATAAAAGATGGAAACAACTTTATCACTTTAGAATAAATGACAATAATTGGTTCTCATATAATATGACAACATTTGATCTCATAAGATCTCTTTTAAAAGATGGCAGCAATTTTATCTTATATGATGCTCGGCAGCATGTGGATCTCGTAAACTATATGGCATCATTGAATCTTATATAATACATAGTAGCATGTGGATCTCATAAACTAGATGGCATCCTTGAATCTTATATGATACATGGCAGCATGTGATGTTAATAAGAGAAACAATAGTATAAATTCTAGTATACAATTGATGGCATCATATGATCTTACTCATAATATATAGCAGCATTCATTCTCTTATACAATTGATGGAAACATATGTTCTTAATCACAAATGATAGCCACACATATTCTCTTACACAATTGATTGTAACATATGATCTTACACATGATAGATTACAGCATTCATTCTCTTACACAATTGATGGCGGCATATGTTCCTACTCACAATTGATAGCAGCACATACTCTCTTATACAATTGATGGCAACATATGTTCTTACTCATAATTGATAGCAGCACATATTCTCTTACACAATTGATTGTAACATATGATCTTACACATGATAGATGGCAGCATTCATTCTCTTATACAATTGATGGCAACATATGATTTACATAAAAATAATGACAGCATTTATTCTCATATTCCCTTAATCTCACATTCATCTAATGTTTTGTATCCTATATGCAGTCCAATTTAAATAATACATTCTTAAATATCATTTATAGCAATTAAACAAATAAATACGCATTAATTATTACAATTAGCATATTGTATTCTAGCTTCATTTAATCCTTTTAAAGGATAGTAATTCATCACTCGTACTCTACAAAAAGAGAGGATGAATTATAATTAATTCAAAAACTAAAATCTGCTTCTAAGGAAGTCAAATAACAAGGCCTGATTTTGCAAGATATAAAACATTAGTCCTTAAGAATTAATATAAATGAAAGTGGAGACATCTTATGGATTCAAACTAAAAATAGACATTACAAATTAATTATGCATGTTAGAACTTCGTAGAATGGAGAAGGGAGTAAAGCATTCTATATTTGACATTTATTTTCTTTCCATGTTAACAATGTTGGGGTTTGATTGAATTCTGTTGAGTTCGATCGACATTATATCATAATGTGACAATTAAATTTACACAATAATTATCAAATTATAGAATAAAATGGAACTTAATTAGTTCATCTTGCGACTTATCATTTTCTGTTAAAAAAAAAGGAGAATAAAAATATGTTTATCTTCTCCATCTTAACTTATGAGAGACAATAAATTAGTTATCAATACTTGGCTATCAAAGTAAGAATGGAATGCATAAGTACGGTTTACTACTTGATCCTAGTCGGCTGAATGAATTTATGGTGTATTCATTCGATTTCTGTGAAGTTAGTAATTATATTTAAGTTAATGGTATTCATATGTTAAAAACAACACATAAGAACAAGACTGATTTCTGTCAACAAAAGAAAAATTTCAATCAATCACTCAACAAATATGGATTCCGACACTGTGAAACATCATCAATAGATATCTTCCTCCCTAATGAAGCTTATTTAATATCTTAGATATACCATGTCGATCTGAGTATTGATCCTAAGTAAAAAATCGAAGCATAATATATGAAGAAATTTATATAGCTAATTAAATCCCCAAAGAGGATATATGCAACAAGGTATGAGCTACATTCAACGCACCTTGCACCTGTGATCTATTCAGCTTGAGTTGAAGAATACTCGTAGAAAACGAGAATCACCAAACGTTCATAGCTATCCACCCTCAGGTCTTTGCTCTCGCAACAGCTTTTAGATGCGTTCGGAGGAAAATGGATTGCCTGAGGAGATAACTCACAAAGGAAGAGGCCAGCTATCATGGAGGTAGTTCCTCCACTCATCTGTACCTTTGCGTGCAGTCGTGCGAAAAGTGAAGTAGGCGAACAGTGGCTATGCGAGAAATGTTCGACCTACTTTTTGATCGAACAGTCTATGGTATTGATGCACAAGGATAAATCACGGCCGTGGGATCGTTTATTAAACTTCAACGATCATATCTTATTTTCTAGATCGAGCTGTTATATTCAAATAAAGTAATTCGACGATCTTTAATGAATGCTGAACGCTGCTCGCCATTATATGGTTTGCAGCGAATCCCCGTTGTTTTATGTAAAGCCGCCGGAAGTATTTTTAGATATATAATATATACTAATTTAATTAAATAATGTATTATAGTAATTAATTTATTCAATTATTTACTTAATTCTAAATATCTAAACGTACTCTAAAAAATCTTAAAATTTCACACTTACCTAATCGAGGGGTGAGAAACTCAAAGATACAAACGGATTTTTGATTGGAGGTATATTTAATTTACTTAATTTTTTTTGGGTATTAAAATATTATAAAATATTTGCGAAAAATTTGACGACTTCCAAACACTTCCTAAATACCACCCACAACTATTTTGGGCGTGGTGAGTCCAGTGGCGGACTCTGTTTTCGATTTTGAAGTCAAAATAAATTCGGTATTTTCAGAATTATTAGAAAACCAAGAAATGTTGAAAATTATCAAACAGTCTCTAAATTGCATGAAATTTGAGGTGGAGACTCCTAACTCTATTATAAGAGTATTGAAAGATGTTTGGAGTCAATTAGGTCAATAATTGGTGTGTAACAATATCTGGATTGTTACAGACTCCCCACCTTAAAAAGAGTGTTGCCCACGATACACAACAATTATAATATATAAATGTAAATCCTAGAAGGAAGTCTAATTAAAACTTAATTGAAAATAGGAGAAATATGATTACCTGATTAATGAAAGAACTCTGGAAATTTCTTTTACACATCTTCCTAGTTCTCCCAAGTGGCTTCTTTATCAGTATGATTTTGCCACTGGATCTTGATCATAGGAATACTACAATTCCTTAATTGCTTAAGATCTCTTCCCAGAATTGTTATAGGCTTAACAATCAATATCAGATTGGGTTGCAGCTCCATTGCTGGTATCTGAACATGCTGGCTAGGATCTAATAGTGTAACAACCCTAGTTGCTATCTTAGCTAAACTTAGATTAATTAAGCTAAACCAAGCTTTGATTTTGATTTCATTAGACTCAATGGGTCATTTAATCCTAACCCTAGAAGCTTGGGATCAATCGGAGCTAAAATGGAAAATTTGTATTTTTGGCTATTTTTAAGCCCTAAAAAATACCTAAATTAATTTGATCTCCAAATCAAATCTAACTTTATTTTTTAATTCCCCACCCCCAAATTAGCTAAGGGTGAAATTTTGGGAATTTTTGGAGGTCATTTAGGCATATTTTAGATTTAATTTAAATTGGTTCAATTGCAATTTAGGGTTTTAAACAATTTGTAATTTCAAATCCACCCTCCCTCCAACGGTCGGTTGACCCCAAACCACGGGCACCATTCGGGCCATCCATCCCGCGGATTCAATCCAACGGCCCGCACCTTCGATCAAGCCCTCCTCATCTCGACCGTTCCGCGGTTCCGGGATTCTAATCCAACGGCATTCAAGTAATCACCTTAAGTGTCCCCGATCGCCATTCGATCCTTGGGTCCTATCCGATGGCCGATCCAGCCTCCTCGCATGGACGTTAGATGTCAGGAGATCAAAGCTGTTCCGCGTCAACGGGCGATCCATCAGATGGCCCTGGCGACCCCGCGACTGTAGATCGTCTTCCTCCCCAGCTCGCGCTCGACAGCTAAATTTCCCCTGTACAGCCACGTCCTCCAGCCGGTCTGCCACTCTTGTACCACATCAGGAAGGCCGTTGTGACCTTGCCCTAGCCTCCTTAGCAATCCCAGCCAAGCTTGAGGCCCAGTCCACCCCAATTTTGGCAATTGAGGGAGCACCCTCGGGCCGAGCCTAAGCCATGGCTCCCGACCTCAGCAGCCACCCTGGACCTCCCAATAGCCTATACAAACCCTCAAAGATTTACAGTGAGTCCCTTTGCTCATTGTAAACCCTGAATTAGCAGCTGAAGTCCCTAGATCTCCCGTCCTACCTCTGTAATTCTCGGAACTTTAGAGGCTGCGAACTACTGATAGAGGGCACGTGTCTGGTGTTCAGACCCCCTGCTAGCTCGTGGCAATCCTCAGGAATCTCCAGCTACACCTAAGTCCCCTTAGCTGATCCTGCTAATTGTCCTCAGGTACAGCCTTCCGCCATTGAATTCCATGGATTCAATTCTCCATTCTGTCTCTGAATGAGCTCCTAGATGTCACCTAATTAGTCATAGCCACTTAGGGAACCAGTCATGATTGTTGCCTGGGGCTAAGCTAGCTCGAATTGATCGTATCGATCGATTGAGCTAGCAGCCAAGCCATGGCTGAGTCCGAGTAAGGACCCAGTGATCAGCTGCACCCGAGGTTATGAAACCATGGGGGTTCGACTCGCCTCACCTCCCTGAAGGTGTAGGCATTGAGCCCCGATCGGTTAATGCCTTCTGTGAGGAGAATTATCTGCTCACAGCAAACCCTAATCGACTATAAATTTGGTGCCTCGGTCGATTAGCACCCCATCGATTGGGTGCATCCCTGATGGGGTTTCTTAGTCCAATCGTTACGTCCAAGCTCCAGGAATGTGTAGGGATTGAAAGGAGCCGCCGCTGTCGCCTGGATCCCCAGGTATTTGGGCATTGAAGTTCTCTGGGGCGGACCCATCGAGAGGAAGAAGACGACTGATCTTGGGCCGGGCCGACCCCGACCTGTGTCTTTTGATTTTGGGCCGCGATTAATAAACGAATTATAGAATTAAATTTTCTATGGTTATTAAGTTAATAAATAATAAACCTATAGTTTTAATTTAAATAAACATACAGATTAAATTAATTAAATAACTTTAGTTATATTGATCCAAATGGTATGATCTAATATACCATTTGAATCAGAAAAATGCAAGGAATCTAAATATAAAATAAAATCACTGATCTAATGGTTGGATTTAAAATAATTGCTTAAACCTTTTCTATTTTTATTTAAATCTTAATAAATTCAATTAATGACCAAACTAATTAATTAAGGGCTCTGATTGCTCAGTAAACCCTAAATAACAATTACAGACCCTTAAAACCAATTTTGGACATTTAATTTTCTTAATCACTCCTTAATCATCCTAATTAGGGATTGGTGAATTAAACCCTAATTTAGTCCCTGATTTTGGGTAAATTAATCCCTAATACTATCCTAAGTCTATTATAACCGATGGGTAGGGTTGGATTGCCCTAAGAATACCTAAATTCACTTGTTCAAATTCCTCCCAAGGAATATATTCTAGGCATGTATCAGAAAAGCGTGCCTTCATCCCACCAAAACTCAGCCTCTTCCTTAAAAAGGTGAGTGGTTAATATCAAACTTTTGCTCTCTGGGCACTTTATACTTCCTAGGAGTTTCTCTACCGCACTAATCCAATTGGCGGCTTCCATTGGGGAAGCTTGGCCATTAAAAGTAGGTGGATTTATGCATAGAAAAGCTAGTAGAAAGGCATCTGCTACTGGGCCTGGGGTAGGTGGTAGAGGAGCAGATATTACCTTAGATGCATGAACAGGAGTTTCCGGTAATGTAAGACAAGGAGGAAGTAGTACTTGTGAAGATTACGGTAGGATGGGAGAAGGGAAAGGAGAAACAGAAGATGGTTGAGAAGGATTGCTTGTGGAAGTTATTCATTCTGCAGCCCTTGTTTGGGCCTCTATCATGGGTTTGAATAATCCTATAATTTGCCTCATCTCTTCTTGAAGAAATGGGTTACTTGTTTCAGCATCCTTCACTATTGAGGAAGATGGATCTGCTTGATCTATGTTCATTCTATTAAATAAGGAAAAGAATTTGAATTCAGAATAAATAGAAAAGGAAACTCCTCATGAAGTTCTTTAAAAGTTTGTAGTACTTAGAAAGAGTACATATATTGTTTGGAAATAAAAGTTACAAGTCATAAACAACTTTGAAATGAATACAAATGTATTCTAGTTCAGACTCTAGATTATTTCACCTTAGAATCAATTACTTAATTCAAATAAGATTTAATAAGTTTGTTTACTTTTCTAAGGTGACACTCTTTAATTACTTTTACCTTTTTGTGTTGTTTCCTTGGATGAGTGGATATTACTTTTTAACTTAACATTCTCAACGTTGGTTCTAATACCAACTGTAATGACCCCAATAATTGGATAGGAGATTAATCCAAATATTGGGATATTACCTTAGCACCCAATAATCGATTAGAAGGAAGCAATTTAAGTATAAATGCTAAGTGGCCAAGTCACTATATGAGTAGTTGTTAAGTTAAATAAAGTTATACAACTGAATGCAATAGAAGATACATGATAAGGACATACATGTAAATATAATATTGCAAGAATTTTCAATACAATCCATTAGAATAATCCACTAATTCATCCCAAGCAATTATAAAATAATAAACACAACACAGATTATTTAAGAGTAGGTAAAAGTAACTTAAGCAAACTCAAGCAGCTTATAATTTAATTATTACAAACCTTTTAAGAGTAAGAGAAAAAGGAAGCAAGTAGGTCATTCTCTCACTTGTAATAAAATACAAGTAACAATTTAAAGATTCAGCGAAAGCAAAAATTCTTTATAAGCCCTTCAAGCACTTGGACCTGCATTACCTGAATCAAAGGACTCTTAATCTATCATATTTTGGTATTTAAATATGATAGGGCAAAGATAAAAAAGAAAAAGTGTAGCTAGACTAAATAGTCTAAGCAGAATTTAAGATTGTTTACATTTTTAAGTTAATAATATATCACAAACATAATTTATAATTTAAACTAAGCAGCGGAGCTATAAAAATTGTCAAGTATAACAAAAAAGGAATTAAGCATAACTAGAAAGGAGACTGTATGAAATAAGTTGAGTAAAAATACTCATTAATATATAAATCCTGACCAGCATCCAAAATTGGTAAGGGAAAGTATCATAAAGGCTAGAAACTACTATGTGCATTAACGTAAATGAAATGAAAGTAATATATATTCAATGAAATTTATGCTAAGTAAACAAATGAAATACAGTGAAGCATTAATAAAAATTAAGCAACATACACTGTATTTTAAATGAACTATAAGTGAGCAAAATACAATGCTAGAAATAGAGAGTGAAAAGCATTGAAAATAAAGAAGTATCTTAGACTCTTGATCTAAAACAAACATAGCCTAGGACTATAAAAAGTAAGTATAACTACACAATTATGAAGAGATCTTATAATCAATAAGATTGTAAAAGAACTCATATATTATTAGTTGAAGTTATATTTAGAAGTTATCTCATTCCGTGGGAGTACTCAACAGAATGGGACGATGAGTTAAGAGCGTCTGCCTAACTAAATACAGTGGGGGGTCGAACATTCACATTTACTCTCTCTAAAATGTGAAGTCCTATTATAATCGCTATCTTTCTTGTCCAAATTTTCCATAAGGCATTCCCCATAAAGTTTTAAAAACTTTTTATTTATGCACAATGATTTTGAATGAATGTTCAAGGAAAAAGGCTCAAAGCTAAGCAAGCATTCAATAAATTTCAATAATTATAAACTATGTGATATCCTTTTGTTATCTAAACTTTAATAATCTACTTAATGATTAGAGCTAATTGAACTCCAAATTGACTTATAAATATTGATCTTTAAGTCAATTTTGATAAAAGTACAAGGAAGATAAATTTGGAAAATAGTATTTTCATATAATTGAAGTTCATCCTATACTAGTCATAAACTAATCAAATCAAATAGATTTATGAATAAAGTTTAAGGAAACTGTGAGGAAGAATTGTGTCTATAAATTGCTAAGTTAATGAAAGTATAAGCTAAGGATATTCTATAGTTTTACCTATTTAACTTATAAATTAAAAGTATCAACTCAATTAAATTATGAAGTTATTTAAGATTAATTGATATGGAATATTTGAAATTAAGAAAAGAGATAGATTATACCCAACATGAAACAATTCATTTTAAGATTGCAGGGAATTAGAAATCTAAAAGCTTATCTGAAGCATGAAAAGAATTTATTACTCTCAATCTAATTGATTGAGAATTAAAGTAGGAGGTTAAAGACTATTAAGTTGTACACTAGTCATCTATGTAATTATTTAAACACTAGTTAGACATAAGTTCTTTTAAGTGATCTTAACTTAGAAGATTGATATGTTAAACTTGATAGGTTACAAAGGAAATTGAAAGGTTCTAATTTAACCTTACATGCAATCATTGAAAAAGCATAACACTTATAATTTAAGAATTTCATTCTAATTTTAGAAATTTTGGCATGATCTTCTTTGTATTTGCTCAAAGTAAACACATACAATATCAATATATAAGTCAATCCATTAGATAGAATTGATTATTTCTAGTTCTAATAATTTCAACAATTATAAAGGACAATAATTTATAAGTCAATCCATTACATAGGATTAGCTATTTTCAGTTCTAATAATTTCAAAAATTATAAAGGACATTAATTTATAAGTCAATTCATTACATAGGGTTGGCTATATCCAGTTCTAATAATTTCAAATGAGAATATTAAATAAAGCAATTTGCCAACCTTAGATTCACACATCCTAAATTGACCATTTATGAAAATAATAAGAGATATAGTAATCAATTTAGTAATAAAAATGGGCAGCATCATTTGACTTAATATGCCATATGTAATGGCATTTGGTTCAGCATTTCTATTGATAGTAGTTTATAACTTAACTTGCAAGGAATAACAGTATTGAAGTTAGCATTTATATATAAAAGAAACAATAACCACTTAAACTAAATTCTAGCACAATATTTGTTTCTCACAATGCATTTAATGATAGAAGTTAGTTTAATTCAAACAATGTAAAGTATGGTATTAGATCCCACATGATCCATTGGTTCTTTTCTTTATCTAATTGGCCATATATGGTTTTAATAAAAGAAGTGACATCATTTGATCCCATGCGATCTTATTGATCTCACTTTAGAAATAAGAGGCAACATGTGATTATAAAAATTTAACTAACAGCATTTGATCATATTAAATGAACTGAGAGCATTTGATCACATTAAATGAACTAATAGCATTTGATCACATTAAACGAACTAATAGCATTTGATCACATGGATTTAACTAACAACATTTGATTCACATATGATCTCTTGACCTTTCTTTATAAAAGATGGAAACAACTTTATCACTTTAGAATAAATGACAACAATTGGTGCTCATATAATATGACAACATTTGATCTCATAAGATCTCTTTTAAAAGATGGCATCAATTTTATCTTATATGATGCTCGGCAGCATGTGGATCTCGTAAACTATATGGCATCATTGAATCTTATATAATACATAGTAGCATGTGGATCTCATAAACTAGATGGCATCCTTGAATCTTATATGATACATGGCAGCATGTGATGTTAATAAGAGAAACAATAGTATAAATTCTAGTATACAATTGATGGCATCATATGATCTTACTCATAATATATAGCAGCATTCATTCTCTTATACAATTGATGGAAACATATGTTCTTACTCACAAATGATAGCAGCACATATTCTCTTACACAATTGATTATAACATATGATCTTACACATGATAGATGGCATCATTCATTCTCTTACACAATTGATGGCAGCATTTTTTCCTAGTCATAATTGATAGCAGCACATATTCTCTTATATAATTGATGGTAACATATGTTCTTACTCACAATTGATAGCAGCACATATTCTCTTACACAATTGATTGTAACATATGATCTTACACATGATAGATGGCAGCATTCATTCTCTTATACAATTGATGGCAACATATGATTTAAATAAAAATAATGACAACATTTATTCTCATATTCCATTAATCTCACATTCATCTAATATTTTGTTTCCTATATGTAGTCCAATTTAAACAGTATATTCTTAAATATCGTTTATAGTGATTAAACATATAAATACGCATTAATTATTACAATTTGCATATTGTATTCTAGCTTCATTTTATCCTTTTGAAGGATAATAATTCATCACTTGTACTCAACAAAAAGAGAGGATGAATTATAATTAATTCAAAAACCAAAATCTGCTTCTAAGAAAGTTAAATAACAAGGCCTGATTTTGCAAGATATAAAAGATTAGTCCTTAAGAATTAATATAAATGAAAGTGGAGACATCTTAAGGATTCAAACTAAAAATAGACATTACGATTTAATTATGCTTGTTAGAACTTTGTAGAATGGAGAAGGGAGTAAAGCATTCTATATCTGACATTTCTTTTCTTTCCATTCTAATGATGTCAGTGTTTGATCAAATTCTGTTGAGTTCGATCAACATTATATCATAATATGACAATTAAATTTACACAACAATTAACAAATTATAGAATAAAAAGGAACTTAATTTGTTTTCTTGCAACTTATCATTTTCTGTTAAAAAAAAAAGGAGAACAAAAATATGTTTATCTTCTACATCTTAACTTATGAGAGACAATAAATTAGTTATCAATAATTGCTTATCGAAGTAAGAATGGAATACATAAGTATGGTGTACTACTTGTTCCTAGTCGGCTGAATGAATTTATGGTGTATTGATTCGATTTCTAAGAAGTTAGCAATTATATTAAGTTAATGATATTCATATGCTAAAACAACACATAAGAAAAGGCCTGATTTCTATCAACAAAAGAAAATTTTCAATCAATCACTCAACAACTTTGGATTTTGACAATTTGCATCTAATTTAATCATATCGCTTGATTGATTCGAACTCGATCTGAATTGATCGAGGTCAAAATAATAACTATCGATTAGGTGGATAATAAAATTGAACTTACTCCTCATTCTAAAACTCCCATAATACTAAAAACAGAAATGAAATATGTATATATATATATATATATATATATATATATATATATATATATATATATATAATATGCAGAGATTGATGGATTGAGCTTTAAATCAGATGTAATAGATCTAATTTAACTCATAATTTTATATTCAATAATAATAAGAATGTAAGAAATAGTAGAAATATAGGTTATGGCAATTGGCTTTAGGTCATGAAAGAACGCCACTGTGAAACATCATCAATAGATATCTTTCTCCCTAATAAAGCTTATTTAATATCTTAGATATACCATGTCGATCTGAGTATTGATCCTAAGGAAAAACTCGAAGCATAATATATGAAGAAATTTATACAGCCAATTAAATCCCCAAAGAGGATATATGCAATAAGGTATGAGCTACATTCAACGCACCTTGCACCTGTGATCTATTCAGCTTGAGTTGAAGAATATTCGTAGAAAATGAGAATCACCAAACGTTCACAGCCATCCACCCCCCAGGTCCTTGCTCTGGCAATAGCTTTTAGAAGTGTTTTAAGGAAAAGGGATTACCTGAGGTGATAACTCACAAAGGAAGCGGCCAGCTGTGATTGAGGTAGTTCCTCCACTCGTAGGTACCTTCGTGTGCAGTTGTGCGAAAAGTGAACTAGGCGAACAGTGGCTATGCGAGAAACGTTCGACCTACTTTTTGATCGAACGGTCTACGGTATTGATGCGCAAGGATAAATCACGGCCGTGGGATCGTTTATTAAACTTCGACGGTCAAATCTTATTTTCTAGATCGAACCGTTATCTTCAAATAAAGTAATCTGACAGTCTTTAATGAAAGCTAAACGTTGCTCGCTGTTATATAGTTTGCAGCGAATCCCCATTGTCTTATGTAAAGCCGCCGGAAGTATTTTTAGATATATAATATATACTAATTTAGTTAAATACTATATTCTAGTAATTTATTTATTAAATTATTTACTTAATTCTAAATATCTAAACGTACTCTAAAAAATCTCAAAATTTCACACTTGCCTAATTGAAGGGTGAGAAACTCAAAGATAGAAATAGATTTTTGATTGGAAATATATTTAATTTACCTTTTTTTTTTTGGTATTAAATATTATAAAATATTCGCGAAAAATTTGACTACTCCCAAACACTTTCAAAATACCACCCTTAACTAATTTGGGCATGGAGAGTCCAATGGCGGACTCTGTTTTCGATTCTAAAGTCAAAATAAATTAGGTATATTTAGAATTATTAGAAAACTAGGAAATATTAGAAATTGCCAAACGGTCTTCAAATCGCACGAAATTTGAGGTGGAGACTCCTAACTCTATTATAAGAGTAATGAAAGAGGTTTGGAGTCAATTAGATTACTAATTGATGTGTAACAACATCCGAGTTGTTATAATTGGTGCATAAGTCTTTTAATGTTGTATACAAAGATTTTAATTCTAGATTTAGTTTATTAATGATTTACATTTGATAATCATTCCAAGTATTCAATTAAAAGTACATAGAAATTTAGCTCAAATTTTATTCATTTGCAAATTCAACATACAACACCATACACCTTGCTCAGTACATAATTACAGCCCAACCCTCTCCAAGGAGGGTTTAGCCTTCCATTACAATTTTAAGACAACAAGAAATATAAAATAACATGAACCTTGACATCGGTTCACAAATTAAGAAAACAGGATAGGGATGAAAAATGGTACTAGGAATAGCCCTGAATTTTTTGGATTCTCTTAGTTCTTTCTCCTTCCTTCTCTTCTGTTCTCCCAGTTCATCTGCTTTTCTTCCATCTTGAACTTGCAAAGCCATTATGAAATTTCTTCTTTGGAGAGTTCTCCTTCTCTTTTCTGCAGCAGCTTATATTTTGGATCAATAAATATCAAAATTGGGAACCCTTCTTTAGTTTCAGAATGCTGTTTATATAGGGATCCCCTTAACTTTGTGCATAAATTCTGTTTGACCTTTCCTCTCTTAACTTCATGGAAGATATTTAATATTATTCCTTTATTCCTCTTAGATACAACATGTTTTATTGTTATTTCAATTTCCAAACAGCTGAGGCAGGCCAAAGGTTGGAATTTGCGGCCTTCCCTATGCTGTTATTAATGTGAATTCTAGACATTTCTGCATCGGCCACTGCGGTGCACTGCAGCGGTCGCATTTCATTTATGCTATGCAGGGCTCCAGGAAAATTGTTTTACTGGGGATCCGTCGTAGCGCGTTGTGGCAGCCTAGTTTAAATATTATTCTGTTGCAGCACGCTATATTGAGTCAAGTTAATTCAGTTTCTTGCCACAGCATGCTGAAGCAGTTTGAGTTTCGAATTCACTGTTCAATTAATTTTTCCCTTGATTTCATATGGGTCTCCTTAAATGACATTGTAGCCCGCTATAGCATGCAGAGGCAGGCTACAACGAATTTGCTCCCATGTCACTTTTATTATTCATAAGGGCTGGCGCGCTAGGAGCGCGCTATACCGGTGCAAAGTTCAAAATTGCGGATTTTTACTATTCTATTAATTCTTTATATTGTTTTAATTAATATTCTTGAAGTGCCACCATGGCCCGCTATGGCGCGCTATAGCGTGCAACAGCGATTTTCTTCCAGGTTGTGCAGGTCAAGTCCAGGCCTCTCCTTTTTACTCATCCACCATGGCGCGCTACAGTGCGCTGTGGCGCGCCACTACGGTTTTTATCCAGAATTTCATTTTCCAGCTCTAGCTTGCCTTCTCTCCAATTTTTTCTGAAAATATAAGAATTCTCATCAAGGTATGCAGGTTCATATGGTGTTTTATATTTTTTTACGTCTATAGTTTACTATAAATTTTGGATTTATCACACCCCCACACTTAAATTCTTGCCCGTCCTCGAGAAAGCTCAAAGTGGATTTTCTAATTTTTTTAGTTATGGATTCAATTTAGGATGTTAATGTGAAATTCTTATGTCACTGAATATTACTTTAGGTTGGCATGATTTCCAGATTTCCAACCACTACTATCTTCCTTATTCAGGTTCTAAGCACTTGTTCATTTCTAGTTTCCAATCTCGAATGGTTAATTCTTATTCTTCATCTGGGGGTAGGTAATTACCTTTGAATTTTTAGTTCCATCTAGTCATTGGTGAGTGACAAGAGTTTTGTGCCATGCGTGCTCCTTCTTATGAATCACAAAGAACATAACCATTTATATGAGAGATATTTTTCTTCATCCTATTTTCTAATATTTTTTTATTTGAGAGAGATATTTTTCATCATCCCTATTTCATTTTTTTAAAATTTTAGCTCAAGGGAGAGATAATTTTCATCATCCTTAATTCAATTTCTTATGATCATTAAGTCCTACGGGAGCCTAGCACACTCATATGTTCACTCAAATTTTGCCAATTGCTGGTTTTAATTCCTTAGATTTCCCCACCCCCACACTTAGAGTTCAACATATGTTCATTTTAAATCCTTAGAAACTAAAATTCACTCAAGCTCTTTACCTTATTTTGGAAGTGTAGGGTTGTCATGTCAATTGATCACCTTAGTTTAAGCATAATTAATGACTTAATATTTTACATTGAAGTTCAATATTGAATTCATACAGTGATTACTTCAGAAAATTTAATTGTAATATAGTCACAGCAACAATGAGGGTGCAACAATTCAAAAAAAAATTTATTGAAAAAGAGAACAAAACAAAGAAAATAGAAAATAAAAACTAAAACAAAAAAATAGAAAAATAGAAAATAGTACAACCTGTTAATCATTTTGCTACTGAGCGTCTTCTTCCTCTTCGCCAATATGCCAATATGTATAGTCCACTAGCCAGTCATTGTCCTAGATGGGGTCGCCAATAGGAGGTCGTGGCAGTCCAGATCCATCCAGTCCTCCACGCAAGCTCAATTCTTAAGACATTGTTCCAAGAGCGCCGTGGAATTCCATTTGGAACTAGCGCTGTCGTGCGACTTCCCCCCTTATGAAGCTCATGTCTCGCGCCATGGCCACCCCCAAGTCCCTTTAATGCACATATATACGCATCATCATTTTATGCACCGTAGTCCTATCAGTAGAGCTTGAAGCTTCTCCTTCCTCCCCCCTTCTCTGCTTAGCTCACACCCCCTCATGGGTGTGAGTTCTCAAATGGGTCATGGTCTAGAGGAACACGGGGAGGGATCATGTGGCGCCCCACCTCTTAATCCACAAGATTAAGCTAAAGGGTGGTCACTTTGGCAAATCTCTCACTTAACATTGGATTAGGTGTAAACCCTATTCCACTAGTAAGGAAGAGATAAGCTAATGGATACACGCTATGTAATCAGTTACTAAGCAAATATAGAATCAAATTGTGGAAGCAAAATAAAGTAAATATGCATCCAATTTATCACAATAAATAGAGAAAATGCAGCATACAACTCAGATTAAATAGTACAGTAAGTAAAACACAGTCAGATGGTACCTATATTATTATAACATTAATTAAGTTTAAATGAAAAAGATAAATCTCTCATCCTCACAAAATAAAAGGGAGCTAAGCTAAGGATCTCCAGCAGCAGCATGCTTCTCTTCCTGAATCTGATCTTCAGAAGGCTCGACTACCACACATAACTCAGAATCTACTATTGTTGGTTTTACAATGATAGGGCCCCATACAAAGAAAAGAAAAAATTTGTTAGACATATTACGTAAGTACATTTTTGGCTATTAATAGTTCATGAGTTTTATGATATCACCATTTTACTTAAACTATAAAAACAAGTAAAGCGTAAGGGTACAACAAGCATACAAAGGAGAAGGATAAGTTACAAATACATTATTTATAACTAAATAAGATTAGAGGCAAAAAGGCACACTTCATGTAAACTAAGTAAGGATAGGTATACATGTATAATACAGTAAGTAAAAGTACTGAAAGAAAAATCTAATCATAAGTATGCTGATGATCATATGATTTATGTTGATTTAAAAGAATTTAATCCATTAGTGGTACATATAAGTAAGCAATAAAAGTATAGCATCCTATAATATATAAGTAAATAAGTAGAGCAAGGTAGACTAAAGTCAAGTACGATGGTAAACTTGAAATAATGAATAGTAAACAGTAAACGGTAAACGGTAAATAGTGAACAGGTATATAAGTATTGCCATATCAGAAGAGGGCTAATCTAGCCTACTAATATCAAAAGGATTCTTAGCATCAACACGGAGGCTAAGGCTGACAAAATATTCTTAGCGTCAATTGAGGCTAGGCCAGGATAATAGAACATAAACTAAATTGAAGAGACAATAATCACAAATGTATAAATATTTTAGTTATTTACTTTACTTCTATGGATATATCCAGAAGTAGTAGAGGAGTCAAGCACGTCTGCAACATTGTATGGGTTCCAAACTTAGCACAACACTCCTCAATGAGTAATGCCAAGTACTCCATATTTCTCCTTACCCCTATCCATTAGGGTAAAATGCACCAGATTAATAAGTAACTGAACCCAATGCAAATATTATCCTAATATTCTATATTTTTATTTCATTCAACAATATTATCTTGTATGACATATTCAATGAATAAGACACAAAATACAAAGAATGCGAAAACACAAGTAAGACAATAGTGGGCAAGGGACTCTACTGCACATGGTGACATCAATTATTATTTATTAAACCATTATAACTATTCCAAGTTACACAAGTTCAGGATCTCTAATTTCTACTATCGAGTGTAACTTAGAAGCACGATCTTATAAGTTAAAAGCAATTAGAACTGATCATGTTCTAATTTAATTCAATCAATAATGACTATAAGTTAAATAAGAAATCATTATGTCCTAATTAGTGAATTTAGACATTCTAAACTAAGATCTGATCAAGATCTACTAAACTAAGAATTATGCATTAAACACCACGAATTGGAGTTAATCTTATAATCTCAAGGTAATACTTAAGGACTATGGTCTAAATGAAAATTGTGAACTAATGATTAAGACAAATCTTATCAAGCAAAATTAAGGCTTGATAAGATGAATATCCTAGTCTAAATCTAAAATTGAAAGATAAAATAATCATAATTAAAGTATAAAAATATAGAAATTAATAAAACTAAGGTTCCATTCATTGAATAACTCACTTTATTCAATGAATAAAATCTAACCTAGTATCTATTCCTAATCTTAAGGAAAAGGTTCTAAAGTGAAGTGTAGATCATAAGAAGTTCCTATTAAAGGACTTAAGGGATTTTAAGAGTTAATGATAGTTATTACAATTTATCTTTATGTGCTGTCCAAATTTACTCAAAAAGGTGTGTGATTAGGACTAAGTTAGAAGCATTAATTTTACTTAAGAGTTTTTAAGACTTAAAATAAGAATTTTACCAAATTATTTAATTATGGGGTTAAGGGTTCCAAATTGATGACTCCAAATTAATTTTATTGCTAGTTTAATGATTTAAAAGATACTTTAAGGGTTAGGAACACTTAACTTAGATTTTGGGCAAAATGACCATTTTACCCCTACTTAAAGGTCCAAAAGCTACTTTTTGATTTAGAGATCTAAATTAATTTTTTTTAATGCCAAATGATTCCTTACTATCTAACATGAAGATAGACAATAAGTACACCAATTTTGGACAAGAAATGGGCCATATAGGTCCAAACTAAGGAATTTGACTCAAGGGGTGATTTAGTAATTTTCTCCAATTAGAATCTAACAATTTGTGTAGTTTATTGTTGCTTGTTGTTCAAATATTCCATAGAGTCTAAGAACACTAAATTCTGAGGTCAATTGAATTAGTTATGAGTGTTCTAAGTTTGAAGGTAAATGTGTCATTTCTAGAGTTAAGAAGGGTCAAAAACCTAACTTTTCCATTTAGATCTAAATTTAACAAACTCAGTGGCTATAGCATCCCTATATCACACTGATTACTTTAACTAGGAGTAGACCCAAATTAGATCTCATTTGTCCAAGTTATAACCTAATTATGGTTATGAGTATTTTGGTAAGCCTAGAGTTTCCAGTGCTCAAAACCCAAATTTTAATTCAGTTTACTATTGGCACTAAATTTCTAACCTAGTTAGCATCTTAAAATTCTTAATTTGGAGTCCAAATGATCAAGTTAGCAGCAGGAGGTAGCAGCACGAGGTGATCCAGAATTCATTCTAATTAAGCAGCACAAATCTAAATTTCAGAATCATTCTAAGGAAGACAGTAATTAAATTTTCTAATAGATGCCAAAAAAAATTTCATTACTTTTTGAAATGATGGATTACATAAGATTTAGAAAATACCAAAAATTACAGCACTACTAAAATCAAGAAATGACAATTTCTCTAATTAACACTCAGATTTCCTTAATGTACTCAATCCTAAATGCAACACAAAAGTCTTCAAAGGTCACTTTCTGACGCTTTCTCTTGCATTTTTGTTCGAGCTTCTTGATGGTATCGTACCACCAAATTCCCACATAGTCTAGCATTAGATCTGTCACTATATCAAGCCGGAGGGAATCTGGACACTCTATGTGCCTCAAGACTGACTCTACTCGATTCAACCACTACAGTGCGTAGATGGAAAAGTCTAGCCCTCAATACTCCGTTTGATGTAGACGTTTGTCCAAGACTAGGGTTCCTTTTGTTGAAACTCCTTTGATTTTCCATTTGCTCTCTTATCTCCATTTGAAACTATAGCTCCAATCCAACTCAAAGGCATGCAGATTATATTCCAAGTCAGACTCTTCATGATCCATTTGATCCTTATAGATATATTGGTTTTTGTTAACTATAGATGACTAGATATTTAGGATATGAGTATTTTTATTCTATATTTTTTAGAGAGTTACTGATAGTACTATATTGTGGATGTTATGTCTTGATGTTTGTACTTTAGAAGAATGGTCCATTAGGTATAAAGGAATCACAGATCCCATTCTGATACCTTATAGTGTTCTCTGATACCAACTGTGGGGCCCCGTACTTTCCCGCGGCGATGCTAATGCTGATATTAGCATAATTGCAGGGAGTATGGTACTCCAACTATGGAAAATCCCCAACTTAAGTAAAGCCAGGTAGGACCCAACCTTCCTTAAGCCAAGGACTTGTCACCTGGAACTGGTAAACATATATCAATACAAATCAAAGTGGCAGAAGCAAGAAACAGTATAATATAACATCCACATCACAATATAGTATGAGAGAGTAAAAGAAATGCTAACTCAGATCAAATGCAAAAAAGTAAATACATCCAGAGTTTAATAATTACAAACTGAATTAAATAAAAGAAAAGATCTCTCAAAACCTTACTGCAAGAAAGTAAATATAACTAAATAGTAATAGGAAGATCCTCCTCCTGCACTGGCTCCTCTCCTGCAGTACTGCCTACGAATAGCTCCAAATCTAACTTTTGCTGGTATCATAAATGCCTGGGCCTTAGCCAACAAAAGAAAAAGGTTACAGTTAGACAATTGTCTAAGTATATTTTAGGCTATTTAAGTGAACTGAATATTTAAGATATCACACTTAAAGGTTTTAAACATGCAAACATTATAAGGTGCTACAAGCTACAAAGAATGGGATAACTATAAACTAATCATTTATAGCTAATCAATAAGTATGTAAGAATAACATACAAAGCATAATTAAATAAGGTGAGGCTAAAAGTAAAATAACTGCAGCTACTAACATAAATCTGATCCTAACGTGCTTATGATCACATGGACACATGCTGAGTATATAAAGAACACAAATGCTGATATAAACATATAATTCTAGCATCCTAAACATGCCAATATTTAATATTAAACATCAAGAGTATTTATACAAGCATGTAGATTAATATGAAAAAGGCCACTGAGATATGTGGCAAAAGTAAGATAAGTACATGAATGAGCAACAAGTAAAGCCACTGAGACATATGGCAAAGTAAGTCAAGCACTAAAGTAAGGCCACTGAAGCATGTGGCAAAGCAAAGCAAACATTAGAAATTGAGCTGAAGTAGAAGTAAGCCTAAGACATAGTACTGCCATAAGAGAAACAGGCCATACAGGACCTCTGAACTGAAAGTTCAACATGTATCCATCCTAGGCATCCGCAGAGCTAGGTCCGAGTTGAACTTATAGAATAAGACATGTATCCATCCTAAACATCCGTAGAGCTAGGCACAAGTCTATTCTATAACAAAACTAGAACTGAAGAGGCAGACTGAGCTAGGACATATTCTACTAACTGAAAGCACTGAAAGAACTGAATGAATGCTATACTTTTCAAATACTAACTTAGGATGTATCTTCCATATCCTAAGTTTACCTATTATGCTCAAGGAATAAGGCTCAATATTCAAGGTGTGCAAAGCAGTCAAAGTCAAAGTAAGCAAGAGACTGAATCTTAACTTATGTGATATCTGTTATTATCTAATCTATCCAACTAACTATTCTGAGAAGATACAAGCTTATGATCTCCAATATCTAGCTATCGAGTATAATCCTAGATTCACGACCTTAATAATAACATTAGAACTTAACAAGTTCTAATTCATAATCATTTGATGACTATAAGGATTTAAGTAAGTAAATCAATGACTTAGTTATTATTATTTTCCTCTCTTAACCCAAATCTTGATTAAGTAAACCAAGGATAAGGATTTTGGATATAAACTCCACTTTGGTGTTCAAATCCTGAATCTAAGGTAGTATCCTAATAAAGATCTAGTGTTCACACTTAAAACCCAAATTAAATATAAGGAATCTTATAAGTTGAAGGATTCAGAAAACTAATATCTTAATGAAAGGTTGTTCTAATGTTATAAGATAAAATAATCATTAAGAACTAAGAATCTAAGATTTATATTCAATCTTTAGGATAATTATATTATCTTATAGATTGAATCAATCATACACCCACATGGAGGCTTCAAAAGGATTAAACTGTTAATCAAGTAAAGAATTCCAAATGAAGGTAGTTCAATTCAATTGAATGATCTAAAGTCTAAGATCTAAGATTTGATCACATTAGATCTTAAGCTAAAACTAGACTTAGGAGTTTTACAAGAATATTTCTCTTAGGATTCAAGCTTAAGGATCAACTTAATTAAGCTATTAAACTAAGGATCTGGCACTTAAAGGTAATTAGGCTTAACTCTTAAGATAGAGGGCTTTAAGGGCACTTAAGGTCTTAAGATCTTAATAAGACCAACTTGAGATGTCTTCACTTAGCATCAATATTATTAACATAAGATCTTAGATAGGTAATAATAATCTAACTAGAGATATTTTACTGAATTTTCAAGGTTTAAGGGGTGCGTAAGCACATTTTGGTCAAAATGACCAAAATACCCCTCTTAAGGCTAAAAATGGGATTTTAAGATTTAATCATCTAAATTGATTCAATTCTATTTTAATGAGTTCCATATTAGTTAATGAAGTAGGATACACACTTATCTTAGGTTTTGATAACCTAATTAGCTTAATTAGCACTAATCACATTTTTAAGCTAAATAAGGTGATTAAGAAATTTATAGCATACTAAGATGATCCAATCTTAATTATAGGTACTAACATACTTAAGAATACATTAGGAACTAGATTCATCAAAATCAGAGACTAATCCAAGGCTCAATTCACTAATCTCATTTTTATGGCAATTAGGAGGTGATTAGCAAATTTAATGATTCTAAATTAATTTTAATGGTCTACATAGGTTCTATATGGTCTCATGAGAAATCAAAGGCCTTAATAAACATTTTTGAATATTAAATGAATTTAATATGATTTAAATAAAAATAAAGAAAGATTAGGCAATTATTTTAAATCTAACTATTGGATCTATGATTTTATTTTATATTACTATTCCTTACATTTTTTTGATTAAAATGGTATATTAGATCATACCATTTGGATAAGTATAGTTAGAGTTATTTAAATAATTTATTATGAATGTTTATTTAAATTGGAATCATAGGATTTGATTTTCCAAATTAATTTTCTTAAGAAAATTAATTCAGAAATCCCTTCATTATTATCGGCCCAAAAAGCAAAAGGCGCGGGTCAGGGCCTGACCCGACCCGAAGCGCCAGTTCATCATCTTCACTGACACACCCGACGCCCAAACCCTAGGGTTCACTTCCAGCGCCAAATTCTCCATGCTCCGACTATGCCGCACCAAGATCTCGATGGCTACACCTTCAGGGACTGAAGACGCGTCGACTGAACCCGAAATCTCCATCTGGGATGTGCAGGATGCTACTCGACTGAGACATCACCGAAGGAGTCTTTGTGGGGAGCTAATTCTCCTCACAGCATCAATGCCACAAGACACGGTCTAACCTTACATACTCAGGGATCGTAGGAGAAGCGATTGGAAGAGTCGAGGGGTTCTGGGGAGAGCTAGATCACTGTAGTACTACTCGGGGTGGAGTGTAGACGGGAGCCAAAGACAGGTCAATCGATTCTAGTCTAGTCGATCGATCTGATCGAGCCCAACCATCGATATGGGCTTACAATTATTGCCGAGAGGTTCCGGTACTACTTGGCTAGCCAATAGCTTGAGGGAATGCAGTGATCAGGCGAAATAGTAGCTGACTGACAGTGCACACTCAGATGGTGAATTCACCCTCTGGTCCACTGCCAGCTGCTCCTACACTCTTTGACTGCCTAATGGAGTTCAGGGCGAGGTCCTAACGTAGCATCTAGGGACCAATGAAAGTGAGTCGAGATGAAAGCTCGATAGAGGAATGAGGTCAGAGGTTGTACCTTGACAATCGGGAAGAAGATGAGCCGAGTACCACAGTAGGTCCCTGGCATTTCCTGAGCTCTCTACTACAGCCTAAGGGTTTGAACTCCAAACCACACCCACTATTAGCGGATGAAGTAGGTTCAGTCGCCGGGAGAGCTAGGAGCACCGAGAACAGAGGGCAGAGGAGAAATTGAGGTTCACAGTGAGAAAAGGAGCTCATTGTGTGATCAATGGAGGTACTTATAGGCCAAGAAAGAATCTAGCGTGGGTGCTGAGGCTCGGGCACCAGTGTGTGCTTCGGCCCGAGGGAGAGAATATGATTAACCATTCGAGGGCAGGGTAGGAAGAATGCTGCCGATAGACCGTTGTACCGAAGGGCAAAGGAGGAAGAATGGGATGATTTCCCATACTGCCACGGGGCGGTGAGAGGATCTGGCTGTCGGGGGACCATCGCGCCTGGAGGATCGGGAGGAAGACAAAGGTGAATAGGACCCGGGTCATCTTTGTCGTTTGATCCGCGAAGCCGTTGACAGCTTGATGGAGCTTCCAATTAACAGAACTGCAGGTGAGATCCTAATCGTTGGATACTCATGCATAATCTGATGCTCCTAGTTAGATCACGACGCATTTTTATCCTGCCGTTGGATGGGGGCGTTGAGATGCGTGTGAACACATCCAATGGCTAGGACTTATGCGCCGCTGTCGGGACCCCGCAGCGGATCTGCCATGGTCCCGGCAGCAAATCCCATAATTTAATTATATATATATATATATATATATATAATATTAATCTATTTAATAATTATATTAAATTCTATTTAATTTTATAAATCCAATTTATGATTAAATGAACTCCAAAAATTCCTAAAAATTCACCCTTTGCTAATTAGGGCATGAGGAATTTCAAAATAAAATCAGATTTAATTTGGACATCAAATTAATTTAGGTATTTTACAGGGCTCAAAAATAGGCAAAAATACAAAAATTCTCAATTTAGCTTCGATTGATCCCAAACTTCTAGGGTTAGGTTTAATAGAATCAAAATTAGAACTTAGTTTAGCTTAATTAATCTGAACTTAGCTATGGTAACAATTAGTGTAACAACCTTAGGTTGTTACTCTAGCTAAACTTAGATTATTTAAGCTAAACCAAGCCTTAATTTTGATTTCATTGGATTCAATGGGCCATTTAAACCTAAACCTAGAAGTTTGGAATCATTTGGAGCTTAAATGGAAAAAATTGATATTTTTGGGTATTTTTGAACCCTAGAAAATACCTAAAATAATATGATCTCCAAATCAAAATTTGATTTCATTTTTGAATTCCTCACCCCCAAATTAGCTAAGGGTTAATTTTTGAGAATTTTTGGAGCTCATTTGGCCCTAAATTGGATTTAGAATATTTAAGAATAATTATATATTATTTAATTTGATTAATTTTAATTAATTTAAATTTTAATTCAATTTTAAAGGCAGGATTTGCTGTCGGGACCGTGGCAGATCCACTGCGGGGTCCCGACAGTGGTGCATGAGTGTAAGCCACCCGATGCGCTATCACGCATCTCAGCGCATGATCCAAAGGCTCGTGCCGCTTCTCCCCGTGATCTAATCTCAAATGCCCGATCGGCATCTTATATCCAACGTCCAGGATTTAATCTGTGCGGCCGTTAATTAGTATCCCTTTCAAGCCGTCCATCTCCAACGTCTTCGTCATCAGACGGCTGTCGAGCACCCCGCCCTGTTCATCTTCATCCCGAGAAGATCCCCGACCTGACAACGAGAAATTTCCCGTACCCCGCCACGTTGATCATGTCTGCCACCTTCCCGCCAGGTCAGCTAGACCATTAGGGTCCTTCCCATTGTGGCCGAGCTGCAAGGATGGGTAGGGATGGCTGAGCCATTCCCTAATGGGCAATGGCGAGTGAAACCCCTCAGGCCGAGCCAAGCTCCAAACCCGAGCTCCGGCATTCCCTCCCTAGGTCTCTCTAAGCCTATAAATACCATTAGGGAATCACTAGTGAGCTCTTTTACTCACCGTGATCCCCTCAATTGAGTGTTAGAACTATCGTTCCTCCTGAGGTTCTCCCTGTATTTTCCAGGTGCTTCCAGTGCTTAGGACCGCTGATAGTGGGTGTGTGTCTGGCATTTAGACCCCCAGCCAGCTTCTACAATTGTCTAGAGTATTCAGAACACTCCCTCTCATCCCAGACGTAGCTAGCCACCGAACTTCAGGTACAGCCTCTATCCCTTCTCTCTATCGAGCTGGTTTCAGCTCGACTCGCTTCCTCTCTAGCCTAGATGTTGCGTTAGGACCCCTCCTTAGTTCCCAGCGGATGTTTAGGTCTTCTGGTGAGGCCTGGCAGCCGGCCAGACGGCATAATCATCGTCTGAGTGTGCACTGCCAATTGAGCCATTTCTCCTAAATGCTGCATTCCCTTGAGGCGTTTGGCCATCCAATAGGTAGTATAAGATATCGGTGATAATTGTCAAACCATATTAAAGGCTGGATTCGACTAGATCGATTGATTCAACTAGACTCGATCGATCCAATCGCTGCTCTCGTCAATAAAATACCCTGAATACCACCCCATTGATCCAGACCATCCCAGAGCTCCTCGTCTCACCATATCGCTTCATATTAGGACCCTGAACCTGTAGGAATCGAGACGGCTGCAATCCGAGGCCTCTGTGAGGAGAATTCTCTCCTCATAGGTGCGCCTTCAGGATCGCCTCGGCCAAGAAGTCCCCCGGCGATCCGGCGCCCCCCAGATAGGGGTTTATGGTTCATTTGACGTGCCTTCGAATCCTGAACGTGTAGCCAACAAATTGGTGGCGTGGCGTGGATGGAGTGCGGCAAATTCAACGATTGGAGTTTGCCCTAATTCGCGACTGTCGAGAGGTAGGGGATGAAGTCACGGGTCAGGCCGACCCGTGACCCACGCAGTCCTGATTTTTGGGCTGCGTTTATTAAATAATTTTAGGAATGCATTTTCAATGATTCTGAATTTAATTAATCAAAACCTAAGGTTCTAATGTAAATAAAAATACAGATTAAATTAATTAAATAACTTTAGTTATTCAAATCCAAATGGTATGATCTAATATACCATTTGAATCAGAAAAATTCAAGGAATCTAAATATAAAATAAAATTTCAGATCCAATGGTTAGATTTAAAAATATTGCCAATCTCCTTGCTGTCTTTAATTAAATCATATAAAATAATTTAAATATCAAATTAATGAGATTAAGGGCTCTGATTGCTCCTTGTACCCAAAGGAACAAGATCAGACCCTTAAGTTTAGTTTTGGATAATAAATTTTCTTAATCACTCCTTAATCACCTTAATTAAGGATTAGTACAATTAACCCTAATTAAGCCTTTGATTTGGATGGAGGTTATTCTCAATGTCATATTAGGTCTATATTAACTTAAGTATAAGGTTGGATTGCCCTAAGAATGCCTAAGTTCACTAATCACCTTAATTGGCTTAAATAAGTAATTAGTGCTAATTAAGGTTAATTAGGTCATCAAAACCTAATATAAGTGTGTTTCTCATTTCACTAATCAATATGAAACTCATTAAAGCATATTAGATCTAATTTGAATAGCTAAACCATAAAATCCTAATTTTACCCTTAAGAGGGGCATTTTAGTCATTTTGACCAAAATATGTTTAAATGCTCCTTAAAATTTGGAAATTCCAGTAAACTACCCTAAGTTAGATTATAAATATTCTCTGAACTCTTAGACTAATAATAATGTAATGTGATCATTAATCAAGAAATCTCCACTTAATCCCTAATTAAGATACTTAGATCTTAAGTGATCTTATAAGAGTCTTTTGGCATTAGTCCTTGAATCTAATAATTGAGATGATTAAATATCACCTTAATAAGTTCAGTAAGGTTAACCTATGAACTAAAACTTAAAAAGAAATGTAATTGGTAAAGTCTAAGTTAAAATCTAGCTTAAGGTCTAAAGTGATCAAACCTCAGATACTTAGATCTTAAGTAGCCCAAAAAAGATCAATATAAGTTTGATGATTAATCTAATACTCAAAATTGTCAATTTCAACCTTAATAAGCTCCATATAATTTAACCATGAGCTTAGATTCTAAAAGAATCACAAACGGAAGCTCTTAAGATAAAACTCTAATTTAGAGATCTAACGTGATCAAACATCAAATCTTTAGATCTTAGATCTTAGACTTAGACCTTCAATTTGAAATTAAACCATCTCCAATTGAAATTCTTTAATGATTGATTGTTTAATCTTTTGAAACCTTCCATGTGGGTATAGGATGATTCAATCAATAAGATAATGAAATTATCTTAAATATTGAATATAGATCTTAGATTCTCAAGTTCTGAATTGATTATTTTATCTTATAATCAGTAGAATAACTTTTCAATAAGTTCTTAGTTCCTGGATCCCTCAGCTTATAGGATTTTATACCTTAAATTTGGGTTGTAAATGTGAACCCTAGAACCTAGTTAGGACATTACCTTGGATTTGGGAATTTGAACTCAACATAGGGTTTAAGTTTTAAATCCTTAAATCTTGATTTACTTAATCAAGATTTGGGTAAGAGAGTAAAATATAAATTAATTAGGTCATTGATTTACCTACTTAAACCATATAGTCATCACATGATTTTGGATTAGAACTTGCTGAGTTCTAATATTAACTTTAAGGACGTAAATCTGAGATTCTACTCGATATCTGGATATTGGAGATCCTAAACTTGTACCTTCTCAAAGTAGTTAGATTGGATAATTAGATAACATCAGATATCACATAGTCTAGATTGAGTCTCTTGCTTACTTTGACTAGATTGCTTGGCTTACCTTGGTTATTGAGCCTTATTCCTTGAGCATAATAGGAAAACTTAGGATATGGATGATACATCCTAAGTTAGTATTTAAATTGCATATCATTCAATTTTGTCTTGGTTGCAGTTGGTAGAATTTGTCCTAGCTTAATCTGCCTCTTCAGTAGTAGTATTGTATAAACTGAACTCAGACTTAGCATATTTGAATGGCTAGGCTGGGGATTGATTGATTGATATTGGAGGCCCTGTATGGCCTATTGGCTGGTATGGCAGTACTATGTATTAGGCTTATTGCTATTTTAGCTGGATTGTATTATTTTTCTAATTTGCTTTGTCACATGCTTCAGTTGTCTTATTTTCAGTATTTGCTCGCTTTGCCACATGTCTCAGTGGCTTCATATTTCATAGATTGCTTGCTTTTGCCACATGTCTCAGTGGCTTTTATGTTCTTTTCCTATTCTTAACTAGCATGTTGTATGTATACTCATGTGGCTTACTTATATAAATTGGCATGTTTAGGATGCTAGAATTGCACATTTCCAGTACTTGTGTTTCTTTTATATACTCAGCATATGTTAAATATTATCATAAGCATGTTAAGTTTAGAATTGTATTGTAATTGCTGTTTCTTTTAGCTTTTAGCCTCACCTTATTTATTTTGCATTGTATGCTGGCTATAAATGGATAGCTTATAGTTACACATTTATTTCATAGCTTGTTGCACCTTTACTGCTTGCATGTGTAGTCAAGTTAAAATGTGATATCTTTAAATGTTCAGTTTATTAAAATAGTCTAAAATGTACTTAGACAATTGTCTAACTGTAACCTTTTTATTTTGTTGGCTGGGGCCTTGGCATTTGTAATACCGAGAAATGTCAGATTCAGACGTGTTCGTGGGCAGTGTCACCGAAGAGGAGCAGGTTCAGGAGGAGGATCGTGCTGCCGCTAAATAGATAGTTGTTGCATTTTCATTTTCAGTGAGATTGGGAGATATTTTCATTTTATTTAAACTTAAGTTTGTAATAATTAATTCTGGATGTATTTTATTTCTGCATTGTGATAAGTTACTATATTGCATTCTCTTTTCCTACTATGTATGCTTGTCGATATTACTCTATTGTTCATTGCTTCTGCCACTTTGATATTGGTATATTGATGATGGGATAGCACTTGGTGACAAGTCCTTGGCTTAAGGCAAGTTGGGTTTACCTAACTTTACTTGAGTCAAGGATTTGCCACAGTTGAAGCACCGTACTTCATTGTTGTTAGTACGGGAGCCCCACAGTTGGTATCAGATAACATCATAAGGTGTCAAAATGGGATCTATGATTCCTTTATACCTAATGGATCGTTCTTCTGAAATATAAGCATCAATATAAGTGACATCCATAACATAATAGTGTCAGTAACTCTATGCAAAATGTAGGAGGAGAATACTCCCATCCTAATAAATTAGTCATCTGGAGTCTAACACAAATGTAATAAAATTCTGTCCCCGGAGTCAAATGAATTCTAAAGAGTCCGATGTAGACTATTATCAGCGTGCCTTCAAGAGAGTTTGGAGATGTAGCTTCAAATGGAGGCAGGAAAGCAACTGGCAGATTGAAGGGGTGTCAGCAAAAGGAATTTTGGTCCTGGAGAAGCTTCTACAGCAAGCTGTATATCGAGGGCTCAACTTTCCCATATATTCACAAGAATGGTTGAGCCGAGTGGAGTCCATTCTGATACACATAGAGTGTCCTAAGTCACTTTATGTAGATATTGTGATAGACCTGATGATGGACTACGCCGGAGCTTGGTGGTATGAGACCATGGCAAGGCTCGAGAAGAAATGTAACAGGAAGCGTCGGGAAGTCACTTTTGAGGATTTTTGTGTAGCCTTTAGGGAAGAGTATATTGATAATGTTTTAATGATAGTTAGGATAAATGTTATTTCATTTTCAATGCAACTCCATCTGATTTACAGTTTTGGCATTGTAATCCCTTATTCTATAATTAAGGAAAAATTTTGATTTCCCTTCCTTAGAGAAAATTCTGAGTTTGTCTCCTTTTCTTAATTAACTAGAATGGATTCCGGATTACCACCCACAGTTACTCTTATCAAGAACACTGTTGCCTCCAGTAGTTCTAACGATGAGGTGGCTCATCTGAGAGCCATGGTGGCAACTCTATTAGAAAACCAAGCTCAACAGGCACTCGTTATGCAGAAACTACTGAATGATCGTACAACTCTAGTCACTGTCGCTGCTCCGACAGTTCATGCTCCACAAGTTGCTTCTTCTTCATATCACTCAACAGATAATCTCCTTCACAATTTTTTGAGGTTAAGACCTCCAACCTTTGGTGGAAACCTATCCCCAATGGATACAGCCGACTGGCTGAAAGCTGTGGAAAGAGATCTCGTTAGTCTTAAGGTCCTGAACTCGGAAGCTGTTCATCTCGCCACCCATCTATTTTATGCGGAAGCAGAATATTGGTGGGAAGAGATCTGAAACACCAAGTTCATTGACTACGAGTTAGAAGACATCCCCTAGGATGAGTTCATCGAGGCCTTCAAGACTGAATTTATTCCCCCATCCGCACAAAACATTATTCTAGATACAATCATGAGGTTGACTCAAGGATGTCGTTCAGTGGCGGAATACGAAAGAGAGTTTCGTAGATTGATTCGTTTCGCACCAGAATTCACCCATTCTGAGTCAGCTAAGTGCCATCGCTTTCTTTGTGGACTCCGAAGTACACTAAAGAACCAGATTGTGCCGCTCTGCCTGACTAACTTCTTTAAACTAGTGGAAACGGCTAAGGTGATTGATCATCATCAATCTGAAGAAGATCTTAAGCAAAAAGCGCAAACAACTCTAAACCCGCGAGGAAACTTCAAGAGACATGGATCCAACCCTGCGAAAGTGTATCAGCTGGAAGCAGCACCTACTGACGAACAAGCTCAAAACTATACAAAGCCTCATCCGTAGGGCAAGTGTTACCACTTTGGCCAGAGGTGTTTTAACTATGGGCGTACAAGCCACCGGTACTATCAATGCGACCACACGAAAACGATAGACGGAGTTTAAATGAAGCCTTACCATAAGAAGCAAGTGTTCCGGGCAACTCCACTGAACCGGAGGGAACCAAATTTGGCTATAATGCCAGCCCCTGTTTCTGAAGTTGCTCACACGTAACCACCAGTCCCCAATTCTCAGAACTATGAATGATGGAAACCTAACAATCATCTTGCTGGACCTGCACGAGTGTATGCCTTAACTCCTATTGAAGCCGTCGAAGAAAATAATGTGGTTTCCGGTACACACTCCTAAACCTCTCTCCTGTTGCATTTTTGTATTTTAATTCTTTTCAAGTTGTTAATGCGAAACTGCGTAAAATTTAGGCACACTTTACTTCAATAACCAATCTTGTAGCGTATTGTTCGATATTGGTGCCAGTCACTCGTTTATCTCTGAACGATTTGCTAATAACCTTAAACTTCATGCATGCAACCTAGCACAAAAGTTGAGTGTTGGACTTCCATCGAAAATCCAACTAAGTGACCATAAATTTTGCAATATTAAAGTCCCAATAAATGATCAAGAATTTCATGCCAAACTAATCATCCTGCCGATAGCTAACTTTGATATCATCCTCGGGATGAATTGGCTCAGTGATAATAATGCGGTGATAAACTGTCATAAAAAGAGAGTCACCCTCCATTCTCAGGGCAAGCCTGAAACATTTGTAGGAAAAATCAGCATGCAGTTATCTTTAATAAATGCCATTAAAGCCGAACAACTGATTCTCAAGGGTTGTAGTGCCTACTTAGTCACCATGATGGGCGAAATAAAAGAAAATATCTCTCTTGCTGATTGTAAGGTAGTCAAAGAATTCACTGATGTATTCCCAAAAGAATTGCCTGGTGTACCTCCATTCAGAGAAGTAGAATTCTCTATTGAATTGATCCCTGGTACCTAGCCAATATCTAAAGCACCTTATAGAATGGCACCTAAGGTGCTTCAGGAACTCAATGAGCAGTTACAAGAACTTCTGAATAAAGGTTTCATTAGACCAAGTATGTCTCCTTGGGGAGTGCCAGTTTTATTTGTGAAAAAGAAGGATGGATCCATGCATATGTGTATAGATTATCGTGAATTGAATAAGGTCACCATAAAAAACAAATACCAATTGCCTAGAATTGATGACTTGTTCGACCAGTTATCTGGAGCTGTTATATTTTCCAATATTGATTTAAGGTCTGGATACCATCAGCTGCGAGTAAAAGAAGATGATGTAGGGAAGACCGCTTTTCGTACCCGTTATGGCTACTTTGAGTTTTTAGTGATGTCATTCGGACTCACCAATGCACCATCAATCTTTATGGATTTGATATAGCGCGTGCTAAAGCCGTATCTTGACAAGTTTGTAATCGTCTTTAGTGACGATATCCTCATTTATTCTAAAACTCTGAAAGATCATGAAGAACATATGAGGTTAGTGCTGGAAACTTTGCGTGAGCATCAACTTTATGCCAAGTTCTCCAAATGCGAGTTCTGGCTTAACTCCATTGCATTTTTAGGGCACGTAGTTGATGCTCAGGGTATTCGAGTAGATCAAAGTAAAGTAGAGCTATTCAGGACTGGGCTCAACCTAAGTCTGTCACCGACATTAGAAGTTTCCTGGGATTAGCAGGATACTACAGGAAGTTCGTTAAGGGCTTTTCCCATATTGCTTCAATATTGACTAAATTGACTCAAAAGGTTGTTCCATTCATTTGGATTCCAGAGTGCGAGAAAGCATTTCAAACTCTAAAGGATGCTCCTTCTACTGCTCCCGTTCTTGTTCTACCTAAAGAAGGTTTGAACTATCAGGTTTATACCAATGCCTCTGGAATCGGTCTAGGTTGTGTTTTAATGTAAGAGGGTAAGGTAATTGCTTACACCTCTCGTCAACTAAAACCCCACGAGCGAAATTATCCAGTTCATGATCTTGAACTTGCAGCCGTGATATTTGCCTTGAAGATATGGCGTCACTATCTGTACAAAGTGCAATGTTCAATTTTCATTGATCATCAAATTTTGAAGTATATCTTCACCCAAAGAGAGTTGAATTATCGCCAGAGAAGATGGTTGGAACTCATTAGTGATTATGACCTCAATATCCAATATCATCCATGAAAAGTGAATGTAGTGGCCGATGCTCTTAGTCGTCGTGCTACTTTAACCTCTATGATTGCATCCAGTTCCTTAGAACCTGAATTTCGTAAGCTTGAGATTTCCCCGGTAAGTGGCGATATGTTGAGTTCGCTATTATCAAATCTTAATGTGGAACCCACTTTCCACCGAGATGTCTCTATCTCGCAAACCAAAGATGATGAGTATATGAAATTTAAAGCAGATATTGAAGGTGGTCTTCATCAGGATTTGTAGTTGCAGAATGGTGTAGTTTATCAAGGTAATCGATTGTGGATTCCTAAGTCTATGCATCAAGAAGTTTTAGTCAAAGGTCATAATTATGGGTATCATATTCATCCATGCAGTACTAAGATGTACCAAGATTTGAAGCAATCATTTTGGTGGCCAGGTATGAAGAAAGATGTAGCTGACTTTGTGGCCAAGTGTCATGCCTGTAATTTAGTAAAGGCCGAATGCCAAAGACCTGGTGGTCTTCTACATCCATTAGATATCCTGGAACAGAAATGGTTCAATATATCCATGGACTTTGCCATGGGATTGCCTCGTGCAAAATTAGGTGCCGATGCGATCTGGGTGATAGTAGACCGCTTAACTAAATCAGCGCATTTTCTTCGCGTCCATCAAACTGATTCGGTAGAAAAGTTAGCAAAACACTACATCAAGAAAATTGTCAGATTGCATGGAATTCCAAAATCAATCGTATCTGATAGAGACAACAGATTTACTTCCAAGTTTTCTCAAGCTGTGTATAAAGATCTGGGTACGACTCTAGCCATGAGTACAACTTTTCATCCTCAAACGGATGGTCAAACTGAAAGAGTGAACCAAGTGTTGGAAGATTTGCTTAGGCTATGTATTCTTGATTTTGCTGGTTCATGGGAATATCACATCCCGTTAGTGGAGTTTACCTACAACAACAGTTTTCAAGCCAGTATTAAGATGGCCCCTTATGAAGCGCTGTATGGTAGAAAATGCAGTACTCCACTAGCTTGGTCAGAAACAGGGAGTGTTCAGCTCTTTGGTAAGATCAAATTAATTCAGTAAAGAATTCGTTCAGCTCAAGATCGTCAAAGTAAGTATCATGATTCTCACCACCATCTCCTAGAATTCAATGCGGGAGATTCTGCTTATCTATAAGTCAGTCCAATGAAAGGTGTCTTCAGATTTGGCGTAGCTGGGAAACTTAGTCCCCGCTATGTTGGATCTTTCAAGGTTTTGGCCAAAGTAGGATCATCTGCCTATCGGTTAAGCCTTCCTGATGGCTTTGCAGTTGTTCACAACGTATTTCATGTATCGTCATTAAGAAGATGTCTTTGAGACCCTTCACATCTCGTTCAACTTCCAGCAGTAGAGATTCAACCCGAACTTTTGTATGCCAAAGAATCTATCAGAATCTTAGCTCATGATCAGAAACAGCTAAGGAATCATTCAATTCCTATGGTCAAAATTCAGTGGAAGAATCGATCGTTAGAAGAATCTACTTAGGAGAAAGAGGTGCATATGCATAATATATATCCCCAGCTCTTTATAAACTCAGGTACTGCTCTTCTCTTTTCTATCAATTGTATTTAAACTTGTATTATGCTAATATAATCTTTCATCACTTTGATAATGTCGGGGACGACATCGTTCTTAAGTTGGGGAGACTGTAATAACCCTAGGTTGTTACTCTAGCTAAACTTAGATTATTTAAGCTAAACCAAGCCTTAATTTTGATTCATTAGATTCAATTGGTCATTTAAACCTAAACCTAGAAGTTTGGAATCATTTGGAGCTTAAATGGAAAAAATTGATATTTTTGGGTATTTTTGAACCCTAGAAAATACCTAAAATAATTTGATCTTCAAATCAAAATTTGATTTCATTTTTAAATTCCTCACCCCCAAATTAGCTAAGAGTGAATTTATAGGAATTTTTGGAGCTCATTTGGCCCTAAATTGGATTTAGAATATTTAAGAATAATTATATATTATTTAATTTGATTTAATTTTAATTAAATTAAATTTTAATTAAATTTTAAAGGCAGGATTTGCTGTCAGGACCACGGCAGATCCGCTGCGGGGTCCCGACAGTGGTGCATGAGTGTAAGCCACCCAATGCGCTATCACGCATCTCAGCGCATGATCCAAAGGCTCGCGCCTCTTCTCCCCGTGATCTAATCTCAGACGCCCGATCGGCATCTTATATCCAATGTCTAGGATTTAATCCGCACGGCCGTTCATCAGTATCCCTACCAAGCCGTCCATCTCCAACGTCTTCACCATCAGACGGCTGCCGAGCGCCCTGCCCGTTCATCTTCATCCCAAGAAGTTCCCCGACCCGACAATGGGAAATTTTTCGTACCCCGCCACGTCAGTCCTGTCTGCCACCTTCCCGCCAGGTCCACTAGACCGTTAAGGTCCTTCCCATTGTGGCCGAGCCGCAGGGATGGGTAGGGATGGCTGAGCCATTCCCTAATGGGCAATGGCGAGTGAAACCCCTCGAGCCGAGCCAAGCTCCAAACCCGAGCTCCGGCATTCCCTCCCTAGGTCTCTCTAAGCCTATAAATACCATTAGGGAATCACAGTGAGCTCTTTTACTCACTGTGATCCCCTCAATTGAGTGTTAGAACTTCTGTTCCTCCCGGCATTCTCCCCGTATCTTCCAGGTGCTTCCAGTGCTTAGGACCGCTGATAGTGGGTGTGTGTCTGGCGTTGAGACCCCCAGCCAGCTTCTGCAATTGTCTGGAGTATTCAGAACACTCCCTCTCATCCCAGACGCAGCTAGCACCGAACTTCAGGTACAGCCTCTGTCCCTTCTCTCTGTCGAGCTGGTTTCAGCTCGACTCGCTTCCTCTCTAGCCTAGATGCTGCGTTAGGACCCCCCCTTAGTTCCCAGCAGAAGTTTCGATCTTCTAGTGAGGCCTGGCAGCGGGCCAGATGGCATAATCACCGTCTGAGTGTGCACTGCCAATTGAGCCATTTCGCCCAAATGCTACATTCCCTCGAGGCATTTGGCCATCCAATAGGTAGTAGAAGCTATCGGTGATATATGTCAAACCATATCGAAGGCTGGATTCGACCAGATCGATCGATTCGACTGGACTCGATCGATCCAGTCGCTGCTCTCATCAGCAAAATACCCCGAATAACACCCCATTGATCCAGACCATCCCAGAGCTCCTCGTCTCACCATATCGCTTCATCTTAGGACCCTGAACGTGTAGGAATTGAGACGGCTGCAATCCGAGGCCTCTGTGAGGAGAATTCTCTCCTCACATGTGCGCCTTCAGGGACGCCTCGGCCAAGTAGTCCCCCGGCGATCCGGTGCCCCCCAGATAGGGGTTTATGGTTCATTCGACGCACCTTCAAAGCCTGAACGTGTATCCAACAAATTGGTGGTGTGGCGTGGACGGAGTGCGGTGAATTCAACGATTGGAGTTTGCCCTAATTCGCGGCCGTCGAGAGATAGGGGATGAAGTCATTGGTCGGGGCGACCCGTGACCCGCGCGGTCCTGATTTTTGGGCCGCGTTTATTAAATAATTTTAGGAATGCATTTTCAATGATTCTGAATTTAATTAATCAAAACCTAAGGTTCTAATGTAAATAAACATACAGATTAAATTAATTGAATAACTTTAGTTATACAAATCCAAATGGTATGATCCAATATACCATTTGAATTAGAAAAATTCAATGAATCTAAATATAAAATAAAATTTCAGATCTAATGGTTGGATTTAAAAATATTTCCAATCTCCTTGTTGTCCTTAATTAAATCATATAAAATAATTTAAATATCAAATTAATGAGATTAAGGGCTCTGATTACTCCTTGTACCTTAAGGAACAAGATCAAATCCTTAAGTTTAGTTTTGGATAAAAAAATTTCTTAATCACTCCTTAATTACCTTAATTAAGGATTAGTATAATTAACCTTAATTAAGCCTTTGATTTGGATGGAGGTTGTTCCCAATATCATATTAGGTCTATATTAACCTAAGTATAAGGTTGGATTGCCCTAAGAATGCCTATGTTCACTAATCACCCTAATTGGCTTAAATAAATAATTAGTGCTAATTAAGGTTAATTAGGTCATCAAAACCTAATATAAGTGTGTTTCTCATTTCACTAATCAATATGAAATTCATTAAAGCAGATTAGATCTAATTTAGATAGCTAAACCCTAAAATCCTAATTTTACCCTTAAGAAGGGCATTTTGGTCATTTTGACCAAAATGTGTTTAAATGCTCCTTAAAATGTGGAAATTCCAGTAAACTACCCTAAGTTAGATTATAAATATTCTCTGAACTCTTAGACTAATAATAATGTAATGTGATCATTAATTCAAGAAATCTCCACTTAATCCCTAATTAAGACACTTATATCTTAAGTGATCTTATAAAAGTCTTTTGGCATTAGTCCTTGAATCTAATAATTGAGATGATTAAATATCACCTTAATAAGTTCAATAAGGTTAACCTATGAGCTAAAACTTAAAATAAATGTAATTGGTAATGTCTAAGTTAAAATCTAGCTTAAGGTCTAAAGTGATCAAACCTCAGACACTTAGATCTTAAGTAGCCCTAAAAAGATCAATATGAGTTTGATGATTAATCTAATACTCAAAATTGTCAATTTCAACCTTAATAAGTTCCTAATAGTTTAACCATGAGCTTAGATTCTAAAAGAATCACAAACGGAAGCTCTTAAGATAAAACTCTAATTTAGAGATATAAAGTGATCAAATCTCAAATCTTTAGATCTTAGATCTTAGACTTAGATCTTCAATTTGAAATTAAACCATCTCCAATTGAAATTCTTTAATGATTGATTGTTTAATCTTTTGAAACCTTCCATGTGGGTATAGGATGATTCAATCAATAAGATAATGAAATTATCTTAAAGATTGAATATAGATCTTAGATTCTCAAGTTCTTAATTGATTATTTTATCTTATAATCAGTAGAATAACCTTTCAATAAGTTCTTAGTTCCTGGATCCTTCAGCTTATAGGATTCTATACCTTAAATTTGGGTTGTAAATGTGAACCCTAGATCCTAGTTAGAACATTACCTTATATTTGGGAATTTGAACTCAACATAGGGTTTAAGTTCTAAATCCTTAAATCTTGATTTACTTAATCAAGATTTACGTAAGAGAGTAAAATATAAATTAATTAGGTCATTGATTTACCTACTTAAACCATATAGTCGTCACATGATTTTAGATTAGAACTTGTTGAGTTCTAATATTAACTTTAAGGACGTAAATCTGAGATTCTACTCGATAGCTGGATATTGGAGATCCTAAACTTGTACCTTCTCAGAGTAGTTAGATTGGATAATTAGATAACATTAGATATCACATAGTCTAGATTGAGTCTCTTGCTTACTTTGACTAGATTGCTTGGCTTACCTTGGTTATTGAGCGATATTCCTTGAGCATAATAGGAAAACTTAGGATATGGATGATACATCCTAAGTTAGTATTTGAATTGCATATCATTCAATTTTGTCTTGGTTACAGTTGGTAGAATTTGTCCTAGCTTAATCTGCCTCTTCAGTAGTAGTATTATATAAACTGGACTCAGACCTAGCATATTTGAATAGCTAGGCTGGGGATTGATTGATTGATATTGGAGGCCTTGTATGGCCTATTGGCTGGTATGGTAGTACTATGTATTAGGCTTATTGGTACTTTAGCTGGATTGTATTGTCTTTCTAATTTGCTTTGTCACATGCTTCAGTGGCCTTATTTTCAATATTTGCTCGCTTTGCCACATGTCTCAGTGGCTTCATATTTCATAGATTGCTTGCTTTTGCCACATGTCTCAGTGGCTTTTATGTTCTTTTCCTATATTTAACTAGTATGTTGTATGTATACTCATATGGCTTACTTATATATATTGGCATGTTTAGGATGCTGGAATTGCACGTTTTCAGTACTTGTGTTTCTTTTATATACTCAGTATATGTTAAATATGATCATAAGCATGTTAGGTTTAGAATTGTATTGTAATTGCTATTTCTTTTAGCTTTTAGTCTCACCTTATTTATTTTGCATTGTATGCTGGCTATAAATAGATAGTTTATAATTACCCGTTTCTTTCATAGCTTGTTGCACCTTTACTGCTTGCATGTGTAGTCAAGTTAAAATGTGATATCTTTAAATGTTCCGTTTATTAAAATAGCCTAAAATATACTTAGATAATTATCTAGCTGTAACCTTTTTATTTTGTTGGCTGGGGCCCTAGCATTTGTGATACCGACAAATGTTAGATTCAAACGTGTTCCTAGGCAGTGTCACCGAAGAGGAGCAGGTTCAGGAGGATGATCGTGCTGACGCTGAATAGATAGTTATTGCATTTTCATTTTTAGTGAGATTGAGAGATATTTTCATTTTCTTTAAACTTCAATTTGTAATAATTAATTCTATATGTATTTTATTTCTGCCTTGTGATGAGTTATTATATTGCATTCTCTTTTCCTACTATGTATGCTTGCGGATGTTACTCTATTGTTCATTGCTTCTGCCACTTTGATATTGTTATATTGATGTTGTGATAGCACTTGGTTACAAGTCCTTATCTTAAGGCAAGTTGGGTTTACCTAACTTTACTTGAGTCAGGGATTTGCCACAATTAGAGCACTGTACTTCCTTGTTGTTAGTACGGGGCCCCACAATTAGGGTTATTACAGGGGTAGAGCTTCAGTTCTTTTAGTAGGATCAGTAGGAAAAATGGGAAATGGAGCTGAAGGGGGTTTTTTTTGATGAGAATGGAAGCCTGCCATCAAATGGGATGAGTCTGAGTTGTCCCACCCCAGCTGTAGAGATAAGGGGATGGCAGGAGGTGGAGAAGAGAGGGGAGGCTGAGCATGGTATGGGGCTGAAGGGAAAGGTAACTCAGAAATGTAGCAGGGATGGGATGGCTGTGGGTCCTAGCTTGGGAAGGAGGAGGAAAATAGGAGGGAAAAATTAAAAATGGATTTCAAATAAATTAATTAATTTCTAAAATCATATTTTATAAACGATCTCCGAAAAATCCCAAAAATTTACCCATAGCTAATTTGAGTTTGAGGAATTCAACGATGAAGTCTGATTTCGATTCCGACAAGTATTTAATTTTCTTATTTTTCGGGGTATTTAATTTCATTAAAATATTTTATAAAATCTGACGGCTTCCAAGCACGTCCAAAACATCACCCCTAGCTAATTTTGGGGTGACGAGTGCAATGACGAAGTCGGATTTTAATTTCGAGGTCAAACTAAATATCTCAAAATTTTAATTAATTAAATATTATTAAATATTCTAATTATTTGATTGAGCTACGAATTGCTCCAATCTCCGGGGATTAATTTTAATGACTAGATAAACTTAATGAAATAATAATTAGGATGCGATTTAAAATCAAGCTAAATAACAACCTAGGGTTGTTACAGATCATGACATTGGAAGAGAGGATCTTTACTCTTTGATCTTCACATAAACCTAAAATCAGTTACCCAAATGCCAATGCAGCACAAGTCCCGATCAGGGCATTCTCCGATCAGGGCATTCCAGAGCTGCTCCATAATAACACTAGAGATATGAATATCTCCAAACCAATAGAGAGCGTATAGGAACAGTGCCCTGCTCCGAGTCACCTCACTGAGATGCATAGATGGCATTACGAAGCTGGAGACAAACATATGTCAAGCAGTGCTCGACTCCATGAGGAGTGCTCGAGGAATGTTGGCTAAGCTTCCTCTCCAGCCTGCATCAGCACGGGTGATTTCACTAATGGCAGCAGCCGAGTCATAATGTGACCCTGTGAGGTTGAGGTAGGCATAGTCCTCTACCTCTCTTAACATATAAAACTTTTTAATTTACAGTCTCCCAAACTCCACACCCTTTCCCCGGACTATGATTTTATGCCCCGACACATTAATTGCATTGGCGTAGACCTCCTGAACTATGGCGGGGTAGGTTGCATTTTGGTGAATCCATCCCCTATTCATGATTTGATCTGGATCCACAGGGTAGGGGAGTTCGAAACCTCGTTTGAAAATCAGTTTACGCCTTGATGTCACCTGATTGAACCTTTGCTCGGCTTCAACCGAGGTGAATCTTTTCTTGTTGTAGGGGCCTCCAGAAGTTGAGGCCCCAGCTTCCTTGCTTGCCACCTTCTTCTTTTGGGAAGACATTCTTAGAGAGGAGAGATGAAGGATTTTCTTGAAAACATATAACTGAATTTTAGATTTTGGTAAAGGTAAATTCTCTCCTCCTCCACTAGGATATTTATAGCCAAGAAAAATTCTGGAAGTTTCAAAGGTAATCATATTCAAAGCATGATTAAAGATAGTCAAAAGTTATTTTAATGTCATGCAATGAATGTGACTAAATTTCAGCCTTAAATGAGTGGAAAAAATTAGCTTTTGCAGTATTATGTCTAGATTTTGAGTTCTAAGCGCGCTGTAGCACCTTTGACTCCTTGGGAAATCCCAAGCAGTCAAAGCAAATTACAACTGGGCATCAGTCACCATGGTGCACTGCAGTGTGCTATAGTGCCTTGGGACTTGGTAACATTCAAGCGTGCATAAAATTCACGACAACGCGCTGTGGCGGAAATTCCGCTACAGCGCACTATAGCGCCTTCAAAAGCAAAAAAATTTCCAATCCTTAAATTGCTTCCAGAAATCAATTAACTCAAAAAATGAGGTTATTTTATTTTAACTAATCTACTTTTAAGATCTAAATTAAGCAAAGCAAAAATTTGGGTTGCCTCCCAAGCAGCGCTTGGTTTAATGTCGTGAGCCTGACACATTTAGGATCAAATATAGTCTAAATTCAAAGGTAGTTTCTTCTACCAAGTTTTTGATTTATTTGAGTGAGCACCAAATAAAGTTGGGCTCGAACTCATACTTTCATCATTGGTTTTATTTTCTATCCTACTTTCACTAATTAAGAGGGAAGCTCCCTTCTTCTTCTTCTTCCCTCTCCTAGTCCTTTTCTTTTTGGTTTTCCCTTTACCTTCAACTTTAGATGAGGTGTTAAGGCTAGTTACAGTATTCTGGTCACTAAGTGCCAATTTCTCAAGTTCAAGGGCCTTACATAAATCCACCTCCCTGACTCTCTTTCTTAGTTATAACTCCATGACCCTCTATTTAATAAGAGTTGGCTTCATATCAATCACTTATGCTCTCCCATGAACCTTGTCTAGCGCCCCGCCACATCACCATGTGCAAAAAAGATAACATAATCAATTTCGGTGGTGGAGCGGTGTGCCACTCGGGAAGGAATATCTTATCTCCCTAAATATATGGAACTACAACACATCTGGGCTACTGACTCAACCCCAGAGGAGGGTCGAGAGCTAATACTTATGGTAATAGTAGTATCATTATCCTTAGTATTAGACAAATACATATATTAGATTTAAAATACAACATAAAGAATCCAATATATATAAAATATCAGCATTTCCAGTATGTTGATCATATCACAATACTAAATATAAGTAATACATAAATAAAGTGCAGAAGCTAAGCATACATTTAGAACATTCATCACGAGACTGAATAGAAACATTCATCTTAGAATAGAAAGTAAATGCATCCAGAATTATTACAAACTATTTACTGAAATAGTATTGAAATAAAGTCTAACTACTGAACTAAAATAAACACAGAAAGAAAATGGAAAGGCTAAAGAAGGGTCCACTAATGCTCCACAAACTCTTCATAAATCTTCAGAGAGTCCTCATGACCTAGCTCAATATACTGCTCAAGATCTAATAATTTTATAGATCCCAAAAGTACCACGTGTTAGACAATAAGTCTAATACATATAAACTTATCTAAGCAATTCTAATTATTTATATTTAACAGTAAAGTAAACAAGGCTACATAAAGACTGTAAAAGTAACTGAATAATTAAAATTATATAAAATTGATATAAGGTAAAGCTAACTATATACTGAATACTGAAAATAAATAAAAACAATATATGATTTGAAACTGAGTAAATAACTTGTAAAACTATACTATATGCCACTAAAATTATGCATCTGAATATGCCACAATACTGTATTCCATTAATATGCAACTGAACTATCACTAAACTGCTATGAGTCTTACAGTCCAATGTCTACATACATCCTGTTGGGAAATATAGTTTACTGTGATGTCTGAACTTCATGAGTTTCCCCTATTAATGTATGTAATATTACGTAACTCATAAATCATCACTAATACTCATACATTTTGATTATGCTCATGCTCATGTTTCTACACTACATGACTTAAAAATACAAATAATTTAGAAATGCCTTAAAATCAGATTATGACTCAAATATCTCTATTGTGCAGAATCCTGCTAGAAGAATTCTGACTCATAGATTCTAATTTCAATAATTAGTTTCTCTTGTTTAGGGTTTTTGCTTGAAATAATCAATTGGAAAGGTTGTATACAGATGGTTGTATGTTCCCAAGAGGGTGAGTTTAGCACTTAGTTTACTTATAACTGCACTTATCAAGGTGCACACAGGATAGGAGGCAGAACCCTGCTGCAGTTATTATTCTCCCAAACTAAGATTATAGTTCACACTCTTAAATTTGAAGGATTTACTCTATCAGGACTGTATTCGGCTTATCCCTCGGGAAAGTACATAGTCATAAGTTCATATTAGAGTGACTCATCCAAACCTAAATATTACTGAAGTGACTCAGCACCATGGGTATGCATGATCATAACTAACCAATAATTTGAGCTCAGTCAATTTTATTTAATAGCCAAAGATTTATCAAAACTATAAATCCTTACTCTAATTGGGTGAGTCTTACTCAAGGCTGCAGGGATGTGACCAAAAGGTCACTCAATATGGGTTACTACCACATAGGATAAATCTTATTCTAATATCTTATGTAAATACTACCACAATGTTTAAGATCAACTTCTAAGATTAAGGAGGATCATCCAAGTTCCTACCTCAATATGCCATAATAAGCCTTTCCTACCACAATGTAATAGCATTAATTAGGCCTTTTAGATATTTTAAGACACTCCTATAGCAACATCATCAAGATCTTACACTTCTGACAATTAAACTAAATTCATAAGGTTCACTTATTGGGCTTGGATTAAGTTGACCAGATCAGATGGTTAGACCCATCTAATCACATCCTATTCTATAATCATGGGATAAAATCAAGAATATTAATAAGATTAGATCATTCCATAAATCAATATAGTTTTATTATTATTTTTATGCTTAGAGTCTTAAATAAGAGATAATCAAGGATCTTAAGCTTAGATTCAGGTGTTTCAATCACATAAGTTTATTATTAATCTTAGCACTTCTACTTTAATGATTTAAGGTCAATACTAAATCAAATGCATTATTGGAATAATGTCAGTTAAATTATCTTTCGATCAAGTTAATTGATTAAGTGATTAAGGGTTCAAGTCTTAATCAAACAGGTTAGGGTTTAACCCCTATCCTTATCCAATTAAGACCAATTTATTGATTTATAGATCAATGACCAATCAATACATTATTAGTATATTATTGATGGCAAATTTCGGATTTAGATTAAGTATCATTTACTTAATCAAGTTTTTATGATTCTTATGTTCAATTTTAGTTTAATATCAAATTAAGTAAATTAAGGTGTCCAAATCAATATTAAAGTTCTCTAACATATACCCTAATATTATGAAAGCATAGGAATATAAAATGACAAAAAATAAAAGGTAATTAAGGCTAACTAAATCCTAAATCAAACCAAAGGGATTAGCACTTCATTACAAATCTAAAGAACTTAAGTTTCATGTAATTTGGTTATTTAGTTCTACTTGGTCATATAAGAAATCAAAGATTCTAACATTAATATTTGGCACAAAAAAAAATAAGTAAATACTTAAGAGATTTAGGACATGTCATTTTAGAGTAAGATGGTGGATTTCTCATTAAAATTCACCTACACATTCATACAATGCTTAATTTACTAAATTTAGGTTTAGTTTTGATATATTTTGGCCGCATTAGGGTCCAATGGTTAGTAGAATACAAAAAATCACAAAGTTAGGCAAGTCCGAGCAGTTTTGGGTTCTTTTGAACATTTCTGGATGCTACAGTGCGCTATGGAGCCTACTGGCCAAAAGCCAGGCACTGCGAAAAGCACGGCGGCACGCGACAGCGGATTACAGCACTGGGGCGCGCATCTGCGCTTTCAAGCACTGCGGCGAGCTACGGCGCCAGAATTTTCTGGGATTTGGATGCTGCGGCATGCTGCTGTGGATTTCAGCGCTGCGACAAATTTAATTTAATTTCATCAAATTTTTAAGCTTCATCAAATTATTATGGCATGCTACGGCGGACCCGAACTCGAAACTTTGGGCGCTGCGGTGCGATGCAGCGCCCGACGGTGATTTCACCTGTGCGAAAATCGTAATGGGTCTCCTTTTGCACTCAAATACTCCCAATTTTAGGCACTTCACATGTGGAGCCATATACCGATGGAAATGTATTTTTGAGACCTTTCTATTAATAGAAAAATTGGCATGAATGGATTATCCTAATGAATAGAAATTAATACCCTAGATACAGGTATACAAAAAGTTCACAGTTTTGAACAACATTTTTGAATGAATAAATGAGCTTTGATCAGACTCATTTGAGTCCGATTGAGGCTCTACAATCATACATAGATTCCATACATAAGTTAATAAACATGCCATTCATAGTACTTTGATAAATCTAAATAATAGCCAAGGAAGAGGGTAACAAATAGGTACCTTAGCCTTTAGAAAAGTAAGAAGAATACTCTGCTTTCTTCAAAAATATTGGAGACTTGAAAGCTTTCCTTCAGCAACAAGCTCAGGAATGGAGGAGAGAGGAGAAGCTTGGGGAGGAAGAAGGGACTTCAGCTTGAGAGCAAAGGAAGGAGGAGTAGGGCTGAGCTTCCATTTTAAAGGAGGAGAGGAGGCATGGCTATCCCTTGAGTTCTCCCATCAGCATGGAGAAGTGGGTGGGAGGGGATGGGGGCGCCGAATAGAGCCAGCCAAGAAAAATAGAATAAAGAAGAAAAAAAATGGATTTAAATGAATAAATAATTATTTATTTCTAATTTTTAATTTATTAAAAATTTAGATTTGATAAACGTGCTCCAAAAAATTCCAAAAATTCACTCCCAGCTAATTTGGGGGTGAGGAATTCAACGGCGAAGTCAGATTTCAATTTCGATGATTATTTAATTATTATATTTTCTGGGGGTATTTAATTACATTAAAATATTTGCAAAAATCCGACGACTTCCAAACGCGTCCAAAATATCCAAAACATCACTCCTAACTAATTTGGGGGCGACGATCACAATGTCAGTTTTTGATTTCAAGGTCAATTTAAATACCTCAATTTTCTAATTAATTAAATATATTAAAGTATTCCAAATATTTGATTGAGCTCTGAATCACTCCAAAATTTCAAGGATTGGCTTTAATGACTATATGAACTCAATAGAATGATAATTAGGCTATGATTAAACTAAGATTAGGCTACGTAATAATCTCAAGTTGTTACACCTTGATACTCATTAAACCCTTGCTCACATCTATAATAGCCTTGGTGCTGGCTAGGAAGGGTCACCCAAAATTGATAGTGAAATTTTCATTCCATTTATCCCATTCACAAATGATAAAAATTAGTAGGGACAATAAAGCCTCCAAGCCATACTGGCACATTCCTAACAACTCCTAAAGGGGTTAATGATTCTAGATTAGCAAACTATAAAATTAAGGATGTGCTCTCCATCCCTCTTATCTTAAGATGCTCATACAAATAGTAGGGCATGACATTGATTGAGGCTCCAAGATCACGCAATGGATCTAAAAAAACCTCACTCTTTATCATACAGAGGATGCACAATCTGCCAAGATCTTTTCATTTTGGAGCAACCAGCCTCTCATTTCCAAATTTTCCATTCCCTCCATTAACTCCCAATTTAGTTTCATCCAGCTCATTTATTTCTTCAAGGTGGTCAATCTCAATTCCTTCAGAATGAATGACACTCACCATCTCTCTAGGATTTACCTCTGTAGAACTAGGCAAGGCTCCCTGCTACCGAGTGGACAGCTGTTGGGAAATTTGCCCAAGTTGAACTTTGATATTCCTAAGGGATGCCTCTATCCCTTGGATGGAGGCATCATGTCTGATGATAGTCAATTCAGTCATATGCATAAATTGAATCATTTTTGCCTTGAAGGAATTAAAGGCTCCTTCTAAATTTGAAAATTGAGGTTGTAGATTATTCCCATTATTATACTCTTGTTTGTTAGATGAATTGCCCCCATTAAAATTGTTGTTATTGTTATAATTACTCCATGAAAAATTAGGGTGATTTTTCCATCCAAGATTATATGTGTTGGCGTAGGGGTTGTTAATCATATCATTTTGGTTTATATTGTTGCTCCTCAAGGAATTCACTTGCTCAATGTTTGAAGGAGCAAATGAGTTGTTTAAGTCACAGTTTTCACTTGAGTGTTTTGATAATTCCATAATTTATATCCCAAATAAAGAAAAAATCTCATTCATTTCCTTATTTGAAATAACCCCCTTGATCAAATTCTGCTTATTTTCAGGTAAAAAGTGAGCCCAGTAATTTCTGGGAAACTCTGGAGTATTTTTGCATTTTCTGGAAGAAAACCGCTGCGGCGCGCTACAGCGCGCGGCATCGCTACTTGCATACAAAAGACACTTAACAAGGGCATTACTGAATTCTGGAGAGTTATAGCTACGGTGTGCCACAACGCGCTGCAGTGGCTGAGTTTACGAAACTCAATCGCTACAGCGCGCCACAGCAGGAGAGTTTCCGAAACTCAATCGCTACAGCGCGCTGCAGCGGGAGAGTTTTCGAAACTCAATCGCTACAGCGTGCTGCAATGAGAGAGTTTCCGAAACTCAATCGCTACAGTGCACTGTAGCTGGAGAGTTTCCATAACTAAATCGCTGCAGCGCGCCATAGCGAGAGAGTTTCCAAAACTCAATTTCTGTAGCGCGCTACAGCGGGCAAGTTTCAAAACTTAAAACCGTCATAGTGCACTTTTGCAAAAGAGTTTCTGAAATGTAATTGCTGCAGCGCGTTGTAGCGGTGCACCAAATTTTTGCCAGCTTAGTGCATTTATTGCGGCTGGGACAAGACCCCCAACCTGCTCCTTATCTTCTAGCCATCATTTATTCTGCAACAACTTATTTTATTGGCATGAGGGAGGATTAAAATGATATCAAAAAATTAAAAAGGGAAAAGAGCATGTCACTTCACTCCTCAAGTGGTATTTGTAATCATCATAGCAGAAAATTAAAGAGGGAAAAGCAAAATTTGAAATGAGGAAAGAGTAGAGTGACTCCTCTATTTATGCACCTCTTCTCCACTTAAGAAGGGTTCCAAAATTTTCATCCAAAAAGGTTCAATTTTTAGAGGTTGCATAGAGGAAGAAGGAGAACTCTCCAAGGGAGGTAGAAAGGACCATTGCAAGAGGAAAAAGAACCAAAGGCTGCAATAGGGAGCTAAAGGAAAGGAGAAGAGGAAGAAGAGAAGAGATCTAGAGAATCCCATTAAGGATTGTTCCTAATAACTTCCAATCTTGCTTTTATATTTCTTTTAGTGGATCATGAAAGGGTCTTCATCCTTATATATTTTTCTTCTTTTCACAGCTGTAATGAAAGGCTAAACCCTCTTGGGGAGGGTTGGGCTGAGCCCATTGTAAAATTTAAAGGACTCAATAAATAATGTAGTACTTCCTCAAGCATTGAAATAAAAAGAATCTTTTTTTTTTAATGAAACATCTTAAGATCAAGTTATGGAATAAATAAAAATTTTATGTTAAGAAAATATAATTAGAAATATTACAATCAAAATGAAAGTCTTATGCTCCATAGCTCATTACTTAGTTAAGAGCGGGATATGTGTGAAAAGGGTGCTTAGAACTAGGTGAGAAATTCTTGTGCCTTCTTGCACCATATTTTACACTCAACTAAGGAATCAAAGCATGTGAGCTAAGACCCATTAATTGGAGCTCCAGTGCTTAGCATAAGTCAAAGGAGGGAGTGGATGCTTTGAGAGCTCACGCATGATGTGACATAATTCATAGAGTCCAATGAAATCACTTCCTTATCTGAACTGCGCATGATGCACGTGATTCTTATTAGTGGAATTAATGCTCTTAAGATCAGCTAAGTAAAATTGTAAATTTTGATAACCTAGACGTAGGAAAACTAAGATGCTCTAATTGCGATCTCATGGGAATCTTTGTGCAAAAATTGAACTATAATGTGTTCATCTCTCGCACAAGATTTGCATTTGAAGGATTTAGAGGACAACTCTAAGGAATATAATGTGCACTTGATTAATTAGCTTAATAAAAAAGAATGAAATGTGCTTGAGAAGTAATACAACTTGAGGTCCCCATCATTTCACATGGAATAAGCCCAACTCTCCTCTCTAACTTAAATAGTTTCTAAACTCTACATTATTGCTTGTTAACGGAACCAAATCAAGCTAAAATCATTTCGTTTAAACATTTTTGAATTTAGATATATCTTAGTAACAAAACATACCGTTCCCTGAGGATGATAAATTTTGGAACTTACCTTCCAAATTATTACTTCAGACCTTGTACACTTGCATGCAAGCGCAGACGTGTATTTTACAGTCTGTCAAGTTTTTGGCGCCGTTGCCGGAGAATGGTAACTGTTTTGTATTAAGCAGAATCTAATAGTTAATAGTGATTTAAGCAAATCTTTTGTATATAGTTTTTATTTTTTATTTTTATAATTATTTTTGCTAACCATTTACTTTTCTTTCATTTACTTAAGTTTGCTAAATCATTGAACACTATTGTTCTATTTGTTCTTGATAGCTTAATTTATGTCTTGTATGAGTAGAAGAATTTGTACTTAATATCTTTTGATCTTGAAATTAAAAGAACCCTTTTGTAAACTAGAAGAGAATAAGCAATCTTAAATAATCAATAAGTTATTATGGAGAATCTTGATGAAATTCTTAGAGAGCCTTTAGGAGAACCACGAGGTAGAGCACTTAGAGATTATGCCTTGCCCACTGTCAGGGGAATTCCTCACGCAATTGTTAGGCCAAATATAGAAGCCAATAATTTTGAGATCAAATCTTCTACACTCAGTATGATTCAAAATAATTAATTTGGTGGGTTAGCCATGGAGGACCCTAATTCACACATTTCAAACTTTCTTGAAATATGTGATACCTTCAGGTTTAATGGTATTTTTGAAGATGCCATTAAACTTAGGTTATTCCCTTTTCCCTTAAGAGACAGAGCCAAGAGTTGGTTCAGGTCTCTCCCGAGTGATTCCATCTGTACTTGGGATGATCTTGTTAGGAAATTCTTAGCGAAATATTCCCTCTGGTGAAAATCACTCGACTAAGAATTTAAATAGAAAACTTCAATCAGTATGAAGGGGAGACTCTATATGATGGGTGGGATCACTTTAAGGAATGCTTAAGGCGATGCCCGCAGCATGGATTCCCTTTGTGGATACAAGTGTAAGCCTTTTACAATAGTTTGAATGCTCCAACAAGGACTCTCATTGATGTGGTTGCCGGAGGCTCAATTAGTAGCAAAACCCAAGAAGAGGCTTATGACCTCTTAGAAGAAATGGCAAACAATGCGTACTAATGGCCTTCCGAATGGCAAAAAAAGAAATCATTTAAAATGAATGAATCAAATCAAATAACGGCCATGCAAAATGAAATCCACGCCTTAAACGAACATATTGAGAAAATGAATATTAATGTTGTTCAAGAAAGTCAATGTGAGTTGTGCGAGGAAAGGCACGCTAGTGAGAACTACAACTTAAATAATCCTTTCGTGCAATCGAGCACCGAACAAGTGAACTATTTAAGAAATAACAACACCATGAATAACCCCTACGCCAGTACTTATAACCCTAGGTGGAAAAACCACCCAAATTTCTCGTGGAGTAATAACAATAATAATGGAAACCATAATGGGGGGGGGTTCATCAAGTCAACAAGGCTTTAATAACGGGAACAATCATAATCATCACCATTCAAATTTGGAAGGAGGCTTTAACGCCTTTTAGGAAGAAACAATTCAATTCATGTGCCGTACTGAAGCTACTATTACCCGCCATGATGCCTCCATCCAAGGGATAGAGGCATCCCTAAGAAATATTAAAGTTAAACTGGGGCAGATCTCCAAGCAGTTGACCACTCGGCAGCAAGGAGCTTTACCTAGTTCTACTGAAGTGGATCCTATGGAGTTGGTAAGTGTAATTCATTTTGAAGGGATGGATGCAGAGTACAAAATTAAAGATTATAATGTGTTGAAAGGGAACTAAAGGCTAGAGAAGGGTGAGAGGAACCGAGTGTGAAAAGCTCACTGCTCCAAAATATGATGAACCTAGAAGGTTATGCATTCTATGCATGATAAGGAATGAAGTACTTTTAGATCCCTTGTGTAATCATGGTGCTTCAGTCAATATTATGCCCTACCATATCTATGAACATCTCAAGGTAGGAGGGATGGAGTACACCTCCATAATTCTAGAATTCGCCAAGTTGGAATCATTAACTCAGTTGGGCATTGTAAGAAATGTTCCTGTAGGATGAGGAAGCTTCATTGTGCCTACTAATTTTGTTATTTGTGAATGGGAAAGGTTGAATGCAAACTCCACCATTATCTTCAGAAGACCTTTCCTTATGAGCTCTAAGGCTATCATAGATGTGTGTAGGGGGGTCATGAGCATAAGGATCCATGGTAGGTCTGAATTAATAGATCTAAAACCTACCATTTTCAAATAACAAGCTATGCAACTAGAAATAAATAACAAGGCTAGGGAGGAAAGAGTTCATGAAGCGCTTGACTTGCCAAATTTAAATCTAAGTGACTCCGAGGCTAGCCCATGCACATCTTCCAAAGGTGAGAGTAAGGAGAAGGTGAAAAAGAAGAAAACAAGGAGGGTAAAGATAAAAAAGAAAGTTTTCTCCATAACCGAAAGTTTAGGCTGTGAAGGGTATACCGAGGGTGAGGGTTCAAGCACACTGCATGTTAGTTCCCATCCAAATACTTCAAAAGTCTGGAAAAATATACCTTTCAAACTCTCTAAGCAACAAAAAGATCCAAACAAGTCGAGCTAATGATTTAAAACTAAGCGCTTCTTGGGAGGCAACCCAAAAAAAAAAGAAAAAAAAAGAGAGAGAATGCTTATATCAGTTGAGCTACAGCACGCTGTAGTGGGAGAGTTTTCAAAACTCAACTGTTACAGCGTGCTGCAGTAAAAGAGTTTTTGAAACTCAACCGCTACAGCACGCTGCAGCTAAAGAGTTTCTGAAACTTGATCGTTACAGCGCGCTGTAGCGATCTTCTGCAGCTGTAATAGTTTTGACTGCCTTGGGAATCAATGCAGTCAAAAATTTACTTTATTTGGGATTCCCAGATAGTCAAAAAGGGTATTGCTGATAAAGCTGCCCCCTCCTCCCTTTTCCAATAAAGAATTATCACATTTATGGCATGGGGAAGCCCCTTTGACTAGATTTTCTTTGGCCTTTGTAATTATGGCTATTTAAGGGGAGTAGGGGGAGTGTAATCATTGCACCTTGTGATTTTTGCTCCAAAATTACTATCTTCCTCATCCTTCCTCAAAAAATTTAGCTATCCTTAAAATTTCAGCATGTCTTCGGGAAAGAAATCTATTCTAAGGAGAGAACTCGAGGCCTCCACATCTGGTGGAGCCTTTAACAAGAGGAGGTTCTCCTCTGAGGAGGCTGAGAAGAGGTTCACCATAGTTACTTCTCAGAGGAAGCTTATCCCGGAGAAGTGTTTCAGGCGGCTCTTGCCAAGTGCCATCCAAGCAAGTGGACCCCCGGGGATGGAGGCTAATGGCGATCAGTCCTGCTGTCTCGTACCTGAACCTTGTTCAGGAAGTCTACGCAAATGTTATTAATGCGGCAGGAAATAGAGTTTTCATGCGGGGAAAGGGAGTTATTTTTTGGCATGAGCAAATCATGCAATTCTACAGGTTGAGGGTGGTCGATGAGTGCTCTTACTCAACACTCATTGAGTCTAGCTATGACCCGGATGCTCTCGTAAGTGAACTCATTTGCAATAATGCAGATTGGAGAGGAATTTGACCAACATTTCTTGAGCCCTCCTCACTGACTCGAGTAATGCATGGCTAGTTTTCATCTTCAGCTTCATCATGCCATTGGGTCACCTTAGTGAAGTGACCCGTTCAAGGGCGCTGCTCATGTGTGCACTCCAACACCCGGAGAAATTCGTCTCTCCGGCATCATTTATGAGCAGCTTTGGAATGCTTTGAACGGGTTCTGTGCTGCGCTGGCATTCGGGTCATTAATCTCGGGCATCTATTTGGCACAGGGGGTTAAGATCCTTTCCTCTGACACCGTCGTCCCTCCTAGTGCTCCCCTTAAGCTAACAAATTTAAATGCCCATTCCCAAGTACGGAAGCAGGTTAAGAAGAGGAGGGGAGAAGAAGGTGAAGCTTCAGCTTCCACCGGCCGCTCTTACTCGAAAAAATTGTTTGGGCGGATTTACACTCAACAAACTGATTTGGGTAAGGCTATGGACACCGACATGCAGTTTTGCAAGAAGGAAATCTTCCGACAACAGGAGTTCTAATTGAAATTCCATGAAGCTCTTGGAATGATGTTCCAAGATTGGAGCTTGCATGGAGGGCCGGATGGCTCCTTGCTGCCGCAACCACCCGTCGATGACCCTATCCCGGACACCCGTTGGCCGTGTGACTATTCCTACCTGGAGATGGATCAGGAGGATGCAGAAGAAAGTGAGGAGGATGACTAAATTAGGCTGTATTATTTTTATTTGCATTTCTAGTTTTTCTTTTCTTTTGTGTGTTTTGTTTTTCTTTAAGAAAATAAATTATGGATTATCATATTTTCAATTTCTTTCTATGTTTACAACAGTATATTTTTTTCTGAACTTTTCAAGATTATGGAAGTTACAAGAATATCAATATAGAAATTGATTATCAACCAAAGGTTGCTTAATAAAAATATGACTAAATTCATTGACAGCATTAAATCATCTAAATAAGGGAATGATTTCAGGTTGAATCTAGTCTCCAAATATTTAAATCAATGCTAAGGTCCAAGTGTGGGTGAAGGCTTAGAAATCAAAACTAGTGATGATATTGAGTGAGCAAAAGAGTGTGCTAGGCTCCTATAAGAATTTATGATCACAAAGATTTAGAAGTGAGATGAAGAAAAATATCTCTTTTTAAAGGATGAAAAAGAAAATAAAAAATAGGGATCAAGAAAAATATATCTCCCAAGGAAAAAAATGAAATAGGATGATGAAAAATATCTCTCCTAAAATTTTAAATATCTTTGTGAATCATAAGAAGGAGCACATATAATACAAAACTCTTGATTACTCATTACCACCCTAGTTCAGTAATTCTAAGGAACCTCCCCCATTACCTAGCACCAAGCATTACAAACTTAAAATTGGAGACTAGTTTATCAACCTTAATTCATAACCCAAGTTAGAAAATTTTAAATAATGAAAAATGTGCTTGTCATTTCAGTTAAGCATAAACTTTGAATTGCAATCAAACTCACATTGACATTACTTATAGACTCTCAAACCTTAGAAACAGAAAAAAATCATTTTGAGCTTACTCAAGGATGAGCAAGAGTCTAAGTGTGTGTGTGTGATAAATCCATAATTTATATCCCAAATAAAGGAAAAATCTCATTCATTTCCTTATTTGAAACAACCCCCTTGATCAAATTCTGCTTATTTTCAGGTAAAAAATGAGCCTAGTAATTTCTGGGAAATTCTGGAGTGTTTTTGCATTTTTGGAAGAAAACCGTTGAGGCGCGCTATAGCGCGTAGCAGCGCGTAGCAGCGCGCCACAGCTACTTGCATACAAAAGACACTTAATAAGAGCATTACTGATTTCTGGAGCGTTATCGCTATGACGCACCACAGCGTGCCATAACGCGCTGCAGTAGGTAAGTTTACGAAACTCAATCGCTATAGCGCGCCACAGCGGGAGAGTTTATAAAACTCAATCACTACATCGTGCTGCAGCGATAGAGTTTTTGAAACTCAATTGCTACAGCACGCCACAGCAAGAGAGTTTCTGAAATTTAATTGCTACAGCGCACTGCAGTGGGCAACTTTCAAAACTTAAAATTGCCACAGCGCGCTGCTGGAAAAGAGTTTCTGAAACTCAATCACTGCAGTGCGCTATGGCGACGCGCCAAATTTTCGCTAGCTCGGTGCATTTATTGCGGCTGGGACAAAACCCCCAACCTTTTCCTTGTCTCCCAGCCATCATTTCTTCTACAGCAACTTATTTTATTGGCATGATGGAGGATTAAAATGATATCAAAGAATTAAAAATAGAAAAGAGCATGTCACTTCACTGCTCAAGTGGTATTTGCAGTCATCATAGCAAAAAATTAAAGAGGGAATAGTAGAATTTGAAATGAGGAAAGAGTAGAGTGACTCCTCTACTTATGCACCTCTTCTCCACTTAAGAAGGGTTCCAAAATTTTCATCAAAAAAAGGTTCAGTTTTTAGGGGCTGCATAAAGGAAGAAGGAGAACTCTGCAAGGGAGGTGGAAAGGACCATTATTAGAGGAGAAAGAACCAAAGGCTACACTAGGGAGCTAAAAAAAAGAAGAAGAGGAAAAAGAGGAGAGATCCAGAGAACCCCATTAAGGGATGTTCCTGATAACTTCTAATCTTGCTTTTATATTTTTTTTTAGTGGATCATGAAAGGGTCTTTATCCTTGTATGTTTTTCTTCTTTTCTCAGCTATAATGGAAGGCTAAACCCTTTGGGGAGGGTTGAGCTGAGCCCATTATAAAATGTACCAGACTCAATGAATGATGTAGAACTTCCTCAAGCATTGAAATAAAAAGAATCTATTTTTTTTTAATGACTAAATGAAAACATCTTAAGATCAAGTTGTGAAATAAATGAAAATTTTGTGTTAAGAAAATATAATTATAAATACTACAATCAAAATGAAAGTCTTGTGCTCCATGGCTCATTGTTTAGTTAAGAGCAGGCTATGTGTGATAGGAGTGCTTAGAACTAAGTGAGAAGTTCTTGAGCCTTCTTGTACTATGTTTTACGCTCAACTAAGGAGTCAAAGTGTGTGAGCTAAGACCCATTAATTGGAGCTCCGTTGCTCAGCATATGTGAAAGGAGGGAGTGGATTCTTTGAGAGCTCATGGATGATGTGACATACTTCATAGAGCCCAATGAAATCACTTTCTTATCTGAACTGCACATAAAGCACGTGATGCTTATTAGTGGAATTAATGCTCTTGAGATCGGCTAAGTAAAACTGTAAATTTTGGTAACCTAGACATAGGAAAACTAAGATGCTCTAATTGCGATCTCATGGGAATCTTTGTGTAGAAATTGAACCCTAATGTGTTCATCTCTCGCACAAGATTTGCACTTGAAGAATTTAGAGGATAACTCTAAGGAATACAATATGCACTTAATTAATTAGCTTAATAAAAAAGAATAAAATGTGCTTGAGAAGTAATACAACTTGAGGTCTCCATCATTTTCCATGGAATACGCCCAACTCTCCTCTCTAACTTAAATAGTTTCTAAACTCTACATTATTGCTTATTAACAGAAACAAATCAAGCTGAAATTATTTCGTTTAAACATTATTGAATTACAGTTCCCTGAGGATGATAAATCTCGGAACTTACCTTCCAAATTATTACTTCATACCACGTACACTTGCGTGCAAGCACAAACATATATTTTACAGTCTGTCATGTTTACCCCCACATAATTTGCAGTAAATTTCTTGAACACTATTCACATTCATGTTCTCTATCTTGTTGCTTAGGGCATTAATCTCATTTTGAAGAGCTAAGATTTGATTGGTTTCATTACTTAGGTTTGCTTCCCTCTTGTTAGGGTTAAGTATCTCAGTAGGCCATTAGTAAGCATTCCTGGCCATCTCTTCTAAGAGATTATAAGCTTCTTCCTAGGTTTTGCTATTGAGTGACCCTCCAAAAGTTGCATCAATGAGTGTATTCGTTGGTGCATTCAAACCATTATAAAAGGTCTGAACCTGCATCTATTGAGAAAGCCCATGATACGGGCATCACCTCAGGCACTCCTTATATCTTCCCTAGCTATTATATAAGGTCTTTCCCTCTATTTGGTTTAAATTTGTTATATAAATTTGTAGCCGGGCCATTTTGGCAGGTGGGAAAAATTTGTCTAGAAATTTCTTAGCCAAGTCATCCCATGTGCGAATGGAATCGTCCGGTAACAAACCGAGCCAACTTTTGGCTTTGTCCCTTAAGGAAAATGGGAATAACCTAAGTTTAACGACGTCTTCAGAAGCGCCGTTAAATCTAAATGTATCACGTATCTTCAAGAAGTTGGCGATAAGGGCATTAGTATCTTTATTGGTTAAACCCCCAAACTGATTATTCTGGATCATACTAAGAGTGGAGGGCTTGATCTTAAAATTATTGGCTTTAATATAAGGTCTAATTATGGCATAGGGTATTCCTCTAGCTGTGGGCGATGCATAGCCTCTTAAGGCTATACCCCTTTGTTCTCCTAATAGATTAGCTTCTAAATTATCCATAGCAACCTAGTTTCTATTCAGCAAGTGTTGTTCTCTTCTAGCTCTCAAGCAAGTTCGCACAATTTTAGGATGAAATAAGATATTTACGTTTTCTCTTCTATTCATGAAGTTCACAAATTCAGCTAGACACAACAATCACAGTAATCAAGTTTAACAATTTAGCAATTCAAATCACCCTAAGAGAGTAAATAAGCAATACAGTTCCAGCAAATAGTTTGCAGCAAAACAAATTTAGCAATTTGGATTTCCAACAGTTCAATTCAGCTTTTAGGATTTTTTTTTTGAATTTTTCAATAACAAATAACTAAAGCAAAATCTAAATTTATACTAAAATTAGCACACGTATAATTACAACAACTAACAAAATTGTACGCAAAGTTAAGTAAGATCTAATTCACTATTTAATAACATATTATACTTAATATAAAATTGAGAAACCGTTCCCCGACAACGACGCCAAAAATTTGACAGACCTAAATTTTGTGCCTACGTTTGCACGCAAGTGTACGTGGTCCGAAGTAATAATTTGGAAATGTAAGTTTCAGATTTATATCGTCCACAGTGAACGGTGATTTTGTTACTAAGTTTTATCTACGTTCAATAATGTTTAGATAATTTGTATTTTGATTTTGGTGTGATTCCTAATTTAATAAGCAAAGATTAAATTGAAGATACTATTTAATTTACAAAATAAGAGTTGGGAGTTCATTATGTGACTCATAAGGACTTGGTGTTTTGATCATGTCATTGCAATTCATAAAGTAATTTTATTTTGCCTAATCAATCAAGTGAACATTGCCTTCTTTAGATTAGTTCTCTAATTCTAACAAATTCAAATCTAGTGCATAAGAAGAACACCCTAGGGGTTCTACCTTGAGAAATAGATTCTTATGAGATCTTTGTTAGTTAATTTCAATTTCCTACATCTAGGTTACCAAAACATTCTTTTAGTTCAATGAATCTCACAAGTTTTGATTCCCACCAATCAGCAACGTGCGCAACACACGCGGTTTAGCTAAGGGAGAGGATTCATCGAACCCTATGGACTGTCACATCATCCATGAGTGTTCGATGTTCTCTCCCTCCTACTTTGCTGAGCCGCAGAGCATGATTGGGGGGGGGGGGGGGGGGCTTGGCTCACAAGCTTCAACTTCTCGGATGAGCTAAAAGAGTAGTGCTAATGGGCTTGAGAATTTGTCATGTAGCTCTCAGCTCTATTGCACTCCCTCCTTGCTCTTATCCAATCAGTGAGCATTGTCGCACAAGTCTTTTAATGTCTTATATAAAGATTTTCATTCCAAATTTAGTTTATTAAATATTTACATTTGATAATCATTCCAGGCAATCAATTAAAAGTAAATAGAAATTTAGATCAAATTTTATTCGTTTGCAAATTCAGCATATAATTCCATACACCTTACTCAGCACATAATTACAGCCCAACCCTCTCCAAGGAGGGTTTAACAATGCATTACAATTTTAAGACAACAAAAAATATAAAATAACATGAACCTTGACATCAGTTCATAAATTAAGAAAATAAGATAGGGATGAGAAATAGTACTAAGAACAACCCTGAATTTATGAGGTTCTCTTGATTCTTTCTCCTTCTCTTTTGTTCTCCAAGTTCCTCTACTTTTCTTTCCTCTTGAACTTACAAAGCCATTCTGAAATTTCTTCCTTAGAGAATTCTCATTCTCTTTCCCACAGCAGCTTATATTTTGGATTAATAAATATCAAAATTGCGAGCCCTTCTTTAGTTTCAGACTGCTGTTTATATAGGGATCCCCTCAGTTTTGTGCATAAATTATGTTTAACATTTCCTCTTCCTTGACTTCATGGCAGCCATTTAATATTCTTCTTTTATTCCTCTTGGATACAACAAGTTTTATTGTTTTTGCAGTTTCCAAATGACTGGGGAAGGCCAAAGGTTGGAATTTGCGGCCTTCCATATGTTGTTATTAATGTGAATTCTGGACATTTCAACATAAAACACCATGTCTAGAGCCATACACAACAATTTTCTTCCAGGATGTGCAGGTCAAGTCCAGGTCTCTCCTTTCTACTCATCCGCCATGGTGTGTTACAACGTGTTGTGGTTTTTTTACTTTTATATTTTACTATAAATTTTGGATTTATCAAGTGCAATAAATAAGTGTGGAAGTTGACTAAATTAAATGCATACATTCATCACAATGTAGAATTAACAAAAAATAGAGAGTAATTATTACATTCCATACATAGTACTGAAATCAATACATATAGTGCAGAAATTAAATTATTACAAGCCAATTAGATAGTTATAAAGAAAAGAAAGACTGAAATGAAATAAAATACTCTCTCCAATAGAAATAAAATCTAAGTAACTGCAGAAGAGTCCTCTTCATGCTATTGCTCCTCACTTGGATCTGACTCTTCAAGCTACTCTATGACTAACATGTTAATTTTTACATGTCAGGGTCACATCCAAGAAAAGAAAATATGAGTTAGACAATATATTAAAGTTCATTTTAGGCTGATAATTTATTATGCTTTAAGATATCACAAATCATCTTAAGCAAATAAGAGCAACAAGCATCAAATGAAATGGCAAAAGCCATAAACATACATTATAACTTTAAAAAAATATGAGGTAAGAAAATATATCTCAAATTAAAGCTGCAGAAAAGATCGTAGTGTATAAATGTAAACTGCTAAATATAAAAAAAAGTCCTAAGCAAATATGATCAATATATATATATATATATATATATATATGCTAATTTTTTTGATATAAATACAATACAAGTAAAATAATATTGAAACTGGTATCTTAACATACTTACAAAAAAAGTTCTACATAAAATCAGAAAATTACTGAAAATACATAAATACTAAAAATACTATAAAATACTAAAAATGCTATAAATATTGAAAATGATGAACTGAGCTGAACTGGAAGTAATAGAAACTGAAAATAACTAAATTAAAAATAAATCTTTTTATTTTAATTAGACATGTGCCCAAAGTAGTATTGTCATAACTGAAACTGGCTAAGACTAGCCACAAAATAAAAAAATGTATCATCTAGACCACTAATATCTAGATCAAACATGCATTATCAAGAACACTAATGTTTGGGTCCGAGTCGCTTCTATCTCAAAATAGAATTGCAGAAGCATACTAACTAAGACACATTCAATTGAATTTCTTATCTAAATTTATTAAATTTATTGATTATTAATACCAATGTCATATATATCTCAAAACTAACATAGAATATCCATTAAATAATCTGTCATAACTAGTGTGTCAAAATAGTATGGCTCAAATCAAGAAAGCAGTGCGTACAAAATAAGGATTATAAAGCAGTACTACACAAAAATTAGTGATACGGTTTATTTTTTAATTTAATCGTTCTGACTATTCTGAGATTATACAAGCTCAGGAACTCCAATATCTTACTATCCAGTGAAAACTCAGAGTCGAGGTCCTATAAAGTCAAATAATTAAAACTAATCAAGTTCTACCTTAAATCAATCAATGTTGCCTATATAAGTTAATTAATAAATCAATCATCTTAATTGATGAATTTTTTAACCCAAACTAATCTTGTTTAAAGCAAATCAAGATTAAGGGATTAAGAGTTAAACTTTAAAATATTAGAATTTACAACTCTTAATTCAAAGGCACAACATCTAAGGTCCTAAGAATATTTACAACTCTCACGAACTAAAGGTTAAGGTAAACCTTATTATGTGTAATCAATTTAATAAGATGAATCTATAATCAAATATAAATCTAGAAATCTAAATCTAAGATTCATTCCATTGTTGTAACCCATTTACCCAAGGGATTAACCTAAGTCTACTACTAAGCACTAAGGAAGAGATTCCTAAAGCTTAAGAAGCGAAAGACACTTAGGGATTTCCTAATGAAATGACTTAAGAAAAGTATAATAATTTAATATTAAAATTAATATTAACTAATTTAAATTAATATTAAAGTGTGATTAGGGAAGGCATAATGTGGGTTTAAATCCATATTATAAACTTCATGATTTTACTTGAGGAAAATTAGAGGAAAATCTAGGGTTTGCTTAAAAATCAAATTAACAAATCTAAATAATCTAAATTTGATTACTAAATATTTAATTTACTAAATTTAAGGGAAATGATAGATCTCTAAGGCATAAGCGCACTTAAATCAAAAGTTGGGTAAAATGACTAAGTTTAATAAATTCTAAGATCAAATGAATTATGAGCAAATCAAGAAAATGCCTTAAAAAAAGTAATTAAGGGAAAGGTCTAAAAATCTAATTTTACTAGCTGATGTCCAAATTATGCAAAATTAATGGCTATAAGTTCCTTATAGCACACTGAGTGTAATAACAGTGAGTATGCTAAATTTAAACCTCAATTAACTAATCTAAGCTTTAATTATGATGATTAGTGAGTAATTTATGAAATTAATTATAAATAATTTATTTAAACTTTACCAATGTATTCTTCTTTTTTTGTGAGAGATCAAAAACTTGAAACTTAAAATTTAAATAATTAATGAGATTAATATTCAATAATCTATTTTAGGATAAAAATGCTAAATTAAGAAATCTATCCATTAAAATTGGATTTTATTTGTTGTTTATTGACCTTTGTGTTTTTCTGATCAAAATGATATATTTGATCATATAATTTGGAGTTGAATTGGCTAAATTATGAGCTAATCAATTTCTAGAACTTAATGGGGGTTTAAAAAGCCTTAAAAGGCCATTAATTAAATTAATCATCATATAAAAAAATTAGCATTACCAAAATATTCTTTGCATTTTTCTGAGCAAAGTAAGATATAATTTTGTTATGATTAGATTTGTGGATGCAAAATTATGGAAGTTTGAATTTTGCTAATTAATTAAATTAATTAAACTAAACTAATTAATTAAATCATTCTAATCCCTAATCCTTCAGATCAAACGACACTAGCGGGACCCGATCCTTTGGCAATGCAGTTGGCCCGAAAGAAACCACACAGGTCGGGTTTGACCTGAGACGAACCTAAAAGTCAACGTGGTGAAACCGAAGATGTAGGGCCAGGACATCAAAATCAAGGGCCTTCCCGATGTTGTCAGCGGTTGGTCTGCCCACCGTTAGAAAGGTCTCGAAGAGACCTTTCAATCGGTGGTAGAACCATCGCCGAGGTCTGTGCCACCGGCAATATCAAGCTCTAGGCGATCAACTACGATCGTTGAGTGGCTCGATCGATTGTTGAGTGGCTTTTTCAATTACATGAAATAGCAATCAAATCAAATGGAGAGCGAATTGAAACGAAACAGCTAGAAAAAGTAAGTACCTGCGATTCTAATCGTCGAGTGCTCGGGAGGCTGAGGAGCAAGTGTTTGACTCCCAGATGGCTTTGAGACCGACAGAACAAGGTCGATTCGAGTGATTAAGATGATAAAGGAAACTTGCAAAGGTCTCCAAGCGACGTGACACCACCTGGCGAGGTGGCAACCACGTGCATGAGAGCTACGACATGTGCCAGTGTAGCACACGTTCACACTAGGGACACCGGATCAAGGTCGCCTGATCTGGATGACCCAATCGAACAGTGTAAAAGGCGATGTTCCATATAGCAGGCTTGGCCCATTGATAAACCCCACCAATTTTAATTAAAAACTTACTTAAATTGAATTAATTTATATATATATATATATATATATATATCTAAATATATATTATTAAAATTTAACTATTAAATTAGCTTCAAAAATTCCAAAATTTCACTCATAGCTAATTTGAGATTGATGAACACAACGATAAAATTGAATTTTGATTTTGAGATCAATTTAATTAAAAGATAAAATAATCAAATATAAATCTAGAAATTTAAATCTATGATTCATTCCATTGAGTAACACATTTACCCAAGAAAATAAACACTAACCTAAGTCTACTACTAAGCACTAAGAAAAAGATTCCTAAAGCTTAAGAACCAAAAGACACTTAGAGATTTCCTAATGCTTAATAAAAAAGCTTAATAAAATTTGCCTTTAATCTCAATCTTTGAAGTTGAGTGGTAAAACCTAATTCTTTAGAATCACCTTTGGATTAATTAATTAAACCCCAATATTTAGAGTTTAATTTAACCCTTTCATCTTGATTTAGCTAATCAATATGATTTAGATTACTTAAATAAACAAACGAAGTCGATTGATTTATTTAAACTTGTAGTCGATATTGATTTATTTATAATTAGGACCTAACTAGTCCTAATTATTTTCAACTTATAAAATCGTGAATTTAAGTTATACTCAACAGTAAGAATTAGAAATCCTGAACTTGTGTAACTTGAAGTAAATGAACGAATAAATTAGACAGCAATGAATATCACTCGTCCTAGTAGAGTCTCTTGCTCACTTTGATAGTTGATGCTTTACTTACATCGTATTGAGCTTTATAACTTGGTCAAGTGTATTTGGCATAGGATATTTGACGAGTATATCTTGTTTCAACTTTGAATATGCATAAATATCATTCATATTTTTATTAGTGTTTTCAATCAGTAGATTGTGACCTAACTAGTGTGTATCTTCAGTTAATTGGGTCCAACATAGCACAGCAGTGGCTAGTGTTCGATAAGTCTATCCATGCCTAGTTGAGCATTAGGTGCCTAGGGTGGCGAGAAATAGACTTTGCGCCCGTATGACTTTATTAGTCAGTATTTGATATGATAGTACTAGTTGAAGATGCACTTCTACTCAGTAATATTCAATTCAATATTTCTACCTTAGCTCATAAAGCTAAATGATTTCAATAATATTCAATTCAGTATTTCTGCCTAGGGTGGTCTTTATTAGTTTTAAACGATATTATCCTTTTTCAAAATAGAAAAAGCTCAATTAATATGCTTTTGATATTATGACTTTATGATGCAAAACTAGCCTTACTTGTAGCCGTGATGGTGATGATCATGATGGAAATCCTCTTGGAAATGGGGAAGATGGGGCAGCCTTGCTAAAATTTTGGATGATTTTAGATGAGACATTGCAAGTTATATTTGCAACTCTTGCTTTCATATGTTTGGTAATTAATAATGTAAGTATAATATTTTCTTAAGCAGCACAATAAGCACTTGCAATGTAAAATATGAAGACTTATTTATAAATTCCTCCAGAAAAATGAAACAATAAATGTTCAAAGAATTCCTTTGCTACATGCTTGCTAAATAACATGCAAATATGTAAAGATTATTTGATCAAATTGATAGATTTATGCACTACACTTTCTAAAAGCTCTCACCTCAAGAAAAGCTTAATCAAGGAAAATAATAGCATAGGTTACAATAATTTTTATACCATCCAAGGTGAAGGTGCAGGCTAATGAAAGATTGGCAATTGAAATTTTTGACAAAGAAATATTAATAGAATGCTACATATTATATCACAAAACATAAAAAGAACACCTTCAATCACAAACAATTCCAAAATCATATCTATGAGGCTATTCCAAGATATAATAGCAGCATGGCAGCAGCAGTAATACTAATAATATGTACAAACCATCTAAACCATCTAGTTTCTTGATTTCATAATAAGTAAATTATGTACTCCATAAAGCATATACAATAGCATAATTCAATAATTTTTTCTTTAATTTTAGTGTCAATGTAAATATAATTAGCAATCAAATTATCTATCAAGTTGGCTTCACTTAGAATCATATAATTAGCAATGGCCTACTCATCCAACTGCAATGGTGAATGATGCTTGCTTTACATAGTCAAATGCTGCAAAGGCATTCCATGATGCTTGCTTTACGTAGTCAAATGCTTTAAAGCACCCTTACAAAATTGAAAATGATATATTCATTAATAAATCAAGATCATTTAATAGACGAAGCATTATTTTACGTATAAATCATTTATCAATTATAGATAGAAAAATAAATTGCTTACACAAGAATATATACTACAAAAAAATATATTCAACTAATAATTTACTTACACATTGAATTGATATCAGAACTTATCTTTCAAAATATCGCACTATTCTGATCAAAAAATCCTCTTGTCCTTAGGCCAGTAAAATATATGAAGATGCATCAATAATTTTTATTTATAAAAAGAATGCATATGAGCATCACAAATTTTGGTTTGGTGTGCAATTAAAGATTAAATGTCTTGGGAAAAAGGTATTCCCTCCACAGACATACAGAGCCCACAAAGAAGAAACTTCACCAGTAGAAAGTAGATAGCTAGCTTCCACTATGGAATTCTAAATTTAATAATGAAAAAAAGAAACTAAGATACTGTTTGGTTGCATGACTTGAGAGAGGATTTATGAATTCTTAAATCAAGCCAAACCTAAACTTTATCCAACGTAAAGCTAACTGATTCTTAAATCATGCCATCTGTACAAGGGGTTGTTTGGTTGTATATCAGTTGATATGTTATTGAGACAACAAGCAATTCAGATTACATGTTATTCACATAACAGTGTTGTACATCTGATAAACAATGAATGCACTATATCTATAAACAAGCAGAGCCGGCGAATAAAAGCCTCCACAGCTAAAAATGTTGGGCACAAGTTTCCCCTACATCTCACCTGATCTACCCCTTGTGCCTTGAAAGGCTTGCAAATTGCACCCATTACCTCTTAAGAACGTTCATGAAGGTTCAAGCCATTATATCAAGCCCAAATAATATCAAAATAATTTCTGCAGTTAGAAGTTTTTTTTTTCTGTACAATTTGTCAATCAAACATAAATAGTATCAAGATTTTTTCTTAGGGCACTTTGCTATTACTATGCAAGGATCTCAGATGATGATGATGGTGATCTCAGATGATGATGTGGTTGTTATTATTAACATTATTATTATTATTATTATTAATTAATTCTCCATTTCATCCAACCAACTTGCATCCTATTAATCACATTACTAAGTTGAAGTGGCTCTAATATTGGATAAGATTAGAAAATGCCACCTTAGATGGTTTGAGCATATTAAGCATAAATCATTCAATAACTCAGTTAGAAAATTAGAGTTTATAAAATTTTCCCACATTAAAAGAGGAAGAGGAAGACCAAAAGAAATATGGGAAGAAACATTTGAAAGGACATCTCTATTTGAAACTTAGGAAGGGGCTTTCCATTTGATCATGCACATTAGAAACAAAGGATATATGTAACCAACCCTATATGTATACTATTTATAAATACATACCTCAAAAGAACATCTTCTCCTAATAACCTTCCTCTTAAATTAGTTCAATAAAATCATCCATAGTTAAAGCAAATATGGATGTTCCTTTCTAATATAGATTCAAGCACACCCTCAATGTTTCAAAATGTTTAGCTCATTAACTTAAATCACCTATGATTTGCACAATCTTGAGAATCACCTTTATTCTTGTAAATAGGCACATAAATACTTCATCATCTTTTTAGCCTTCAAAATAGTAATAAACAACTTGGTAAGATAAGAACTTCTCTAATCCAAATATTATCACACATCAATAAAAATATTAGTTGATCCTACACCACTTTTCGACCATTCATTCTCTTTAAAGCATTTCAAGCATCAAATTTACTAACCCACCAATATGTAGATATTTCTAAATCACTATAGAACCACCTCAATCCTGCAAAAAACCTATAACATAGCATATCAAACGTACAATATAAATCAGCTCTATTGACTAACCAAAACTCACCTCCATGCTCAATCATGACGTACACAACCTAAAAATATTCATCATTATTATTACTATCATCATCATCATGATCATTATTATTGATCATTAGCTTATAGACCATCAGAAAAAGTTACAAAAGTTCATAGAATTATATATTTACATGTACAGACCCAATCTTTAAACTTCGATCAAATTTAACATTCGTTTGAATATTTTTAATATCTAGCGATGATGAGATATTATCTATTATTGATAATAACAGCTGGTTTTGTAAATATCAAAGCTTAGAAACTTCAAATGAAATCAAAAAGATTAGTATTCATGTAATAATTTTAATTTTTTACATACAATAGACCCATCTCCTTTTGCTCGGGCAACTTTTCCACACAAACAGAGCCATCTCCTTTGCTCAGGACACCTACTATAAATTTTTTCCTTAAATTTTAGACATAGACTTGTCAAAACGCAAATAAAAATTTCCATGATTACAAATACCCCAAAGGGGCTGGTATTAAGGGGTTGTCTTTACTGCGAGGCCCACCTCAATTTGAAGCGATCAAATTTTCTAGATCTGTTTTTCTTTTTGAATGTGTTTGCTTGGTGCTCTAGTCATTTAACTTATCTCTAAATATTAAGGAATAATTGTTTAACAGTCGGTTAAGTGAAAAACTACTCACACCACTTGCTGTCCATCTGCAAAATGAATGATGGGATGACAAAATCAAAAAATATTTTCTTCATAAAGAATGCTAACATGCTATGCACAATATCAGGTTAATTGCATGCATAGCTCTATCAAAGTAACAAAAAGAAAATTCAAATATGATAAAATGCTGCTCAAAAATTAGAGAGAAGAAAAAATGTCTTAAAATGAAGTTGTGATTTAAGTTAACATTTTTATCATTTGTGGCCTTCAAGTTAATAGGAACATCAACTGCCCATTACTAACACAATCACCATCATAATCACTTAAAGTGCAAATTATGAAGTAGCATTCCATAAAAATCTATGATGAAGAAATCCCCCTGCAACTGTACTTTCCAAAATAGCATGCAGATCTGTAAGATTATTTGAGCAAAATGATATTGATTTATATACTGCTATTTCTAAAAGCTCTCACCTCAAAAAAAGCTTAAACAAGGAAAACAAAAGCAAAGATGCACAATAATTTTTATGCCATCCTTGATGCAGGCCAATGAAAGATTGACAATTGAAATGTTGGACAGATATGATAAAATGCTAAATATTACATCAAAAAACTCAAAAGGACAACTTCAAAAATAAAATACACATCATAATCATATCCCCAGGTAGATTCGTAAGAATAAATGAAAAAACCGTCATTATTATTGTGCAAGCATTGTGCCACTGCTAATCTAGATAAATGTCATATTGTTAGTTTTCATAGCAGCAACAATAAGTTGTCATTGTTGTACAAGTATATTCTTAACCATCATTATTATTGTGCAAGCATTGTGCCACTGCTAATCTAGATAAATGTCATATTGTTAGTTTTCATAGCAGCAACAATAAGTTGTCATTGTTGTACAAGTATATTCTTATTAATCTTAGTCCCTTGCAAAGAAAATTAATTTATTTTTATAAATAGCACGGTATAAATTTCCTATTGCACCATTGTCACATATGCACCATGCCATCATATCTAGTGGAGAAAAGCACAACTCATGAATGAATTCTCATAATGAGAAGAGATGTTTTTTTTAATTGAACCAAAATCTTTAAATATTAAACATCAATCACTGACAATTCCAAAGTCTTATCTTTGAGGCTCTTCCAAAGTATAATAGCAACAACAGCAGCAGCAATAATATAAGCTAATAATAATAATAATAATAATAATAAATGTTCCAAAAAACCATCATGCTTGCATAAAATTTTTTTCCTGACTGACTGACCAGGAGTGTTTTAATTTAAGTCAATATTAGAAGCAGTCAACATCTTTGCCATTTCAATGTTCATTTGAAGTTTTGAATCAATAAGCTTAAGTTTAAGGATTTCATTCCATGACAGAAATCTCCATCAAACAATACGTTATCATTTTTTACAAGATCCAATAGCATCCCTTTCATTTCTACAAAACATAATGCTGCAGTAAAACATCATCACCACTGGACCGGCACCAAGTCATTTGTACAACGGTCTCTGAATATATATATACACACACATTAGAGCCAGTGCCCTAATGTAGATCTGCCCATGCTTATGCCCTCCTGACAATATTATATAGCAAGAAGATAAAGACAGCAACCAAAAATAAATAAAAAATTCTGAAGAATACAAACCACAAATAGTGCAAAATTGGTTCATCAATTTTTAAATAAAATAGAAATATCATTCATTCATTATTTAAAAGTTTCACAGCCATTAGAGAACAGCATATCTAGAGCCACAATCAAAATCTTAACATATTACAATTTTAATAAAAATAATAACAGGTGATAAGAAAAAAATGATGGCTACAATCCTCACCCATGAGTACAACAACTAGCTCCTCAAATGCAACTCAAGCAATGATGGCTACAATCCTCACCCACGAGTACAACAACTAGCTCCTCAAATGCAACTCAAGCATTTCTGTAGACTCCTAACAACATTGATTCGGTGTGAACTAAGAAAATGCCCAAAACAATGTTAAAGATATATGCAATCTATCTTTTATAAATAATAAGGGATAAATTTTTTATTGCACCAATAATTGTCACAAGTTAACAATGGTAAAAAATTTACACAACAATCAGTGACAATACCAAAATGGAATCTTTGAGAAAAAGTAGCTATGGCAGCAACAATACCAAGGAAAAATAATAATAATAATACAATTATTCTACTAAAGCAGTTCTTATGCTACACCAAATGAAGATGACAGTATCAGCAACTACCAATTCTAATAATTGAAATGATAGGTTACCATCACCACCATCAATATCAAAATCATTTCTTTGCCTTGCTCCAAAGAAGAAAAAAACATGCACTCAATTGCCCCCAAGATCTAACAAAAAACAGGAATAACAAGGTTCACTGATATCCTTCTAGAAGTAAACTAACATTTGAGATGAAAAAAACTGAAAGAATTAAAAGATTTATGTTTGGAGTTGTATTATTTTAACAACCCCAACATTGATCATTTATATACTACATATACATTCACAGGAACATCAGCACATTATAATTCATAAAATCACCTTAAACATCACTTTCACTTTAGTGTAAATCATGAAAAAGCATTTCATTGAACTCTCAAAAATAGTTTGCCTGATAATTTTAAACAGAGACAAGAATAGCACAGGTTGCCTGAGAAATTTTCAGGCCATCCTTTATGCAAGACATTGCTCCATGAGCATAATAAACTCTAGGTAAAGTTGATTAATGAACTATTAGAAATCAAGGTTAACAACCCTCTTATAAAATATTCATGAATATGTTTCCAAGGACAGTAAAATCATAAGAATAAAGAAAATACTTTTTAAGGGAAAAAATGAGAGCATTGGGCGTACATTTTTTCTATAGGTATCAAAATTATCATCTTAACAGTCTTGTGGCGGGCTTCCAATTTTATACTTTGTATATTTAACAGAAAACTAAAATATATTCTTAATGTCATGCCATTAGATTAAGTAAGCGGAGATGAAAACAAAATCATGCCATCGCAAAATACAACAAAAGTTTTATGATGCATATCAAAAAAATCTTAAGAAATTATTCAAAAAAACCATCCCATCGCAAAGATGTCAACAAGAAAAGTATTAATGCTGTCCTCTTTTATATTCGTCTGAATACTATTTTTTGGCTAGGTTTTTAAGGTTTATCATTTTCCTTAACCTAATATTCAAATCTGCAACCTAAGCGGATCTGGAGGATTAAAAACCTTGGGAAGACGAAGAGATGTCGTCAGGAGATGGGAGAAAGGAAGAGCAAAAAAAAAAAAAAAAAAAAAAAAAAAAAAAAGGGAAGAGTGGAGAGGCTTTTTTAAGCATTTTCTCTTCTTGTAGTGCTGTCGCAGAGGTACAGGAGAAAAATAAAAGAACACAGGACCTGCATCTGCACGCTTGTGCAGGTTTTTATTCGAATCAAATTATGAAAAAATATCTAATGAAATTATTTTTATGTAATTATGAATTAATATAAAATTATTTAATATATATATAATTGCTAATTAATATGTGATTATTAAAAACCAATATATAATTACTTGACACATACATTTAATAACTAACAAATTAATATTTAATTACTTGACCATAATATAATTAATAAATTATAATATATGTAATTATTAATTATTAAATCAATACTATTGTTTATATATATATATATATATTATATATATCTTTAAGTATATGTATATTCATATAGGTGAGAGGACATAGACAGTGTGTGCAAGGCAGTCATTTAGAACTGATGAGACCGTGATGAGAGATAAAAAAAAAGAATTTGAAAAGACTTTACTTAATAATAATAAAAATGAGAAGAAAAGAAAGAAGGGATTTGATAAAAAAAAAAGACTTTACGCCCCAATTCAAGAAGAAAGGAGAAGGGATTCGATTTTCTCGAGTAGTTGACTTGATTCTCGAAACCAGCTCATCCATCATGGTGTAGATCTGGTGGATCTCAGGGCGAACCCTATCCCCGATCTTGAAATTAAAATTATGGACGATATCATTCAGATCAACAAGCATATGCCTAGGATTCAATCTAAGCCCTCTCTCCTTCACCAAGGCCTTCATCTTCTGCGTGTCCTCCCATCAATAGGCCGCCACATAAAGGTTCTGAAGCAATCGGTACCCTAGGATTCGATTTTCTCGAGTAGCTGACTTGATTCTCGAAACCAGCTCATCCATCATGGTGTAGATCTGGTGGATCTCAGGGCGAACCCTATCCCCGATCTTGAAATTATGGACGATATCATTCAGATCAACAAGCATATGCCTAGGATTCAATCTGAGCCCTCTCTCATTCACCAAGGCCTTCATCTTCTGCGCGTCCTCCCATCGATAGTCGCCGCATAAAGGTTCTGAAGCAATCGGTATCCTAGGATTCGATTTTCTCGAGTAGCTGACTTGATTCTCGAAACCAGCTCATCCATCATGGTGTAGATCTGGTGGATCTCAGGGCGAACCCTATCCCCGATCTTGAAATTATGGACGATATCATTCAGATCAACAAGCATATGCCTATGATTCAATCTGAGCCCTCTCTCATTCACCAAGGCCTTCATCTTCTGCGCGTCCTCCCATCGATAGCCGCCGCATAAAGGTTCTGAAGCAATCGGTACCCTGAGATATTAGAAGGCTCCAGCTCTATCAGCCTCTTCGCGATCCTTTCACCCATCTCCACATCATCGTGAAATCGACAGATTCCCAGCAGCGCACTTTAAATCAAATTACAAGCAAAAGGTGATGTTTAAAAAACTATCTTATGTTTAATTTATAACGATCAATGTGACATGATTCTTTTGTTATAAATGTAGCGCACAAACACCTATAAAAGAGCAGCTAAAGAGCCTCTAAAATTTTTCAATCATAATAGCTCTTCCATTATTCAGCATAAAATAGTGATTATTTTCTTTCACAACTCAAAGCATAGGTTTCTTATTGCTTTATTTCACTCAAAATTTATTATTATGAATTTATCTCTCATCTCATTTTTTGTGTATAAAAAAAAGGAAAATTTTTATGTATATTGATTGAAATAACATTAGGCCATATTAACAGTAGCAATAACAAAAACAATATGAAGCCTTAATCTTACTTAAATGAGGTCGATTATAAGAATTTTTTGAGTTATTTGTTTTTATTGTGCATGATCTAAACCCACTTTCAAATTTGTATTTTTATGTAAGCTTATTTATAATTTTTTTACTTATGTATTTTTTACCATGTTAACACTTGCTTAGTGATTTTAATTTATTTTTTTTTAAGTATTTCAATTCAGTATAATCTATTGAGTCTTTATATATTGCTTAAAAATCATAAAGATTCATCATTATGCTTTGCTTTTTTACTGTATGAGATAGAAATGTAGGTTAGGATTTGATAATAACTCCCTATCACCATGCGCTTTTTCTCTATCATGGTTATTTCCAAGTCTTTATATTCTCTTTTATCTCTCTCGATGTAAGCTTCATCTTCTCCATAGACGGTATTCTTTTTTGTTTCCCCCACACATTGTGTGAGTTTCATGCTTACATATATATATATATATATATATATATATATATATATATATATATATGTATATATATGTATATATAAGAGAGAAATCAAAGACAAGAAGTGACAAATGTGCAGAAACTCAGGAAACAGGAATAAATTTTTCTCAAATTATTGTATTTTCTTATTTATAAAAATTATAGGGCCCACTGATGGTTTTTATTCTCATAATTTTTATTTTTAGTAGCATCTTACATCTCTTCAAATTCTTAAATCTTTTCAAATCCTTTATTTCTATCATTTTCCTGCACAAGCAAGTATACGCCAGCATCGAACGAAGGGGCGATGATCTTAGAACAGTGGAGGTGTCCGACAAGGGGTTCTTAAGGCAACAAACAATGTGCTTAATGATCTTAGAACGGTGGACTGCACCGGCTTCGTGATGACTAGAACATAGAAGAGAGAGGAGGCAGATGGACTCTCGGGGGGCGGCATTGCTGTAACAACCCAAGGTTGTTAATCATTATTTAACAATCCAATTAACATAAAATCTCTTCTAACACTCTTAGCTAGCCATTAAAAGTAAGTTCTGAAGTTTTAGTTAAAATTGAGAATCAAACAAGCAAAATCCTAATTTTTGGTAATTATTTAAATCAAGAAAATAAAAAAAATATTTTGACATCAGGTTAAAAATCGGATTTCGTCATTGTGTTCATCACCCAAATTAGTTAGTGGTGAAAATTGGTGAGTTTTAGAGATCGTCAAAATTTTCATGATTATTTTGTTGTATTTTAAAATCTTGTAAAAAAATATAATTAAGACGTTCTCCTATGGATTTTCTGATCTCATTTTTGAGTCTATCATCCCCGATTTAGTTAAAGAGCAAAATTTTTGAAATTTTTTGGAATTATATAAATGCTTAATTTCTAATTTAATAAAATATCTAATAATCTATAATTAATCAAATAACATATTTATTTATATATAAAATTTCATTATCTCCTAATATCCTTTGCCCTAATCCATTCACACGCCACTCTATCAGTTCTTCCTTCCATCGCATGAAGGCGATGTGTGGGGAGTGCCGCTACTCTTGCCAATAGGAGGTTTCCACAAGGATCAAATCGCCACGACCTCATCCAATCGTATGAAGGTAAAGCCAATGCTACCTCTTTATTTATTCAAGTCTCATCTCCTCAATCGAAAGATTTGGAAAATTTTTGGAATAGATTGTAACAACCCAGGTTATTACCCTAGTCAATTAGGACTAATCTCAATCTTAATCCTAAGTATTAATCAAGTCATTAGGAGTCAACCCTAAAACCTAGTCCAAATCAGGAGTCAAATAGATCGAATCATAATTTCTTAAATATCCATAAACCCTAAAATTTGACTTATCTAAAATAACCTTAAATCAAAAAATGGACCTCGCCATTGCACTCATTGCCCCCAAATTAGCTAGGGGTAATGTGTAATAACCCAAGGTTATTACTCAGCTTAAATTTAGCTTAATCGTATCATAATTATCATTCCATCAAGTTCATCTAGTCATTAGAACCAAACCCTGAAGGTTTGGAACAATTCGGAGACCAATCGATTAATTCAAAATATTTTAATATTTAGTTAATTAGAAAATTAAGATATTTATTTTGACCTCGAAATTGAAATCCGACTTCGCCATTACGATCGTCACCCCCAAATTAGCTAGGGGTGATGTTTTGGACGCGTTTGGAAGTCGTCGAATTTTCACGAATATTTTAATGAAATTAAATGCGTCGAAAAATAGGATAATTAAATAGTCGTCAGAATCGAATTCCGACTTCGCCGTTGAATTCCTCACCCACAAATTAGCTATGGGTGAATTTTTGGAAATTTTTGGAACACAATTCAAAAATCTGAATTTTAAATAATTAGGGAAAATAAATAAATAGGCAAACATTGAGGCCCTAACTTGCAATTTCCCCATTTATTTCAAAAATTCTATTTCGATTGGCCATCCTTATGCAATTCGGCTGGCCATCCCCTCATTCTCTCTTAAGCCATGCCCCACTAATGCCCATCCATGATGGCCCCTACTCCTAGCCTCCCTAGCTAATGATGAAGCCCTACCCTTTCCTTTCTCCTTTAAAAGGGAAAGCTCAGCCTCCTCTTGAGCTTGCTGAAACTTTCTCCACTCTTTCCTCTTCCTCCATTGCTGCACCCTAAGAAGAAGAATAAGAAGAAGAAGAAGAAGAAGGAGAAGAAAATAAAGCTTCATTCTTCCCCTCTTTCCAAGGAATTAAGGTACCCGTTTGCTCCACTCCTTTTGTCTTCTACATGTTATTATGCTAGAATACAGTCTTAGAAATCCGTATGCATGAATGAAAGCCATTAAGGCTCTTAAAAGCTTCAAAAGAATATGCTCTATTTTTGTATATTTCGTATACCCTGTCATTCATCTACATTTTTAGTATAGCTAGAATACTCCGTTCGTATAGATTTTGGTGCCGATGGAAAGGTATTTCCAATACCTTTCCATTAATATATGGCACCACTCATGGAACGCTTTAGATTAGGAGTAATTAAGCTCGAAAATAGGCCCTCAGAGTTTTGTCCAGACGAAAATCACCGTATGGCGCTGCAGCGCACTGCAGCGCGCTGCAGCGCCCGATGTTGCAAAGCTAGGCCGCTGCAGCGGCATTTCGGCAGGAACTTAAGGAGAACATTAATAAAATTAATTGAACTGTGATTTGCAAAATGGGTCGCTACAGCGCGCTACAGCGGACTATAGCAGAAATATTTTAGAACTTAGGAAATGACGAAACAAATTAATTGAACTGTGATTTTTTGCAAATCGAACCGCTACAGCGCGCCACAGCGCGGCGCGCTGTAGCGGGCTGCAGCGGATCACCGCGGGCCGCAGCATAGCTCATAGTGGAAAATGCTACAGCGCGCTGCCGCGGGAAAGCGTTATAGCGCGTTGCCGTGCGGAAAGCGTTACAGCGCACTACAGCACCCGAATTTGCAAATTTTCCAAAATTTTCCAGAAACTGCCCAGATTTTGTAAAACTGCCCAGTTTTGGCTGAAATGGCTAAAACTTCATTATTTTGATATTTTAAAGTCCCTAGGACCCTAGTGGGGCTAAGTTATACTAAATTTGGACCTATTTTAGCTAAAATTGAATATTGCATAAAATTCTATGTTGAAATTAAATTTAAAATTTTGCCATTCCTAATCTACTATGTACTTTAAATGTAGGTCATGCAAATACTAAGTAACAGAATCTTTAAAAGTATGTATCAAATAGGTAAACTTTAATAACCTAAATGACATGAAACTTAGATCTTTTAGAATTATGATTAAGTGCTAATCTCTTGTTGGTTTTATGATTTGATTAGCATGAATCACCCTTTTATTTTATGTCATCTTTCCATTTATATGTCTTTATGATATTAGAATGTTTGTTAGAAAACTTTAATATTTAAATAGAGCCAGATATGTTTGAATTGACATTAAATTACAATTGAATAAAGAATAATGATAACTTGATTAAGTAAATAATACTTAATCCAAACCTAAAGCTTGACATTAATAATACACTAATAATAAATTAATTTGTCATTGACCCTTAAATTAAACATTAGTCTTAATGATAGAAAGGTTAGGTGTTAAACCCTAGCTTAACTTGATTAAGATCTAAACCTTAATCACTTAATTAATTAACTTGGTTGTAAGATAATGTAATTGAAATTATTCCAATATTGCATATAATTTGATATTGATCCTAAATCATCAAATTAGAAGTGCTAAGGATAACATTGAATGTGTGTGATTGGACCATCTAAATCCAAGCTTTAGATCTTTGATTTTCTCTTATATAAGACAACTAGCATAAGATGGAAATAAAGTTGTAATGATTTATATAATTATCTAACTCTAATAAGATCTTTGATTTTATCCTATGATTGTAGATTAGGAAAGGATCAAATAAATTTTAATCATTTGATCTGATCACCTTAATCTAAGTATAACAAGTAAACCTTAAGAAGTAGAAAAGTGAGGTCTTAATGGTCTTGATATAGGATCATTATTGAAATAGTTAAAGACCTTAACTAATGATATATTGAGGTAGAAAGGACTTTTGTAACTTATTGAGGTAGAAACCTAGTTGATCCTTCATAAATTTAGAAGTTGAACTTGATACCTTGTGGTAGGAATCACCTAAAGTGAGCTGCACTTTATTTTAACCTGCTAGCAACTAAATCCTCAGGCGTTGGATCTGACCTATACTCCTGATCTGCCATATGTACATATATAACAGGGCACAGCCAAAAAAGAAAATTTGGTTAGACTTTAATAAGTCTAAGTACAATTTAAGCTATTAAAGTTGCATGAATTTAAGGATATCACCATTTTATTGATACTACTAAGAGAGCAAAGTAAACAGGTGCAACAAGCTATACAAAGAATGGGATAACTGTAAACTATCCATTTATAGCATTCAACATATATATGAAATAACATACCAAGACACGAAAGTAAGCAAGGTAAAGCTAAAAACAAAAGTGACTGCAACTACAAAAGTAAAACTGATCCTAACATAGTTATGATCACATTAAACATGCTGAGTATAAAAGACCACAAGTACTGAATAAATCCAGAAAATCTAACATCCTAAATATGCCATTTATGCTTATATAATTCATAAGAACATATATACAACATGCATATTAATATAAAAGAAATGTCATTGAGACATGTGACAAAAGCAATTAAATCTGAAAATAGAAAACCACACTGTAATATGTGGTAAAGCCAACTGAAACTGCAAGCAGAGCCACTGAAACATATGGCAAAATCATACAATCTGTACTGAACTGAACTAGAGTAGCAATAAGCCTAAGATATAGAACTGCCATCCCAGCCCAAAAATTATCAAAATACCCAGCCATTAGGCCATCCCTGTTCCTCTCTGAGGCCTGGGTAACTTCTATACTGTACTGAATACTGGAGGTGGCAACACTATACTCAGATCCTATCCTACTAACTAAAAATTCTGTAAAAACTTGATGAAATGATATATGCTTTACAAATTCTAACTTAGTATGTATCATCCATATCCTAAGTATTCCTATTATGCTCAAGGAATAAAGCTCAAAATTCAAGGTATGCAAAGCAATCTAGTCAAAGTAAGCAAGATACTCAATCTAGACATATGTGATATCTATTGTTATCTAATTCAGTCATTCTAACTATCCCAAGTCATACAACTTAGAATCACGGCCTTATAAGTTAAAAATAATCAGGACTGATCAGGTCCCAATTTAGTTCAATCAAAATTAACTATAAGTTAAATAATAAATCATCATGTCCTAATTGATGATTTGAGACGTCCTAAGTTAAGATATGATCCAGATCTACTAAGCTAAGGATTATGAATTAAACACCACAAACTTGGGTTCAATCACATGATCCAAGGGTAAGCTAAAGATCTATGGTTCAATCTATAAGTGAACTGATGATTAAGGCTTATTCTATTAAGTAACAATCAAGCTTAATAGAATAGATCTCTATTCTTAATCTAAAATTGAAAGATAAAATAAATCAAAAGGAAATTAGGAAAAATCTAGAAAACTACTAAAATCAAGGTTTCATTCATTGAATAAATCACTTATTCAATGAATGAGATCTAACTTAGTGTATAATCCTAATCTTAAGGAAAGAGTCTAAGGTGAAGTGAAGTTCCTAAGGAAGTACCTTAGTTTGACTCTAGGTTCTAATTCAAGTTTGTATAATTTATAGTTTTCAACTAAGTTAATGATTACAACTTAGTTAGCAAAAGCTCATATACCCTAATATCATGGTTTTCAAATAACAAGCAATTCCTAATGATGCTAAGGTCTATGCAAGTGGTGTACGCACTATACATAGAGCTCAAAAAAAATAATATAATTAAAAGAAAACAGAACTTCAATAAAGTTCTAAGTACGAAATGTACCTTACACGATGATGATGGAGTTTGCAGCTCAATGTTTTGATTGAGATGAAGCATCATTCTCAGCACTTGCAATAATTGGCCAAGATACAACTGCATGATAATTAATTTACCAAGAGGTGCTTAATTTTAAACTAGCATAGTCTCTACTCAATTCATTCTCTAATACTTAAAGATAGAAAACTAAACTACTTCATGCTAGAGAGGGATTTACAAGATGGCATATACTGACTTGACAATGATTAATTTTATAGAAGATTGATGGAAGTATAAGAATGTGATTCATTATATTTATTAATATAAACTCAAGAATACTATTAAGTGAACATTGAAGAACAATGAATATTTCTTTATGGATATTTATTCGAGGCATTAATACTAGATTTCACATAAAATAACTGAAGGATTTTCATCTTCCTAATGAATAAATAACATAAGTATAACTTGAATTTTCTCCATTTTATAATAATTATCAATATGATTTATGCAGACTTTTAATGATGCTAACTAGCCTAAGCCATATAACTAAGCATCCAAGAGAACATGCCAGTATAAAATTCATAAGGTTGATCAATCATTGCAAGGTGGACTGCATGTATAAGTATCAATAGAAAAACCACCAACATTCTAACATAATCTACATGCAAAGCTACTACGACGACCGACATACGCTATTCTTGCAAATGAATTAGCACGGAAAGGAGAGAATGCATGTGTCGGGGTGGCGTCACAATGGTTCAGGTGTGATTCTACACTAATATATGGATATATATATATATATATATATATATATAACCTATGAAATGATATATATTTTGAGATGCATAGCATTAATAACTTAATCAAACCGAGATTTAGGATGTTTTTAAATGGAGAAATATGAGATGAATATAATCAACGTGAAAATTTCTGATATTCCATAAAATATAAGCATTAAAGGAATAGAGTTGACTATTCATTTATAGATGAAGTTGCCCAAAATCATAGAGATTAAAAGAATACATGCTTATTGGAAAAAATTATACATACCAATTTTCTAATAAAACAAATCTGTTATGATGGGGCAAATATGTTTAGAGTAAAGGTACTTGCAATTTACACATATTCATCAGTTCTCAAGAACTTTATTAAATCAATTTATAAGTTTATAATAAGTAAACATTAAATCAAGTAATGAATATAGCGGCAATATTTCCAAAAATGCAGAATTTCTAGTATGCCAAGGCTGCCTATTTTCACTTCTATTCACTAATTTGATATGGTGTGATAAAATTTTAATAAGAGCCCTCTCCAAATTATATAAATATTTATCTAATTAGATTAGCTAGAAGAACAAATAAGACTTGAGTGAATAACAATTTGAATAGTCACTTTAAGAAGATATTTCATAATGCATTCAGTTTCTACTTTAATTCCCAAATTAAATTATACAACATGCAAATATCCAAGCATTATAAGACAATTTAATTGAGTTTTATTTCATATAAATGGCATGAAAGGAATGGATAATTTCAGCATAATCAGAAATAACGGGGTTAGGATAATGTAGTTATACCTTGATGGTGATCAGTATGGGATCGGCTAGTGGCAGGGAATGGTTTGGCTGCATACCCGAAGGTCACCAAAGACGGCTACTGCTCGGTCATGGAGAGAAGAAGGGGCTGCAGCTCAGCTCAAGGACGGAGGGAGGGAGAGTTCAGCCAAGAGAAGGAGTGCTCGGCCGAGAGGAACGAGGAGTTGCCGGCAGGGAAAGGTGCTCGATGCTTTTGTTGAGAAGGAGGGACCGATGCCTCTCGGCCTCTTGCCGAGAGGGGAGGGAGACAGCAGCCGCTCGGCCTCCTGCCGAGCGGCGATGGAGGAGCCGAGCGCCTCTCGGCCTCCTGCCAAGAGGAAGGGGTTCGGCTCGCGAGCGAGAGGGAGAAAGGGGGGGGGGTATTTCGGCTGAGATGAGAGTTTAGGTTTTTAGGAAGATTTAGGTTAGAAGATGAGTTATATATAAACTCAAACAATTTGATGAGAGCCACTCGATCTTGATCGAGTGGCTAAGAGTTGCTGAAACTTATAAGGGTTGATTAAACAATCAAATAAACTCCAAAAATTACGAATTTGGTATCAAAACGATTGTCTCGACGAGACGAACGCAAGCGTTTAAAAATTTCCAAATTTGGATGTGTATTTTATTTTATATTAATTTTTAAGTGAAAAAATTCTAAATTTCACTACGATAAATCTGGAGCCCGAAAAATTACGAAACTTAAAACATACAGTCCTCTTATAATGCTTAACTCAAATATATAAATATTTATGAAATCCGACTTTTATATTATCTTTTATTGACTTCGAAAGTTTAAACTTTCCAAATTTATTTAGGACGATCCGGGACCCCGATTGCGCTCAAATTTTGGCAAAAGGATCCCCTCAATATGCTTTATTGGAGGATATTTTTATTTGATTTTTATTTGACTTAAATCAGGATCTTATATTTTCTCTTAATCTGATTAGGTTTAGGCCTAATCGGCTCAGCAACAACGTCGGGTTGTTACATGATCTCCCCCGATACTCCTGCAATAATTGCATTTCCTTTTAATAATACCATTTCATATGATCAATTAACGATCGAACGGTTCCGATCAGGGTTAGCTCAGCCTGATCGATGCAAATCTGAGCTAGATCCACAGTAGAAACCGTTAGGTACCCTGTCCCGAACCATAGGCTGCAAGGGTTAGCTTTTACGCGCAGCTCCGGCCACCTCCCATGACTGTTCACCCGCTGACGTGTAGGCATCGTCGAGGGCTGTTGTCGGCCGGGCGGGTCGAGGTGGCCCGACGCCAGAAAGGCCGGCATAAGCCATGCTTTAGCCCGATGCCCTTGGGTTGCTTCGCGTGGAAGGAGTCCGAGCCGGGTCGGGTTGACCCAAGCTCGACCCAATCTCGCCCATGTCCGCAATGGAATTGTGGGACCCACTTTGACATGTGGCGTTCCCTTGCGACGCCACGTGGCCCCCGCGTCAGCGGCGCAGAGCCGTCAGCTCTGCTGACGCTCATGGGTCCCACCCACGAGGTGGTGCCCTCTAGGAGGCTGCCACATGTGTCGTGGGGCCCACTGGTCGTCGGGCTCTCTCGTACAACCCGACATGTGGGTCCCACCAAGGTTTCCGCGGCCAATTTGAGGCTGCCACGTGTCCATGTGGGGCATGCAACCCTCCGCCAGCCAATCAAGGCCTGCCACGTGACAGCCGTGGGGCCCACGGGTCAATTCCAACAGATATTTTAATAACATTAGTATTAATATAATTATACTTAATTAATGTTAATTATGATTAATTAGTAATTAATTATGCTTAAGCATTTATATTAGTATATTTAATTAATGATAATTAGTAATTAATTATTAATAAACAGTAAACATTATTTAATTAACTAGTTAATTGTTAATATTATTATTAGTTATTAGGTTAACTATTATTAATTAATATTATATTAATAATAATAATTAGTTAATCAGAATCTAATTAAGATTATTTTAATGCTAATCAAATAGTAATAGTAATTAGCATTATTTAATTTAATTAGTAAGCAATAAATATTAGGATTAATTTAATAAATACAGTAAAATAATATTAACATTAATTAATTAAGAATTAATTAGCACTAATCCCAGACTTAATAAATAAATATTTAAATATTATTTTAAATAAATAATTATTCAATTAATTAGTGCTAATTTTAATTAGTAGTAAATTAATATTTAAATTAAACTAATAATTAATTAATTAAACATAGATAATTAAGTAATTAATTAATATATATAGTAGAATTATTTAACTATAGACATGAATAGTAAATTAATTTAAATTGAATAAATGAATAGTAAAATTTATTTAATTTAAATTATTTAATTCAAAAATTTGAAAGTTTAATAACTTTTTGTATAATAATCCAAACATAGCAAATATTGGTCTTATTTTACTCTAAAAAATAAAAGGAGTCAAATAATGTAGTTCAAAAATTAGTTTTAGGGTACATATAACGTAGTGCTATTTTATGACATAATCAAACTCTCACAACTTTTAACCTAGTTGTCCAAACATAGTTAACATGGGTCTCAAAATACTCAAGAGAATAGTTTCAGCATTATAGAAGTATTAGTTTCCCCATTTGGAGCTTAGTTTGAAAAGTAATATTTAGGATCCTACCCTAAAAATGACCAAAATGCCTCTAGGCTTCAAATGACCATAACTTGATCAATTCAACTACAAATTTAAAAATTCAAATTGCTAACTAGTTTAAAATTTCATCATCAATAAACTGAAATGATATTTAGGATATGAGCCTTAGAAAATCAAAAAATGACCAAAATACCCCTAATCTTAGTTTAGCCATAATTGACCATTTGTAGTCCAAATTGAGTTTACTCCATGTCAATGCACTCAGTATATTATAGGGAAGATATAGAAACTAAGTTTGCTAAAATTAGACTTCAAATGGAAAAGTTCAATTGTTGTCCCCCTGACCGACAAAATTATCGAATTGCCCTTAGAAATTGAAACAGCTACAACTTAGTCATTTGACTTCAAAATATAGTATTCTTGGACTATATGGAATCCTTGAATAGTAACCAATAGTAAATTGCATGAAATTTTAGGTTCCATTAGGTGTAAATTATTAAAATGCCCCTTAAGTCAAACCTTAGTTTAGAAGATCCATTTCTTATCTAAAATGGATGAACTTACTGTCTATCTTCATGTTAGGCAGTAAAAAATTATTTGACAGTAAAAAATTCGATTCTGGAACCCAAATTCAAAGGATAGTATTTGAACCCTTAAGTAGGGGCAAAATAGTCATTTGCCCAAAATTTAGGTTAAGTATCTTTAGACCCTAAATTCTTTTCTAAGTCACTAAAATTAATATTAAAACTATAATAAAATCGTTCTAAGTGATAAAATCAAATGTTAGGCCAAATTTGCAAAATTTCTAAAATTTGCCCCAAGTCCTTTCTTTAGGATCTTTTCACCTTACATTAGGACATAGATTAGATTTCATTCATTAGATAAGTGGGTTATTCAATGAATGAATCCTTAATTTTACTAGTTTTAGACTTTTACAACTTATTTTGATTATTTTGTCTTTTAACCCTAGACTTGGGATAGAAGATTCATCCTATTAAGTTTAATTTACTTAAAAAGATTTACTTTAATCAATAGATCACTTTTAGACTGAAACCTAGATGTTAGGTCTTACCTTTGGGATTATGTGATTTAGCCCAAATCTCGTGGTGTTAAATCCATAAACTCTAGTTGTAGATTTTGGCCAGCTAATAGTTTAGAATGTTTGAATTCATAAACTAGGTCATGATTATTTCTTATAATTGACATTGATTAAGCATATTAGGACATAATGTAGCGCCTCGCCCCGTCACCGCGCGCAAAATAATTAAAATCATAAATTCGGTGGCGGAGCGGTGCGCCGCTCAGGGAGGAATAACCCATCTCCCTAAATAGCTAAAAACTAAGCCCACCTGAAGGGCTGCTAACTCAACCTCAAGTAGGGTTGAGAGCTAATACTTAAGATAATAGTAGTATCCTTATCTTAAGTATTAGGCAAATACATATATTGGATTTAGAATACAATAAGAATCCAATATATGTATAAGATATCAGCATTTCCAGTATACTGGTCACATCATAATACTATATATAAATAGTATAAAAATAGAGTGTGGAAGCTTAAAGCAAACATCCAGAATCATTCATCACAGAAGCTATAAAAAATATTCGTCTCAGAAAAGAAAAGAAAATATATTCAGAATTATTACAAACAGTTTACTGAAATACTGAAGTAAAACTAGGTACTGTACTAAAAATACTAAGCCAAAAGTAAAGTTGGAGGAGAGTCCACTAGTACTCCACGGGCTCCTCCTGAATCTCCTGAATGTCCTCCTGACATGTCTCAATATACTGCTCAGGATCTAGCAAATTGCTGGATCCCAAAAGTACCTCGTGTTAGATAATAAGTCTAATACATCGAAACTAATATAACAGTTCTATTTATTCATTTAACATTTACATAATACGAGTAAATCTGCAGAAAAACTGTAAAGGTAACTGAAAGTACAAATCTGTCTAAAACTATACAAAACTGAAGCAGTGTAAAGTAAAACTAAACTGTAACTGAATACTAAAAATAAATCAAAATAGTACTGAATATAAAACTGAGTAATCATATGTACAACTATGCTGTATGCCATTGAAATTGTGCATATGAATATGCCACAATACGGTATGTTACTGACATGCTATCAAAATATTACTGAACTATTATGAGCAGTACGGTCCAATATCTACGTACACCTTGTTGGGAATACTATTTATTGATGACACTGATGCATCCAAAAATTCCCCCATCAATGTATGCAATATTCTGTAACTCATAAATTATTACTGATACTTATACATCATTCTGATTCTCTTACATCATTCTGATATTCACACATTATACTTATGCTCATGCTCATGCTTCTAAACTATATGAAATAAATCCAGAAAATGCTTTAAAATCTGATAATGAATCCAAAGTCCCCATTGTGCAGAATCCTGCTAAAAGGATTCTGACTCCTAAATTCAAATCTCGATAATTGGTTAAAGTTGAGAGTTTACTTAAAAATCATTAGCTGGGATGATTGTATACACATATTTAGCATATTTGCAAGAAAGGTAAATTTAACCCTTAGCTTGTTTAAACTGCACTTATCAAAGCGCACTACGATAGGAGGCAGAATCCGGTCACAGTTTACATCTCAAGCTAAGCTGTTAAATGCCCTAATTACAAGCATACTTAGTGGTCTACGCAAAGTGACTTAAGATACTTAGTTTGCTTAAACTGCACTTATCGAAGCGCACTACGATAGGAGGCAGAACCCGGTCACAATTTATATCTCAAACTAAGGATCTTGTTCACTAATTGTAACACTCTTAGTCTTGGAAGATTTACTTTAATAGGACTGTATTCGGCTAATCCCGCAGAATAACACCTGGTCATAAGTCCACATTGGAGTGAATCAACCAATCCTGAATATTATTGAATTAATCCAGTAATATGGGTATACCCTACTATACCCAACCAATAATCTGAGTTCAGCAGATTCTATTTAATCGATAAGGATTTATTAAATTTATTAATCCTTACTCTAATTAGATGTATCCTACACAAGGCTCCAAGGATGTGCTCAAAGGATCACTCAACATAGGTTGCTACCACAAGGAATGAGCCATAATCTAAGTACTTTAGGTGATTCCTACTATAAGGTATCAAGTTCAACTTCTAAAGTTATGAAGAAGCAACTAAGTTTCTACCTCAATAAGTTACAAAGGTCCTTCCTACCTTAATATTTCATTAGTTAAGGTCTTCAATCATTTCAATGACGAATCTTATAGCCAGACCCTTAAGATATCACTTTTCTACTTCTTAAGGTTTACTTGTTATACTTAAGTTAAGTGATCATATCAGATGATTAAAATTCATTTGATCATTTCCTATTCTATAATCATGGGATAAAATCAAAGATCTTTATAGAGTTAGATCATTGCATAAATTATTAAAATTTTATTTCCATCTTATGCTAATTATCTTATAGAAGAGAAAATTAAAGATCTAATGTTTGGATTCAGATAGTTCAATCACACATATTCAATGTTATTCTTAGCACTTCTAATTTGATGATTTAAGATCAATACTCAATCAAATGCATTATTGGAATAATGTAAATCAGATTCTCTTATAATCAAGTAGATTGATTAAATGATTAAGATTTAGATATTATTCAAGATAAGTTAGGGTTTAATCCCTAACCCTTCTATCATTAAGACCAATGGTTAATTTAAAGGTCAATGGCAAATCAATGCATTATTAGCATATTATTGATGTCAACTTAGGTTTGGATTAAGTGTTATCTACTTAATCAAGTTATAAAGATTCTCATGTTCAAGTGATCACATTTAAGTGTCCAAGTAAGTGTTAAGATTCTCTAATATACATCCTAAATTCATGAACACATATAGATGAAAAGGAAACATAAGATAAAAAGGTGATTATTGCTAATCAAAATATAAATCAAATAAAAGAGATTAGCACTTAATCACAATTCTAAAAGATCTAAGTTTCATGCCATTTAGATTATTAAGGTATACCTAATTGATACAAGCAATTAAAACTCCAGTACTTAGCATATGGCGTAACATGTATTTAAGATACATAGGTTTTGAGCACTTAATGAAATTGACAAAGTTTCAAATTCAATTTTGAAATATAATTTTATGCAGTGTTCAATTTTAACTAAAATAAGTTCAAATTTAGTATAACTCAACCCCACTAGGGTCTTAGGGGTCTTAAAATACCAACACAGTTGAGTTTTGGCCAATACAGCCAAAACTGGGTAGTTTTACAAAATCTAGGCAATTTCTGAAATTTCTGGAAATTTTGCAAGTTTGGGCACTGCAGCGCGCTGGAGTGCACCGTAGCGCTTTTTGCGCGGTAGCGCGCCGTAGCGCTTTCCGTGCGATAGCACACGGTAGCGCTTTTCGTGCGACAGTGCGTGATAGCGCCTTTGCGATGCGGCTTGCTGCGGTTCGCTGCGATCTGTTGTAACCCGCTGTGACCCGCTGCAGCGCGCTATGGCGCGCTGTAGCGGTTCATTTAGCAAAACTACTGTTCAAATAATTTATTTTGTCATATCCTAAGATCTGAAATGTTTCTGCTAAGGTCCGCTGCAGCGTGCTACAGTGCGCTGTAGCGTCCCATTTTGCAAGTTACTGTTCAATTAATTTTTATGGTCGTTTCCTAAGTTTCGTGAGATGTTGCTGCAGACCGCTGCAGCACGCTGCAGCTGTCCATTTTGTGAGATTTACTATTCAATTAGTTTAACATGCATTTTTATATATTTTTTCTAAGTTTTCCTATCCACTGCAGCCCGCGGCAATCGCTGCAGCGCGCTGTAGCGGCAGACAGTGATTTCTCCAGGTGCGAAACCCGTGAGAGCTATTTTTCAAGCTTAATTATTTTCAATCCAGAAAGTTTCATGAGTGGTTCCATATATCAATGGAAAGGTATTTCTGATACCTTTCCATCGACACCAAAATCAGCACGAACAGAGCATCATAGCTATACTAAAAATGATGATGAATGACAGGGTATACAAAATAGAGAAAAATAGAGCAGATTTTCATAGAGTTTTTAAGAGCCTTAATGACTTTCATACATGCATATAAACATTCCAAGGCTACATTCTAACATCATAACATCATAAGGAAGATAAGAAGAGGAGCAAGAGGGTACCTTTATGTTCTTGAAAGTAGAGAAAGAGCTTTGTTTTCTTCTTCTTCTTCTTCTTCTTCTTAGGGTGCAGCAATAGAAAAAGAGGATAGAGTGGAGAAAGTTTCAGCGAGTGGAGAAGATGGCCAAGCTCTCCATTTAGAGGAGGAGAGGGAGTGTAGGGAGCCATCATGGCTAGGGAGGCTATGGAGCTAAGAGGTGAGGGGAAGGCATGGGAGGGAGGAATGGCTTAGCCGCATGAAGGAGCTGCCAGCCAAATTCCATGCCAGCTAAGAGAGAGAAACTAGTTTAGGAATGAAATTTAGAAATAAATAATTATTTATTTCATTAATTATTCAAAATTCCTGATTTTCGAAACGTGCTCCAAAAAATCCAAAAAATTCACCCCTAGCTAATTTGGTGGTGAGGAATTCAACGACGAAGTCAGAATTTGATTATGATGATTATTTAATTTTTCTTATTTTTCGACGCATTTAATTACGTTAAAATATTCGTGAAAATTCGATGACTTCCAAACGTGTTCAAAACATCACCCCTAGCTAATTTGGGGGTGACGAACGCAACGGCGAAGTCGAATTTCGATTTTGAGGTCAAAATAAAAACCTCAATTTTCTACTTAATGAAATATTAAAATAATTCAAAATATTGAATTTAGCTCCGAATTGCTCCAAACCTTCAGGGTTTGATTCTAATGACAAGATGAACTTGATGGAATAGTGATTATGCTATGATTATACTAAAATTAAGCTGGGTAACAACCTTTGGTTGTTACACCTAGCTAGTCCTAATATTTTGTAACATATAAGAGTGTACTTCTAAGTTACACTCGATAGTAGGAATTAGAGATCCTGAACTTATGTAACTTGAGGGATAGTTAGAACGTATAAATTAGATAACAAATGATATCACCATATTTAGTAAAGTCCTTTGCTCACTACTTGATTTTTGTGCTACATATTCCTTGTATTTTGTGCTTGTTTCCCTTGGACATATCATATAAGAAAAATATTGTTACATGAAAATGAAAACTTAAAATATTAGGAAATTATTTATTTTTAGGTTCAGTTCATGGTGGATTATGGTGCACATTTGTGGCAGCCCTGCCCCGCCGTGGTCCTTTTAACTCTAAAGTTAACATGATTATGGTGGAGGGGTCATCTAAACGATAAAGTCCCCACTTATAATTTGATTAGGCATACAATTTAATCCATCATAATTAAGGACTTTATCATTTCTCAAAGATATCATCACTAAATGAAAATACAAGAATAGCAGAGTGCGGAAGCATATATATAAACATCCATCCATCATTTAAATATAATAATTCAGAATAAGTAAAGTGCTAAAAGTATAGTTAACAATGTATTATTACAAACATGATTTAAAAGTTTAAGCAGAAATAAAATAAATTAGTCTTCCTCATAATGTAGAAAAAAAACTAAGAATCTTCAGTAGTACGCTCCTCCTCCAAAGGGAGATCTCCTGAAGGCTCTTCAAACTCAAATAGCTCAGAATCTACCATTGTCGGTATCACAATGATAGGGCCCCAGCCAATAAAATAAAATCTTAATTAGACAAAATGTCTAAGTATATTTTAGGCTGCAAGTTTATTATGTTATTTGGATACCACCATAAAATTAAGCACGAAAGCATATAAATAGGAGCAAAAATGCGTAAGAAAGAATAAGTAAAGTAATAAACAATTTATTTATAACTTAAACAACTAGGAAGTACACATACCTCCTCCATAGCAACTGCAACAAGGTCAAGTAAGTATAAAACAAGTGATTAGAAATAAAATACATCCTAAATAAGCTTATGATCAATCCAAAATTATGTTAATTAACATAAAAGTAAATGAACATGTAAAATAATTAAGTGACTAAAAGTGAGACTAGCATCCTATAAATGTAAACAAGAAGCAAAACTAGCATTTTATAAGTAAAAGTAAAGCTAGAAAATGCTGAAGAACAGTAAATAAGAAAGTACTGAAATGTAAACTAAAATAGTAAGTATGAACTGAAATTACTATGACTAAAATAAGATAAACAATTTTAAAGTAGAAATGTATCTAAATTAGTAATGCCAACAAAAGGTAAAAAAGGATGTAAAGTATGAACTTTATAGTCTAATGAATACCATCCTAGCCGGTCTTAGGCCTAGGCTTGATTAGACTTACTTTAGACAGGCATATACCACCCTAGCCAATCATAGGTCTAGGTTTGGCCTGTACTAAAGTATGGGTATAGAAAAAGGCAAACTAATCAGGATATATTCTACTAACCATATGTTCAACTTGACAATGATGATGACATATGCAAATGCTATTATGCAAAACAAGATTGATAAGAAACACTTCTCAAATGTCTTATGTCTAATACATGTGAATAAAGTATAAGGCTGAAAATAAGCTGAGCATAGCATCAATTTTTAAAGTGAGCAAGAGACTCTACTAGGACACAAGTGATATCCATTTGTTATCTAATTTAATCATTCTATCTACTCAAAGCTACACAAGTTCAGGATCTCCAAGTCCTACTATCGAGTCAGATTCATGACCTTATAAGTTGGAAAACAATTAGAACTAATCAGGTTCTAATCTTATTAAATCAATGTCGACTTAACAAGTTGAATAATAAATCAATCGACCTATTTTAATATTTTATCATAATCCCAACCCATCTTGATTGATCAAATCAAGATGAAAGGATTAAGAATTAGACTCCAAATATGGGGTTTAATCACTTAATCCAAATGGTACAACTAAGGATATAAGGTTTAAAACCTAAATCTCACAGATTAAGTTAAGGTAAATCCTAATGATAAATCAACTCATTATGATAGATTTATATTCTTAGTTCTAAGATTTAAAGATTAAATAATCATTAAATAAACTAGCAAAAATCTATAAATTAGTAAACTCAAAGCTTCACCTATTGAGTAACCCAATTTACCCAATAGATGAAGTCTAGCCTAAAATCTATTCATACTCCTAGGAATTAAGGCTTTTAAATACTAAGAGTATCTCTCAGACACACATTCTAACTAGTGTTATAAGACATATGTGAAGATTTAAGAAGGATTAAGGAAGAACGGAACACTCAAATTTTACTTAAAGGATTTCCTTAAGGACTAAAGAGTGAAATCTTGATCAAAATCAATTTAAAGTTTAATATTACATAATTTATGATTTAAAACACTATTCTTACTGATTATGATGTTTAGAATATTATTTTAGGGCTTAAAAATACTAATTCTTAAATTTGGGCAAAATGACTATTTTGTCCCTACTTAAGGGTTCAAAAGATCAAATTTTGATCTAGGGTTACAAATTTAAAATTTTTAGTGGCAAAGTGTTTCTTACTATCTAATATAAGATTAAACAATAGTTACACAATTTTTGGGTAATTATTAAGCCTTATGAGATCAAATTAATAAATTTGACTCATAAGGGCATTTTGGTAATTTGACCTAATGGAGTTTAAATTTTCTTTCTGATTACTTTTGCTTACTATCTAAGGTTTCCATAGAACATAAAATTACTAAATTTTGATAAGTATTGGCCAAGTTATGGCCAATACAAGCTTAAGGGTAAAATGATAATTTAGGGTTTCTTAATTAAGGGTCAAAAATCCTAACTTCTCCAATTGGTGTTCAAATTAAGCAAAATTAGTGGCTGTAGATCACACATGATCCACTGATCACAATGACTAGTGGTAGGCTGAATTTGAACTCCAATTGGCTAAGTTATGGCCTAATTAGTGTTTAGGGTAATTAGTGAGTGATTAGTAAAATTAATCATAAAATCACTAAACTAACCATACCACTAAGTTTTAATATATTCTAGGAGTTCTTTGAAACTTGAATTGTTAAATTTGGATCATTAATTTTGCTAATATTTACTAATCAAGATTTAGAGTAATTAGAGTTGATTTGTAAATCTAACCATTGGATCCTAAATATTTTTATAGTTTACTGCTAATTAGGTTCTCTTGATCAAAATGGATATAAGGATCATCTAATTTGGAGTTCAATTGACCAACTTATGGTCAATTGAAATTCTATGGCTAATTGACCTAATTAGGGTTAGATCCTAAAAGTGATTAGGCTCAAACTAATCCATATAGTAAATGAACAATACTAGATTAATCCTTAGGATTGCTGATCACTTTTTGACCCATATTCAATAGATTTGGATTAGTGTACACAAAGTTATGCCTAAGTGAACATTTGTAGCATTTTTCAATTATTTAATACCCTAAAATGTCACTATGTGAAATATTGATCCTACAACACAATAAATGGCATCATTAATTTCCTTGTATTTTTTTGATGAATTAGGTATATTTATTTACTATGATTGGATCATTAGATTAATACTTATGAGTGTTCAAAAATTGAGGTTTAATCAATTTAATTAAATTTATATAATTAAATCATTTATTCAAAAAAATATAAATATATATAATTATTTTTAAACGGTGCACGGGCCCCCACCACTTAACCGATGGGGACACGTGGTGGGTGCTAATGTCCCGAGTCGCTGAATCGGGCAAGGAAGACCCGAACGGGAAATCGAGCCTCTCATTCGTCTCCAAAAGCGCAGACGACATGAATTAGGGCATCTCCCTAATTTGCAATCGCAACGACTCCAGAGGCCGAACGCCCGCTGAATGCAAGCCTTCTACTCCTCTTGCCTGTCGAACTTAGAGATACTAAAAACACGCCGACATCTAATTCTCTACTTATGATACCGTAACCTGCAAGGTAATGATCTTGAAAATCGACGCATTGGAGAATGATTTGACTTTTATTCTAATGATTGATTTCATCATATATAGTTTCAATTAACTAATGAAATTATGTAGCATATCATTCAAAGCGAATTGAATTGGTACTTGGTATGATGATTTGAAAAATCGTAGAACACAAATTGAGTTTGGAAATTCTAGTTAATTAAATCAATCTCATATAATTTGATCTATAATATCAAATATAAATTCTGCAATATAAGGATAGTTGATATATCATTACAGAATATGAAATTAAGGCTTTAGGAAGTACCGATGGATAGGAGGGTACCTGTTGAACTATGGAGAAATAATTAGGGTTTCGACAGACTCTTAGAGTTGCTGCGCCAGGAGGATCCGAAGAGAAGTGAAGTCAGAGTTGAGATGTAGTGAGGTTAATCAAGATCCTAAGGGCAGTGGACATCATTCATGGTGATCGAAGATCTTCGCGTGTCCCTGCGTTCGACACACGCAGAGACCTGAGGGAGATGATTAGGGATCGCCCAATCTCTCGATGAACGGCTCAGGAGAGTCGTTAGAGCGAACAGCGCAAATTTAAAAAGGAGATGGAATGTTAATGAATGCTAACAGCGCTATTTAAAATAATAATAATGTTATTATTATTTTAGTTTATTTTATACTAATTTTATTAATTTAAAATTATATAATTAAATATATATTCAAAAAAATTTCAATATATCACCCCTAGCTAATTGAGGGGTGTTGAACTCAATGGCGTGATCAGATTTTCGTTTCGATGAGTATTTAATTATTTGATTTTTTAGAGTATTTAAATATTATTATAATATTCAACAAAAATCAACGACTTCCAAATGCATCCAAAACTTCACCCCTAGCTAAATTGAGGGTGGTGAACGCAATGGCGAAGTCAAATTTTTGATCTGAGGTCTAAATAAAAAGTCAATTTCTATGGTTTTGAGATTTTTCAGAAATCCAGAATTGATCCAATTGATTCCTGATTTGACCTCGATCTTAGAGATGAGTTTTAAATGACTTATTTAAATACTAGAACCATAATTAAGACTTTGATTAGTCTTAATTGACCTAAGTAACAACCTAGGTTATTACAGACTCCCCCACTTAAGAATGATGTCATCCTCAACATCACTCAAGTGGAAAAATAAAATTAAAATAGAATAGAATCTAGGAATTGAAATTACTAGAATTGAATGAGTACAATCGCAAGAGTTTAAATGAATATAGAATAACTTGATAGAGGTGGAAGAACATCAGGGTTCTCAACTAGTCTTTGGAACTTAGATCAAATAACCAATTTGATCTTTGTCCAAGATTTTAACAGGCCATTTAATGGGTGATAGTTTTGGTTGAATTCCTACTAGAGATAAGAAGATGAAGATCATGAGGGTATTAAGTTACTCTCATTTAGAATAGAGGATATTTATAGATACATAAGGTCATATGATAATTAAACTATAATCACATCACATCACTACTAATACAGTAATGCATGCCATAGTAGAATGAATTACTTCTAGGGATTGAAGAGTTGATTGGCGATTACACACCATAACTGTCATGAGTTTAAGAATATAACATTGTTCAAATGAGTAAAGATTTAAAGGAACTCGTAGGTTTAAAGATTCTTTCTTTAGGCTTCAATCCTCATAATTCATCTTATAACTAATGATAGAAAAATTTATATCCCAAATTTTGTGTTTAATGAACTAACTAACTAAGTGATAACCATCACTTAATAAGGATCGCAATATTAGAAAAAGAGAAATTTACATTTATCTAAGTTAAATATAACTTTAAGGATCAAATACTTAGTCTTTAAGTCATAATATATGACTTGGTAATATAAGATAATTATAACTTAGCAGGTGACACCACTTGCTAAGCATAGAATGAATTTATGAGTCAAGATCTTAAAAGTTTAATGTTTAAGTTATATTCATTATCTAGAAAACTTAGGTAACTAGTTAAGCTATTATAAGACTTAACAAAGATTAAAGGATGCGAATGATTCTAATTCAATGAATCGGAATCCAAAGATTTGGCATCAAAGAACTAGTATTCTTTGATCACTAATTTTATTAGAATTTTAGGAAAATATCCAGCATTAGAATCTAAGTCTAATAATGAATCCAAACAGTTTGGCTTATAATTTTTATCTAAGGCTATGATGAGGATGGACTAATTGTATGAATTAGTCCATACTAGGTTCGAACTAAATAAGAGACATTCATCTCTTACTAAAATGTTCTGTTATGGCAAATAGGATTGATATCCAATTAGGATACTTGGCCTCAAAGTTAAGGAGAAAGTTTAAGAATTTAAATCTCACATTATGACTTAATATCCATGGTTTAATGATTACAAAATATATTAACAAAAGTCATAAATTTTAACTTGGTAACGGCAAGAGACTCACTTATCTATATGGATAAGTACTAGGAATATTAATAGGAACAAAGGTTACAGCTATAAGTCATGTCTTATAACTTATGCTAAAGTTTCTAGGACTAATTGTTAATATCTAAGTCACAAGATGTGGCTTAGATTACTAGAAATCTAATGGTTATTTTTAGCTTATTCTTGAATGAAAACTCATTCCAAGGGATCGACCAATAAGTATGTAAGTCATATCACGACTTAGGCACACACTTAATGATAGAACTTAAACTTCTTAAGAGAGGAGATTTTCTTATTTCGAGAGAATAAGATTTTCCACAAATAGGTTATTCACTTAAGTGACAATCATCACTTAATGAAGTTTATAGTAAAGGAAATAGAATTTCCCATCCAATCAAGATGGATAAGGGAAAGCACAAGTTCAACTTATTAAGTTACCATAAGTAACTTAATTAAAAGAGTTTCTAAGGGATAAGTTATAAATTCTAATCCAAAAATTAGAATTCTAAATGCTTTGAAACTTAAAGGAGGATTTAATCTTCAAAGAGCAAAGATTCTTTGACTTAGAATAGGTCCTATATTTGAAACTAAATATAACATCCTCATTAGGTTAGGACTAAGAATGAAACATAGTTCATTATAGCTACAATTATGAGTACACACATGTAAGTTAAAATAACCTAACTATTATGTAATCTCACCTTAAAGAATATATGGTGAACTAATCATATAATTAATCCACCCTAAGGCTTCTATTATGATCCTAGTAATCATACTTGGTTAACTAAAGTACTAAGGTTATACTTATCCATTTTAAAGAATATGGATACTCTCATCCCAAAGGAATGAGATACTTAGAATCTTCAGGATAAACTAGACTAATTATTCAAGTCTTGATTGTGACTTATTTGACCATAGATTTAAAGATATGAATCAATCTAATCTAAGAAAATAAAAGTTATCCATCCAAACTGGGTAATCTACTTCTTTGAAGAAGAATTATTTATATAAGTCTCAAAAGTGTGACTTTGCCAAGAGAATCTAAAGTTTGATTAACTAAGCTTAAGGAAGAATTAACGGTCAAATTAAGGATAAAACATATTGAACACAATATTAGGTTTCAATGTAAATGATGACCATAATTAAGTCATTACAATTTGAATTTATATAAAGTAAAAATAAACATTAAGGTTAAAATAAATAATGAAATTAAATATATGTACATGGGACAATATTAATATTAGATCCATCTGTTTCCAGATGGTTGTGTTCTTGAAGTTTAGGAGCAACTATTTGCTCCCTGCCAGCTGGTGTGGTGCCCCACCCCTTAATCCACAAGATTAAGCTAAGGGGTGGTGTGTCACTCTGGCTAACCCTTCACTTATCATTGGATTAGGATGAAAACCACAATCCACCTAATAAGGGAAGGAGTAAGCACAGACTTAAATATCAGTCACTATCTAAGAAGAATCATATAGAGTGCGGAAGTGATTTATAATAAGAAACATCCAAGCATCACAGTATAAATAATAGGAATATAACTTAGAATAAAAGCATAGTAATCTAAATACACAGTCAAGGGCACCTATATTATTACATCAATTTAAAGTTTAACCAATAAAAGTAAAAATACGCTCATCCTCACTTATAATAAAACTATGCAGCTGCTTCTCCCAAGGGCTCCTCCTCTAGATAAGGCTCCACTCTTAACACCTAATTGCCTAACTGATGTGGGTTTGCCATTGTCGATTTCATAATGTAGGGCTCAGGCCAAAAAGAGAAAAATCTTATGTTAGACAATTGTCTAAGTACATTTTAAGCTGATATATTTTATGTGTTTTGTAATATCACCACTTAACTTATCTAAGCAACAACTATATAAAATATGGGAGCAACTAGCATAATAATAAGAAAGGAAAAAGCTATAAACAACATTTATAACTTAAGCAAAAAGGAGGCTCAGACATGCCTCAATGTAAGCTAAACAAGGCAGGGTATTTAGGTATAAGTAACTAAATAAGTACTAAAAGAAAATACTACATCTTAAACATGCTGATGATCATAAACTTATACAGATTTAAAATATAATGAACTCAGCAATGATACATATAAATATCAGTAATAAATCTAACATCCTAATATATATATATATATATATATATATATATATATATATATAAGTAGAACAAGGAAATAGTTGACTGAATGAAAATACTGAAGCATATGCAAAATATCAATACTATACATGAATATTCATGTACTAACTGCCATACAGAAAAGAGCTAAGCTATCCCACTAAATATCAAAAGGATCTTAGCATCAACAAGGAGGCTAAGGTGCAAAAACTATATACTTCTAGCATCATCAAGGAGACTAGGTAGGATATAGGGTTTTCTCCTAGTGTCATCAAGGAGCCTAGGTAAGAAAACATAACAAATCTTCTCTTAGTGTCATCAAGGAGACTAAGCAAAGAAGATATAAGCAAAGTCTTCTTCTAGTGTCAACGCGGAGACTAGGCAAGAAGACATAACTGAGAGGCAGCTTTAACACATACAATTATTATCGTTAATCAATCACTTTAATATTTTCACAAGGTATCTAAGGAGTCTCCATATTTTCTTAATATTTTATTTGTGCATCAAAAATCTTATATAATATGCTCAAGAAAATATGGCACAAATATCAAGGAATACGTAGCATAAAATATTAAAAGTAAGCAAAGGACTCTACTAAGTATGGTGATATCATTTATTTTCTAATTTATCCATTCTAACTATTCCAAATTACACAAGTTCAGGATCTCTATTTTCCTACTATCGAGTATAACTTAAAAACTTGTCCTTATAAGTTAAAAAGGATTAGAATTGATCAGATTCTAATATAGTTCAATCAAATGATGACTATGAGTTAAACTAATAAATCATAAGCCATAATTTTGTGAATTTAGACATTCTATCTAAGATCTGATCAAGATCTTCTAAGCTATGGATTAATCACATAATAAAAAAGGATAAGACCTAAGTTCTAGGTTTCAATCTAAAAGTGATCTATTAGTTAAGGCAAATCCTATTAAGTAAATCATACTAAATAAGATGAATCTCCTATCCTGAATCAAAGATTAAAAGACAAAATAATCAAAAATTAAATTATGAAATCTAGAAACTATTAAAACCAAGGTTTCACCATTGAGTAACCCACTTATCCATTGAATGAAATCTAACTTATGATCTAGCCCTAATCTCAGGAATAACCCTAATGTGAGGTGTTGAATTTCCTAAAAAAAAAACTTAGAGGAATTTTAGGGATTTTAACAAATTTGACATAATAGTTGATTTTACTTACTTAAATGATTCTAATGTAGTTATAACACCTGTTTTATTGACTTAGAAGATAATCTAGGACTTAAAGATACTTAACCTAAATTTTGGGCAAAATAACTATTTTGCCCCTACTTAAGGGTCTAAGAAGTCAACTTTTGATTTAAGGCTCCAAATTAAGATTTCTTACTATCAAATGATTTATTTCTGTCTAACATGAAGATAGACAGTAAGTATACTAATTTTGGATAAGAAATAGGTTATATAGGTCCAAACTAAGGTTTTTGACCAAAGGGGTATTTTGGTAAGTTGCACTTAATGAAATCTAAATTTTTACACAGTTTACTGCTGGTTGTTATTCAAAGATTCCATAGAGTTTAAGAACACTAAATTCTGAGGTCTAATAAATTATTTATAGCCAATTGAATTTCTAAGGGTAAATTTGGTAATTTTCTAAGTTAAGAGGGGTTAAGAAGCTTAACTCTTTCATTTGGTATCAAAATTTAGCAAACTTAGTAGCTATAGCTTTCCTATATCACATTGAATATTTTTATTGGTAGTAGGCCCAAATTGGACCTCAATTGGCTAAGTTATGACCTAATTATAATTATGAGTATTTTGGTTATTTTTAATTTTTCTAGAGTTCAAAACCTAAATACTATTTTAAATTATTGTAGGAACTAAAATTTTAAGCTATCTAGCACTTTAAAGTTTTGAATTTGGAGTCCGGATGACCAAGTTATGGTCATTTTAATTTTCTGGCCGCTGTGGCGCGCTGTAGCGGTCAAAAATTCATTTTTAAGTGCTGCAGCGTGCTATAACGGTCATTACTCGAAACTTGGGCGCTGGAGCGCGCTGTAGTGGGAAAAAATGCAACTTTAGTTACTATGGCGTGCCATAGCAGACCCTAATTCGAAACTTGGGGTGCTGCAGCGCATTGTAGCGGACCCAAATTTGCAACTTTGGGCGCTGCAGCGCGCTGCAGCGCCAGACGGTGATTTGCCTGAGCGAAAACAACGATGGGTCAACTTTCGGGCTTGATTACTCTCAACCTAGAGCACTTCACATGCGGTTCCATATACTATTGGAAAGATCTTTCCGAGACGGTTCCATTGGTACCCAAATCAGTACAAAAAGATTAAGTTATCAATTCAAACAGTGGGGTTAAACAACTGGGTATGCAGAACGGAGGAAAAATAGGATAGCTTTATCTTCCTAAAATTGCAACCTTAATGAGCTCTGATGAATTCCATAGCTTAAATACAGATTTATAAGGATGCAAACTAAGCATAAGAGTGTAATGGAGTAGCCATTGAATACATTCAATGGGGAAAGAAAGTACCTTGGTGCTGACAACGACAGATTTCCTAGGAGAGGCTTGAGAGCTTGAGAGGTCCTTTCTTCTTCTTCTTCAACTGCTAGCAACAAGAGGAAGGGGCTAAGGTTTATTATAACAGCAGGTATAGCAAAGAAGGGAAGAAGGGAATGAGTTCAGCTAGGAAATAGTGAGGGGGTGTAGAGTTGAGAGCCAAAGGCTCTTTTAATGGGGGAGAGGATAGCCAATGGATGGGATAGGGGAGGGGCTGGCAGGAGATAGGGGGACAACTAAGCTAAGCATAGCAGGGGGCTGAAGGGAAATGAGGCTCAGTCAGGTTTGGGTGACTGTGGGTCCCACCCAGCCAATGAAGAGGGAAGAAGACAAAGATTAGAGTTTAAGAAAATTAATTTAATAAATCTCAAAAATCATATTTTAAAAACATTCTCCAAAAAAATCTCAAAAATTCACCCCAAACTAATTTGGGGGTGAGGAACAAAATGACAAAATCAGATTTTGATTTCGATCACGATTTATTTTTCTTATTTTCTAATTAATTTAAATATATTAAAATATTCAAGAAAATTAAATGTTATCCGAAAAATCCCAAAATTTCACCCTTGGCTAATTTGAGGATGAGGATCGCAACGGTGAAGTCAGATTTTAATTCTGACAAGTATTTAATTTTCCTATTTTTAGGATATTTAAATATTATTAAAATCTTCGTCGAAATTTCAACGACTTCCGATTGACTTGAAAACATCACCCCTAGCTAATTTTGGGGCAATGAGCGCAATGGCGAAGTCCAATTTTTGATATGAGGTCAATTTAGATAGGTCAATTTTCAGGGTTTCTTGATTTTTCAAAAATCAGAGTTTGATCCATTTGACCCCAGATTTGGATTTGGTCTTAGTTGATGACTCCTAATGACTTGATTAACACTTAAGATCGAGATTAGGATAGAGATTAGTCCTAATTGACAAGGGTAACAACTTGGGTTGTTACAGCTGGACACTCTTTCGTAGGCGGTGGTGATGTTAGATTCGACCTTGATTCCAAATTTTTAGGTGAGGTGTCATAGAATGCTTTGCTCTGACGAGAATGATTGATTTTAACTCCATCGATTATTTTAAAATCTTGGCATTTCTGATATCTATGGCCATGACGACCACATGTAAAACAACGGTGATCATAATGATAGCACTCTCTATAGGGGTGTGGTATCTTACACCCTTGGTTTGGTCCTATTTATGTGCTAGATTCCTTTTGATATGTTTTACACTTTTGCTTCTTTTTGGTTGTCTTATGCTGAGTTTCAGTATCTGTGGAGGATAAGTTTCTATTAAAGATTAGAAGTTTCAATCTTAAGAAGCTACTAAATAACTTGTTGGTAGACAGATGGAAAGTACAAAGAATATGAAGGGTAAAGGATGCATAAGAGGGTACCCGTATTTGTAGTACTAAGAGCAGATAGTAGTTTTTGGATAGTCACTGCTTGTTGTAATTGATTCTCTAACATGGTAGTTACCATATTCCTGAGTGAAGTGACTTTATCGACATTGCTCTTGGAAGAATCAGCAATGTTGAGGGGAGAAGTTGTAGGATTCATTCTAAAATAAATACAAATAATTTTAGTCTTAAGAAAAACTGCGATACTTCTTGGATGCTCATTATTCAAAGGATAACTTTATTACAATAGAAAATATACTAAGTATAACATAGTAGTTTAAATTGATAAAGATCCTATGCACTTTAAGTCACCATTTAGTCAAACGTGGAAGATCTAATCTTCTAGAGATGGTGTACTGAAGAGATTCACTTAGCACACAAATTTTGAATTTCTTATGACTTTTGATTTATTATGATAGTTTGAATTCCTAATAATGACTTAATCTCTTAGTCAAAAATTCAAGGTTTAATATTTCTATTTATATGATCCTAAAGATCTTATAAATATTGTTTTTAAACTACTTATCACTTTTAAATTAGTCCTTACTAAAGTTTCATTATGGAAGTGTTTTTCTTACTACCTATCTCTTATTATGAGTTGCTACCATAATGATATGGATGTTATTTTCAAGTGTCCATTTAGTGATGCAGCAGCAGAAGAACAATCCATTAAGTAGAGAGGAATACAAATTCCAATCTAACACCTTATGAACTTCTCTGATACCAATTGTGGTGGCCCTGCCCCACCGTGGTCCTGTTAACTCTAAAGTTAATATGATTACGGTGGAGGGGTCATCTGAACAACAAGGTCCCTACTTATAATTAGATTAGGCATACATCCTAATCCATCATAATTAAGAACTTTGTCATTTCTCAAAGATATCATCACTAAATGAAAATACAAGAACAGCTGAGTGCGGAAGCATATGTACAAATATCCATCCATCATATAAATATAACAGTTCAGAATAAGTAAAGTGATGAAAGTATAGTTAACCCTGTATTATTATAAACATGATTTAAAAGAATAAGCAGAAATGAAATAAATCACTCTTCCTCACAATGTAGAAAGGAAACTAAGAATCTTCAGTAGTATGCTCCTCCTCCAAAGGCAGATCTCCTGAAGGCTCTACAAACTCAAATAGCTCAGAGTCTACCATTGTTGGTATCATAATGATAGGGCCCCAACCAACAAAAGAAAATCTTAATTAGACAAAATGTCTAAGTACATTTTAGGCTGCAAGTTTATTATGTTATTTGGATATCACCATAAAATTAAGCATGAAAGCATATAAATAGGAGCAAGAACACATAAGAAAGAATAAGTAAGGTTATAAATAATTTGCTTATAACTTAAACAACTAGGAAGTACACATACCTCCTCCATAGCAACTGCAATAAGGTCAGGTAAGTATAAAACAAGTGACGAAATAAAATACATCCTAAACATGCTTATGATCAGTCCAAAATTATATTAATTGACATAAAAGTAAATAAACATGTAAAATAATTAAGTGACTAAAAGTGAGACTAGCATCCTATAAATGTAAATAAGAAGCAGAACTAGCACCCTATAAGTAAAAATAAAGCTAGTAAATGCTGAAGAACAATAAGTAAGAAAGTACTAAAATGTAAACTGAAACAAGAAGTATGAATTAAAATTACTATGACTGAAATAAGACAAACAATTTTAAAGTAGAAATGTATATAAATTAGTAATGCCAACAAAAGGTAGAAAATGATGTAAAGTATGAATTTTATAGTCTAACGAATACCATCCTAGCCGGTCTTAGGCTTAGGCTTGGTTAGACTTATTTTAGATAGACATATACCACCCTAGCCGGTCATAGGTCTAGGTTTGGCCTGTACTAAAGTATGGGTACATAAAAAAGCATACTAATTAGGCTACTTTCTACTAACCATATGTTCAACTTGATAATGATGATGACATATGCAAATGCTATTATGCAAATTAAGATTGACAAGAAACACTTTTCAAATATCTTATGTCTAATACATATGAATAAGGTATAAGTCTCAAAATAAGGTGAGCATAGCATCAATTTTTGAAGTGAGCAAGAGACTCTACTAGGACACAAGTGATATCCATTTGTTATCTAATTTAATTGTTCTATCTACTCTAAGCTATACAAGTTCAAGATCTCCAAGTCCTACTATTGAGTGCAACTCAGATTCACGACCTTATTAGTTGGAAGACAATTAGAACTGATCAGGTTCTAATCTTATTAAATCAATGTCAACTAAACAAGTTGAAAAATAAATCAATTGACCTATTTTAATATTTTATCATAATCCCAACCCATCTTGATTGATCAAATCAAGATGAAAGGATTAAGAATTAGACTCCAAATATAGGGTTTAATCACTTAATCCAAATGCTACAACTAAGGATCTACAGTTTAAAACCCAAATCTCACAGATGAGGTTAAGGCAAATCATAATGATAAATTAACTCATTAGGATAGATTTCTATTCTTAGTTCTAAGATTTAAAGATTAAATAATCATTAAGTAAACTAGCAAAAATTTACAAACTAGTAAACTCAAGGCTTCACCTATTGAGTAACCTAATTTACTCAATAGATGAACTCTAGCCTAAGATCTATTCCTACTCCTAGGATATAAGGCTTTTAATTACTAAGAGTATCTCTCATACATATATCCTAACTAGTGTTATAAGACCTATGGGAATATCTATGAAGGATTAAGGAAGGAAGGAACACTCAAATTTTACTTAAGGATTTCCTTAAAGACTAAAGAGTGAAATCTTGATCAAAATCAATTTAAAGTTTAATCTTGCATAATTTATGATTTAAAACACTATTCTTACTGATTATGATGTTTAGAATATTATTCTAGGGCTTAAAAATGCTAAACCCTAAATTTGGGCAAAATGACCATTTTGCTCCTACTTAAGGGTTCAAAAGATCAAATTTTGATATAGGGTCCAAATTTAAATTTTTAGTGGCAAAGTGTTTTTTACTGTCTAATATAAGATTAAATAGCAATTACACAAATTTTGGATAATTATTAATCCTTATGAGATCAAATTAATATATTTGACTCATAAAGGAATTTTGGTAATTTGACTCAATGGAATCTAAATTTTCTCTTAGTTTATTTTTGCTTACTATTTAAGGTTTCTATAGAACCTAAAATTACTAAATTATGATAAGTATTGACTAAGTTATGGCCAATACAAGCTTAAGGATAAAATGGTAATTTAGGGTTTCTTAATTAAGGTTCAAAAATCCTAACTTCTCCAATTGGTATCCAAATTGAGCAAAATTAGTTGTTGTAGATCACAGATGATCCACTGATCAGAATGACTAGTGGTAGGCTCAATTTGGACTCTAATTAGCTAAGTTATGGCCTAATTAGGCTTTAGGGTGATTAGTGAGTGATTAGTGAAATTAATTACAAAATCACTAAACTAACCACACCACTAGGTTCTAATATATTTTAAGAGTTCTCTAAAACTTGAATTGTTAAATTTGGATCATTAAATTTGCTAATCTTCACTAATTAAGATTTAGAGTAATTAGAGTTGATTAGTAAATCTAACTGTTGGATCCTAAATATTTTTATAGTTTACTGCTAATTAGGTTCTCTTGATCAAAATGGATATAAGGATCATCAAATTTGGAGTTCAATTGACCAACTTATGGTCAATTGAAGTTCAAGGGTTAATTGACCTAATTAAGGTTAGATCCTAAATATGATTAGGCTCAAACTAATCCATACAGCAAAATGAATCCTACTAAATTAATTCTTAGGGTTTGCTGATCATTTTGAGACCCATATTTAATAGGTTTGAATTAGTGTACACAAATTTATGGCTAAGTGAACATTTGTAGTATTTTTCAATTATTTAATACCCTAAAATATCACTATATGAAATATTAATCATACAGCAAAATAAATGGCATCATTACGTTCCTTGCATTTTTTGATGAATTGGGTATATTTATTTACTATGATTGGATCATTAGATTAATACTTATGAGTGTTTAAAAATTGAGGTTTAATCAATTTAATTAAATTCATATAATTAAATCATTTATTCAAAAAAATATAAATATATATAATTATTTTGAAACGGTGTGCGGGCCCCCTCCACTTAACTGATGAGGACACGTGGCGGTCGCTAATAGCCCGGGTCCCTAAATCGGGTCAAGGAAAACCCGAATGGGAAATCGGGCCTCTCCTTCGTCTCCAAAAGCGTGGACGACACAAATTAGGGCATCTCCCTAATTCGCAATCGCAACGACTCCAAAGGCCGAACGCCTGCTGAACGCAAGCCTTCTACTCCTCCCGCCTGTCGAACTTAGAGATACTAAAAATACGCCGACCTCTAACTCTCTACTTATGATACTGTAACCTGCAAGGTAACGATCCTGAAAATCGACGCATTGGAAAATGATTTGACCTTTCTTCTAATGATCGATTTCATCATATATAGTTTCAATTAACTAATGAAATTATGCAGCATATCATTGAAAGAGAATTGAATAGGTACTTGGTATGATGATTTGAAAAATTGCAGAACATAAATTGAGTTTGGAAATTTTAGTTAATTGAATCAATCGCATATAATTTGATCTACAATATAAAATATAAATTCTACAATATAAGGATAATTGATATATCATTATCGAATATGAAATTAAGGCTTTAGGAAGTACCGATGGATAGGAGGGTACCTGTTGAATTATGGAGAAATAATTAGGGTTTCGACAGGATCTTAGAGTTGCAGCGCCAGGAGGATTCGAAGAGAAGTGAAGCAGATTTGAGATGTAGTGAGGTTAATCGAAATCCTAAGGGTGGTATACATTATTTATGGCGATCGAAGATCTTCGTGCGTCCCTGCATTCGACACGCGCAGAGACGTGAAGGAGATGATCAGGGACCGCCAGATCTATCGATGAATGGCTCAGGAGAGTCGTTAGAGTGAACGACGCAAATTTAGGAAGGTGTCGGCAATGCCGTTTAAAATAATAATAATAAGATTATTATTTTTTTAGATTATTTTATACTAATTTTATTAATTTAAAATTATATAATTAAATATATATTCAGAAAATTTTCAATATATCACCCCTAGCTAATATAGGGGGGCTGAACTCAATGGCACGATCATATTTTTATTTCGACAAGTATTTAATTATTTGATTTTTCTAGGTATTTAAATATTATTATAATATTCGACAAAAATTCAATGACTTCCAGATGCATTCAAAACTTCACCCCTAGCTAATTTGGGGGTGGTGAACGCAATGGCGAAGTCAAATTTTGATCTAAGGTCTAAATAAAAAGTTAATTTCTAGGGTTTTGGGATTTTCCAGAAATCCAGAATTGATCCAATTGATTCCTAATTTGATATAGATCTTAGAGATGAGTTCTAAATGACTTATTTAATATACTAGTACTATAATTAAGACTTTGATTAGTCTTAATTGACCTAAGTAATAACCTGGGTTGTTATAATATTACTCCAATAGACAAGGTAAGGAGAGAACAGGATGCTTAACATCACTTATTGAGGAGAGTGTGTTAAGCTCGGGACCCTTTTTATCTTGTAGACATGCTTGACTCCTAAACTGTTTTCGAAATTGTCCACAAAAACAAAAGTAAAATAACTAAAAGATATTTGCATAGTATTATCTGCCTCTTCAATCATATTTTTATTATATTATTATATTATGTCTGCCATAGCCCATTAAGGCTATGGGAATATATTGGGTCAGATTGGCTAATTCTTTCTGATATGATAGTTATACATTATTTATAGTTCAGCTTACTATTTTCTATGTTGTTGATGTATTTTATTTCAGTTAGTTGTATTTTTTTATATGTTACCTGCTTACTTGAGTAGATGCATATATATAGGATGCTAGACTTTACTGCTTATTATATGTACCATTTTCAGATTAATGTCTTAAATTAGCATGTGTCATATGATCATCAACATATTTTAGATTAAAATTTTCTTTTTAGTATTTTTACTTACTGTATTACATATGTATGTCTTATTTAGTTTACTTGAGGTGTGTTTTGCCTCAATTCTTACTTAGCTATAAATATTGCATTTATAACTTATCCTCATCCCCTTGTATGCTTATTTGCTTCCATGCTAGATAGATGTTTCATTTGGTTTAGAATAAAATGGTGATATTAATAAATGCTTAATAAATTACTTGCCTAAATGTACTTAAACATTTTGTCTAATAAGAATTTTCTTTTATTGGCTGGGGCCATGATATTGTGAAATCGACAATATTAGATATTGAGCAGTTTGAGGAACTAGCGCCTGAGGAGGAGCCTTACATAGAGGGGGTGTAGCAGCTTGGAGCAGAGGATATATACTTGCTTTTATATTTATTGTGAGGATGAAAGTATTTTTATTATTTCATTTTCTAAACTTTAATTAAAATTTTGTAATAATATAGGTACTCATGACTGTGTTTACTTTCTGCATGTTATTATTTGCTGAGCTATATTACTGTTTCTTACTTGATGTATGGTGAATGGATGTAATGTTTGTTTCTTTTCGCTTTCGCACTCTGTATGTATGTTAGACTTATTGGCTGATATTCATAAATATTATGTACACATCCTTACCCTATTATTGGATTGTGGATCTTACCTAATCCAATGATAGTTGAGGGATTTGCTAGAGTGACTCCACTCCTTAGCCTAGGGATTGTGGGCTTAAGGATCGGGGCGCCGCACAGGCGCAAACCAGATGATCTCCCGAACATTCGTAACCATCTATTGTCACCCAAATAAGGTACTCCATCTGATTCTACTCTTCAGTATAGCTTACAAATAATTAATTTTAATCAAGGGTTTAAAAATGTTAAATAAGGAAAGGATGTGTTATGGCTTATTCTCCTTACTAGAAGTAAATATGTTCAGTTTTAGTAATCTCCAACTTGATTAAGATATTTCTTTTTGTATATTTACTTTTGATTTGCTATTTATTTCAAATCTTTAACTCCAAAAGGATAGGAATAGATCTTAAATATTATGATTATATGGTTTTAAATTTTGAATATCATGGAATTATGTTCTTTTCTTTATTATAACTTGTACATTTTAAAGCCTAATTATAAGATGAGCTTTGGTGTTAAAGTGCAAAGTATGGTTAGCTAAACTAATATTCTTATTGATATAATATTTTTTTTTATTTCAAATTACCTTGAGGTGGTATGCAAGCAACATTCATTGATTTTATGATTCATAAATTTTAGAGAGCTTACATATGTATACATTTTTTAACATTATTGATTTTGTTGTAGCCTTGATGCGACCTTTTTGCCCACTTCAAGGATAGGTGGAGATACGATGTATTCCTGGCAAAAAGGCATGGAAGAGAAGTCCAAGGGGTCTCGCCAGCAGGAGCCAGCGTACTAGAAAGGATGCTGGAAGACGCGGTATACCGGGGACTGAACTTTCCCATCCTGGCTAAGGAGTGGTTACGAAGGGTAACCAAGGTATTCGATGAACTAGAGTACCCAAATGGAGCCCGACTTGACATCATCGAGATCCTCCTCTAATACTACGCGGAGGAGTGGTGGGCTCGAGAAGTGTGGATGTTCGAATGATGATTTTTTCGCCGCCGCCGAGCGCTGACATATGCGAACTTTACCCAAGCTTTCCAAGAAAATACATAGGATATATTTTTGCATGTTTCCCCATTGCTATCTTTTCTTTTCATGCACTACTTCAAATAATGCGTTGTATTTTGGTTAATAAAAGAGATAAACTGTTATAATCTCCTATTTATGGGTTTCTAAAAATGCATTATTATTAATCTAGATTCCAATAATCATGAACCCGGGACAGAATGCTTCTCCTACTCCCTCCAGCACCTCATCCAGTGAGGTGAGTGCTTTACTAGAAGCAGTAAAGATGATGGTGGAAACCCACCAAAGGCAAGCATAATTTCACCACGAGCAGGCCAAGTAGGCTGCCGAAGCTCAAGCTAAACAGGACAAAAAAGCGGCCAGAGCTCAAGCCAAGCAAGCAAAACGAATGGAGCGACTACTCACCACCCAGATTAACCAGAATTGTGCAGTTCCTGAAAACACCGCAGCAACCCACCACCCAATTCAGCACCACGCCCAGTCTATGGACGGATTGCTCCATAGTTTCCTTTGCCTCAGACCCCCAACCATTGATGGGAGTCTCCCCGCAATGGACACGGCCAATTGGATAAAGGTAATATAAAAGAGCCTGACCAGCATCAAATTCCCCAATACTAAGATGATTCGCCTAACAACGCACTTGCTCCAAGGAGAGGCGGAGTACTGGTGGGACAACGTTCGCCACACACTGTACAAAGGATGGGAAATGGAAAAAATATATTGGGATGAGTTCATAGCAGTATTTCAGGCCCGATATATCCCTACCTCTGCCAGGTACACCATGGCGGACCAGTTCCTCAAACTACAACAAGGAAGCCGATCGGTCTCGGCTTACGAATCTGAATTCAGGTGACTGGCAAGGATCGCCTCCAATCTCATTCCTACAGAAGCTGATAGATGCCATCATTTCTGAAGTGGACTTTGGCCCTCCATCCAACGGTTAGTCGTGTCCCACTGCTCGACTAACTTTGAAGAACTGCTGGAATGCACCAAGATGATTGGGCTAGATGAGACATCCGAACCAAAGCGCAGTAATGGTACGACCGTCGTCCAACACGAGAACCCTAGAAGAGCTAGGGTGTATCAGATTGAGGCAGGGTCTGCATCAATGGATCTTTTTGATGGTTTCACCCGCCCCCAACCATATGGGTGGTGCTACCACAAGATAGGGAGCTGCTTCAACTGCGAGAGGCTAGGCCACTCCTACTATCGATGCTACTACATCGACACTATCGATGGTGACCAGATCGATCACTTTAAACATCAGTGAGCCTTCGACTTATTCTAGAAGCCTGCCGCAGCTCACCCAGCACTGCCACCTCCTCCCTCAACTCAGCAGCAGGGGGTAACTATGGTTCCCCGTCCTATTGCTCCGAGGCCGCCCATCCGGCAGCCTTACAATAAGCAACAAACTGGCCCAGCACGAGTCTATGCTCTCACTCCCACTGAAGCCGCGGAAGATAATAATGTGGTATTAGGTACACACTCCTGAACCAATCTACCATTTTATTATTACTTGTTTAAAAGTAATGTGTAGATTACTGCACTCATAATTAGGTACAATATATGTAAATAATAAGTCCAGCAATATTCTATTTGACACTGGATCAAGTCACTCCTTCATCTCTGAGAGCTGGATAAAATCCCTCAATTTGTTAGTACACCGCTTAGCAAAGCCTCTAAGCATAGGACCACCATCCGGAGCTCAATTGCAAGCTAGTCAATTCTACAAGATACAAGTCCCCATCGGAGAGGCAAAGTTTGAAACCAAGCTTGTAATATTGCCAATACAAACTTTGGTGTCATCTTGGGCATGAATTGACTGAGTCAGCATAATGCCATCATCAATTGCCAAAAGAAGAAGATCACCCTGGGTTGTGGTAAACAAGCTAAGTCATTCATAGGGAACTTTAGTACAAGAGCTTCCTTAGTCAATGCTATTCAAGCCAAGAAGCTAGTAAGCAAAGGTTGTAGTGCCTTCCTAGTGACAATACTAGGAGAAAAGAGAGAAAACGTTCCCCTATCCAAGAATCCCGTGGTATGCGAATTCTCTGACGTTTTCCTAGAAGACTTACCCGGTCTTCCTCCTATACGGGAAGTTGAATTTGCAATTGACACTATTCCAGGGACACAACCCATTTCCAAACCACCCTATAGAATGGCACCCAAAGAATTGCAGGAATTGAATAAGCAACTGCAAGAGCTATTAGAGAAAAGTCTTATCAGGCCTAGTTCTTCCCCATGGGGAGCACCAATTTTATTTGTCAAAAAGAAGGATGGGTCCATGCGGATGTATATTGACTATAGGGAACTGAATAAGGTAACTATCAAGAACAAGTACCCTCTACCCTGTATTGACGACCTATTTGATCAATTGGCTGGGGCGAGGTGTTTTCAAAGATCGACCTGCGATCAGGTTACCACCAGCTGCAAGTGAAAGACTCTGATGTTTCAAAGACTGCCTTTCGGATTAGATACGGTCACTACGAATTCCTAGTGATGTATTTTGGACTAACAAATGCAGCCTCCATCTTTATGGACTTGATGCAACGCATCTTGAAACCGTACCTAGACAAATTTGTCATTGTGTTTATGGACGACATATTAATATACTCTAAGTCGAAGAAAGAACACAAGGACACCTCCGGATCATATTAGAAGAACTAAGAGGCCACCAGTTGCACGCCAAATATTCAAAGTGCGAATTTTGGCTGGAATCTGTCACCTTCTTAGGCTACATTGTAGATGCTCAAGGAGATCAGGGTGGATCAAAACAAGATTAATGCCATCCAAGAATGGGCTCAACCCAAAATAGTGACTGAGGTCAGGAGCTTTCTAGGATTGGCAGGCTATTACAGAAAGTTCGTGAAGGGTTTCTTCCAAATTGCCTCTCCTATTACCAAGCTCACTCAGAAGGCAGTACCATTTGAATAGAAACCAGCATGTGAAGAGGCATTCCAAACACTTAAGGATGCACTTACTTCGGCCCCTGTATTAGTCCTCCCAAGAGAATGAGTGAACTATCAAGTATACACTGATGCCTCTAGCATAGGCCTAGGGGATGTATTAATGCAGGAAGGTAAGGTCATCGCCTATGCACCACAGCAATTGAAGATCCATGAGAAGAATTATGCCGTACATGACCTTGAGCTAGCCGCATTAGTGTTTGCTCTGAAAATTTGGCCACACTACCTCTACGGAGTTCAATGCTCGATATTCACCGACCATCAAAGCCTAAAGTATATATTCACTCAGAGAGAGCTGAACTGTAGGCAAAGAAGGTGGTTAGATTTGATTAGTGACTACGATTTGGATATCCAGTATCATCCTGGAAAAGAAAATTTGGTAGCCGATGCTCTAAGCCATCATTTCACTCTTAATACTCTCGTCTCTACAAGCCCTCTGGAGGAAGAATTTCGCAAACTAGATATTCAATTTGCGCGTAGTGATCAAGTGAGTACGATGCTCTCAATGATAAATGTGGAACCCACATTCCACAGAGACGTGTCCGTTACTCAAACTAAAGATGATGAATACCTACACTTCAAGCAGGACATCGAGAGTGGTCCTCGAACTGATCTCTGATTCCATAAGGGTGCTATCTATCTGGGAGATCGTTTATGGATTCCTAAATCTATGCAGCATGAAGTACTAATTGAGGGCCACAACTCGGGATATCAGGTGCATCCAGGGAGTATGAAAATGTATCAGGACTTCAAGTTATCATTCTGGTGGCCAGGAATGAAAAAGAGCATAGCAGACTTTGTGGCTAAATGCCACACATGTTGCCTAGTAAAGGTAGAGCACCAAAAACCAGGTGGTCTGCTTCACCCATTAGAAATTCTAGAGTGGAAATAGTCGGACATATCTATAGATTTCGTTATGGGATTGCCTCATGCAAGATCTGGGGCAGATACAATTTGGGTCATAGTTGATCGATTGACCAAGTCCACACACTTCATTCCAGTCTGACAAACTGACTCAGTTGAGAGGCTTGCCAAGATCTATATCAAGGAGATAATTCGACTCCATGGTATTGCCAAAACTATTGTGTCAGATAGAGATAGCCGATTCACCTCAAAATTCTGGCAGGCAGTCCACCAAGATCTGGGTACTACACTATCCATGAGCACAACCTTCCACCCTCAGACAGATGGACAAACGGAGAGAGTAAATCAAGTTATAGAAGACTTGCTCCGTCTCTGTATTCTAGACTTTGCAGGATCCTGGGAAGACCACCTTCTACTAGTAGAATTCGCATAGAACAACATCTTCCAGGTAAGTATTAAGATGGCCCCGTATGAAGCCCTGTATGGTAGGAAGTGTTCTACGCCAATGGCTTGGGTAGAGACGGGAGATGTGCAGCTGTATGGCTTCGAGTTAGTGGAAGAAACAAACAAAAAGGTGAAGCTCATACAGCAAAGGATCAGGACAACCCAAGATAGGCAGAGCAAATATCACGACATCCACCGACGTCCCTTGGAGTTTCAAGAAGGAGACACTGTATATTTAAAGGTTAGCCCTATAGGCAGAGCAAATATGTTATTATAAGTATATACATATATATGTATATATAGTTATACAATCAAATAATTTAGGTATACTATATAGTTATAGTAGACAATTAAATTAAATTAAATTAATCTAATATTTATCTAATAGCTAATGATTATAGTTAATAACAGGATTACTTGTTAGTTAATTAAGTTAGTTAATTAGTAATTAATTAAATGATTAATTCATTTTAATTAAATAACAAATTCCTAATCTAATTAAATAATTAGCCTAATTAATTAGCTAGTTAATTATAACTACAATTAGTTTTTTAGGTTAATTAAAATTAATTAGTGACTAATTACTTTGGAACAGTAAACAGTAATAAATTATTTATTAAATAACTAAACAATCATTAATTAATTAATTAATCTAATTAAATAATAATTAATTATAATCCCAATTAAACAGTGAATAATAAATTAATTAATAGTTAATTAGTAATTAATTATTGATTAATATTAATTAATTGATTAATCAATTAATATCGAAAAATATTTAAACTTTAGGAATGAATAGTAAAATAATACAAATTGTATTTTTAAATAGTAAAACTTAAAAGTTTAATAACTTTTTGTATGATAATCCAAATATAGCCAATATATGTTTCATTTTACTCAGAAAAATAAATGGAAACAAATGACGTAATGCAGAATTTAATTTTGGGGTACATATAATAAAGTAGCATTTTTAGGACCTCTTTAGGATCCCATAACTATTGACCTAGTTGACCAAACATAGTTAATATGGGTCTTAAAATGCTCAGGAGGGTAGCCCCATCACTATAGTAGTATTAGTTTTCCCATTCGGACATCTTGACAAAAAGTTAACTCTAGAACTCTTAGTTGACTTTAGGGAAATTGACCAAAATGCCCTTAGAATTCAAATGATCATAACTTGGTCAAATCAACTCCAAATTCAAAAAGTCAAGATGTTAACTAGCTTAGAATTTCAATGTCATCAATAAACTTATATAATATTTAGGATATGAGCCCTAAAAATTTAGAAAATGACCAAACTACCCATAATCTTAAGTTAGGTCATAACTTGACCAATTGAGGTCCAAATGGGGTTTACTCCCTATCTGCATACTCAGTATATTATAGGGAAGCTATAGAAATTGAGTTTGCTAAAATTGGACTTCAAACAGAAAAGTTCAATTTTTGTCACCCATTAGCCGATCCAAAATTACCAAATTGCCCTTCCAACTTAAAACATCCATAACTTAGTAAATTGACCTCAGAATCCAGTGTTCTTGGACTCTATGGAATCCTTGAATAGTAATCTACAATAAACTATATAAAAATATAGGTTTTAGTAGAGTAAAAATTAATGTATTGCCCTTAAGTCAAAAACTTTAGTCTAAACTTGTAGAACCCGTTTCTTGTCCAAATTAGACGTGCTTACTGTCTATCTTCAAGTTAGATAGTAAGGAATCAATTGAAACTAAGAAACCTCAGTTTTGACCCTTAAATCAAAAGTTGACTTTTTGAACCTTTAAGTAGGGGCAAAATGGTCATTTTGCCCAAAATATAGGATAAACAACCTTAACCCTTAATTAGTCTTTTAAACCACTAGAACTAATATTTTAACTATATTAGAGTCATCTAAGTGAGTAAAATCAGTCTTTATGTCAAATTGGTGAAATGCTCGAAAATCATTCTAAGTCTTTTCTTAGGATCTTTACACATCACATAAGGACTATTCCTAAGATTAGGACTAGATCATAAGTTAAAGTTCATTCATTGGGTAAATAAGTAACCCAATTGATGAAACCTTGGTTTTATTAGTTTCTAGAATTTTTTTCAACTTATTTTGATTATTTTGTCTTTTAACCTTATATTTAAGATAGGAGATTCATCCTATTAAGTTTGATTTCTTAATAGGATTGGCCTTAATTATTAGATCACTATTAGAATCAAACTTAGATCTTATATATTATCTTTTGGATTATGTGATTAAGCCCAATCTCATGGTGTTTAATACATAATTTATAGTCTAGTAGTTTTGATTTGATCTCAATATAGAACATCAAAAATCATTAATTAGGATGTGATGATTTATTATTTAACTATTGTAGTTGACTTTGATTCAGTATATTAGGACCTAGCTAGTCCTAATATTTTGTAACTTATAAGGACGAGCTTCTAAGTTATACTCGATAGTAGGAAAATGTTGATTCTGAACTTGTGTAACTTAGAATAGTTAGAATGTATAATTAGAAAACAAATAATATCACCATATTAGTAGAGTACCTTGCTTATTTTGATACCTTGTGCTACACATTCCTTACTTTTGTGCTTACTTTCGTGGACATATCATATAAGAAACTTTGTGCATAAAATGAACACTTAGAATAATTACGATAACAGTTGTCTTTGGGTTCAGTATACTTAGTAGATTCGGGCATGCATTTACCCTAATGGATAGGGGTAAGGAGTAAAAAGGGTGCTTAACATTACTTAGTGAGGAGTGTGTGTTAAGCTTGGAACCCGTACAGTCTTGTAGACGTGCTTGACTCCTCAGCTGTTTCTGAACGTGTCCACAGAAATAAAGTAAATTAACTAAAAGATTTTGCATGTGTGATTACTGCCTCCTTAGTTCTGCTGCTAGATTTTGTCTGCCCTAGCCTAGAAAGGCTATGGGAATTTCTGTCTGACCAAGCCCAAAAAGGCTTGGGGATTTCACTGGCCCGATGGCCAACTTTCTGATATGGTAGTCTTTGCATACTTGTGTTAGTTGTTCAGCTTACTATGTTCAGTGTTCTGATACATATTTCAGCTAGCTATTTTTCCTTATTTACCTGCTTACCTATACATATTTATAGGATGATAGACTTTACTGCTTACTATATGTACCATGTTCAGATTTCTATCATTTAATTTGTATATATCATATGATCATCAGCATGCTTAGGATTAGGCTTTACTTTCAGTACTTTTACTTATTGTATTATATGCCCATTCCTTACTTATCTATTGAGGTGTGCTTTTGCCTCATTTATTATTATGTTCATAACTGTTCCTATTTCCTTGTACATTTACTGCACCTACTGCTTAGTTACTTTTGTTGTTCATAAGTTGTAAAATGGTGATATTATAGAACACATGAAAATCTATCAGCCTAAAATGTACTTAGATAATTATCTAATACAAGATTTTTCTTTTTTTTTGCTGGGGACCTATATTGTGAAACTGACAATATCAGGTATAGAGCAGTTTGAGGATTCAGTGCCTGAGGAGGAGCCCTACTTAGAGGAGGTGCAGCAGCTGGGACCGGAAGATATTTAGTTTTTAAATGTGAGGATGAGTGCATTTACACTTATGTTTATTTAAACTTTAAATGTTGTAATAATACAGGTACCTATGACTGCGTGTTTGGATTATTCTATGATATTTATTCTGAGTCATATTTCATTTTGCTTATACTGTGATGCTTGGATGTTTCTCATTTTTAATTCGCTTCCGCACTCTGTATGTTTTAGTAGATAGTGACTGATATTTGATTCTGTGCTCACTCATTCTCTTATTAGGTGGATTGTGGATTTCATCCTAATCTAATGATAAGTGAGGGGTTAGCAAGAGTGACACACCACCCTTAGCTTAATCTTTATAGATTAAGGGGTGGGGCGCCACAGTTAGTATCAGAGAATTCCATAAGAGGGAAGAAAAAGGTTCTTCGTTGGAGGTCGGAAGTCGAATTGGATCGGATTCTATTATTCTGGATCCGGTCAAAAAAGAGTGGGTTTCTCCAAAATGAAAATGATTGGTCCGTAGGACCAAGGCTGAGATGCTGTTGGAAAGACCTCAGTTTAGGAAATCTCTTAGAATCACTTTTTGATGGAGAAATTTTTTTTTTTTTGGAATGTAAGGGGTGTAGGTAATGCAAGAACAAAGAAAAGATTGAAATCTATGTGTAAAAGAATAATATTATTTTTCTTGCAATTTTAGAACCTTTAATCAAACAGTCTTATTTGGAAAGGATTGCTAAGTTTTTGGGCTTTTCTAAATTTTTGAATAATTTAAATGGTAAGATTTGGATCTTGTGGAATCCACCATTTGATTTCGATATGGTGGTTAATGAGGATCAATGTATTAATGGAAATTGTATCTGGAACAATCTGAGTTAGAAATTATCAGTTGTGTATGCTAGCTGCTCGTATAGTGCGAGGAGAAATTTATGGTCTTCTTTAGAGAATTGGTGCAATCTGGATGACTCTCCCTGCATAATTGGGGGAGATTTCAATGTGGTCTGAAAAGAATCTGAATGTTTTGGATAGAGTCGGACCTGTAATTCTGCAATTAGAGATTTTAATGCTATGATTAGTAACTCTGGTTTAATGGATATTGATTTTTCTGGTTCTTCTTTTACTTGGTCCAACGGTTCTGCTGTTTCAAGAATTGAAAGGTTTTTAGTTACTCCAAATTTTGCCAGTCTATTTAATATGCTATAAGTTGCTCATTTGGGTCAGCCTGGTTCTGACCACGCCCCTCTTCTTTTACCTCTTGTTCCTTCTTTAGTTGGTAGAAGCAGCTTTCGGTTTCAGAACATGTGGGTTCAGCATTTAGATTTTATTGAACTAGTTAATTTGAACTGGTCTACTGCTGTGGATTCTAATGTTTCCCCAATGATTAGATTTCACATAAAATTGAAGAGGTTAAGAAAAATCCTTATCTCTTGGAATAAAGATCATTTTGGTAATATCTTTGATAATGTTAGGAAGGTGGATGCTAAAGTGGATGATCTTGAAGCTCTTTTGGATGGTTTTAATTCTCCTTTGGTGAAAGAGCTTCTTGATAAAGCTTATAAATATTTAGATTCTGTCTTGAGTATGGAAGAAGCTTTTTGGATTCAAAAATCGACTCTCAGAGATTCAAGGATGGTGAAAAAAACACAAAATTTTTCACTCCTGGGTTGATATCAAAAATTCTGCTAATGCGTTCTCTCATTTAAAGGATGTTGGGGGTGTTATTATTCCTTTTGACTCCTTGGGAAGTTCTGCGTGTGAGTTTTTTAAGTATCTTTGGCAGGGAGAAGGCTGTGATCTCTCTAGTTTTAGAAATGATGTTACTTTTCCAAGAATTTCTGAGGATGAGAACTCGTGGCTGTTGTCTCCTCCTACCTTGAGAGAGGTGGAAGATATTATTAAAGAGTTAATAGAGGATTCTGCGGCAGGGTCAGATGGTTTCTCTCCTATTTTTTTCAAGTCCTGTCGGGAGATTATTAGGATTGATGTTTGAGAAGCAGTTTTAGATTTTTTCAAGGCTAATTATAGGCACAAGTTCGTAACTTCAACTTCTATTACTTTGATTCCCAAAGTGGATAGGCCTAAATCCTGGGCATATTTTAGACATATAAGACTTTGCAATGTTTTCAATAAAATTCCCACTAAAGTTATGGCCAATAGACTGAGTTCAATCATTGATAGAATTATTTCTCCCAATCAAAATGTTTTTGTAAAAGGTAGACTTCTTTTTGATAATTTTCTTCTTGCTAAAGAACTTGTGCATGATATTGATAAGAAATGCCTTGGGGGAAATGCCATTATTAAGTTGGACATTATGAAGGCCTATGACAGGATTGAATGGAGTTTTCTTTTTGCAGTTCTGAGAAAGTTTGGATTTTTTGAGAATTTCATTCAATTTATCTATAAATTCCATCTCAAATATCTAGTTTTCTATTATTATAAATGGTTCAAGTCATGGGTTCTTTAAGTCTTCAAGAGGCCTTATGCAGGGTGATCCATTGTCTCCATCTTTGTTTATGATTACAAATGATTATTTTTCCAGAATTTTATCACATTCTTTTAGTACTACTAAAGGATTAGCTTTTCATAATTATGCTAGAAGAATCATTTCCCATCTTTCATTTGCAAATGATACCCTTATCTTTAGTGAAGCTTCTTCGAAAGCGTTTAACTCAATTTTAAACATTTTGAGCCATATGGAGAAAGTCTCGGGGATGAAAGTAAATATGAGCAAATCAAATGTTGTTTTTGAGAAATCTGTTCCAAGTAGTAGAAGAGCTGACCTTTTAAATATTTCCAATTTAACACAGGACTCTTTTCCTATAAAATATTTGGGTTTGCCTTTGATGAAAGGTATTGCTTCTTGGTCCCATTTCCGGAAAATCTTAGAAGCTATATCTGATAAGATTAATTAATAGTTGGGAGGCTAAATGTCTTTCTTTTGGGGGTAGAATTATTCTGTTACAATCTGTGATTAATTCTATGCCAAATTATTACTTGGCTATGTTGAAACCCCTAAAGAAGTTAATTAATATGCTTAATAAAGTGTGTAACAATTTTTTGTGGGGTAACTATGGTACTAGGAAATCTATCCACTGGTTTGGCTGGGATGACATTGTGATCCCCAGAAAAAATGGTGGGTTGGGATTTCTTTCTTTTAATAATACAGCGGATGCTTTTTGTGTGAAATATTGGTGGCGTTTGAGGAAAGGTGAGGGACTTTGGGCTACTTACATGAAGGAAAGATATGGTAAGATGGATCATGTGGTGATTAGGGGACTTAAACAGAATGATTCAGTCTTTTGGAGGAATCTTTTAAGGCTCCATAGTGCAGTAGAAAATTGTATTTTTTGGGATATTGCCGAGGGAAGTATTTCTTTTTGGTATGATTGCTGGTTAAAAGAGGGTTCGCTATTTACTCTTGTTCCTGTGATTGGTAATGCTGACGCAAAGATTTTAGACTTTTGGAATGAGGGTCACTGGAATATCTAGAAGCTTAGAGAAGTGATCACAGATGGCAGTATTATTAAATCAATTTGTGAGATTCAAATAGGAATAAGAAAATATGTTATGAATGTAGTTATTGGAAATAATTTGAAGCCTTGTCTTAATTCAGCAAGAAAAATGCTTCCCTTATTTTATTCTTTATCTCCTTGTGGCTAGTTTAAACTTCCTTCATCAGCTATTTCTTTTTTTATTTGGAGAATCTGGAAGAAATTTATATCTACAGATAATGTGCTGAAAGACAGAGGTGTTTCGTTGGCTTCGAAGTGTGTTTTCTGTAACAATGAGGAGTCTTTGTCTCATCTTTTTTTATCTTTCAATTATGCTAGAAATTTATGGAAGAATTATGATCATCTTTGGCATTTCAATAGACAAAGTATTTCTTTTGCTGTTCCTGATGTGCTCCTTTTGTGGAAGAAAGTGGCATGTATTTTTGGCTTCACTCTGGCGTGTTTGGTTTGTTGGCAAATCTGGAAGGTCAGAAATTTGATTAAGTGGAGGTTTGTGTGTATTTCAACTCAGAGATCTATTTTTGCTATTGATAAGTTCATGAAATTAGCTATTGAAATGAGATTTTTTCTGCAAAATATCATTTTTCCTTTGTATTTTAAGTCCGTGTGTAATTTAGCCATCTGTGCCTGGAATTTTGTTTTCTTATTTTCTGGAAGATTTTCAATTCTATTTTTTAAAGTGCAATTTAATGGGTATGGAGAAATTATTCTGGAAGTTTCCTGGTTGAGAAGTGTGATGGATTATATCGTCTGTATTAGCTGGGAAAACAAAATTTCCATGGATGGTATTCGTATGTGGATGATCCCTTGGATTTATATTTACTGCATCCTTTTGTCAGGTGGTGCTATTGATCTTGTGTATTTTTTGGGTTATGAAGAGCTTATGTTGGCTTGTAAGAAGGAGCTATGTAAGAAGATTAGTGTTATTTTAAAGTTTTATCAGCTCTGGATCAAGGATTTCAAGATTAGTTTTTGGTGGCTGTAGTTCTGTTTGTAAGTTTTTGGCACGTGATTTGGTCTCCCCAAGTGCTTATCTGTTTGAGCTAGATGGCAGGTACCTTAGGGTACTCTATGCAACCGCTCATTTTTTGTTGGCTCCAGGTTTTGTTATTCCAATTTTAGTTTGCTGTTGTCTGACATATTGTGGGTTTTGTTCATCTTGTTTTTTCTTGCATCTACCGTTGTATATGGTTATGGTTTTGTCCAAAGTTGCTGTGGACTTTTTTCCTGCTGAAGTGTCTGTCAGTCTGATCATTCAGTTTTTGTCTGTTGTGTGGTTATCCCGGGTGTACTTTGTTCTCTCTATCTTCTGGGAAGTACCGAGGAGTACTTGTGGCATTTTCTTTAGTTGAGATATGGCGCTTGAGATTCTTCGGCTGGAAAGTCTTTATATAGAGATTGTTCAATCATTAGCTCTATTTTTTTTTTAAGTTCCGGCTGTCCCTCTTTCAGTTTAAAGCTGCTTGTTATTCAGGTGCTGTTTCTTCATCGCTTTAGGATGGGGTTAGTTTTGAGCTATAGCTCCTTAGATAGCTATGTGGTGGTTTTGACAGTCTCTTCCGAAATTTATACTTTCCTAGCAAAGAAACCTGAACTATTCATTCTAGTTTTTTGGCTTTTTTCTCTTTGATTTCTTCTGGTCTTAAGTCACTGGTTTTTCAGCACTTTGATTCTTTTTTGCAAGAGCGCAGATTGGACTCTTTCTTGATTTCGAAAGGCCCGGTTTTAGTCAGGTGCTGCCACTGGGTGCCTGTGGTGGTTTCTCGATGACGAACTCTTTGGGATCGTTCGCAGCTGTTTGCCAGATATTCATTCATTGCCTGGATCCAACAATTGGTGACTTTCTACAGTTGATAGGGAAGGCTTTTGATATCGGTTTGAAGGTGATTTGGTCTGTTGTGTTGGGTTTAATTTTTGTTTTTAGCGATCTGTATTTTGTGTGGGTAATTAAGGAAGCCACTGCTAGAGGTTATTTTGGTTGGTTGGGCCAATTTCTTGTAGCCCTTTTTTTTGGCTGTTATTTTGCCTTTTGGTTATTCTTGTGAAAATTAATTCCAAATTTTGGATTGATTTTCTTGAAGGATTACTTTACAGGTCTAAAGTTGTAAAAAGTTTATTTCTGAGTAATAGAAAAGTGACTATTTTGAGAAAAAAAAAAATAAACTGCATTATATATTAGGCACGTGTTTATATATATATATATATTTATGTGTTTTTTACATTTTCAATAACATGTTCAATTGTAATTGCTCATTAAGTATATTTATTTTTATTGAACATGCATACTATGAATGGTTAAGTTCACTTCCATTAAGATAGCTATAGAGGTGGCATATATTATAATACTTCAAAAGACATCAATGCCTAGTTTATTATTCAGTACATTTATTAGTTTGATTAAGGCTTAGTTTATTATTAGGCACGTGTTTGTTTGAATTCTAGAAGACCAAAATTTATGTACCTCTTATGTTTCTACAACTTTTAAATGTCTAGAATAGTAGAGATTTTTTTTTTATCATTATTGATTTAATTTTTGTATATATATATATATATATATATATATATATATATATGTATAAGTGGGTATACTTCCTACATTTTCAAGAAATTGTTCTATTATAACTGTATTATATCACTAAGGTTTTGGACACTTTCTAAAGAGGTGAAATTTACTAAATATATTTATTTCTTATTGAAGATGATGTGAATTTTTTCAAAATGATTGTTAATTTTTTTTTTATTTGAGAAACTCAAAATTATATTTATTTAACTCAGGCATTAATTTTGAAAGTTGACCTTTAAAAAATTGTAAGTATGAATAACTGCTGAATAATGCCGCATAGTTTTGCCTTCATATGCATGAAATTGTTCATAAGTAAATGTATTATCGTGGTATTCGGACTGATATGAAATGATCAATACATATTTTACAATATGAATGCTTACATGGTTTTGTACAGCTGAATAATTTTTGTGCCTTTGCCTTTCTGATTATCCTATATCATGATGCATGTTAACTAATATTCTCTTGCAAAAATTATTAAGTTAGCTTGTTGGATAAATTCTTTAGTTTTCATATAGTTTTTATTCGATAAAAGATTTTATACGTTGCTGAACATTGGTAGTTCCAAACAAAAGAATGGTTTCTTTATATTTTTTCAATCATTTTGTTTTATAGTGCGCCCATTCATCGAAAGTTTATGGTTATTCAAAAAAAAATCATTTTCCTGTAAAGTAGATAATCTTGAGTTTTGTACAGATTTAAAACAACAATTTAGTCTTTCATTGTTTTATCGGTTGATATAGTTTTAAATTTATTGTCAAGAGAGTGAATTAATGCAATTCTAATTCAATTTGTTTTCAGAAATGTTTGAACCATTTCTTTCAATATAATGTAAGCTTTATATTTTTCTTGCTGCTCTTAACTGGCTGCAGTTGTTATATATTGTTAATTTGTGGAATTATTAAATTCACACGATGCATGCTAACTAATAGTCTTTTGTAATAGTTATTAAGTTAGCTTGATGGATAAATTCTTTTGTTTTTTTTTTATATATAATTTTTATTCGACACTAGATTTCATACGTCGCTGAAGATTGGTAGTCCTATATAAAATATTGGTTATTTCTTTGTAATGTCATGTTGCAATTTGGATGGCCTATGTGTGGGCAACAATTGCAAATGTATGTTTTTAGTAGAAGGAGAAGGACATACTGTATTTTGTGAAGAATTCAATTGCTCATCTGAGTAGTATTCTACTTGTTTTTATCTCCCTTTCATGTTTAATATAGTATGCAGGTTTTCATCTTCTAATTGGGAGTGGGTTGATTTCTAAAGTTCTGTTAAATTTATTTTATGTGAAGGGTTACTTTACTTAGTCCTTATTAATATCTAACGACCTTTAAAATTTTAAAAATGTTAGAAATTATTAAATATTGGATTATAAGAGTTATTGCATACTAAAATTCTGACATCTCCAATGCTATTATATATAAGTATTCAAATAAGCGAAGTGAAATTGGTGCATAGCATTGAGAAAGGTATCTTAATACGCATGGGGAAAACACTTGTATGGATTGGACTGAAATATTGGAGCTTTTCATTAAATCACATGAATATTCTCATTTATTTTATAGAGCTTATCTGATTCCATTATGCACTTCAATTTGGTTATATTCTCCTGAATGAATAATGAATTTTTCTGTATATATGGTGCTGTCATTATACTATAATTATTACCTTTTTGCAGGATTTGCTACAAATCTGTAGTCTATTGAATGTCTTGAAAACATGGGAGTCACCTATTTTAGTGGTTTTCTTAAATATCTACATTTATCATTTAAAGATATCAACAACAGTACTATGTTACAGTGACTTTTGCATATATTAGTTGAAGAGTGTTATTAGGGTTTAAGAAAATCTAGTTCCATTTTTTTTATTGTAATAAAATTGGTCTTTCCTTCAAAATACCATACATTTGTAATGCTCTTTTCAGTTATTAATACTTTAAAAAGCAAGATTTATCAAAATCAATTTTCTTAAACATGAATTTTGACAATCAGTAAATGATTTTAATCCTTGCTTAACATTTATATTAGCTTAAGCTACCATAATGATCTTTTTTTTTATTTATTGTACTTAAGAAATTTTATTGCATTATGGCCATTCAAAATATGAAAAGTAATTGCTCCATAAAGAAATTAATCAATACGATTAGTGTTGATTTTATTTTTGATTCTTGATTCATAATGTATAGATGACTTCCTAGTCATGTACTTGCTTCATATACATACACCATTATTTTAGCAAGGGCATAAATGAGGTTTTTTGCTAACTAAATTGTATCTTTTTTTGTAAGGGAAATTGTAAAGTAATATTTCATAAAATGTATATCTCTTATTTAGAATTTTTTTAGTAAGTTATCAATAGGACTTTTTTTAATTTGTAGAATGAAAACCATATAAATTTACTAATTAACTTAAGAATATATATATATATATATATATATATATATATATATATATTTCCTAAAGGACTTCATTAGTCCCAAATAATTATGATAGAAAATCAAAAATATAAAATAATGGATATCACATGATTTACAATACTTTGATAAAATTTTTGTGCTGCAACACATTGAACTTAAAACCTTGATTCATACATCGAGATTTTGTGCATATAATAAACATTTTAATAAAATATTTCAAACAAGTTTATATGGAAAATTTTAGTATAGCTGTCATTAAGCCTGGGCAAGCTATTGGTGTATCTAGAGACTACATAGTTCCTTTGAGAGGCAATGTGTGTGTTTATAGTTGACCCCATTTTCAGATAAGTTGAGTAGATGTACTCAACTCCTCACTTGTTCTGTGCCCACATAACAAAATACAAGATAAATAAATCATAAATTTGCATTTTTTTTTCACAATCTTATTGATTATGAATGATTAAGTCTTAAAATTATATATATATATATATATATATATATATATATATATATATATATATATATATATATATATTCAGTCTTTAGACTGAAATTACTTACTTTACTGCTTTGTAGTATTTTAAGTCTTTCAAAATTATTTATACAGTATAAAGTTTTATACAAAATGCAATTTTATTTCTTACACTATTTTCCTTATTTAGCATACAATATCATTTGAATATATTCGTATTTTCCTTTAATTTTAAAAATTTCAAATGCTATGCTAACCTATTTGTTACAAGATTTGTAAAAATGCTTAAGTAATGTAAGAAAATTTTCTTACTTAATTTCCTTCTCATTTTATGCTTATTGCAAAATGTTTACACTTTAAATTATAAATGGCAATTGTGATATTCGCTTAATAATATATTTAACCTACTTTTAAAATGTACTTAGACTTTTAAAGTCTAACCACTCTTTTTTTTTTGCTGTGCCCTACCGTATTTAAAAATCAAAATACGATAGATCAGGAGCGTGGATTGGGACTTGTAGTTAAAGAAGAACCTGAACAATAGCTGGAAGAAGCTAGTTTACTTTTTATCTCTTTATGTGAGAATGAGAGTTTTATTTTCAAAAACTTGTAATTTAAATATTGTGTGATGTTTGTAAGTTATTTTTTCATCTTATTTATAGTTTCAAATTTTAGATAATGAATATTTAAATTAGAATAATTAACTTTCCTTCCATCCATAGATTCATATAATATAAGGTAGTACTTAATGTTGGGTTAGGATTCACTTAACTCAATATTAAATACTACCGTAACATTTGTTGTTAGATTTTTGTATTTAATCTAATATTGAGGTGTTACAGTTGGTATTAGAGAGTAAATTTGGAGAATAAGAAGGAAGTTTAAATTCTAACTAAATATTAATTATTTAAAATAAAATAATATGTTTAAACATCCTCATAATTAAGTAACTTAGCTTAAACCTAACATTATGTTAAATAGTTAATAAATGTTTCAAATTAGATTATAATATTTTCAACATTTTTAGAGTATCAATCCTGAATAAACTTTATTTATCACTATTTCAGAATGAATCCAGATTCAAATCCTCCCATTCATATTAAGAGGACAATACCACCAAATTCATCATCACAATCTGATGAGATAAAAACTTTGATCAAGTTAGTTCAATAATATTGCCAATAATAGAAAAAGAGAATGGCAAGTATGGAACCTGTATTTTTGGTTGCAGAGAAATCTATAGAAATTGTATTTGTATCTGTCCTTTTGATATTATTTGGTAATTCATTAAATTTGCCTTTAAAGGTCAGCAATATATCTCTTTGATCAAAGAGGTAACCCTATTTTGGGTTATTTTGTATTATGATTAAACCAATATTCTATTCACTATTTCTTCTTAGCATTTCTAAATCTAACTAATCGTATCAGGATGTTAAATCCATAATAAGACTTAGATTGTGGTGACTTAAAACTAATATCACCTTGAATACTTACCCATAGTTACAATAAGTCATGTTAAAATAAAAATATGTGATTTGCATTTCTTAGCATAAATAGAACATTATAAATTCATTAGATTTCTAAATTCCTTAAGAAGTACTTGAATAAAAGTAGATCAGTGCTTCTATTGAGCTTGTAGCTAACTTATCTTTAAGAAAATCAAATGCCAGTATTCTATGAGTTGTGATATTTGGGATAATTAAACCTTCTAAAGAAATTGTCTTTTTAATTAACTTTGAAAGAAGATTAGAAACATAGACTATTTGCAGGCCATTAAATTCTAAGGATTATTTTATTAAATCAACAAGCTTTTGAAAACTTATGAATCTTACATTGCAATTTGTTCTTCTTTGTAATGAGTAAAGTTTAAATTAAAAGTACACAACTAAGTATGGTAAAGAATTCTCAGGATAAGTGAGTTCCCAAAAAGTTATATATGGATAAAGCATGAGGTTTAGCTAAATTTCATAGATTGGACTAAAGTGAACAATATTTAGTATTGATTGGTGCATTATACTCTTAATTATTAGTTTTATGAGAAATGACTTGCGGTTATCGATCAAATTAAGATGGTAATACTTAAAATAAGTAAAACATGTTTTGAAGAACTATGCTACTCAATTGTAGTTGGTGAACTTATTTAAGCATGTTTTTAGAATTTTTAAGCTTATTTTTTTTTTAAAAAAAGTTACACCACTAATATTGTTTTTCTTAAAAGTCACATTAAAGAAAGGTGCAAATAAGCATGCTATCACCTTTTATTCAAGATAAAGTTAGAATGCACTTTTGTTATTATCATATAAAAGCTATTTATATGAATTTTATTCAAGATAAAATATTGCTTTTTATTTTTCAAGTACATTTATCAATTCTTAAGTTTCTTTAAGTTTTACCAAAATTAGCAAGCATTATTATTGATTCTTAGTTTAAAGGTAGTAGAAATTTTGATCCTTTTTATATAGACTCATTCATTTTGAAATTTGTTTCTTCAATAAATTTGCTTCATGCAGTTGATCTATAGTTTTGCTGATCCAAATTTTGGTAATACAAATTTGGTAGCACACAACACCTTGAATTCCTTGAGAAAATTGAGTAGGTCTTGTTTATAGTAAAATGCCTATGGACTGCTATGCTCAAAGTGCTATTTTATGGTACTGTGAAGAAGATTTGCATAAGAAATCTTCCATGACTTATCATGAAAAATTATAATAGGTAATATGTTAATAAAAAGGTTTGTAAAACTTTATCCTCACCTATCTTGAGTAATTTAGAATTGCTGATATGCTAGTGATGTTAGTTCCATCCTCATGATACATCTGGTAAATTCCTTATTGTATAGCATGTTTCTAGAAGATCAAGAATATGAATAAATTTGCTAGATGGATATACTAGTTAATAAAGTTTTTCAATCCTTGCTTGATTAATTCAGGTTTGACACATCGACGCATTCTGCCAAGCTATCTCACAATGTTTTTGGTCTGTCCCTTAATGTGGAAACCGATAGGATAAAGTTAAAGGGATTGTTGATTTTAATTTTGGAAGAATGTTCTCTCATAATGATCCTTGTGCTTAAAAAGGGCATATTTTGATTGATTTTAATTCTGAATGTTGCAATATCTCTAAATTTGATTTGGCTTTTTTGTGCATTTGTATGTTTATCTCTGCACAATTTTTTTTTGTGAATGAAAGACAAATTATACACAAATGTATATGTATATTGTTAACATCATTTTTAATTTACTGTAATGACAATTCTTCTCATATTCTGTTTAGTGACTGCTGACTCTATTAATTAGAAGGTGGGGGATAATTCAGTCAACAAATTTTAAACATGTATTTAAATATGTCTACATAGAACTGATTATTTATTTATTTGTCTATCACCTGGTTATTTACTATTTGCAGAGGGTTGGTTAATCTAATGATAATACGAGTTTAATATTTCTTATCATATTATTTCAAAGACATTTGTTGTTGGTTTAATATTTGATACTTTTGAAAGTGTTTTAAAATTTAACACTGTTGCATGCTATAATGTTTTATCTAATGCTAGATTATCTAGTTTTTCTTAGCAATGTTTTATTTGTTACTACTTTTAAACTTGTATATTGTATTAAATCTCTTAGTAAATTTTCATCAAAATAACTTATACTTGGATATGATGTACAACTTTTATTATATTATCTTTAACTCAAGGCTTTTTAGTTCAAATCTCCACCCATGTAATGTGCTTGTAACTGAAATACAATGGCAGACGTATGTTGCAATTGTTAATAGCTTACTAGTAGCATTTAGTATTTAAATTATTTACTTAATGTGCCTTCATTTGTTGCATCCAAGTACCATTGACTGGATTGCAAGCAATTGTGGTTGTTTGGCATCATAGCTGCTTCTTAAATCTCTTAGTAAATTTTCATCATACTAGCTGTTCATCTCTTCTAATATCATTCTTTGGCTTTTCAAGCATAAGATTTTATTTTTGGGATATTATCCTCAAGACTAAATGCTATCTGTTTTTGTTGTTTATTATCTGAATTGTTACATTTTGAAAAGATAGAAGCTGCCAAGTGATATATATTATAGAGTGCCATTATGGCTAATAATTTTTTTTAGTTTCATATCAGCATCTTCAGATTTAATAAAATTGCAGCCGACTGTTTCCTGCACTTCTTTGTTGGAAGATGGCAGGTTAACCATAAAAAAATGATGTATTAGTTGTGACATTTTTTTTGGTTTATAAATGATCCATTTGTGTTTGGTAGTGACTTTTACTAGCAAGATTTATAAGGCATTAAATTTTCACAAATTTCTAATTAATATCTTGGCTTAGTTGTTTAATCCCTAACTATCAAAACATGCTTGAAGTTTATTGTTCACGTAGCATATAAAAGAAATTTCCATAACTTTTGTTTTTTGAAATTAAGGTATTCTTTAAATTAAGGTATTCTATAATAGGGATGTAGTTATCATCTGAACTCATCTCCAAAAGTCTCTTTTCTATCATGTTAGGCAACTATGAGGTGAATACATAGTGTGATGTTTTTCATTTTAGCACGTTACATTATTTTAGAAATTAATTACTAATGTCTACATTCTATACAAGCCACATATGTAATTACAATTTCAAGATGAACACAAAATTCAGGTTTTATTTATCTCATTTAAACAATGCTTGTCCTACTCTATTTGTTATGATTAATCTTCCTCTAGATGTGATTTCGATTATCGAGTTGCCTATGCTTGATCTCGTATAATTTATATATTTAGATTTTTATACAAGAAACTCAAATCTTATACATTTACACGGTGTTAATGACTTCATGTGGTTAGACGTTGAACTTGATTTCAAAACTTTTATCAGAAATCTCAAACGATATTTTCTTACATAAGAATTAATTAAGCTTTGACATTGAAATTGAACCTACACTACTTATTGATATTTCAAAATATAGTTTACATTTTTATTTTGTTTTCAGTTTGATCCCTAACAAAAAGTGTAATAAAATATTTTGATGCAAGAACTACTTACTCTTCCAAAATACTGGATGTTTATAGCATGAAGTGCATCAATTAATGTTTGACCATCCATAGATGAAATATCCAATGAGCAAACATCACCCACAAATTTGTCTTGCCATTATTTAGGTTATAGCTCAGTAGCGTCCTGAATGCACATACTATTGCCATAAATGCTGTTGAGATTCTATTACAGATAGTTGAAATGGGCTGTGTTGTATGATTAAATGAAGAAGGTTCCCGCATTTTCAAAGTTGGGTTATCAATAAAGAGTGGCAGTGCAGGATAGGTGAGGTTGGATGAAGTAAGGAAGCAACAAATATTCTTTGAGCTACTGTCATTAACTCTTCTAAGCAATAGATTGATGGTAAAATATAGGTTGATCTTATCAAAAGAAGGGAAGATGAAATGTGTTAATGATTAGAAAAGAGATTTAAGTGCTAAGATATTCTAATATAGTGGAAATTGAGGTCAGTAACCTAATTTCATCTATGTTAATCGTTAAATGATTCCTTATTTCCTTAATTATATTTATGGTGCCCTTGTACTCAATGTTTCTTATAAATCTGAAGTTGAATTGATAAGTTAAACTAAAATCTCAATTGTTAAGTTAAATCTGAATATATATATATATATATATATATATATATATATATATATTCATTTACAACCAAATTAATTTCACCTATGACACTTTTTTGATTTTACTTCACTTTAATAAGCTGGAAGTTAATTTTAATTAGTATATTTCTGATTAATAAATCTTGTTGAAATCATTAATACAAAAATTAAGTTATGCTCCATTTAGAACTAGCAAATAGTTCGTTAAACCTTAAATCAATTGTCCATTCAATCATAAAATTTTTAAAATGAAATGATTTATAGTAAGTCGAATATCCACTTAGTAAAGGCCTTAAGATATTGTAAGCCATTAGCGACTGATTCAAGTGTTATAGCGTGGACTTTAATTTAAAACATAAACTAATCAAAAGATAAGACGTATATTAAATATTCACCTTTCTTTAAATTCTGCTTTGATTAATTAATCATTAATCCTTATCATAGAACTTTTTACCTCATAAAATTGCAAATTTAAGCCCTTCAGTTTCTTAAATTATTAGACTGTCGAGAATGTCACCTCTTTTAAGAGGAGGAGTCTGTAATAACCAATGTTGTTAATTATTATTTAACAATCCAATTAACATAAAATCTCTTCTAACACTCTTAGCTAGTCATCAGAAGTAAGTTATGAAGTTTTAGCTAAATTTGAGAATCAAACAAGCAAAACCCTAATTTTGGGTAATTATTTAAATCAAGAAAATAAGAAAGATATTTTAAACTTAGATTAAAAATCGGATTTCGTCATTGCGTTCCTCACCCAAATTAGCTAGGGGTAAGAATTTGGTGAGTTTGGAGATCGTTAAAATTTTCATGATTATTTTATTGTATTTTAAAATCTTGTAAGATAATATAATTAAGACAATCTCCTATGGAAATTCTGATCTCATTTTTGAGTCCGTAATCTCCGATTTAGTTAAAAAGCAAAAATTTTAAAATTTTTTGGAATCATATAAATGCTTAATTTCTAATTTAATAAATTATCTAATAACCTATAATTAATCAAATAATATATTTATTTATATATAAAATTTCATTATCTCCTAAAATCCTCTGCCCTAATCCATTCGCACGCCACTCTATCAGCTCTTCCTTCCATCACATGAAGGCGACGCTGGGGAGCGTCGCTACTCTTTCCAATGGAGGTTTCCACAAGGATCAAATCGTCGTGACCTCATCCAATCATATGAAGGTAAAGCCAATGCTACCCCTTTATTTATTCGAGTCTCATCTTCTCAATCGAAAGTTTTGGAAAATTTCTAGAACTGGCGCAAACCAGACGATCTCCCGTACATTAATAACCATCTATCGACACCTAAATAGGATACTCCATCTGATTCTACTCCTCAGTATAGCTTACAAATGATCAATGTTAATATAGGGTTTTATAATGTTAAATAAGGAAAGGATGTGTTATTGCTTATTCTCCTTACTAAAAGTAAATATGCTCATTTTAGTAATCTCCAACTTGATTAAGATATTTCTTTTTGTATCTTTACTTTTGATTTGCTATTTATTTCAAATCTCTGACTCCAAAAGGATAGTAATAGATCTTAAATATTATGACTATATAGTTTTCAATTTTGAATATCATGGAATTATGTTCTTTTCTTTATTATAACTTGTACATTTTAAAGCCTAATTATAAGATGAGCTTTGGTGTTAAAGTGCAAAGTATGGTTAGCTAAACTAATATTCTTTTTACTCTAATATGTTTTTTTTATTTCAAATTACTTTGAGGTGGTATGCAAGCAACAATCATTGATCTTATGATTCATAAGTTTTAGAGAGCTTACATATGTATACATTTTCTAACATTATTGATCTTATGATTCATAAGTTTTAGAGAGCTTTTATATATATATATATATATATATATATGCATTTTACATTTTCAATAACATGTTCAATTGTAATTGCTCATTAAGTTTTTTTTTTTATTAAACATAAAAACTATGGATGGTTAAGTTCACTTCCATTAAGATAGCTATAAAGGTGGAATATATTATAATACTTCAAAAGACATTAATGCCTAGTTTATTATTCTGTACATTTATTAGTTCGATTAAGGCTTAGTTTATTATTAGGCACATATTTGCTTGAATTCTAGTAGACTAAGGATTGTGTACCTCTTATGTCTCTACAACCTTTAAATGTCTAGAATATTAGAGATTTTTTTTTTATCATTATTGATTTAATTTTTGTATATATATATATATATATATATATATATATATATATATAAGTGGGTATGCTTCTTACATTTTTAAGAAATTGTTCTATTATAACTACATATCGCTAAGGTTTGTGACACTATCTAAAGAAGTGAAATTTATTAAATATATTTATTTTTTATTGAAGATGATGTGAATTTTTGCAAAATGATTGTTAATTTTTTTTTATTTGAGAAACTCAAAATTATGTTTATTTAACTCAGGCATTAATTTTAAAAGTTGATCTTTAAAAAATTATAAGTATGAATCAACTACTAAATAATGCCACATAGTTTTGCCTTCATATGCATGAATGTTCACCACAAAGATCTAGTCCAAATCAAGAGTCAAATTGATCAAATCATGATTTTGGGAATTCAGGAACCCTAGAATTTGACCTATCTAAATTGATCTCAGATCAAAAATTGGACTTCACCAATGCGCTAATTGCCTCCAAATTAGCTAGAGATGATGTTTTGGTGGCAATCGGAAGTCATCGAAAATTCGTCGAATATTTTAATAATATTTAAATACCCCAAAAATTGGAAAAATAAAATACTCGTCGAATCAAAAATCTGACTTCACTGTTACGTTCCTCACCCCTCAATTAGCTAAGGGTGAATATTTGGAAATTTTTGGAAGTCATTTAATTAATTAATTTTAAATAATGAAATAAGAATTTAAATTAATTAATCAACTAAATTATTAATTAATTTATTATTTAAAAGTCCCGCGGCGTCGTTATCTCCCTAACACCGTCCGCCTGTTTCTGCGTGCGCCATTTCCCTATCCGTCCGATCAGGCGTCGAACCTTAGCCATTTGATCTTGGATCAGACGGCTCTGATTTATCTTCCTCGAGAGCTCCGCGGCACCTCCACGCGGCAGCCCGCCACTGCCACTGCCCAACCAGAACTAGCGGCCCTCACCTGCTTCACCTCGAGCTCCATTACTCCCCATCTGCCACAAGTGTTCCTCATTTCTGCGCGAACTGGGCAGCAGCTCTCGGATCGATCTCGGAGTCCCCGAACGAACTCGCGACCGCACATCAGGTACCCCTCTGATCCTATTAAATTTTGCAAGCTATGATTGTAGTATCCATTTGAACATCTATTTCATGCCTTGGATTTTTGATCTGCCGGGTTTGATCGAGCTCTAATGAGCTTAATAGGGCGAATTTGGCCTGTTAGCTACAATCCCCCACAGTGCTCCCGTCTCCGCGGCTCGACTGTACTGGTCATACCGTCATCCTCCGATGACACCATGTATACCAAACTGAAAGTCTCGACGAGACCTTCTTGGCGGCACGTGGGTCTCCTCCTGGCAATGGCGTTTTTGCCATCGATCTTGATTCCCTAGGTCCGTCGCCGTGGTTCAAAGAAGGAAGCTCGTTGGGTTAGTCTGGTCGACCCGGCCCATGTCCCAATTCGTAGGATCGTGTGCCGCCGCGGGACCCGCCTAGGCCTATACCGCGTTGCTGCGTGGCGCTTGTCCCCTCCACCACTGTCACGTGGGGCCCGCAGGGTCCTGTCGCTGCCTTCCCGAGCTATCACGTGTCTGTCTGGTCCCACCGCTGTCGCCGACGTGATGCCACCTGTAGAAGTAATTATATAATTTGTCTAAATATAATTACATAGTCAAGTTAATAATGTAATTATAATATCAACTGTTAGTTATATGTATATAATAGATATATTAGTATGTATATAAATACATATATATATATATACATACATACATATATATATATGCAAAATATATATCAATAATGATAAACTAATCTTAGTAAAATATAATAATTATCTCTATTAATTAATTCACTAAATAATAACATTTATTTAAGTATTTATTCTCTATCTGTGGGGCTCCGTACTTTCCCGCGGTCACGCTAGTACTGATGTTAGCATAATCGTGGGGAGTGCGGTGCTCCACTCCGTGGCAAATTCCTAACTCAAGTAGAGTCAAGTAGGACCCAACTCACCTTAAGCCAATTACTTGTCACCTAGATGAACTATAAACATACATCAATACATATCAAAGTAGCAGAAGCAGAAAATAGAATGTAACATTCACAGGCATAGTATAAAAGAAGAAAAGAAAGTAAATACATCCAGAGTTTAATTATTACATACTGAATTAAATAAAGATATCTCAATCTCACTACAAAAAGAGAAAATCTATCTAAGTAGTAGTAGGAAGATCCTCCTCCTGCACCGCTCCTCTCCTACAGCACTGCTAATGAATAATTCTGAATCTGACATTTGTCGGTATCACAAAAGCCAGGGCCTTATCCAACAAAAGAAAAATGTTACAGTTAGACAATTGTCAAAGTACATTTTAAGCTATTTAAGTGAACTGAATATTTAAGATATCACATTTAAAGGTTTTAAACATGCAATCATTATAAGGTGCAACAAACTACAAAGAACGGGATAGCTATAAGCTAATCATCTATAGCTAATCAACAAGTATGTAAAAATAACATATAAAAATAGCAACTAAATATGGCGAGGCTAAAAGCACAAGTAATTGCAACTACTAAAATAAATCTGATCCTAACATGCTTATGATCACATGGAGACATGCTGAGTATATAAAGAATGCAAGTGCTGAAATAGACATACAATTCTAGTATCATAAACATGCCAATATTTAATACTAATCAATAAGAGCATATATATATAAGCATGCAGATTTAATATGATAAAAAGCCACTGAGACATATGGTAAAAGTAAACTGAGTACATGAATGAGCAAAAGTAAGACCACCGAGACATATGACAAATTAAGTCAAGCACTAAAAGAAAGGCCACTGAAGCATGTGGCAAAAAAAAATAAAAACTGAACTGAAGTAGAAGTAAGCCTAAGATATAGTACTGCCATAACAGAAATAGGCAATACAGGACCTCTGAACTGAAAGTTCAACATGTATCCATCCTAGGCATCCGTAGAGCTAGGTCCGAGTTGAACTTATAGAATAAGACATGTATCCATCCTAGACATTCGCAAAGCTAGGACCAAGCCTATTCTATAACAAAACTAGAACTAAAGAGACAGACTACGCTAGGACATACTATACTAACAAAAGTACTGAACGAACTGAATGAATGATATGCTTTTCAAATACTAACTTAGGATGTAACTTCCATATCCTAAGTTTACCTATTATGCTCAAGGAATAAGGCTCAATATTCAAGGTGTGCCAACAATCAAAGTCAAAGTAAGCAAGAGACTCAATCTAGACTCATGTGATATCCGTTGATGTCTACTTTATCCAAATCTAACTATTCTGAGAAGATACAAGTTTAGGATCTCCAATATCTAGCTATCGAGTAAATCTCAGATTTATGACCTTAATATTAACATTAGAACTTAACAAGTTCTAATTAATAATCATATGATGATTATAAGAAGTTAAAGTAAATAAAGTAATGACCTAATTATTATTATTTTCCTCTCTTAACCCAAATCTTGATTTAAGTAAATCCAGACTTACGGATTTTGGATCCAAATTCCACTTGGTGTTCAAATCCTGAATCCAAGGTAGTATACTTAAAGGGATCTAGGGTTCACACTTTAAAACTCAAGTTAAAGATAAAAAATCTTATAAGGTGAAGAATTCAGAAATAAAGATCTTAGTGAAAGGTTACTATACTGGTTATTAGATAAAATAATCAATTAAGAACTAAGAATCTAAGATATATATTAAATCTTTAGGATAATTACATCGTCCTATAGATTAAATCAACCTACACCCACATGGAAGATTTCTAAAGATTTAAACAATTAATAAAGTAAGGGAATTCCAAAAGAGAGTAATTCAGTTCAATTAGAAGATTTAAAATCTAAGATCTAAGATTTAAGATCTAATACTTGATCACTTTAGACTTAAGCTAAGTTTAGACTTTGAATTTTATAAGAGTATTTCTCTTAGAACTCAAGCTTATGGATAAACTTAATTAATCTATTAAATCAAGGATATAGCACTTTAAGATAATTAGGCTTAGCTCTTAAGAAATAGGGTTTTAGGACACTTAAGGTCATAATAAAACTAACTTAAGTTCTCTCCACCTAGTGATTAACACGAAATTTCAGAAAGGTGCAAATAATCTATCTAGAGGTATTTTACTGAATTTTCAAGGTTCAAGGGGTGCATAAGCACATTTTGATAAAAATGACCAAAATACCCCTCTTAAGGCTAAAAATGGGATTTTAAGATTTAACCATCTAAATTGTTTCAAATCTATTTTAATAAGTTCCATATTGGTTAGTGAAGTAGGATACACACTTATCTTAGGCTGTTAAGGTGATTAAGAAAACTAGGGCATTTTAGGATGATTCATTTGCATTTATAGGCTCTAATACACTTAATGAGACATTAGGAACTTAGTTCACCAAAATTATAGGATTAATCATAGTTTAATTCACTAATCCCTAATTAGGGTAATTAAGAGATGATTAATATAGTTAAGGTTCCTATATTACTTTTAATGGTATACATAGATTCCTTATGGTTTCATGAGCATTTAGAGATCTTAATGAACATTTATGGATATTAATTGAATTTATTATAATTTAATTAAAAATAGAAAATGATTTGATAATAATATAAAATCTAACTATTGGATCTTTTATTTTATTTTATCTTAATGTTCCTTGCATTTTTCTGATTAAAATGGTATATTGGATCATACCATTTGGATAAGTATGGTCAAAGTTATTTAAATAATTTAATCTGTATTTTTATTTAAATAAAAATTATAGGTTTGATTTTCTGAATTAATTTCCTTAAGGAAATTAATTCAGAAATCCTTTAATATTAATAGCCGGCACAAATTCAAAAGGCGCGGGTCACGAGTCAGCCCGACCCGTGACTTCGTCTTCTACCTCGCGACGGCTCCGCCCCAAATGACCTTTAGCGCTGAAATACGCGATACTTAGAGGACAGCAGTGTCCCAATTCAATCCCTACACGTTCCTGAAGTCGAGACGCATTGAATCCACCACGAAGCCCCCTCTGGGACGTGCTGAATTGCCGGATGGCTACTCGATGGATTCGGCCCTACTCACAGCATTTAGGGTTTACTGTGAGGATAAAATTCTCCTCATAGAGGCAACCATTTGGCCAGAGCTCGATCCTTACACCATCCTGGTGGTGAGATGGATTGAAGCCCTTTGGCCATGAGCTTTGGGGTGCCCTGGATCGCTAGATCCTCACTCGAGCTCCGCTACGGACTCGCGACGCAGACCAGACTATCGATTAGTCACGGTAGGCTAGCCCAGACCCTAAGGACAATCACATTGGGTCTGGTTAGCTTGCCTTAATGATCCAGAATAGCTTTGAGAGGGATTGGGGGCTCGGGATGTCAAGGGAGTGTTGGCACTCCGTCTGAATGGAGCTTGATCCTGACAGTGGATTCCCACTATTGGCATCAAACTAGCCCCAAAGACACCAATTCCTAAGCATCCTAAGGTTTAGGTGAGAGTATTCAAGACATCACAGAGCCATCTTAGTGCTTGAATTGAAAGAATGAGTTCATACAGCTTAGTCAGGGGAAGGCGGTACTTGGAGGTCGATAGCTGGCAGTGTCTGAGGCAAAACGGAGAGCTCTGAGTACTCCAGACAGTGGCAGAAGCTAGCTGGGGGTCTGAACGTCAGACACACACCCACTATCAGTGGTACGCCATAGGTTCAGATGCCGGGGAGCTCGAACTGCAAGTGAACGGCGACAGAGAGGGAGAGGATCAAGCAGCCTATCCACTAAGAGCGAAGGGATTCTCTGTGGAATCCCGAGGGTATTTATAGCCCGAACGGTAGTGAGGAAGCTTCAGGCAGCCTCTAATGGCTGACCCATGGGGATTAGGCATCGGGCCACGACCTGCGAGGGGTAGACCTATAACTTCCTTCCCCTAGCCATTGCGATTCAGGAAGGGAGTGGGGGACAAGATCTCCCCCGTACTGCCACGGCAGCAGGAGTGGGTGAGCTGTCGGGGCCTTTCTTGGAATTTTGGGGATGAAGCTGAACAGCGATGGTGAGGGCGTAGCCGTTCGATGGCTCGACAGTTGGGGTGGAGCGGTCCAGATCCCTCGATCAGTAACGACTGATCGGGGAGGCAGATCATCCGTCAGATTGATTTGAAGCGATCCAACAATCGATCTGACTTACTTAAGCGGGACGCAGAGGGCCATTGAATTGGGATGTCGATCGAGCGGCTATGATCTGATCATGATGCGGGTTATGTGAGCCGTTAGATCGAGATGCGGAGATGCGTGCTATCGCATCAGGGGGCTTAAACCTAAGTGCCGCTGTTGGGACCCCCGCAGTAGATTTGTCGCGGTACTGACAGTAAATCTTGTGCATTAAATTATATATATATATATATATATATATATATATAATTAATTTAATTAATATTAATCCATTTATTAATTAATTAAATTCTAATTAATTCAATAATCCAATTTAGGCTTAAATGAGTTCCAAAAATTTCCAAAAATTCACCATAAGCTAATTAGGGCATGAGGAATTCAAAAATAAAATCATATTTTGGTTTGGAGATCAAATTAATTTAGGTATTTTTCAGGGCTCAAAATTAGGCAAAAATACCAAAATTCTCAATTTAGCTCCGATTGATCCCAAACTTCTAGAGTTAGGTATAAATGACTCATTGAGTCTAATAAAATCAAAATTAGGACTTGGATTAGCTTAATTAATCTAAACTTTAGCAATGGTAACAATTAGAGTTATTACAGACACCCCCACTTAAGAACGATGTCGCCCCCGACATCACTTAGTGAAGAAAGTACTACATGGATTGAAATATTTACGTAACATGGATGAGAATGAAAAGAACAACACCTGGACTTGCAAAGAGCTGTGGATATCTATTGCGCATATCCACTTCTTTCTCCCAAGTAGATTCTTCCAAAGATCGATTTTCCACTGGATCTTGACCATAGAAATGGAACAATTTCTTAGCTGCTTCTAATCACGAGCTAAGACTTTGATAGGCTCTTCGGCATAAGAAAGATTAGGTTGGATCTCTACTGCTGGAAGTTGAATGAGATGAGAAGGGCCATTTAGACATCTTCTTAATGACGATATGTGAAATACATTGTGAACTGCTGCAAAGCCATCAAGAAGATTTAACCTGTAGGCAGATGATCCTACTTTGGCCAAAATCTCAAAAGGTCTAATATAGTGGGGACTGAGTTTCCCCGCTACACCAAATCTGTATACACCCTTTATTGGACTGACTTTCAAATATGCTGAATCTCCTACATTAAATTCCAGGAGATGATGATGAGCATCATGATATTTGCTCTGACGATCTTGAGCTGAACGAATCCTTTGCTGAATTACGTGAATCTTCTTGTTAGTTTCTTCAACTAACTCAGAACCAAAAAGTTGAACACTTCCTATTTCTGATCAAGCAAGCAGAGTACTGCATTTTCTACCATACAATGTCTCATAAGAAGCCATTTTGATACTAGCTTGAAAATTATTATTGTAGGCAAACTCAACTAACGGAATATGATTTCCCAGGAACCAGCAAAATCAAGAGCGCAAAGCCTAAGCAAATCTTCCAGAACTTGATTCACCCTTTCAGTCTGACCATCAGTTTGAGGATGAAAAGTTGTACTCATGGCTAGTGTAGTACCTAGATCTTGATGCACAGCTTGCCAAAACTTAGAAGTAAATCTGCTATCTCTATCGAATACGACTGATTTCAGAATCCCATGTAGTCTGACAATTTCTTTGATATAGAGCTTTGCTAGCTTCTCTACTGAGTCAGTCTGACGGATAGGAAGAAAGTGTGCTGATTTAGTTAAGCAGTCTACTATAACCCAGATTGCATAGGCACCAGATTTAACACAAGGCAATCCTATAACCAAATCCATAGATATATTAAACCATTTCCATTTCAGAATTTCTAATGGGTGCAGAAGACCACCAGGTCTTTGGTGTTCGACCTTTACTAGATTACAGGCATGACACTTAGCCACAAAATTAGCTACATCCCTTTTCATACCGGACTATCAAAATGACTGCTTTAGATCCTGGTACATTTTAGTACTGCCTGGGTGAATATGATACCCAAAATTATGGCCTTCAATCAACACTTCATGATGCATGAATTTAGGAATCCACAAACAATTATTTTGATAAATTATGCCATTGCGCATTTGCAACTCATGACAACGACCACCTTTAATATCTGCTTTGAATTTTAGATAATCGTTATCTTTAGTTTGCGAGGTAGAGACATCTTTGTGAAATGTTGGTTCCACACTGATATTTGTTAGAACAGAACTTAGCATATCGCCACTAACCGGAGAAATTTCAAACTTACAAAATTATTGTTCTAAAGAACTGGAGGCGATCATGGAAGACAAAGTGGCTCAATGACTAAGAGCATCAGCCACAAAATTTGCTTTTCCAGGTGATACTGAATACTGAGATCATAATCACTGATGAGTTCCAACCATCTTCTTTGACGACAATTCAGTTCTCCTTGAGTGAAGATATACTTCAAGCTTTGATGGTCAGTGAAAATCGAACACTGAACTCTATATAAATAGTAATGCCATAATTTTAAGGCAAAAATTACAGCGGTAAGTTCAAGATCATGAACTGGATACTTTCTCTCGTGCGGTTTTAACTATCGAGAGGCGTAAGAGATTACCTTACCCTCTTGCATTAACACACAACCTAGACCAATTCTAGAAGCATCGGTGTATACCTGATAGTCCAAGCCTTCCTTGGGCTAGACAAGAACTGGAGCGGTAGATAGTGCATCCTTCAAAGTTTGGAACGCTCCCTCGCATTCCGGGCTCCAAATAAATGGAACAACTTTCTGGGTCAACTTTGTCAAAGGCGAAGAGATCTGGGAAAAGCCCTTAATAAACTTTTTGTAATATCTAGCTATTCCCAAGAAACTTCTAATATCTACGACTGACTTAGGCTGAATCCAGTCCTGGATAGCACTTACTTTGTTTTGATCTGCACAAATACCCTGGGCATCGACTACATGCCCCAAGAATGCAATAGACTTAAGCCAAGACTCACACTTGGAGAACTTGGCATACAACTGATGTTCACGCAGAGTTTCTAATACTAACCTCAGATGTTCTTCATGATCTCTTAAGGTTTGAGAATAAATGAGGATGTCGTTGATAAAGATGATCACGAACTTGTCTAAGAATGGTTTCAGAACTCGCTGCATCAATTCCATGAATATTGATAGTGCATTAGTGAGTCTGAAAGACATCACTAGGAATTCAAAATAACCATAAAGAGTACAGAAAGCGGTCTTTCCTACATCATCTTCTCTTACTCGCAATTGATGATATCCAAACCTTAAGTCAATCTTAGAGAATATGACAGCTCCAAATAACTGGTCAAATAAATCATCAATTCTAGGTAATGGGTACTTATTCCTTATGGTGACTTTATTTAGTTCATGATAATCTATGCACATTTGCATAGATCCATCCTTTTTCCTTACAAGCAGAATGAGCTCTCCCCAAGGAGACATAATTGGCCTAATAAAGCCTTTATTAAAGAGCTCTTGCAACTGTTTGTTGAGTTCTTGAAGTTCCTTAGGCACCATTCTGTATGGTGCTTTAGATATTGGATGGGTACCCGGAGCTAGTTCAGTAGAGAACTCGACATCTAGTGAAGGAGGTACACCAGGAAGATCTTCAAGGAATACGTCGGCGAATTCCTTAACTACTTTACAATCAGAGAGAGGTATACTTTCCTTTGCTTCACCCATCATGGTGACCAGAAAAGCATCACAATCCTTACTGATCAATTGCTCAGCTTTGATAGCATTTATTAATGATAACTATGTACTGGTTTTTCCTATAAAAGTTTCAGACTTTCCCTGAGAATGAAGAGTGACCTTATTTTTTAAGCAGTTTATCATGGCAGCATTATTGTCACTGAGCCAGTTCATTCCAAGGATGATATCAAAGTTTGCTAATGGTAGGATGATCAATTTAGAGTTAAACTCCTGACCATTTAATGGAATTTTGATGTTACAAAATTTATGGGCACTTAGTTGGGCTCCAAATGGAAGTCCAACTCTTAAGGATTTTGTTAAGTTGTAGAGTTATGGTTTAAGGATGTTGGCAAAATATTCAGAAATAAATGAGTGATTAGCACTGGTGTCAAACAACACATTGCAGGGTTGGTCATTAAAGTAAAGTGTGCCTAATTTATTCTTATGAATCACATTAACAAATTGCAATAATTAAAGTACGAAAATGCAATTATAAAAGGAGAGGTTTAGAAATGTGTACCTGAAACCACATTATTATCTTCTGCGTCTTCTAAAGGCGTTAAGGCATAAGCTCGCGCAAGACTGGTAGGATGGTTGTTTACTTGCCTCCTGTTCAGTGGAGTAGCTCCAGTTGCAAGGGCTGGCATTATGGCCAAATTTGTCTCCCTCCTGTTCAGTGGAGTAGCTCTGAGCACCTGGTTCTTCAGATATGGTTTCATTAGAATTCCATCCACTATTTCTGTATGTGTACAATGATAGAACCTATGGCTTGGTCTTCCATAACTATAGCACTTATGACCGAAGTGGTAGCACTTGCCATAGGGGTGAGGCCTATTACAGTCTTGAATGGGTTCAGTAGTTGGTGCAGCTTCTAGTTGATAGACTTTTGCAGAGTTAGGCTTGTGCCTCTTGAAGGCTTCATGCTGGTTAGACATTGATTGCGCCTTCCGCTTGAGATCTCGTTCTGAGTGATGATGCTTAATCACTTTAGCTGTCTCCACTAGCTCAAAGAAGCTAGTTAGGTGGAGTGGAACAATCTGATCCTTCAGTGAATCTCGGAGTCCACTAAGAAGGCGTTGGCACTTAGCTGATTCAGAATGAGTAACTTCTGGAGCAAAGCAAATCAACCTATAAAATTCCCTTTCATAGTAAGGAACGGAACGACTCCCTTGAGTTAACCTTATAATCGTGTCTGCAATGATGTTTTGTGCAGATGGGAGAATGAATTTGATTTTGAATGCCTCCACGAATTCATCTCAAGGGATGTCTTCCAACTCATAGTCAATGAACTTGGTATTCCTGACCTCCTCCCACCAATATTCTGCTTCAGAATGAAATAGGTGTGTAGTGAGATGGACTGCTTCGGAGTTTGGGATCTTTAGACTAATAAGATCCTTCTCCACTGCTTTTAGCCAGTCGATTGTGTCCATTGGCGATATGTTTCCATCGAAGGTGGAAGGCCTCAGTATTTAGAAATTATGGAGAAGACTATCCATCGAGTGATGAGAAGGAAATATATGTTGCGAAATAGGGACAGCAGGAACAGCAACAACAGCTGGAATGGGACAATCATTCAACATCTTCTGCATGACTATTGCTTGTTGGGCTTAGTTTTCTAGCAGGGTTGCTACCATTGCCCGCAGATAAGCCACTTCATCGGTAGAACTACTGGATGCAACAGTATTCTTGATAGGAGTGACAGTAGGTGGTGATCCAGGATTCATTCTAATTGAACAATAAAAACTATATTTCAGAATTACTTAAAGGAAGACAGGCATTTAAAGTTGTGATAGATATCAAAAATTTTCATTACTTGCTGAAATAAGGGATTACATAGAATTTAGAAAATGCCAAAAAGCATAACTCTACTAGAATCATGTAAGTCAAAAGATAAAAATTATTCTAACTAACACTTTAGACATCCTTAATATACTCAGCCTTAAAGGCCACACAAAAGTCCTCAAAAGTCACTTCCTGACGCTTCCTCTTACGCTTCCTTTTGAGCTTTCCAATGGTGTTGCACCACCAGACTCCTGCATAATCCAGCATCAGATCCATCACAATGTCCCCATAGAGTGACTCGGGACACTCTATATGTCTCAAGATTGACTCCACTCAGCTCAACCACACCTTGGAGTATATAGGAAAGTTAAGCCCTTGGTACAATGCTTGATGTAGAAGTTTATCCAAGACTAAGGTCCCTCTTGTCGAAACTCTTTCAATTTGCTAGTTACTCTCTTATCTCCATTTGAAACTATAGTTCTAAGCCAATTTGAAGGCATGCAAATAGTAGTCCACGTCAGACTCTCCAGAATCCATTTGACTCTGAGAGGAGAAATTACTAAGTCTTGTTAAACTAGAGATAACTAGATTTTTAGGATTTGAGTATTTTCATTCTACAATTTTTTTCAAAGAGTTACTGATAATACTATGCTATGGATGTTATATATTGATGTTTGTGCCTCAGAAGAATGGTCCATTAGGTAAAAAGGAATCATGGATTCCATTCTGACACCTTATGGTGTTCTCTGATACCAACTATGGGGCACCGTACTTTCGCATGGTCACGCTAGTACTGATATTAGCATTATCGTGGGGAGTGCGGTGCTCCACTTTGTGGCAAATCCCCAACCAAGTATAGTCAGGTAGGACCCAACTCACCTTAAGCGAAGAAATTCTCACCTAGATGAACTATAAAGATATATCAATACATATCAAACTAGCAGAAGCAGAAAATATAATGTAACATCCATAGGTATAGTATAAAAGAAGAAAAAAAAGTAGTAACTCAGCTCAAGTGTAGAAAGTAAATACATCTAGAGTTTTATTATTACATACTGAATTAAATAAAGATATCTCAATCTCACTACAAAAAGAGAAAATCTATCTAAGTCGTAGTAGGAAGATCCTCCTCCTGCACAGGCTCCTCTCCTGCAGCACTGCCAACGAACAACTCTGAATCTGACATTTGTTGGTATCACAAATGCCAGGGCCCCAGCCAACAAAAGAAAAATGTTACAGTTAGACAATTATCTAAGTACATTTTAGGCTATTTAAGTGAATTGAATATTTAAGATATCACATTTAAAGGTTTTAAACATGCAATCATTATAAGGTGCAACAAGCTACAAGGAATAAGATAGCTATAAACTAATCATCTATAGCTAATCAACAAGTATGTAAAAATAACATACAAAAATAGCAACTAAACATGGTGAGGCTAAAAGCAAAAGTAACTGTAACTACTAAAATAAATCTGATCCTAACATGCTTATGATCACATTGAGACATGCTGAGTATATAAAGAACACAAGTGCTGAAATAGACATACAATTCTAGCATCCTAAACATGCTAATATTTAATACTAATCAATAAGAGCATATATATATAAGCATGCAGATTTAATATGAAAAAAGGCCATTGAGACATGTGGCAAAAGTAAACTGAGTACATGAATGAGCAAAAGTAAAGCCACTGAGATATGTGGCAAAGCAAGTCAAGCACTAAAAGAAAGGCACTGAAGAATGTGGCAAAACAAAATAAAAACTGAACTGAAGTAGAAGTAAGCCTAAGACATAGTACTACCATAACAGAAATAGGCCATACAGGACCTCTGAATAGAAAGTTTAACATGTATCCACCCTAGGCATCCGCAGAGCTAAGTCCAAGTTGAACTTATAGAATAAGACATGTATCCACCCTAAACATTCACAGAGCTAGGTCCGAGTCTATTCTATAACAAAACTAGAACTGAAGAGGCAGACTATGCTAGGACATACTGTACTAATTAAAAGTACTGAATGAACTGAATGAATGCTATGCTTTTCAAATTCTAACTTAGGATGTATCTTCCATATCCTAAGTTTACCTATTATGCTCAAGGAATAAGGCTCAATATTCAAGGTGTGCAAAATAATCAAAGTCCAAGTAAGCAAGAGACTCAATTTAGACTCATTTGATATCCATTATTGTCTACTTTATCCAAATCTAACTATTCTGAGAAGAAACAAGTTTAGGATCTCCAATATCCAGCTATCGAGTAAATCTCAGATTTACGACCTTAATGTTAACATTAGAACTTAAAAAGTTCTAATTCATAATCATATGACGACTATAAGAAGTTAAAGTAAATAAAGTAATGACCTAATTATTATTATTTTCCTCTCTTAACCCAAATCTTGATTTAAGTAAATCCAGACTTACGAATTTTGGATCCAAATTCCACTTGGTGTTCAAATCCTGAATCCAAGGTAGTATACTTAAAGGGATCTAGGGTTCACACTTTAAAACCCAAGTTAAAGATAAAAAATCTTATAAGGTGAAGAATTCAGAAATAAAGATCTTAGTGAAAGGTTACTATACTGGTTATTAGATAAAATAATCAATTAAGAACTAAGAATCTAAGATATATATTAAATCTTTAGGATAATTACATCGTCCTATAGATTAAATCAACCTACACCCACATGGAAGATTTCTAAAGATTTAAACAATTAATAAAGTAAGGGAATTCCAAAATAGAGTAATTCAGTTCAATTAGAAGATTTAAAATCTAAGATCTAAGATTTAAGATCTAATACTTGATCACTTTAGACTTAAGCTAAGTTTAGACTTTGAATTTTATAAGAGTATTTCTCTTAGAACTCAAGCTTATGGATAAAATTAATTAATCTATTAAATCAAGGATATAGCACTTTAAGATAATTAGGCTTAGCTCTTAAGAAAGAGAGTTTTAGGACACTTAAGGTCATAATAAAACTAACTTAAGTTCTCTCCACCTAGTGATTAACACGAAATTTCAGAAAGGTGCAAATAATCTATCTAGAGGTATTTTACTGAATTTTCAAGCTTCAAGGGGTGCATAAGCACATTTTGATAAAAATGACCAAAATACCCCTCTTAAGGCTAAAAATGGGATTTTAAGATTTAACCATCTAAATTTTTTCAAATCTATTTTAATAAGTTCCATATTGGTTAGTGAAGTAGGATACACACTTATCTTAGGCTTTGGTAACATAATTATCCTAATTAGCACTAATCACCTTTTTAAGCCAATTCAGGTGATTAAGAAAACTATGGCATTTTAGGGTGATCCATTTGCATTTATAGGCTCTAATACACTTAATGAGATATTAGGAACTTAGTTCACTAAAATCAGAGGATTAATCATGGTTTAATTCACTAATCCCTAATTAGGGTAATTAAGAGTTGATTAATACAGTTAAGGTTCCTAAATTACTATTAATGGTTTACATAAATTCTTATGGTCTCATGAGCATTATTAAGAGACCTCAATCAACATTTTTTGATATTAATTGAATTTATTATGATTTAATTAAAAATAGAAAAGGATTTGATAATAATTTAAAATCTAACCATTAGATCTTTAATTTTATTTTATATTAATGTCCCTTGCATTTTTTTAATTAAAATAGTATATTGGATCATACCATTTGGATAAGTATGGTCAAAGTTATTTAAATAATTTAATCTGCATTTTTATTTAAATAAAAATCATAGGTTTGATTTTCTGAATTAATTTCCTTAAGGAAATTAATTCAGAAATCCTTTAATATTAACAGTCAGCCCAAATTCAAAAGGTGCGGGTCAAGGGTCGGCCCGACCCGTGACTTCGTCTTCTACCTCGTGACGGCTTGGCCCTAAATGACCTTCAGCATTGAAATACGTGATACGTAGAGGAAGATAGTGGCCTAATTCAATCCTTACATGTTTCTGAAGTTGAGACGCATCGATTCCACCACGAAGTCCCCCCTGGGACGCGCTGAATCGTCGGATGGCTACACGATGGATTCGGCCCTACTCACAGCATCTAGAGTTTACTGTGAGGAGGAAATTCTCCTCATAGAGGCAACCATTTGGCCAGAGCTCGATCCCTACACCATCTTGGTGGTGAGGCGGATTGAAGCCCTCTGGCCATGAGCTTTGGGGTGCCTTAGATCGTTGGATCATCACTTGAGCTTGGCTACGGACTGGCGACACAGACCAGACTACCGATCGATCATGGTAGGCTATCACAGACCCTAAGGACAATCACATTGGGTCCGGTTAGCTTGCCTTAATGATCTAGGAGAGCTTTGAGAGGGATTGGGGGCTCGGTACATTAGGGGAGTGTTGTCACGCTGTCTGAATGGAGCTTTATCCCGACAGTGGATTCCCACTGTTGGCATTGAATTAGCCCCAAAGCCACCGATTCCTAAGCATCTTAAGGTTTAGGGAAGAGTATTAAAGACATCACAGAGCCATCTTAGCACTTGAATTGAAGGATTGAGTTCATACAGCTCAATTGGGGGAAGGCGGTACCTGGAGTTTGATAGCTAGCTGTGTCTGAGGCGAAACGGAGGGCTCTGAGTACTGCAGATAGTGGCAGAAGCTAGCTGGGGTCTGAACGTCAGACACACACCTACTATCAGTGGTACGCCATAGGTTCAGATGCCGGGGAGCTTGAACTGCAAGTGAACACCGACAGAGAGGGAGAAGATCAAGCAGTCTATCCACTAAGAGCAAAGGGATTCTCTGTGGAATCCCGGGGGTATTTATAGCTCGAATGGAAGTGAGGAAGCTTTGGGATAGCCTCTAATGGCCATCCCATGAGGATTAGGCATTGGGCCATGACCTGCGAGGGGTAGACTCAAAACTTCCTTCCCCTAGCCGTTGCGATTCGGGAAGGGAGTGGGGTACAGGATCTCCCTCATACTACCATGGCAGCAGGAGCGGGCTAGCTGTCGGGGCCTTTCTTAGAATTTTGGGGACAAAGCTGAACAGCAACGTTTGAGGGCATAGCCGTTCGATGGCTCGACAGTTTGGGTGGAGCGGTCCAGATCCCTCGATCAGTAACGGCCGATCGGGGAGGCATAACGTTCGTCGGATTGATTCGAAGCGATCCAATGATCGATCTGACTTACTTAAGGTGGGATGCAGAGGGCTGTTGGATCAAGATGTCGATCGAGCGGCTATGATCTGATCATGGCACGGGTTATGTGAGTCGTTAGATGGAGACGCAGAGATGCGTGCTATCGCATCGGGTGGCTTAAACCTAAGTGCCGCTGTCGGGACCCCGCAGTGGATCTGCCGCGATCCCGATAGCAAATCCCGTGCATTAAATTATATATATATATATATATATATAATTAATTTTATTAATATTAATCCATTTTATAATTAATTAAATTCTAATTAATTCAATAATCCAATTTAGGCTTAAATGAGCTTCAAAAATTTGAAGTTCACCCTTAGCTAATTAGGGCATGAGGAATTCAAAAATAAAATCAGATTTTAATTTAGAGATCAAATTAATTTATGTATTTTCTAGGGCTCAAAAATAGACAAAAATATCAAAATTCTCAATTTAGCTCTGATTGATCCCAAACTTTTAGACTTAGGTTTAAATGACCCATTGAGTCTAATAAAATTAAAATTAGGACTTAGTTTAGCTTAATTAATCTGAACTTTAGCTATGGTAACAACTAGGGTTGTTACACTATCTAATCAAATATTAGGGTAATTTAATTTAAATTAAATTAAATTTAATGCAATAAATTCAAAACTTTAATGCCTCCTAATCAGTAAGCCATAAGTCCAAGCATAATAATATTATATATCATTTTAATCAGGAAAATTAGAGGAGTAATATGATGCTATTAATTTTCTAATAGGAGGTATATTTAACCTAATGACCCAAACATAATTAATATGAGTCTTAAGGTAATCAGGAGAGCATCAAGAACACTTTGATAGTATTAGTTTTACTATTTGATTATTAGGATGCCTAATCACTTTTAGGATATATCATAATTACCCTTAAAATCCTAGAAATTCAATTGACCATAATTTGGTCAATTGAACTCTAAAATTGGAAATTTAAGATGTTATCTAGCTTAAAAATTTAGTTCCAACAGTAAATTGAAATAATAATTAGGTTTTGCACCCTAGAAACCATAAGTTGACCAAACTACTCCTTATCCTAGTTAGGTCATAACTTGACTAATTGAGCTCCAATTTAAGTCTACTCTTAATTAAAGTACTCAGTGTAATATAAGGAAGCTATAGCCACTAAGTTTGCTGAATTTAGATCTCAAATAGAAAAGTTAAGCTTTTGACACTAAAAAAATAACATAATTACCCCTAGAAATTGAAACACCCATAACTTAACCAATAATTCAGTGTTCTTAGATTCTATGGAATTCTTGAACAGCAAGCATCAATAAATTGCACAAAAATATAAATTTCATTAGGTAGAAAATACTAAAATACCCCTTAGGTCAAAAACTTTAGTTTGGACCTATATGACCTATTTCTTAGCCAAATTTGGTGTACTTACTGTCTATCTTCATGTTAGACAATAAGGAATCATTTGGTAGTAAGAAATTCCAATCTGGTGCCTTAAATCAAAAAGTAGCTTTTTGGACCCTTAAGTAGGGGCAAAATTGCCATTTTGCCTAAAGTTTAGGTTAAGTGCTCTTAACCCTTAAAATATATTTTAAATCATTAAAATCAATAATAAAACTGATTTAGGATCCATTTAAGCCTTAAATCTCATTATTAGAATAATTTGTCAAATATCTCAATTTAAGGCTTGAAAACCCCTAAGTAAGGCTAATAAACCTTACTTGGCTAAAATCCATTTCTAACTCTTTTAATTGAACAAAAATAGCAAAGTAAGTTAAATCAAAATAAATTAAATCATCCTCTTAGAATTTCTCTAAGTCTTTTTCATTAGTAGCTCATTAGGAATCTTCACTTCACCTTAGGACCCATTCCTTAAGAATAAGGATAGATATTAGGTTAGATTTCATTTATTGAATAACGAAGTATTCAATAAATGAATCCTTGATTTTATTATTTTCTAGATTTTATAACTTAATTATGATTATTTTATCTTTCAATTTTAGAATAAGATTAGGAGAGTCTTTCTATTAAGTTTGATTATGCTTAATAGAGTTTAGCCTTAAGCTTAGTTCACACTTAAAATTTAAACCTTATATCTTATGTTTGACTCTTAGATTATGTGATTAACTCCAATCTCATGGTGTTTAACTCATAATCCCTAGCTTAGTAGACTTTGATTAGCTCTTAGTCTAGAATGTCTAAATTCATAAGCTAACTCATGATGATTTCTTATTTAACTTACATAGTTAATATTGATTTAATCAAATTAGGACAAAGCTAGTCCTAATATTTTGTAATCTATAAGGCCAAATTTCTAAGTTACACTCGATAGTATGAGTTAGAGATCCTGAACTTGTGTAACTTGGAATAACTAGAATGGTTGATTAGACAATAATAATGTCACCATGTGTAGAAGAGTCCCTTGCTTACTACTTGATTATTTGTGCTATGCATTCCTTATATTTTGTGCCTTATTCTTTGAAGATGTCATACAAGATAATTTTTTTGCATGAAATAAAAATATAGAATATATAAGATAACATTATATTTGGGTTCAGTTACTTGTTGATCGGGTGCATTTTACCATACTAGATAGGGGTAAGGAGAAATAAGGAGTACTTGAAATTACTCATTGAGGAGTATTGTGCTAAATTTAGAACCCGTATAGTCTTGCATATGTGTTTGACTCCTCAGCTACTTCTGGATGTGTTTATAGAAGTAAAGTAAATAACTAAAATATTTTTGCATGTGTATACCTTTGGGCCCCGTACCCTCTACGGCCATGCTAAATATTGACATTAGCATAATCACGAGGAGTGCGGTGCTCCAACTGTGGCAAATCCCCAACCTAAGTAGAGTCAGGTGTAACCCGACCTGCCTTAAGCCAAAGAGTTGTCACCTGGAACTGCGAACATACATCAACATCTCAAAGTAGCAGAAGCAAAAAATAGTATAATATAATATCCACATCACAGTATAGTATAAAAAAGTAAATGCAATAGTAACTCAGCTCAAAGTATAGAAAGTAAATACATCCAGATTAATTATTACAAACTGAATAGTTTATAGAAAGAAAGAACTCTCGTCCTCACAATAGAAAGAGAAAGCTAACTAAGCAGCAACAGGAAAATCCTCCTCCTGTCCAAGCTCCTCTCCTGCGGAACCACCAACGAACAGCTCCAAATCTGACATTTGTCAGTATGACAAATGCTAGGGACCCAGCCAACAAAAAAAAAATATTACAGTTAGACAAATTATTTAAGTACATTTTAGCCTAATTTAAGTGAACTGAATATTTAAAGATATCACATTATTACTTTAAACATGCGAGTAATTTAAGATGCAGCAAGCTATAAGGAATAGATAGTTATAAATAGTACATTTATAACTAAACAATAAAGTATGTAAATAGCATACTAATCATGAAGCTGAACAAGGTAAGGCTAAGATGTGTAAATAACTACAAGGTACTGAAAGTAAATTCATCCTAACATACTTATGATTACATGGATACATGCTAATTTTATTAAAATAAAACTATGACAAAACATGCTGAACTAAGGATACTAAAGATTAGCATCCTAAACATGCCAATATTTAATAACTATTGAACAGGAATAAGTATACCAGTATGCAAAATAATTAAATAAAAGGCCACTAAAGCATGTGGCAAAGTAAGCCAAGGTACTAAAATGAGATAAAACTAAAGCCATTGAAGCTTGTGGCAAAGCAAAACAAAGCACCAAAAATTGAACTGAAGTAAAAGCATGCCTAAAAATAGTACTGCCATAATAGAAACATGCCTCACATGGCCTCTGAACAGAAAGTTCAACATGTATCCATCATAGACACCATCAGAGCTAGGTCCAAGTTGAACTTAATAGTATAAGACATGTATCCATCCTAGCCAAGCATGAAACTAGGTCTGATTCTATTCTATAACAAAACTATAATTGAGAAGGCAAACTAAGATAGGACACACCCTACTGAACTAAATATACTAAATGGACTGAATGAATCTCTATGCTTTTCAAATACTAACTTAAGATACATTATCGATATCCTGTGTTTACCTATTATGTCCAAGGAAAAAGGCTCATTATTCAAGGGGTGCAGAGCAATAATAGATAAAGTAAGCAAGAGACTTAACTAGACTAATGTGATATCTGTTGTTGTCTAATTTAATTTAATCTAACTATTCTAGGAAAATATAAGGTTAGGATCTCCAATATCCAGCTATCGAGTATAATCCCTGGTTTATGACCTTAATATTAACATTAAAACTTAATGAGTTCTAATTCAAAATCCATGAGAACTATAAAGGTTTGAAGTAAATAAATCAATGACTTAACTAATGAGTTTAATCACTCAACCCAAATCTTGACATACTAATCAAGATTAAGGATTCTAGACTTAAATTCCATAATTAGAATTCAATTCTTAAATCCAAGGTGCTATTCTACCAAGGATCTATGGTTCTCACCCAACCTTAATCTTAATAGTAGAGATCTTATGAGCTAAAATAATTAGAAGCTAAGATCTTAGTGAATGGTTATTTCTAATATTAAAAGGTAAAATAATCAATTAAGAAAATATGAATCTAAGATCTAAATTCAATCCATAGAATAATCACATTCTATTATAGATTAAATTAATCCTACACCCACAAGAAGGTTTCAAAAGAGTTAGATAAATAATCAAGAAAGGAATTCCAAATGAGATGAGCAAACTAAATCAGATGATTAAAGATCTAAGGTCTAAAGTTTGATCACTTAAGATCTAAACTAAAACATAGACTTTAGGATTTACATGAATATTTCCCTTAAGATTTGTAATTTATGAATGATCTGAATAAAGAAATAAAACAAGAGTTGGAGTGCTAGTAGTTAGAGGAATCCTTAAAGGAGGTGGTTTAGATAAATCTTAAGATCTTATTAAGAAATTTCAAGATTTCTTCACTTAGACTAATTTCATCAAGCCTAAGATTTCATACAGGTAATAATGTATTAATTAGAAGCTTTTCACTAAGATTTTAAGGTTTAAGGATGATTAAATGATATTTTGGTCAAAATGACCAAAATACCCTTCTTAAGATAAATATTGGAAATTTAAAATTTAAACATTCAAATTGATTCAAATTAGTTTTAATGAACGTAAAAATGATTATTGAAGTGAATAAAATAGTTAATTTAAAATTAGATACCATAATCAACCTAATTAGCACTAATCACATTTTAAAGCTAAGTAAGATGATTAAGAAACTTAGGGCACATTAGAGTGATCCAAGTATATTTATAAGTTCTACTACACTTAAGAAGGTGATTGAAACCTAAATTATCCAAAATCGAAGATTTAACCAAGGCTTAATTCACTAATTTAACATTAGGGTGATTAAGAAGTGATTAGTAAATTTAATATTCTTAAATTATTTTCAATGGTCTACATAAGTTCTCGATAATCTCATGAGTAATCAGAGACCTTAAACAAGATTTTTGGTTATTTAATGAATTAATTATGAATTAAGTAAAAACAAAGAAAGATTAAGCAATTAATTAAAATCTAACCATTTGAACTTTTATTTTATTTTATGTTATTATTCCTTATATTTTTCTGATTAAAATGGTATATTGGATCATACCATTTGGATAAGTATAGCCAAAGTTATTTAAATAATTTAACCTGAATGTTTATTTAAATTGAAATCATAGGGTTTTTAATTAATTTCATTTATCCATTAATTTATAGAAGGACAATAATTCCATAATTCAAATTAATTTATCCGGCCCGTTTATCAAACTGCGCGGGTCAGAGCGGGGCCTGACTGGGTCGACACTGTCACAGCGCGTGGGCCTGGGCTGACCCGACCAGATGCGCCAGTAGCATCGTCCTCGATACTGCTTCATAGACAGCCATGGGGAGGGTACATTGGACCACAAAATTCACCAACGATAGACCATGCCATGACCAGCATTCAATCGCCACTCCTTCAGGAGGTCAAGACGTGTCGATTGAACCTATAAGCCCTAACTATGATGCAGTGGATCGCCAGATGGCTACTCAACCAAAACATCCTAAGTGCAGGTGATTAGGATTCACTGTGAGGGGATAATTCTTCTCATAGAAACCACTAAATAGACAGGGATCAATCCCTACACCATCAGTGAGGTGAGGTGAGTGGAGCCCCCAAGGTTTCGCAGCCTGGGGTGCAGCCGATCGCTGGGTCCTTACTTGGACTCAGCCATGGCTTGGCTGCTGGCTCGATCAATCAATACAATCGATCAGAGCTAGCTTAGACCTTGGAAACAATCGGGATAAGTTCTTACGGAGCTAAGGCTACTAGATGACATCCAGAGGCAAAATTGAAGGACTGAACTTACACAGTTCAGTGGGAAGAAGCTGTACCTAGAGACAGGATTGCACGCACGACAGAGAGGTACTGAGGGATTTTTGAGCTCACCAAGCAGCAGGAGCAGGTTTACACAAAGTCTGAACACTAGACGGACCTTCTATCAACGGTACACAGCTGCGGGGATGCTGGGATTCACCGAGAGTGAAGGGAGCTCCAGGGAACTTTAGCTGGGTAATTGAGGAATTACAGTGAGCAAAGGGACTCACTGTAATGTCCTGAGGGTATTTATAGAAATTAGAAGAGTTAGGGATGGATGCCAGGGCTTGGTTTTTAGAGAGATGACTCGGGCTGAAGGGGAGGCTCAGTTCAACAGTCGAGGGTAAATCCGGGAGGCTACTACCGGCAAGAGGTCGCGTCGAGGGAAAAGAGGAAGATTGGGGGGTATTTCCCATATTGACACGGGGGCTGAAAGGATCTGGCTGTCGGGGGGGGGGGGGGGGGGGGGGGGGGGCAGTCGCGCGACGAGCGAGAGGAAGGAGACGATCCACAGTCGCGGGGGTGCTGGGAACCGTCTGATTGATCATCAGATGGCGCGGACAATTCTAATTTCCCGACACTTAACAGTTGAGCATGGATATAAGGTCAGTGGTTGGATCATATCAGGAGATCTAATTATTGATCAAGGGTACTTACGGTAGATAGCTAGATGCTGTTGGATGGGAATCTCATAACCGTGGAATAGTCGAGATGAGACGGATCTGATCAAAGGCACAATCCATTAGATCAGATCTGCAGAAACTAATGGCTCAGATGGCGCTCGCAGTTTGGGGTCAACCGACTGTTGGGGAAAAGGTTGGTTTGTAATTAAAAATTGTTTCAAACCCTAATGTGCAATTGAACCAAATTAAAATAAATCCAAAATAGGCCTAAATGACCTCCAAAAATTCCCAAAAATTTACCTTTAGCTAATTTGTGGGTGAGGAATTCAAAAATGGACTCAGATTTTAATTTGGATATCAAATTAATTTAGCTAATTTTCAAGATCAAAAAATAGGCAAAAATATCAAAATACTCAAATGAGCTCTGATTGATTTCAAACTTCTAGGGTTAGGTTTAAATGACCCATTAAGTCTAATGGAATCACAATTAGAACTTAGTTTAGCTTAAATAATATTGTTTCAGCTAGGGTAACAACTAGGGTTATTACAAACTCCCCCACTTAAGAACGATGTCGTCCACGACATCACTCAATGAAGTATGTACTACAATGATTGAAATATTAAATGAAGTAGGATGGAAATGAAAAGTAATGGTACATGGGCTTGCAAAGAGTTGTGGATACCTTTTGCGCATATCCACCTCTTTTTCCTAAGTAGATTTTTCCAAAGATTGATTCTTCCACTGGACCTTAACCATTGGAATTAAACAATTTCTTAGTTGCTTCTGATCACGAGTTAAGACTTTGATTGGTTCTTCGACATAAGAAAGATCTGGTTGAATTTCTATTGCTGAAAGTTGAACGAGATGGGAAGGATCCCTGAGACATCTTCTTAATGATGATACATGGAACACATTGTGAACAACTACAAAGTCATTAGGAAGACTCAACCTGTAGGCAGACGACTCTACTTTGGCCAGAATCTCAAAAGGTCCAACATAGCAGGGATTGAGTTTCTCTGCTACGCCGAATTTGTAGACACCCTTCATTGGACTGACTTTCAAATACGCAGAATCTCCAACATTGAATTCTAAGAGACAATGATGAGCATTATGATACTTGCTATGGCGATCTTGAGCAGAACAAATCCTCTATTGAATTAGATGAATCTTCTTATTAGTTTCTTCAACTAATTCGGACCCAAGAAGTTGAACGCTTCCTATTTCTGACTAAGCTAGCGGAGTACTGCATTTTCTACCATACAATGCCTCATAAGGAGCCATTTTAATACTGGCTTGGAAACTGTTATTGTAGGCAAACTCCACTAATGGAATGTGATCTTCCCAGGAACTGGCAAAATCAAGAACACAAAGCCTAAACAAATCCTCCAGAACTTTATTCACTCTTTCAGTCTGACCATCCGTATGAGGATAAAAAGTTGTACTCATAGCTAGAGTAGTACCCAGATCTTGGTGCACAGCTTGCCAAAACTTAGAAGTAAATCTGCTATCTCTGTCGGACACTATTAATTTTGGAATACCGTGCAGCATGACAATTTCCTTGATATAGAGCTTTGCTAGCTTCTCAATAGAGTCAGTCTGATGGATAGGAAGGAAGTGCGCTGATTTGGTTAAGCGATCTACTATAACCCAGATTGCATCAACACCAGATTTTGTGCGAGGCAATCCCATAATGAAATCCATTGATATATCAAACCATTTCCACTCAGGAATTTCTAATGAATGCAAGAGATTACCAAGTCTTTGGTGCTCGGCCTGTACCAAGTTACAGGCATGAAATTTAGCCACAAAATCAGCTACACTCTTTTTCATATTGGGCTACCAAAATGATTATCTTAAATCCTGGTACATCTTAATACTCCCTGGATGAATGTGGTATCTAGAATTATGACCTTCTACCAAAACTTCATGGTACATGGATTTTGGAATCCACATAAGATTTCCTTGAAAAATTACATCGTTATGCATCTGCAAATCATGACGATGACCACCTTCAATATATACTTTGAATTTTAAATAATCTTGTCCTTGGTCTGCGAGAGGAAACATCTCTGTGAAAAGTAGGTTCCACATTGATATTTACTATAAGCGAACTCAGCATATCGCGACAAACTGCAGAAATTTATAGCTTACGAAATTCTTGTTCTAAATAACTGGAGGCAATCATGGCAGATAGAGTAGCACCACGATTAAGAGCATCGGCACTACATTTTCCTTACATGGATGATACTTAATACTTAGGTCATAATCACTGATGAGCTGTAACTATCTTCTTTGATGGCAGTTCAGTTCTCTTTGAGTGAAGATATAATTTAAGCTCTCATGATCAATGAAAATTGAACACTAAACTCCATATAAATAATGACGCCAAATTTTTAAGGCAAAGATTACAGCGGCAAGTTCAAGATCATGAACTGGATAATTTTCTTGTGGGGTTTTAACTGACGGGAGGCGTAAGCGATTACCTTACCCTCTTGCATTTATACGCAACCTAAAAAAATTCTAGAGGAATCTGTGTACACCTGATAGTTCAAACCTTCCTTGGGCAGAACAAGCACTGGAGCGGTAGAGAGTGCATCTTTCAGGGTTTGAAATGCTTCTTCACATTCAGGACTCTAAATAAATGGAACGACTTTTTGAGTTAGCTTAGTCAAAGGTGAGGTGATCTGGGAAAAGCCCTTGACAAACTTTTTGTAATATCCAGCTAATCCCAAGAAACTTCAGTATCAGTGACTGACTTAGGCTGAACCCAATCTTGAATAGCGCTTAATTTGTTCTAATCTACACGAACACCTTGGGCATCGACTACATGCCCCAAGAATGCAATGGATTTAAGATAGAATTCACATTTGGAGAACTTGGCAAAAAGCTAATGTTCACACAAAGCTTCTAATACTAACCTCAGATGATCTTCATGATCCTTTAAGGTTCGAGAATAGATAAGGATATCGTCGATAAAGAAGATTACGAATTTGTCTAAATATGGTTTAAAACCCGCTGCATCAAATCCATGAAGATTGATGGTGCATTAATGAGTTCAAAAGACATCAGTAAAAATTCAAAATGATTATAACGAGTACGGAAAGCGGTCTTTCCTACATCTTCTTTTTTTACTCGCAATTGATGATATCCTGACCTGAGGTCGATCTTAGAGAATATAACGGCTCCAGATAACTGGTCGAACAAATCATCAATTCTATGTAATAGATATTTATTCTTTATGGTAACTTTATTTAGCTCATGGTAATCTATGCACATTTGCATAGATCCATCTTTCTTCTTTAGAAACAAAATGGGCGCTCCCCAAGGAGACATACTTGGCCTAATAAAGCCTTTATTCAAGAGCTCTTGTAACTGTTCGTTAAGCTCTTGAAGTTCCTTAGGCGCCATTCTGTACGGAGCCTTAGATATGGGCTGGGTACCTAGGATCATATCGATAGAAAACTCTACTTCTCTGGGAGGAGGTGCACCAGGCAAATCTTCTAGGAACACATCAACAAATTCCTTAACTACTTTATAATCAGAGAGATGAATACTTTCTTTTGCTTCACCATCATAGTGATAAGGAAAACATCACAACCCTTACTGACTAATTGCTCATCTTTGATAGCATTGATTAATGATAATTGTGTACTGACTTTTCCTACGAAAGTCTTGGACTTGCTCTGGGAATGAAGAGTGACCTTCTTTTTAAGGCAGTTTATCATGTCATTATGATGCTAAGCCAATTCATTCCAAGGATGATATCAAAATTTGATAATGGTAGAACGATTAATTTGGAGTCAAATTCTTGGCCATTTAATAGAATTTTGATATTGCAAAATTTATGAGCACTGAGTTGGGCTCCAGATGGAAGTCCAACACTTAACAATTTAGCTAAGTTATACGAGTGTAGTTTAAGAATATTGATGAAATGTTCAGAAATAATAGAATGACTAGCACTAGTGTCGAATAACACGTTGCATGGCTGGTTATTAAAATATAGAGTGCTTAAATTATTCATACAAATCACATTAACAAATTGTAATATTTAAGATGCAGAAATACAATTTAAAAGAAAAGGTTCAGTAATGTGCACCTGAAACCACATTGTTATCTTTGGCAGCTTCAAGAGGTGTTAAAGCGTACACTCAAGCAGGAAAGGCAGGACAATTGTTCACCTGCTTCTTGGAGTTGTTATGAGACTTTGGAGCAGAAGGTTGCTCCCGAGCAGCTTCAGACACAGGGGCTGACATTATTGCCAAACCGGGTTCTCTTCTATTTAGCGGTGTCGCTCTGAAAACTTGGTTTTTTTGTGACTACTTAATTTGAACTCCATCCACTATTTTCGTGTACGTGTAGTAGTAGAACAGATGGCCTGGACGCCCACATGTGTAGCACTTATGACCAAAGTGATAACACTTGCCATAGGGATGAGGCCGTTTACAGCCTTGGATTGGTTCAATTATTGGTGCAGCTTCTATTTGATAGACTGTAATAACCCCGATAATTGGATAGAAAATTAATCCAAATATTGAAATGTTACCTTAGCACCCAACACTCGATGAGATGAAAACCAATCATGTATAAATGCTAAGTGGCTAAGTCACTTTGTGAGTAGTTATTAAGTTAAAATAAGGTTTACAAATGAATGTAATAGAAGATACATGTCATCAAGATACATGAAAACCTAACATTGCAAGTATTTTTAATGTAAGCAATTAAAATAATCCACTCATTCATCCCAAGCAGTTACAAAATAGTAAACACAATATAGATATTTAAGAGTAGGTAAAAGTAACTTAAGCAAACCCAAGCAGTTTATAATTTAATTATTACAAGCTTTTTAAAGGTAAGAGTAAGAGATAGTTAGTAGGCTACTCTCTCACTTGTAATAAAATACAAGTAACAATTTAAAATTAAACGGAAGCAAAAATTCTTTATAAGCCCTTCAAGCACTTGGACCTATATTACCTAAATCAAAGGACTCTTGATCTATCATATTTTGATATTTAAATATGATAAGGCAAAGCAAAAAAAAAGATAAAGTGTAGTTAGACTAAATATTCTAAGCACATTTTAAGATTAGCTATATTTTTAAATTAATAAGATATCACAAACATAATTTACAATTTAAAGTAAGCAGCGGAGCTATAAAAGCTGTCGAGTATGGAAAAAGGAATTAAGTATAACTGTAAAGGAGACAGTATGAAATAAGTTGAGTAAAAATACTCACTTATATATAAGTCCTAACCTGCATTCAAAATTGGTAAAGGAAAGCATCCTAAAAGGCTAGAAACTACTATGCGCATTAACGTGGATGAAATAAAAGTAATACGTGTTCAATAAAATTTATGTTAAGTAAGCAAATGAAATACAGTGAAGCAGTAAATAAAATTAAGCAATATACACTGTATTTTAAATGAATTGTAAGTGAGCAAAACATAATACTGGAAATGGAGAGTGTAAAGCATGAAAAACAAAGAAGTATCTTAGACTCTAGATCTAAGACAAATATAGCCTAGGATTATGAGAAGTAAGCATAACTAAACAGTTATGAAGAGATAACTAAATAGTTTATGATTAAAATTTAAGGAAATTAGTAAGGAGGAATAATGTTTATAGATTGCTAAGTTAATAAAAGTATAAGCTAAATGATATTCTATTAGCTTCACCTATTTAACTTATAAACTAAAAAGTATCAATTGAATTCAATTATGAAATTATCTAAGATTGATTGATATTGAATAATTGAGTGTAAGGAAAGAATTAGATTTTATCCTACAAATAATAATTCATTTATAGTTGTAGGAGTTTAGAAATCTATAACTTATAAAAAGCATAAAAGGAAATTATTGTTCTCTATTTAAATCAATTGAGAACTAAGTGAATGATTTAAGACTATTATGATATGTGCTAATTATCTAAGAGATTATTTGAGCACTAGCTTTATTATGAGTTCTTTTAAAGAACTTTAACTTAGCAATTAAAAGTGTTAAGCTAAATTGAATATAACAGAATTTAAGGGATTCTTAATTAAATCTTACTTACAACTAAAGAGGAAGTAATACATGTAGAATTTGAGAATGAAATTCCAATTCTAAAAAATTTAGGCATGATCTTCTTTGTATTTGCTCAAAATAAACATATACAACATCAATATATAAGTCAATCCATTACATGGGATTGACTATTTTCAATTCTACTAATTTCAACAATTGTAAAGAACATCAATTTATAAGTCAATCCGTTACATGGGATTGGCTATTTCCAGTTCTAATAATTTCAACAATTATAAAAAAAATCAAATGAAGCAATTTGCTAACCTTTGTTTGCCTTTAGCTAGGGTTATGGTTCAAATGAAAATGTAGTCGCATATACTTATCACTAACAGTTAAATGGAAAAACGAATTATGCGCATACCAAGACTTGGCATTACCTTTTTTAATTGATAAACAATTGTTGGAATGAAGAACGAGGAACTAGATGAAGTACTTGAAAAAAGTAATAAACAAAGTTTGAAATGATTCAACTTGTAGTTGATATAAGTAACTTGATTGCATTTTATTTTATTTCATGTCTTAAATGGTTTGGAATTGACCTGAATAATTATCAATCAAAACCTGCTTATGACTATAATGCAATAGAATACCAAATAGTCCTCATAATTATTTGTATAGTTATTATCCTTAGGCTATCTTATTTTTAAATATGCAATTCGGCTCGGTTGAACATTAATATAATAATAGCTGCTTAGTTAATCTCAATTTTCTGTCCTATTTCTTTTGTTTTAGTTACCATTAACTATTTTATTAGAGATTCATGCATATTAATAATCTTAATTCTTATTGGTGCGTTAGTGTAATAAATAATTATGTTTGTTAAGACAAAACTCTTTCCTTCTTACGTTCGTCTTGATCTCTAATTGTGAAATCTGTTTTAATTCTCTTATAGAACAACAATTGAAATGGGTTCGATTTAATCTCTGTTACATCTTATTGCTGAATTTTAGTACTAAATAAAATATCAAGTTCTTATCATCACCTTCATACTAAAGCAAAGACGAATGAAATAGAACACTTATCTTCATGTCTTCGCATGGAAGTACCCATATGGAAAATCGAAAGGATTAGGGGAGTTAAATAAACATAGAGCTTACTTTTTTTTTAATTAATTATGACTATCACTTCCTCCCTAAATCTTATACAAATCGCACATTTCAACAATAGGAGACAAATGAAATAGAAAAAAAAAGAGAGTAATCAGTTTAATAATCTACTAACAGTTCTGAAGATCCCATAACGATAAATTCGTTCTTGCAGAATTATTAATGTATTTCTTAAGAAATTGCTAATCGAAGAATAATAACAAATAGATTGATATTTGGAACTGATGATTGCAAACGATTTCGAAGAAGCATAATTCATTCAAAATAAAAATGATAGTGAAGTACCTTTCACCTTCGTTTGCCTTTAGCTAGGTTATGGTTTCCTTTGTAGAACCAAAACATGCCGAGCAGTTCAAGACCCCTCACAGCTCTTCTCTATCGCAGCATTAAGCTTCCGCCTAGGCTTTTTGTCTTTCCCTTGGAGATAAGGGAAAGTAGGACGTTTAATGGGAGGGAGGAGGACAACTGGAGAGGTCTGAACGTCGTACCCCCACTCTCCTCCCTCGTGTACTACCGCATGTGTAAAGAGGAAGAGGGAGTACTGTGATTAATTTAAGCCGTCGATTCATTTTAAAAGATCCAACGGCTAGATTAAATTAGGATGGATGGAAGCCGTTGGATTTAGCCTAAATAGCACTGAATGATTGGGATTGAATCGGGTTGTTGTTCTCTATTTTGTCATGCAAAGGTGATCTCGGTCATTCTTATTTATTTGTTGGGAATTTTCTTTTGATTTAATATATATATATATATATATATATATATATATATATATATATATATATATATATATATATATATATATAATTTCAACTTTGTTTCTTTAATTTAAGCACTTAATCATGCTCCGAAAAATCCCTTATTTTCACCCTTACCAAATTGAGGGGTGAGGAATACAAAAATACGATCAGATTTTTGATCGGAAGTATATTTAATGTACCTAATTTTTTGGGTATTAAATAATATTAAAAATATTTGCAAAAAATTTGATGACTCCCAAACGTTTCCAAATTACCACTCCTAGCTAATTTGGGTGTGGTGAGTCCAATGATGAACACCATTTTCAATTCTGAATTCTAAATAAATTAGGCATTTTCAAAGTTATTAGAATACTAGGAAATGTTGAAAATTATCAAACGGTCTCCAAATTGCATTAAATTTGAGGTGGAGACTCCTAACACTATTATATGAGTAATGAAAAAGATTTGACACTAATTGACATGTAACAACATTAGGGTTGTTACATAGATATTTGTAGAGTGAGGTCTATGCCTTTTGAAGGTTTCGTGACGGTGGGGAACTGCTTGCATCTTACGCTTATGATCCTTTTCAGAATGATGGTGCTCAAGCACCTTTGCTATTTCCACTAGTTCAAAAAAACTAGTCAGACGGAATGGAATGATAAGATCTTTTATTGAATCTCATAGTTCGCTGAGGAAACGATGGCATTTTGCTGACTCTGATTGGATAAGTTCTGGAGCAAAGCGAATTAACCTACGAAATTCCCTTTTGTACTCATATATGAAACAACTCCCTTGTGTCAGCCTTAGAATTGTGTCCATTATGATGTTCTGTGTGGACAGAGAAATGAATTCGGCCTTGAATGCTTCTAGAGTTGGAGTGCTAAGCAGTTAGAGGAATCTTTAAAGGAGGTGTTTTGATTACTCTTAAGATCTTATTAAGAAATTTCAAGATTTCTTTACTTAGATTAATTTCATCAAGCCTAAGATTTCAGACAGGTACTAATATATTAATTAGAAGCTTTTCACTGAGATTTTCGGGTTTAAGGATGATTAAATGATATTTTGGTCAAAATGACCAAAATACCATTTTTAAGACAAATATTGGAAATTTAAAATTTAAACACTCAAATTGATTCAAATTAGTTTTAATGAACTTAATAATGATTAATAAAGTGAATGAAATAATTAACTTAAGATTTGATACCATAATCAACCTAATTAGCATTAATCACATTTTAAAGCCAAGTAGATGATAAAGAAACTTAGAGCACATTAGGGTGATATAAGTATATTTATAGGTTCTACTACATTTAAGAAGGTGACTGAAACCTAAATTATCCAAAATCAAAGATTTAACCAAGGCTTAATTCACTAATCCAACATTAAGGTGATTAAGAGGTGATTAGCAAATTTAATGTCCTTAAATTATATTTAATGGTCTACATAGGTTTTCCTTAGTCTCATGAGTAATCAAAGACCTTAAACAAGATAGTTGAATATTTAATAAATTAAATATGATATAAATAAAAATAGAGAAATATTAAGTAATTAATTAAAATCTAACCATTTGATATTGGATTTTATTTTATATTTTTATATTTTTCTGATTAAAATAGTATATTAGATCATACTATTTGGATAAGTATAGCCAAAGTTATTTAAATGATTTAATTTAAATATTTATTTAAATTGAAATCATAGAGTTTTTAATTAATTTCATTTATCCATTAATTTATAGAAAGAAAATAATTCCATAATTCAAACTAATTTACTCGACCCAGTTCTCAAACTACGCGGGTCAGAACGGGGCGCGACTGGGTCGGCATTGTCGCACCGCGCGGGCCTGGCCCGATGCGCTAGTAGCATCATCCTCGATACCTCCTTCGTAGATAGCTGCGGGGAGGGTACCTTGGCCACCAAATTTGCCACCGATAGACCATGCCACGACCAGTATTCAATCACCACACCTTCAGGAGGTAAAGGCGCATCGATTGAACCTAAAAGCCCTAACTAGGATGCAGTGGATCGCCAGATGGCTACTCCACCAAAATATCTTAAGTGCAAGTGATTAGGGTTCACTGTGAGGGGACAATTCTCCTCACAGAAACCACTAAATGGATAGGGCTTGATCCCTACGCCATCAGTGAGGTGAGATGAGTCGAACCCCCAAGGTTTCGCAGCCTAGGGTGCAGCCGATCGCTGGGTCCTTACTTGGATTCATCCATGGCTTGCCTACTAGCTCAATCGATCGATACGATCGATCAGAGCTAGCTTAGTCCTTGGAAACAATTAGGATTAGTTTATACAGAGCTAAGGCTACTATATGACATCCATAGGCTCAATCCAAAGGCAAAATTGAAGGACTAAACTTACACAGTTCAGTGGGAAGAAGTTGTACCTGGAGATGGGATTGCAGACACAACAGAGATGTACTGAGGGATTTCTGAACTCACCAAGCTACAGGCGTAGGTTCACAGGGAGTCTGAGCACCAGACGGACCCTCTATCAGCGGTACACAGTTGCGAGGATGCTAGGATTTGCTGAGAGTGATGGGAGCTCCAGTGGACTTCAGCTAGGCAATTGATGAATCACAGTGAGCAAAGGGAGTCACTGTGATATCTTGAGAGTACTTATAGGCATTAGGAGGGTCAGGGATGGATGCCAAGGCTTAGGTTTTGGAGAGATGGCTCGGGCTGAAGGGGAGGCTCGGTTCAATGGTCGAGGGTAAATTCGGGAGGCTACTACCGGCAAGAGGTCACACTGAGGGTAGAAGAGGAAGAATGGGGGTCTTTCTCATACTGATACGGGGCTGAAAGGATTTGGCTGTCGGGGGGGGGGGGGGGGACCAGTCGCACGACGAGCGAGAACAAGGAGACGATCCACAGTCACGGGGGTGCTGGGAACCATCTGATTGATCATCAGATGGAGCGGATGGTTCTGATTTCCCGACACTTAATGACCAAGCGCGGATATAAGGTCAGCCATTGGATCATATTGAGAGATCTAATGGTTGATTGAGGGTATATACGGTGGATAGCTATATGTCATTGGATGGGAATTTCGGAACTGCGGAATGATCAACATGAGACGGATCTGATCGAAGGCGCGGGCCTTTGGATCCAATTCGCAAAAACCAATGGCCCGAATGGCGTCCGCGGTTTGGGGTCAGCCGACCGCTGGGGAAAATGTTGGTTTGCAATTATAAATAGTTTCAAACCCTAATGTGCAATTGAACCAAATTAAATTAAATCCAAAATAGACTTAAATGACCTCCAAAAATTCCCAAAAATTCACCCTTAGCTAATTTGTAGGAGAGGAATTCAAAAATAAACTTAGATTTTAATTTAGAGATCAAATTAATTTAACTAATTTTCAGATCTAAAAATAGGCAAAAATATCAAAATGCTCAAATGAGCTCCGATTGATTTCAAACTTCTAGGGTTAAGTTTAAATAACCCATTGAGTCTAATGGAATCACAATTAGAACTTGGTTTAGCTTACATAATCTGGTTTCAGCTAGGGTAACAACTAGGGTTGTTATAACTGTCTTCTTTTGTGTCTGTCAAAAGATGTGATGTGGCTCACCCCAACTCTCTCTTTATGTACCGAGGCCAATTGAAGCTGCACATAGCTTTAGCTCTCCACCGTTACTGCTTTAGTAAGCATATTAGCTAGATTCTTAGAAGTATGGATCTTCTCCAATCCAAACTATCCTTCTTCCAACAGTATCCGGATGAAATGGTAACATAGTTGAATATGCTTTGTCTTGGCATGAAAGGCATCATTTTTGCCATATGAATAGAGCTCATACTATCATTGTAGAGCCTCATATCCTTCTGTTCCTTACTCAATTTAGCCATGAAACTCTTCAACCATATCATCTCATTGCTTGCCTCTATAATGGAAATGTATTCCGCCTCCGTGGTAAATAGCTATGCAATTTTTTGTAGCAAGGAGATCCAGCTCACCGCTGCACTTCCCAATGTATAAACATAACCTATAGTGCTTCTCATGCAATAAACATCTCTTGTAAGATCTAAATCTATATAACCCTGTAAAATAATGTCAAATCTCCTAAAACATAAAGCTTTGCCCACTGTACCTTTTAGATACCTTAGGATCCACTTGACCACATATCAATGATGCTTTCTTGGGTTTTCCAGGAACCTATTGACCACTCCCACTACATTGGCAATATCCAATTTCATGTAGCTCATTACGTAAATCAAGTCTCTAACTGCTGAAGCATAAGGAACCTTCAACATATGCTCATTCTCCTCTTCAGATTTTGGCATCTATTCCATTAATAAATTGAAGTGACTTATTAGTGGAGTGCCCACTGGCTTCTCTTCATTCACGTTGAATCTTTTTTCTCTCCCTTTAGATTCTCATTCCAATAATCTGCTTGGCTATTACCAAGTCCTTCATGTCAAACTCCTTTGACATCCTTTTTTTAAGCATTCTTATCTCCTCTATGTCCGATCTTGCAATCAATATATCATTCACATACAATAATAGAATAATATAGGAGGACTTACACTGCTTTATGTAATAGTAGTGATCTACATGACATCTCTTGTACCTTGATTCTTATATGAACCTGTCAAACCTTTTGTACCACTGCCTAGGTGCCTGCTTCAAGCCATAGAGGCTTTTCTTGAGCTTGCACACTAGCTCAAACTTTTATTTCTCTTGAGCATTGTACCCTTCAGGTTGTTGCATGTATAGCTCCTCTTCCAACTCTCCATGAAGGAATGCAATTTTAACATCCATTTGCTCCAAATGCAAATCCTCAACTGCAATAATATTTAGTACAACCCTGTTGGTTATCATCACAACTGGGGCAAAGATCTCACTGTAATCAATCCCATGCATTTGCTGGAAGCTATTTACTACAAGTCTCACCTTGTAGGGCTTGCTTCCAGTCACACTTCCTTCATCCTGTAAACCTGCTGGTTCTAAAGGGCTTTCTTCCCAACTGGTAAGGGTGCCAACTCCCATGTCCCAACTAACATGAGTGATGCCATTTCATCATTTATGGCACCTCCCACTTGATTGAATCTTCAACTTGAAGTGCCTCTTCCAAGCTTTTTGGTTCACCACTATTCATTAGCAATAGATAAAATAAGGAAGGAGTATACCTCTGTGGCAGTCTAGATACTCTTATGGATCTTCTTAACATGGGTATTTTTGATTCAACATTGACACCCTCCTGAGTTTCTTCATGTCCTCCAATATTTGGCTCAATGATGTCATTAATCTCTATGTGTCAGGATTCTCCATCTAAAGCATCATTGGAATCAATCTTGACTCCAATGCTATCTTTGTACATTTTACTTTCATTGAAAGTGACAATCCTAGTTCTGATGACTTTCTGGTTCTGATTGTCCCAGAATCTATAACCAAACTTGCGCGCGCCATATCCAACAAATTTGTACTTGATCACCTTAACGTCAAGTTTTCTCATGGATCTTGCATCAATATGCACATAGGATGAGCAGTCAAATACCTTAAGGTGGATTAGTTTCTACTCCTTTTTGCTCCAAGCTTCCTTGGGGATCCCTTTATTCAAGGGTACAAAAGGTCCCCTATTAATTAGATATATCATTGTGTTAATGACTTTAGCCCATAATTGCTTTGGGAGACCTGCATGCAATCTCATGCTCTTGGCACTTTTTTATGATTGTTCTGTTCATTCGTTCTGCAACACCATTTTGCTGTGGTGTTCTAGGGACTGTAAACTCCCTCTTGATACTTCTCAAGGCATAGAACTCCTTAAACACCCTGTCACAATTCTCGTCACCATTATCAAACCTTAAGCACTTCAGCTTTAGTCCTGTCTCGTTCTCCAATAGAGCTAGCCACTTTCCAAACACATCAAACATGTCATATTTATGTTTTATAAAGTAAGCTCATACCTTCCTTATATGATCATTAATGAAGGTGACAAAATATGTGCCTCCACCTATAGAAGATGTAGGAGCTGGTCCCATACATTTGTATGCACCAACTCAAGCTTCTTGCATTTTATCTCCCTTCCTACTTTGGAGAATGAAACCTTCTTCAGTTTGCCCAGCATACTATCTTCACAGAAATCTAAGTCTACTAACTTCAGTCCTTGGAGATTCGCCTTTGACTGTAGGGATTTCAATCCCCTCTCGCTCATATGGCCAAGCCTCCGATGCCATAGATCTGCATCTATCTCTTCTGCAGCAACAATAGTATCACACACTTTATTAATCAAGTAAAGTATACCTTCCATATTTCCCCATACAGGGGTGGTATTTTAGAAGTGTTTGGAAGTCATTGAATATTTTAATAATATTTTGATACCTAAAAAATTAAGATAATTAAATATACCTCTGATCGAAAATCCATTTGCATTTTTAAGTTCCTCACCCCTCAATTAGATAAGAGTGAAATTTTGGGATTTTTTGGAGTGAGTTTGATCATTTAACTTTGATTAATAAATTGGGTATAATTAATTAATTAATTAAAGTTATTAAAATAAATTAAATTGATAAATATATTTAATAATCCAACGGCATAATTTAGAAAAGGCAGATATCCCTTACACTACTCCAAGCACAGAACAGCGAGTCGACTGAATCTCGTTTGTCACCTCTTTCTTAGCCAAGATCTAACGATTGCTGTTTGAGTAGAGATCTGGACCATTGGATCACTTCTCAGATCCAAAGGCCTTGATATTTTCTGTTGTGCACCTTCTCTGCCAAATCGCAGAGGTGATCGTGGGCATACGCCCGCTGAGCTAGAAGCATACATCTGCTCTGCCGGGCCTCTAAGGAAACCAAAGAATGGATTACTCCATTTTTCTTTCCCTTTACCATTTGATGGAGAAGTATAAGAGCTGATGAAGAACATACCTGCTGCTCGGGGATTTCTCTGCAAATTCTAAGACGATTAATCAAAGGTGTAAGGTACCCCCTCTATTACCCTAATACCTTTTTTTATTACATTATTGTCTGGTCATATCTTAGATGTCATGATTAGGGTTTGATATTTAAGAAGTTGAGATTAAATCAAATTCGAATGAGTTTGAATTAACCTCCTTCATCTAGCCAATTAATTTGCCTTCTCTTTGTAAATCTGCAAACCATAAAAGGTTTGAGGCATGGGGGTTTATTGATGAATCCATAAATTATATCTAAAATAAAGGAAAATTTCATTCATTTCTGATCTTTAAATTGCTCCTAAATCAAATTTTGTCTATCCTTTTAGGAAAATGGCTAATTTAAAGGAGTTCTAAGATATTTATGCAAATTTCTAACCTTTTTTTAAAGTAAAACGCTGTTGCGCACCAAGGCGCACTGCAGCAGGTCATTATGCAAAATCATGCACTGACATGCACTGCAGCGGGTCCATTTGCGAACCGCGGGCACGATCGCGCACTGCAGCGGGTTCGTTTGCAAACCGCGGACGCGGTAGCGCGCTGCAGCGGGTCAATTTGCAAACTGCGGGCGCGATCACGTGCTGCAACGGGTCCGTTTGCAAACCGCGGGTGCGGTAGCGTACTGCAGCGGGTCAATTTGTGAACCGCGGGTGTGATCACGTGCTGCAGCTGGTCCGTTTGCAAACCACGGGCGTGGTAGCGCGTTGCAGCGGTGACTTTGCGAAATGCGAACGCGGCAGCGCGCTGCAGCGGTTCAGCTTGCAAAATGTGGACACGGTAGCGCGCTGCAGCAGGTCACTTTGTGGAAATTGTACGCGGTAGCGCGCGGCAGCAGGACACTTAGAGAAAATTGCTTGTGCCATTGCACGCCGCAGCGTGTCGTAGCGTGCTGCGGCGGCCCGCCGTAATTTTTTCTAGCAGATGCATTTATTACGGCTGAGACAAGATCCCCAACCAGCATCTTGTCCCGGCCATCATTCCCTCTGCAGCTGCTACATTTTTAATTGAAAAGGAGGCTTATGAGGTGATGTATTGGCTAAACAAATGAAGATATTGGTTACCTCACCATCAATTGGGATTTTTGCCATCATTGCTCAGAATTTTCTAATGGAATTGCTGGTTTAGATCTTAAGTGGAAGAATGCAGCCCCTCTCCTATATATATCACTCCTCTTGACTAGAGGAGGGTTCCCAATTTTTCTCAAAAACAACTAAGTAAAGAAGAGGGGTGCATAGTGGAAGAGAGGAACTCCCCAAGGGTGGAAGAGTCATTTTTGCTAAGAAGAAGAAGAAGGAATGCATCACTAGTGACCTAAGAGAGGAACTTCAAGAAGGAGAAGAATAATCCAGAGAACTTCCAAAGAACGTTCCTAGTATCCTCTAAACTCTACTTTTGTAATTTCTTTTCTTAGTTGATCATGAAAGGGTCTTTATCTATGTATGTGTCCTTTTTAATTTCTTTTGTAATGAGTAGCTAAATCTCTCTTGGGGAGGGTTGGGGTAATCCCATGTGTTTGATAGTTATATTTTTATTGTATGAAGTTTTCCTCAAGCATTAATAAAATATATGAACTCAATGCCTTGCTCAAGAAATGCTTTTTATCATTTTAGTTTTGATTGTGAATTAAAGGAAAATGAACTTATGAACTCAAGAACTAAAGTGTCTTGTGCTCCACAACTCACCTTGGGTTTAGATGCTAGATCTATGAGTGCATGAAAGCTTAAAACTATATGAGAAAGTTCTTGAGCTTAGTGCACCTTAATCTAAGCCCAACAAAAATTGTTGATGCATGTGATACTAAGACCCACTAAGTGAGCTCCTTAGCTCCACATAATTGAGGGTGGGAAAGAATTAGTTACATGCTTATGAACGAGGTGACATAGTTATTGAGCCCAACATATTAATCCCTCATCTCAACTATGTGGGATGCGAGTGACGCTTGTAATGGAATCAATACTTATAAGATCTTAAGAAATTTAAATAATCTACATCTCCTTGATCAAGAGATAAGATAAAAACTCAAAACTTAAAATCTTATAAGAATCTTTGTGCCGAAATAGAACCGATTATGTGTACACTTTGTGCACAAGATTTAAACTTGTGAAACCTTGAGATAAAACTCAAGGAAGAACAATGTGCACTTGATTTAATTTTAAGTAAATGAAGGACAAAGCTTGAGGAATCAACATGTATTAATGACTTATCATGACATGTGGGATGAACCCAACTCTCCTCTTCCTTTATCTAACTTACTTTCCACTTAGGATTATTGTGCTTAATCTAGAACCAACTCAACCAATTACATCATAGCTTAAACATTAGTGATAATAAATAAGCCTTAGTAACTGATAGACTGTAAATACATGTATGCGCTCACACGCAAGTGTACGTGGTCTGAAGTAATAAGTGGAAAGTGTTAATTTCCGGGATTTATCGAACCTCAGAGAATTGGTTATTTTGACACTAAGGTCTGTCTATTCTCACTAATGTTTAAGCTACAATTGATTGGTTGAGTTGGCCCTAGACTTAAGACAATAATCACTATATGAAGATAAGTTAGATAAAAGAGAGAGGAGAGTTGGGTTCATCCCACATGTGATGAGAAGTTTATTAATGCATGTTGAATTCTCAAGATTTGTATTTTATTCTTTTAGATTTAATCAAGTGCACATTGTTCTTCCTTGAGTTTTACCTCAAGGTTTCATAAGTTCAAATCTTGTGCTCAAAATGAACACACATTCGATATTATTTTGGCACAAAGATTCCTATAAGATTTTTAGGTTTAGTGTTTTTATCTTATCTCTTGATCAAGGAGACATTCAATTTTTAAGTCTTTTAAATCTTATAAGCATTGATTCCACCACGAGCATCATTCACATCACACATAGTTGAGTTGAGGGGTTAATATGTTGGGCTCAATGACTATGTCACTTAGTTCATGAGCACTCAACTATTTCTTCCTCTACCTCAATTATGTTGAGCTAAGGAGCTCATTTAGTGGGTCTTAGCATCACATGCATCAACACTTTGGTTGAGCTTAGATTAAGGTGCATTAAGCTCAAGAACTTTGTCACATAGTTCTAAGTTTTCATATACTCATAAACCTAGCATCCAACCTAAGGTGAGCTATGGAGCACAAGACAAGTTAGTTCTTGAGATTATGAGTTAATTTTCTTTTCATCCACATTCAAGATTAAATAATGAAAGGCATTCTTAACAAGGCATAGAGTTCTCACATTTTATTTGTGCTTGAGAAAAAAAAAACTTCATACATTAAAATTTACTCATACACATGAGGGTTTTCCCAACCCTACCCAAGGGAGATTTAGCTACTCATTACAAAGGAAATGAAGAAAAACACATATATAGATAAAGACCCTTTCATGATCAACTAAGAAAAGAAACTATAAAAGTAAAGTTTAGAAGATACTAGGAACGTTCCTTAGAATTTCTCCAGATTTCTTCTTCTCCTTCTTCAAGCTCCTCTCTTAGGTTGCTAGTGCTGCCTTCTTTCTTCTCTTCCTTAGCAAGAACTTTCTTTGCCACCCTTGGGGAGTTCCTCACTTTCACTTATGCACCCTCCTCCCTACTTAGTCATTTGAACAAAATTGTGAACCCCCCTCTAGTCAAGAGGAGGTGTATTTATAGGAGAGGGGCTGCATTCATCCCGCATTCAGTTCATAACCAGCAATTGCCAAAACAAATCTGAAGTTATGATGGCAAATATCAAGTTAAGGATGAAGTGACCAATATCCTCCTTTGTTTATCCTTCTCATCACATAAAGAGGTTATTTTCCATTAAAAATCAGAGCTGTTGTAGGGAATGATGGCTGGAGATAAGATGCTGGTTGGGCGTCTTGTCCCAGCCGCATTATATGCTCCTGACTGGCAAAAATTGTGGCGGCCGCGGCAGCGCGCTGCAGCATGCACTAGTGCTAGCAAAATCAGCCAAGTCTCCCGCTAGCGCGCACTACCGTGTCCACGTTTTGCAAGGTGACCCGCTGCAGTGCGCTGTAGCGCTAGCATTTTGCAAATCGTACCGCTGTAGCGCGCTGTAGCGGGAGCATTTCGCAAAATTCTTTGCTGCAGCGCGCGGTAGCGGCTCAATTTGCAAAACGTACCACTGCAGTGCACGGTAGCGGTTCAATTTATGACAAGTCACGCAGCAGCTCGCTACCGCGCCCGCGGTTCACAAATGGATCCGCTGCAGCGCGCTACTGCACCCGTGGTTCACAAATGGACCCGCTGCAGTGCGCTACCGCACCCATGGTTTCGCAAATGGACTTGCTGCAGCGAGCTACCGTGCCCGCGGTTCGCAACAAGATCCGCTGCAGCGCGCTATAGCATCCCAGTTTGCAAAATGACCTGCTGCAGCGCGCGACAGCGAATTCTTTTGAAAATTTTTTGAAATTCTGCATAAATGTCTCAGTATTCCTTTGGATGTCATTTTCTTGAAAAGATAGATAAAATTTGATTTTATAAACAGTTTAAAGATCAGAAATGAATAAAATTTTCCTTTATTTTAGATATATTTTATGGATTCATTACACCCCCACACTTAAATTATTGCTCGTCCTCTAGTAAGCTCAAAATAGTATTTTTCTGTTTTGTAGGGATGATAGTCACAATAATATATTTAGAAAAAATATAAGTCAAAGTGTGAGCATAGCAATAATGAAACGAAATATTTAGCAATATTAATGTTTTAATTGTGGCAATAAGTGGGTTAATCAATTCATCTCCAAATATTTGATTTTTCATGCTTGACACTAGGTGATGGGTAAAGTTTATTGTGGACCCTAGACTAGAGAGGTGATCTAATACTCCAAGAGTTTTGCCATATGTGCTCCTTCTTATGAATCACAAAGATGAAGAGATTAAAGGAGAGATATTTTTTTTTCATCCTTTCACCTTTTGATCATTTGGGAGAGATATTTTTTATCATGCCTTTTTAAATATATATTTTGTTCTTTTCAATCTTAGGGAGAGACACTTTTCTTCATCCCTAATATGTATCTTTGTGATCATGAAGTCCTACAGGAGCCTAGCACACTCTTTTTAGAGTACTCACAATATTATCTAGTCTAAGTCCAATGCCTTCCCCAATACTTAGTTCAAGGCATTAATTTGAATTTTTGGAGATTAGATTATCCTTTATTTATTCTTTAATTAAAACATTTTAGTGCTTATAATGCATTTGGTCAGTTTTGATAAGCTCCCTTTTACTTATATCAAATTCCATCTTAACATTTTTGTTATTTTCATTTTCATAAAAAATTCAGAAAAAATATGTCATTTAAGAACACCATAAAAATGAGAGAAATATGAAAATTCATAAAATAAAATCTCAAAATAAGACACAAAAATAAAAATACAAAGGAAAACACTAAAAAGTCAAAAAGAAAAATGCAACCTATTTATTTCTGGGTTGCCTCCCAATAAGTGCTTGTTTTAGTGTCTCAGCTTGACATGAGAAAGATCCTCATGTGATACCTTCATCCGGGAGGTCCTGAAGGGTCCATCCCCCCTTTTCTTGAAAGATTCATTCCTCCAAGTAGAGCTTTAGACGATTTCCATTTACCTTAAAAGTGCCATCTTTGGAGGCGACCTCAACTGCTCCATGAGAAAAAACCTTCGTGATACTAAATGGTCCTATCCATCTTGACTTTAGTTTTCTTGGAAATAGTCTTAATCTAGAGTTAAAAAATAGTACTTTCATTCCAGGTTGAAATTGTTTTAGCTTTATCAGCTTATCATGCCATTTTTTTTGTTTTCTCTTTATATAACTTGGCACTTTCATAGGCGTTTAACCTAAATTCGTCAAGTTCATTCAGTTGCAGCTTCTTTATGCACCTGTCTTTTGGGGATCAAAATTTAAATTTTTTATTGCCGAAAAGGCTCGGTGCTCAAGTTCTACCGGAAGGTGGCATGATTTTTCGTAAATGAGTTTATAAGGGGACATTCCTAAAGGGGTTTTGAAGGCAGTTCTATAAGCCCACGAGGCATCTTGAAGTTTTGAAGTCTAGTCCTTTCTATTTTGGTTCATAGTTTTCTTTAAAATTTGCTTAAGTTCTTTGTTGGAGACTTCAACTAGCTTGCTAGTTTGGGGGTGGTAGGGAGTACCCACCTTATGTCTCACCCCATAACTTTTTAATACATTCTTTAACTGCCTATTGCAGAAGTGTTTTCCCCCATCACTAATTAAGAATATGGGCATCCCAAATCAAGCTAGCACCTATTCCTTGAGAAATTTAATCACAGTTTTAGCATCATTGTTTACACATGCCACTTCCTTAACCCATTTTGAGACATATTCAACCGCCACAAGGATATACAGATTGGCTTGAGATGAGGGAAAAGGTCCCATGAAGTCAATTCCCCACACATCGAATAGTTCTACCTCAAAAATTCCATTTAAAGGGAGCTCATCCCATCGAATAGTTCTCGGTTCTTTGGCACTTGTCACAGCTTTTCACAAAGTCGGCAACATCTTTGAACAAATGGGGCCAAACGAATACGGATTGAAGCACCTTTGCAGTCGTTCGCTCAATCCCATGGTGCCCTCCATAAGGAGATGTGTGACAATGAAAGAGAGTATTTCTGGTGTCAGAGTTCGGAATACATTGAGTTGATCATTGCAATATTTATACAAAAAGAGATCATACCAAAAGTAATTTTTTATATCAGCAAAAAATTTCTTTCTTTGTTGGTAACTCATATCTTTTGATATGATTCCTTCTGTAAGGTAGTTTGCAATGTCAGCAAACTAGGGAGGATCATTTGTAGCCACACCATAAAGCTTCTCATCGGGGAAAGAATCACTAATTTCAGTCAACTTATCATGATCAAGGTGGGCCAATCTAGATAAATGATCAGCAAGCACATTTTCACTCCCCTTCTTATCCCGAATTTTAAGATCAAATTCTTGCAAGACCAACACCCAACGTATCAGGCATAGTTTTTCCTCCTTCTTTTGGAGGAGATACTTGATAGCAGCATGATCAGTGTAAACGATAGTTTTAGACCCAATGAGATATGACCTAAATTTAGTGAAGGAAAAAATGACGGCAAGAAGCTCCTTTTCCGTGGTAGCATAATTTCCTTGAGCATCATCTAGGAGTTTACTAACATAGTAGACTGAATAAAAGGTTCGCTCTCTTTGCTGCCCAAGGACAGCACCTACTGCAAGGTCACTGGCATCACACATAATTTCAAAAGGTGAATCCCAATTTGGAGTAGAAATTATTGGAGCAGAGATTAAGGCAGATTTTATAGGATTGAATCCTTTTAAATAATTTTCATCAAAGTTGAACTCGATATCCTTTCCTAGTAGTCTACAAAGCGGCATACTTATATTTGAGAAATCCTTGATAAATCTTCGCTAAAAACCAGCATGCCCAAGGAAGCTTCTAATTCCTTTTATATTGATGGGGGGGGGGGGGGAAGTTTTTCAATTACTTCAATCTTTGCTTTATCAACTTCTATCCCTCTTTTAGAAATTAAATGACCAAGAACAATACCCACTTCAACCATGAAGTGACATTTTTCCCAATTCAAGATTAAATTTGACTCTTCACATCTTCTAAGAACCTTCCCAGATTAATTAAGCAATGATCAAAAGAGGTTCCGACAACAGAAAAATCATTCATAAAAATTTCCAAGAACTCTCCTATCATGTCAGAGAAAATAGCCATCATATAGGGTTGAAAAGTAGCTAGAGCATTGCACAATCTGAAAGGCATTCTTCTAAAGGCAAATGTTCCAAAGGGGCAGGTGAAAGTTGTTTTCTCTTGGTCTTTAGGTGCAATCAGGATTTGATTATATTCTGAATACCCATCAAAAAAGCAGAAATAAGGATTTTCTGCCAATCTATCAAGCATTTGATCAATAAAGGGAAGGGGATAATGGTCTTTTTGAGTGGCTTTATTTAATCTCCTATAATCGATGCACACTCTCCATTTGGTCACAGTTCTAGTGGGGATCAGCTCATTATTGCTGTTGAGAATAACAGTCATCCCACTCTTTTTGGGAACCATGTGCATAGGGCTCACCCAAGGGCTATTAGAAATGGGGAAGATGATTCCAGCATCTAAGAGTTTGATGATTTCTTTGTGAACTACTTCTTTGATGTTTGGGTTTAATCACCGCTGAGGCTCAATAGAAGGTTTGGAGTTATCCTCCAATAGGATACAATGCATACACAGAGTTGGACTAACCCCCTTCAGATCCACAATACTCCATCCCATTGCTCTCTTATATTCTCTTATAACCTTACATAAGAGATTCTCTTGATGTTGAGTTAACATTGAGGAGATTATTACAGGAAGTGATTCATCTTCCCCTAAATAAGTGTATTTTAAGTGTGAGGGAAGAGATTTTAATTCAGTTTTAGGAGGACAAATTATCGAAGGTTGAATCATCTTTCTTTCCTTAATCAATTCTTCAATAACTTTCGTGTCAATGGGATCTTCATCTTCCTCACTTGCTAATATTCGCTCTTCTTCCACATCTTCCATTAACCAAGCTTCTTCTATTAAATTGATCTTCCAACAATCCTCATTTGGTTTAGAAGGGTATCTCATAGAATCATTCACATGAAACTTAATCTCCTCCTCCCCATAACGCAACTTCAACTCCCCTTTATCTACATCAATTAAGGTTCGTCCTGTGGCTAAGAAAGGTCTACCTAGTATAATAGGAATTTCTTGATTTTCATCTTTCATATCCAAGATTATGAAATCCGCAGGGAAGATGAACTTGTCAACCCTTACAAGAATATTTTCCACAATTCCTAAAGGAGATTTTACTGATCTATCAGCAAATTGGAGTAGAACAGAGGTGGGTTTTAAATGATCAATTTATAGTTTCTTGAATATGTAAAAAGGCATCAAATTGACAGATACATCAAGATCACAAAGGGCCTTTTGGAAAGATTGGCATCCAATCGTGCAAGGGATAGTGAAACTTCATGGGTCCTTCTTTTTGATGGGAATCTTTCTTTGAAGGATTGCGCTATATTCTTCTGTTAGTGCAACGGTCTCCCTTTCATCAATCTTCCTTTTCTATGAGAGGATGTCTTTCATGAACTTAGCATAACTAGGCATTTGCTCTAGAGCTTCAGTGAAAGGGATATTGATATGAACAGTTTTAAAGGTATCTAGGAATTTTTGATATTGAACATCAAGTTTCTCCTTAGCCAACCACTGAGGATAAGGTATATGAGTGCAACGGTCTCCCTTTCATCAATCTTCCTTTTCTTGGAGAGGATGTCTTTCATGAACTTATCATAACTAGGCATTTGCTCTAGAGCTTCAGTGAAAGGGATATTGATATGAAAAGTTTTAAAGGTATCTAGGAATTTTTGATATTGAACATCAAGTTTCTCCTTAGCCAACCATTGAGGATAAGGTATATGAGGGATTTCCTTAGGTTAATATCTAGGTTCTTCCTTTTCTAAATCCCTTGCAACACTTCTCTCTGCCCTGATTATTTCTCCTTCCTCCTTCTTTTCCTCTCTTGTTTTTGCTACATTTTTGCTATTCTCTTTTCTCACAATCTCCTGTGTAGCCTTCCCACTGCTCATGGTTATTGTGTTTCCCAACTCCTTTCCATACTCACTGATCACTCTAGCTAAAGAAGGTTGCTCTAACTGCTTCATTATGTCTTTTAGTTTTTGTTCAATTCTTTTAACTGTCTCCTCTTATCTTAGAGGAGTGTGTTCGTGCCTGTTTAAACTGGCATCAATTTTATTCATGAATTCAGTAGTGGAAGTTCTAAATTTGATAAGCAAATTTTCAAATCTCTCTCTATTCCTTCCATGATTCATGATCATATTAACATCACTCGACCCTCCATCATCCTCCTAACAAGAGTTTACATACCCACATTCTAGTTTCTTATTGAGTTGGGAGATTTGATTTTGCAGTTCAAGGATTTGATGTGAATTTCCTAGTGAGTTACATTCTTTTTAATCATGGGGATCATTCCTATGGAGAGGCCATTGGTAAGAATTATTTGCCATTTCCTCCAAGAGGTCATAAGCTTCCTCTTGGGTTTTTCTGCTAATAGAGCCACCGCCAGTTGCATCAATGAGTGTCCTCGTATGAGCATTCAAACCATTGTAAAAGGTTTGCACTTGCATCCATAGAGGGAGCCCATGATGTGGGCAATTCCTGAAGCATTCCTTAAATTGGTCCCACCCATCATAAAGAGTCTCTCCTTCCAACTGAGTGAAGTTGGTGATCTCAATCCTCAACTTGATGGTTTTCACCGGAGAGAAATATTTGGCTAAAAAATTTCTTAGCCAAATCATCCCATGTCCGGATGGAATTGCTAGGTAGAGAGCTGAGCCAACTCTTGGCTCTATCTCTTAAAGAGAATGGGAAAAGCCACAATTTAACTGCATCTTCAGAGATGCCATTAAACCTATAGGTGTCACATATCTCAAGGAAAGTTGAAATATGTGAGTTTGGATCTTCATTAGCTAATCACCCAAACTGATTATTTTGAACCATGCTCAGTGAGGAAAGTTTGATTTCAAAATTATGGGCTTCAATATTTAGCCTTATAATTGCTTGGGAGATTCCCCTAATAGTGGGTAGTGCATAGTCTCTTAGTGCTCTTCCCCTCGGCTCTCCTACTGACTCTCCTTCATTTTCATTATAGTTTCCCATAAAGATTTGTTCCATAACAGTTTGTTGATTTGAAAGGTTTTGTTCTCTCCTAGCCTGTAATGAAATACTTAAATCGCTAGCTACTTATAAATTATCCTTAATACAAAACAAATACCAATTCCCTGAAAACGGTGCCAAAAACTTGACAGACTGTAAATATACGTATGTGCTCACACGCAAGTGTACGTGGTCTGTAGTAATAAGCAGAAAGTGTGAATTTCTAGGATTTATCGAACCTCAAAGATTTGGTTGTTTTGACACTAAAATCTATTTATTCTCACTAATGTTTAAGTTAAAATTGATTGGTTGAATTGGTCTTAGATTTAGCACAATATTCACTATGTGAAGATAAGTTAGATAAAAGAGAGAGGAGAGTTGGGTTCATCCCACATGTGATGAGAAGTTTATTAATGCATGTTGAATTCTCAAGCTTTATCTTTTATTTTTTTAGATTTAATCAAGTGCACATTGTTCTTCCTTGAGTTTTACCTCAAAGTTTCACAAGTTTAAATCTTGTGATCAAAATGAACACATATTCAGTTCTATTTTGGCACAAAGATTACTATAAGATTTTTAGGTTTAGTGTTTTTATCTTATCTCTTGATCAAGGAGACATTCGTTTTTTAAGTCTTTTAAATCTTATAAGCATTGATTCCACCATGAGCATCACTCGCATCATACATAGTTGAGATGAGGGGTTAATATGTTGGGCTCAATGACTATGTCACTTAGTTCATGAGCACTCAACTATTTCTTCCTCTACCTCAATTATGTTGAGCTAAGGAGCTCATTTAGTGGGTCTTAGTATCATATGCATCAACACTTTGGTTGAGCTTAGATTAAGGTGAATTAAGCTCAAGAACTTTGTCACATAGTTCTATATTTTCATGCACTCATAAACCTAGCATCCAATCTAAGGTGAGCTATGGAGCACAAGACAAGTTAGTTCTTGAGATTATGAGTTCATTTTCCTTTCATCCATATTCAAGACTAAATAATGAAAGGCATTTCTTAATAAGGCATAGAGTTCTCATATTTTATTTATGCTTGAGAAAAAAAAAAACTTCATACATTAAAATTTACTCATACACATGAGGGTTTCCCAACCCTCCCCAAGGGAGACTTAGCTACTCATTATAAAGGAAATAAAGAAAAACACATACATGGATAAAGACCCTTTCATGATCAACTAAGAAAAGAAACTACAAAAGTAAAGTTTAGAAGATACTAGGAACGTTCCTTGGAAGTTCTCCGGATTTCTTCTTCTCCTTCTTCAAGCTCCTCTCTTAGGTCGCTAGTGTTGCCTTCTTTCTTTTTTTCCTTAGCAAGAACTTGCTTTGCCACCCCTTGGGGAGTTCCTCACTTCCACTTATGCACCCCTCCTCCTTACTTAGTGATTTGAGCAAAATTGTGAACCCCCTCTAGTCAAGAGCAGGTGTATTTATATGAGAGGGGCTGCATTCATCCCTCATTCACTCCATAACCAGCAATTGCCACAAAAAATCTGAAGTTATGATAGCAAATCTCAAATTAAGGATGAAGTGACCAATATCCTCCTTTGTTTATCCTTCTCATCACATCAAGAGGTTGTTTTCCATTAAAAATCAGAGCTGCTGCAGAGAATGATGGCTGGGGACAAGATGCTGGTTATGGGTCTTGTCCCAGCCACAATAAATGCTCCTAACTGGCAAAAATTGCGGCGCATCAGTGCGCTGCGGCGTGCAATGGTGCGAGCAATATCAGCCAAGTCTCCCACTGCCGCGCGCTACCTCATCCACGTTTCGCAAGGTGACCCGCTGCAGCACGCTGGAGCGCTAGCATTTTGCAAATTGTACCGCTGCAGCGCACTGTAGTGGAGCATTTGGTAAAATGCTCCGCCGCAGCGCGCGGTAGCGGCTCAATTTGCAAAATGTACTGCTGCAGTGCGCAGTAGCGACTCAATTTGCAAAATGTACCGCTGCAGCACGCGGGTAGCGGTTCAATTTGCGACAAGCCCCGCTGCAGCTCGCTACCGCGCCCGCAGTTCGCAAATGGATCTGCTGCAGCGTGCTACCACGCCTGCAGTTCACAAATGGACTCACTGCAGCGCGCTACCGTGCCCGCCGTTTTGCAAATGGACCCGCTACAGCGCGCTACCGAGCCCGCGGTTCGCAATAAGATCCGCTGCAGCGAGCTATAGCATCCCAGTTTGCAAAATGACCTGCTGCAGCGCGCGGCAGTGGATTCTTTTGAAATTTTTTTGAAATTCTGCATAAATGTCTTAGTATTCCTTTGGATGCCATTTTTCTGAAAAGATAGACAAAATTTGATTTTAGAAGCAGTTTAAAGATCAGAAATGAATGAAATTTTCAGTTATTTTAGATATATTTTATGGATTCATCAGTAACAAAATAACCAATTCTCTGTGGTTCGATAAATCCCGGAAACTAACACTTTCCACTTATTACTTCAGACCATGTACACTTGCGTGCAAATGTAGACGTGTATTTACAGTCTGTCAAGTTCTTGGCGCCGTTGCCGGGGAATTAGAGTTTGTTTCGTATTAAGGATAATCTATAAGCAGCTAGTGATTTAAGTATTTTCTTGCATATACTTTTAGTTTTTTATTTTTGTAATTATAAATATTTACTATTTTTTCATCTTATAAAGTGAAATTAAATTACTATTTTCAAAACCCCAACTACTTATACTATTACTTATATTTGACTTGAGATTAATATCTCAAGGTCAAATGGGGAGTTCAATTGACTCTAATTATTAAGTAGATCATTAAAATTACATAACTTTGGATATCACATAGTTTGCAATTATTGAATTTTCATTGAATACTTGCTTAGCTTTGAGCCTATTTCATTTGACACATTCATATAAGATATTGTGCATAAATAAAACATTCACATTAAAACTATAGGGGTTTATAATGTTGGTTAAGCCAAGGGTAGGCTAATTATGAGTAATAAGGAGACCTCACATTCTCAGATGATGAATGTGAGTGTTATTTTTTTTGACCCTGCTTTCCTTTACTTGTTAGACAGACGTGTGTAGCTCCTCACTTCATTCTGTTTTTGCTTGCAGAATGAATATTTTCATATGATAACTCCAACTTAATAAAATATGAGTTCTTGTACAATCTTATTAATTGTGAAGACTTATTATAACTTTTAGCTATTTTTCTTTACATAGTCCTAGGCTACGTGTATCTTAGACTTATAGTCTAAGATTTTTTTCATTTACTATAATTTGCATTTTCCATGTTTTTAGTACTATACTTTACTTGTTTACAGTTTATTTATATTGCAGTGAATGTTATTATAATTTCATTTAAATGCTTCACTGTCTTCTTTTCTTTACTTAGCAAAAATTCATTGAATATATACATGCTTCATTTTTTATATGCACTTTAGTACTTTTCTAACATATTTAGGGTGCTTTTACCCTTATATTGTATGCAAGTTAGAATGGCTCTACTTGTGAGTATTCTTACTCACTCTTTTACTTCAATTATCTTTCTTTACAATTGCCTATTTTTCTTCCATATTCATATGCTTGTATTTCGCACTACTACTTATACTTAAATTATAATTAGTTGTGATATCCAAAATGAATATTAAAATTTTTAGCCCAAATCTTAAAATGTGCTTAGACTATTTAGTCTAACTATACCTTTTTTATTATTGGCTTTGCCCTATCATATTTAAATGCCAAAATGTGATAGATCAGGTGTATTTGGATGCTAGTGGAGCTGGACCAAGTGCCTAAAGTTCATTTGCTTATGCATAAAAATATCATTTTCTTTCTTTTATGTTAAATGTGAGAGATAGATTTTACTTTCTTATTCTCTATTTAAATTTGTCATGTAATAACTTAAATTCATTTCATGTCATTACTTATTTTATTTTGGAAGTAGTTCTTTCTTACTTAAATTTCTTGGATTGGATAAGTGGGTATTTAAATGGATTATATAAATACTTCATGCTCATAGAACTAATTGTTGCATATTGCATCTATCTCTATTGTAGTATGATGGTGCATGCATCTCATAATGTCAAACTTATGTTCTTATATGTGAATGTTCATTTTACTCTTACTTGAAATATTATTCTTACTTAATTGTTGCAATCTCCTTAAGTTCTTTTTGATGTTTATGATTGTAACTATTATTTACTTAATATAATTGAAATTATTTCTATTTACATGTTTTATATCTCTTACTCATAATTGAAATTACTTCCATTCAAGCATACTTATTACTTGCCTTCTATTATTGTTTTATGCCACTCTTTTCTTCCTACACATTTTGTTTTTAATTACTTATTTTGATACATATAATTTCTTGCTTTGCATATGTATACAATTATTATTTTCATACTTGCAATATTAGTTACTTTGATCACATGCATTTGAAATCATGTTATCATGAGTATTTTCTCTTCTTCTATTTTTCATCTTAACTTAAGACCCTCTTCATGATCCTTGGCCAAACACAGCACCTAGTGATTTGGGTTAGCTTCCTTCTAATCCAGTATTATATGCAGTGGTGGCATGCCAATGTTGTGTTTAGTTACTACCCAATATTTGGGTCATCATAATTTTTCTCTTGATCTTCTTCTTCCTCTTCGTCGAAATCCCGATAGGTGTAGTCCGTTGGCCATTCAGTGTCTGGAATGGGTTCACCAACAAGGGGCTGTGGCAATCAAGATCCGTCCAGTCTTCCATGCAAGCTCCATTCCTGGAACATCATTCCTAGAGCATCATAGAATTCTGTCTCGAATTCAGTTGGCTAGAGAATAGCTTTCACGAGTCTCTGTGATTTTTGAATACATAGCTTTTCTCAATCACATACACTTTAAAATTTTGGACAAACTCTTCAGCGACTATGCCATGGATTGGTGGTGTCGTGCTCATGAAGTGCTAGTTTGTGAAAGTAGATGTCTTCATCGTGCTCCTACCTATGAAGATTTTTAATTCATGTTTTATGCAAAGTTTTGTAGCTAGTAGTGCTAGTTTCTTTATGCACTAGTTTCTTTTTCATTAGTATCTCCTTGTAAATAGCTCCTATCTTACCTATGTTTTCTCTTCTTTCTTCCAAATTGTATCTCTTTAATCTTTTAAGATAATGAGAATTCTTTTTTCCATTTTCTTTAGCTTCTGAATTGTGTTTTCTTTTCTTTATTTAGAATGAATCTTAATTCAAACAACCTTGTTTAACCTGTAGTTGAAGAACCCACTTCCACCACAACTTCTCATATCGATCAAATGTAGAATCTTTTACAGATGGTGCAGGTTATGATAGAAGCTCAAACCCATGCTTCTAAAAGGATGGCCTCATCCTGTACCCCTTCTCAACCTTCTCCTAATCCTTCCTAACCTTCTCCTACCGCATATCAACAATTCCCAACTCCTCCCCAAGCTTCTTCTCAAATTCCTTTTGAAGTTCCTATGGCTTCACATCCAACTCCTGGCCCAGTAGTGGATGCCTTTCTCCTCACCTTTCTTTGTCTGAATCCCTCGATATTCAATGGCTCTGTTTCTCACTTCAAAGCTATTGACTGGTTTAAGGCAATAGAGAAAACCTAGGCCAGTATAAAATGTCTTGAATGTGAATGCATTCATCTTGCCACATATCTATTTCATGGAGAGGCTGAATATTGGTGGGATAGTGAACTAAAGACTCATTCTCAAGCGTTCAGTTTAAAGATATTCCATGGGATGAGTTTGAACAAGTTTTCCATGAAGATATCATTCCTCCGTCTGCCCAAACCATAATCCAGAATGACTTCATACAGCTTACTCAAGGAAGTCATTAAATGCATGATTATAAGATGGAATTCCATAAGATTTCTTGTTCTGCCCCCAATCTAGTTCACACTGATGGGGCAAGGTGTACTAGATTCTTATTAGGTCTGAAGGATTCCATTAAAAGTTATCTGATGTCTCAACATCACGATGATTTTTCTAAGCTTCTAGAAGGTGCACGCATGGTCGAGTACCACCAAGCTCAGATGGAGTTGAAGAAGGGTTCTCACCCCCAACCTTCTATATCTTAACCATTTAAGAGGAATCATCCTCATGGTCCTAAGATCTTCTAGCTTACTCTAAATTAGAATCAGAATCAGAATCATAAATAGATTCAGTAAGGAAGACCTGGAGCTAGATGTAATAGGCCACATCTTTATGGGAAGTGTTACCATACTGGCAGTCGATGTTACATTTGTGACAGAACCAATCATTGTCATTGGTATTGTCAAGCAAATTGGACTGTGGATAAGATGCAAACCAACTACCAACCTTTTGTGCAAAACCTTGCTCCTCTAAATTCCCAAGCGCCAGCACTTGCCTTGATGCCTCCTCCTGCAAGTGGAAGTGCACAACATCAAAAGGGTGTATCTCCATTTCCTCCAAAGTAAGGTCAAGCTAGTAGGAGTGTTAAAGGAAAGTCAGTTTCTCAACCTCCTGCAGTACCACATGTCTACGCTATTTCTCTTTCTTTGCCCAATATGACAATAGCATTGTTACTGATACGTTTTACTTTTAATTTTCTAATTTTTATTTTTCATTTCTTTTGCATTTTTCTTTCAGTACTTTCTACTTTAATTTTCATTTGTTGTAATTAGTTTAATTTCTCTGCTATAGGAACTTTAATTATTAATAATCAATTCTGTGACACACTCTTGGACACGGGTGCTAGCCACTCCTTTATATCCATGAGTTGTGCTTCTTCCCTTAACCTCCAACATTTTGGCCTAGACAATGCCTTGAGAGTGCAGATGCCATCTGGTGCTGAAATGTGTGCTAGTGAGTTTTGTTTGGTAGACATCCCAATCAGTAACCAATTGTTTCAATATAAACTTATTGTTATGTTAATTACAAACTTTGACATAATTTTAGGTATGGATTGGTTGAGTAAGTTTAACGCCATCAGAGATTGTCTTAGAAAGAGAGTTTTGCTTAAGGTTGGAAAGAAACCTGAAATTTTCATAGGAAATTTTGGCTTGGCTGCATCCTTAATTATTGCAATTAAAGCCATGCGCCTCATTAACAAAGGTAGGTGTGCAATACTAGTAACCTTGATCGGTGAGGAAAATCAAGTTAGAAGTCCTGAAGAAACTATCATCGTTAGAGAGTTCCTGGATGTGTTCCCTGAAGACTTGCTTAGACTACCACCTTTGTGGGAGGTAGGGCTTTCTATTGAACTTATTCTTGGGACTCAACCTAAATTAAAGGCTCTATATAGAATGACACTGAAAGAATTGCAAGAGACTAGAGAGCAGTTGTAAGAGTTACTAGAGAAAGGATTTATTCTCCCTTGTTTGTCACCTTGGGGAGCTTCTGTCCTATTCATCAAGAAAAATGATAGATCAATACAGATGTGTATAGGCTATCGCGAGCTTGATAAAGTGACTGTGAAGAATAGGTATCCTCTTCCTAGAATTGATGATTAGTTCGACCAGCTCACCAGAGAGAAGGTCTTCTCCAAAATTAATTTGAGGTCAGGTTATTATCAGATTCGAGTCAAGGATGAAGATATTTCTAAGCCTTCATTCAGGACCCCTTATGGACATTTTGAGTTTCTAGTCATGTCTTTTGGACTGACGAATGCTTCTTCCATTTTCATGGACCTGATGCAGCATATCCTTAAGTCGTATCTTGATGAGTTTGTCATCATTTTCATCGATGACATCCTAATATATTCTAAGTCAGCTGCTGAGCATGAAGAGCATCTGCCTGCTGTTCTTGAGTTGTTAAGAGAGAATACGTTATTCGCTAAGTTTTCAAAGTGCGAGTTTTGGCTCAAGTCCGTGGAATTTTTGGGTCACATGATTGATGCTAAAGGCATTAGGGTCGACCAAAAGAAAATTCAAGCTGTTCAATAGTGAGTCCAACCTAAATTTGTAATAGAGATTCACAGCTTTCTAGGACTTTCTGGCTATTACAGAAGGTTTATTCCTCAATTTTCTGTAATCTCTTTGCCGTTAGCTCAGTTTACTAAAAAGAAAGTTACATTCATCTGGAGCACAGCTTGTGAAGAATCTTTTCAAAAGTTGAAACAGTTATTAACTTCTGCTCCTATTCTTGTACTACCTCAAGAGGGTAAAGATTTTCAGGTTTATACGGATGCCTCTATGGTAAGGCTCGATTGTGTTCAGATGCAAGATCATCAAGTAATAACCCATGCCTCTAGATAGCTTAAACCTAATGAGAAGAATTATCCTGTGCATGATTTTGAACTTGCATGGGTAGTTTTTGCACTTAAGATCTAGAGACACTACATGTATAGAGTTAAGTGTGAGATGTTTACAGATCATCAAAGTTTGAAATACATCTTCACTCAAAAGGAACTTAACTGTCATCAGCATAGGTGGCTTGAGTTACTTTGCAACTACGACTTGGAAATCTAGTACCATCCGAGTAAAGCTAATGTTATAACTGATGCCCTGAGTCATAAAATGACTTTATCTTCCCTTTGTTGCAACAAATATTTTATCGAAGATTTTGTCAAATTGAATCTTGAGCTAATCAGATATGCTGATTTGGGCACTCTATTATTTGTTATTCAGTCAGATGATTCTCTAAGGTCTAAGATTGTCAAATCTCAGAAGGAAGATGTGAGTTATTCTATTCTAGTTTCCAATATCATTAGTGGAAAGAGATCTGAATTATGTCTTGATGCTGAAGGTGTGATCTTTCAGAAGACTATGTTATGGATTCCTAAGAGTATACAGTTGCAAATACTATCAGAAGCCCATAACTCTGGTTAGACAGTTCATTCTAAAAGCAGTAAGATGTATTAGGATGTAAAGAAATAGTTCTGGTGGTCTAGCAAGAAGAGAGATATTGCCATTTTCATTTATAAATGTCATCCATGTTTGTTAATTAAATGAGAACATCAGAAGCATGGTAGACTTCTCAAACCCTTAGACATTCCTGAATGGAAACTGTCTGACATTTCCATGGACTTTATTGTGGGACTTCCTAAGTGTAAGTCTGGTTCTGACTAGATTTGGGTGATAGTTGATAGACTCACAAAGTCAACTCACTTCCTTCCAATTCGTCAAACAAATCCTGTGGAGAAGTTAGCTAAGCTTTACCTTAAGGAAATCGTTTGTCTACACATTATGGCGAATTGCATAGTTTCTGATAGAGATAATATATTTTCTTCTAGATTTTGGTTTGTTGTTCAACAAGACTTGGGGATGAACTTAGCATTAAGTACTGCTTTTCATCCCCAAACTGATGGTCAAACTGAGAAGATTAATCAAATCTTAGAAGATCTTCTTCATCTTTGTGTTCTTGATTTTGATGGATCATGGGAAGATTATCTTGTCTTAATTGAGTTCACCTACAATAATAGTTTCCAATCCAGTATTAGTATGACTCCTTACAAAACTCTTTATGGTAGGAGGTGTACAACTCATGTTGCTTGGACTGAAGTAGGAGACCCTCTATTTTAAGGTTTTGAATTGATGAAGGAGGCTACTATAAAAGTTCTTTTGATTAAGCATAATATGATGATAGCTCAGGATTAACAAAAAAGTATCATGATGCTCTTCATCATCTGTTAGAGTTCCAAGTTGGTGATTGGGCATATTTGAAAGTAACTTTGATGTGGGGTGTGCAGAGACTCGGTGTTTCTAGAAAGCTGAATCCAAGGTATCTGAGACCCTTTGAAGTGATTAAAAATGTTGGAACCTCTACATATAGGTTGGAGTTACTTAATGACTTCTCAATTGTGTATAATGTGTTTCACGCCTCATCACTAAAAAGGTGTTTGCTAGATCCTTGTCAATATGTTCATATTCTAGCAATGGAGCTCCAGCCTAATCTGGCTTTTATTGTTAAGCCTATTATAATTTTGGGGCAAAATCTTACAAAGTTAAGGAACCATAGCATTCCTATGATCAAAGTCCACTGGCAGAATCATCCAGCTGGTGAAACCACATGGGAGAAAGAAGAGGATATGCGAAAGAAGTTCCCATAATTCTTTTATTAAGTAGGTGGTTTTAGTTCTTTCATTTTTGTTATTGTTTTTTAGACTTCTTTCATACATTTTCAATTTCTTGTTATTATTTATTGTGTGTCATGGACGACACTTTTTTTAAGGAGGGGAGTCTGTAACAATCTCAGTGTTGTTACCCATCAATTAATGACCTAATTGACTATAATCTTCTTTTATTAGTCTTATAATAGTATTAAGAGCCTTCATTTCAATTTTCATGCGATTTGGAAATTATTTGGTAATTTACAGCATTTCCTAGTTTTTTAATAATTCTAAGAATGCTTAATTTATTTATACATCATAATCAAAAATAGAGTCCGACATTGGACTCACCACACCCAAATTAACAAGGGGTGGTATTTTGGAAGTATTTGGAAGTCATCAAATTTTCCCGAAATATTTTAATAATATTTAGATACTCAAAAAATTAAGATAATTAAATTGACATCTCATCAAAAATCCTATTTCATTTTTGAGTTCCTCACCCCTCATTTTTATAAGGGCGAATTATTGGATTTTTCGGAGTGCATTTGATTTTTTAATTTTTTTTTGTATTAAATTGTGTGTGATTAATTAATTAAATAATGAAATTAAATTAAATACAAAATAAAATTATTTTAATTTCCATTGGTTGTATTCTTCTAACCACGGAAATCCATTGTGGGATGTGAAGCACGGGACATCAATCCTATGCAATCTAGACCGTCGCATACTTTACTTGGCTGATCGAACGGTGCGAGCCTTTCCTGATTGATCTGACCGTCAGATTCAGATCAAAATCCAATGGCCATGATATTTCTACTGTATGTCTTCCAGTCCTTTGGCCGACCATGGCAGGCAAGGGTGTACGCCCCCCTCTTCATCCCATATCTCCATTCACTCCTTTCTATTCTCTGTTTTACTATTATTCTACATTTTGAAGTGCTGTGAAGAGAAGCCGAGGAGATCTTACTACAGACCGAAATCAAAGCTCCAGGCTCTCAATGGTCATACGCTGGAGATAGGTACTTCCTCCATTGATTTCTTTCTAGTTTTGGTTGTTTGATATTTGGTTAAGATAAATCTTTGTTATGAATAAAAATATTCGACATATTCAAGTGTTATTTGAGTGATTAAATTAATAAATCCATTCTCTCTACTCTGCTTTTGATCTTCAAATGTAGGTGATCCTCTAGAATTAGATGTTATACCCATTAAGTGTGTTCAGCCTTAATGCTTATGTAGTGTAGGTTACGATTCCATTAGTCCTAGTCCTAGTATCTAAGTTAGATTCTAGTTCACTTCACCTTAGCTCTTAAGTCCTTTAAAGACTTGTTTAGGAGTCCTAAATTTATTAGAATAGTTTAGGAATCCTATTGATTTTCCCTAACCTTCATCTTATAGAAATCATAAAGTTTATAGTTTCAAATCCTTCTTTCCTTTTTCCTTTAAACCTTTCCTAAATCTTTAACCTAGCTAGATTAGTTCTTGGTTTGATTATATCTTCTTAATTAAACCTAGTTAAATGAGTTTACTGTATAGAACCTTAACTCTTAACTTCCCCATTTGTAGTGTTCACTTAACCCTACTGTCCTAACTGGCTCCCTAAGCCTTGATTTAGTTAATCTATTTTAATCTTATGGTTTAGGATAGGAATAGAACTAGTTTATTTTGGTATTATTATACTTATAAATTATTTTGTCATCTTATAAAATTAAATTAAATTAATAATTTCAAAACCCCAACTACTTATACTATTACTTACATTTGACTTGAGATCAATATCTCAAGGTCAAATGGGGAGTTTTATTGGATCCAATCATTAAGTAGATCATTAAATTTAGATAACTTTAGATATCACATAATTTGCAATTATTGAATTTTCCTTGAATGCTTGCTTAGATTTGAGCCTATCTCATTTGACACATTCATATAAGACATTGTACATAAATAAAACATTCACATTAAAACTATAGGGGTTACAATGTTGGTTAAGCTAAGGGTGGGCTAATTAAAAGTAATAAGGAGACCTCACATTCTTAGAGGATGAATATGAGTGTTATTTATTTTGACCCCGCATTACTTTACTTGTTGGGCAGGCGTGCTTAACTCCTCGCTTCATTCTGTATTTGCCCGCAGAATGAATATTTTTATATAATAACTCCAACTTAATAATATATGAGTTCTTCTACAATCTTATTGATTGTGAAGACTCATTATAACTTTTAGCTATTTTACTTTACATAGTCCTAGGCTATGTGTATCTTAAACTCATAGTCTAAGATTTTCTTCATCTACTATGCTTTGCATTTTCCATGTTTTTAGTATTGTACTTTACTTATTTATAGTTTATTTAGATTGCAGTGAATGTTATTATAATTTCATTTAAATGCTTCACTATCTTCTTTTTTTTACTTTGCATAAATTCATTGAACATATACATGCTTCATTCTATTCATTTTCATATGTACTTTAGTACTTTTGTAGACTATTTAGAATGCTTTCACCCTTATATTGTATGCAGATTAGAATGGCTCTACTTGTGAGTTTTCTTTCTCACTCTTTTACTTCAATTATCTTTCTTTACAATTGCTTATTTTTCTTCCATATTCATATGCTTATATTTTGCACTACTGCTTATACTTGAATTATAATTAGTTGTGATATCCAAAATGAATATTAAAATTTTTAGTTCGAATCTTAAAATGTGCTTAGACTATTTAGTCTAACTATAAATTTTTCTTTATTGGCTTTGCCCTATCACATTTAAATGCCAAAATATGATAGATCAGGTGTATTTGGATGCTAGTGGAGCTGGACCAAGTGCCTAAAGTTCATTTGCTTATGCATAAAAATATCATTTTCTTTCTTTTATGTTTAATGTGAGAGATATATTTTACTTTCTTATTCTCTATTTAATTTTGGCATGTAATAACTTAAATTCATTTCATGTCATTACTTATTTATTTTGGAAGTAGTTCTTTCTTACTTAAATTTCTTGGATTGGATAAATGGGTATTTGAATGGATTATATAAATACTTCATGCTCATAGAACTAATTGTTGCATATTGCATCTATCCCTATTGTAGCATGATGGTGCATGCATCTCATAATGTCAAACTTATGTTCTTATATGTGAATGTTCATTTTTACTCTTACTTGAAATATTATTCTTACTTAATTGTTGCAATCTCCTTAAGTTCTTTTTATTGCTTATGATTGTAACTATTATTTACTTCATGTAATTGCAATTATTTCTATTCACATATTTCATATCTCTAACTCATAATTGAAATTACTTCCATTCAAGCATACTTATTACTTGCCTTCTATTATTGTTTTATGCCACTCTTTCCTTCCTACACATTTTGTTTTTAATTGCTTATTTTGATACATATAATTTCTTTCTTTGCATATGTACACAATTATTATTTTCATACTTGCAATCTTAGTTACTTTGATCACATGCATTTGAAATCATGTTATCATGAGTATTTTCTCTTCTTCTATTTTTCATCTTAACTTAAGACCCTCTTCATGATCCTTGGCCAAACACAGCACCTAGTGATTTGGGTTAGCTTCCTTCTAATCCAGAATATATGCAATGGTGACACGCCAATGTTGTGTTTAGTTACTTCCCAATATTTGGGTCGTCATAATTTTTCTCTTGATCTTCTTCTTCCTCTTCGTCGAAATCCTGAAAGGTGTAGTCCGTTGGCCATTCGGTGTCTGGGATGGGTTCACCAACAAGGGGCCATGGCAGTCGAGATCCGTCCGGTCCTCCATGCAAGCTCCATTCTTGGAACATCATTCCTAGAGCGTCATAGAATTCTGTCTCAAATTGGTGCAGCCGAGCGACTTCTATTTTGAAGAAGCGCATGTCCCGCGCCATGGCTACCCCCAAGTCCCTTTGATAAGCGTACATCCACATCATTATTTGATCAGCTATGGTTCGAACGGTGGATGTTGAAGCTTCGACTTCATACCCCTTTCTCTTTTTGGTCTGCACCCCCTCATGGATGTGGGTGTGCAAACTGGTCAGGCCTAGAGGAGCATGGGGAGGGATCGCGACATCTAAAGAGAGGATCTTTACTCCTTGATCCTCACACAAACCTAAAATGAAAGACCCTAATGCTAAGTAGCACATGGCTCGGTCAGGGTGTTCTAGAGCTACTCCACGATAATGCTGGAGATATGAATTTCTTCAAACCGTTGAAGAGCGCATAGGAGCAGTGCCCTATTCTGAATCACCTTGCTGAGATACCTAGATGGCACTACCAAGATGGAGACAAACATATGCCAAGCATTGCTTGACTTCGTGAGGAGTGCTTGAGGAATGTTGGCTAAGTTCCCTCTCCAGCCCGCATCAGCGCGGGTGTTTCACTAGTGACAGCAGCTAGGTTATATTGTGACCCTATGAGGTTAAGGTAGGTGCAGTCCTCTACCTCTCTTAATAAATAAAAATTTTCAATTTGTCTGCTCCCAAACTTCACTCCCTTGCCCCAGACAGTGATTTTACGCTCCAACGTATTGATTGTGTTGACATAAGCCTTCTGAACTATGGCGGGGTATCTTGCATTTTGGGGACTCACCAAGTTCTCCCATCCCCTATTCATGATTTGATCCGAGTTCACAGGGTAGGGGAGTCTGAATCCTTGTTTGGGGATTAGTTTACGCTTTGATGTTACCTAGTTGAACCTTTGCTTGGCTTCAACTAAGGTGAATCTTTTCTTATTGTAGGGTCCTCTAGAAGTTGAGGCCCCCTTCTCCTTGCTTACCACCGTTTTCTTCTAGGAATGCATTTTGGAGAGGAGAGCTGAAGGGTTTTGAAAATTGAAATATGAATTTTAGTTTTAGACAAGGGTGAAATTCTCTCCTCCTCCCCCAGGGTATTTATAGCCAAAGATTTTTAGAAGTTCTTACAAAGGTAATCACATTCAAAGTATAATTAAGGAAAGTCAAAAGTTGTTTTAATATCATGCAATGAATGTGACAAAAATTCAACCTTAAATATGTGGAAAAGATCATCTTTTGCAGCATTATCTCCATGTTTTAAGTTCTAAGGTGCGTTGTAGCCCTGTTAAGTGTTTAGAGAATCCCAAGTAGTAAAGCAATTTACACCTGGGCGTCAATTGCCATGGCGTACTGTGACGCACTGCGGCGCGCTGTGGCACCTTGGGACTTAGCAACATTCAAGTGTGCATAAAATTTGCTACAATGTGTTGTAGTAGCAAAATCCGATGCAGCGCGCTCTAGCAACTGAGTCCACTATGGCGGCAAATTCCGCTGCAGTGCCTTCAAAAGCTTTCCAAACTTTCAAATTGCTTCCCAAAATCATTTAACTCAAATGAGGTTATTTTATTTCTAATGACTACTCCTTAGTTTTTAAATCAAACAAAACAAAAATTGGGTTGCCTCCCAAGAAGCGCTTAGTTTAATGTTGTCAGCCTGACACATTTAGGATCAAACATGGTCTAAATTCGAGGGGGTTCCTTCTTCATGTTTTTGATTTATGAGAGAGAGCACCTATCGAAGTTGGGCTCGAACTCATGATTTCATCATTGGCCTTATTTTATGCCTTATTTTTAATAATTAGAAGGGAAGTTCCCATTTTCTTCTTCTTCCCCCTCCTCGTTTTCCTTTTCTTTTTCTCCCATTGCTTGTCACTTCCTCCAGACGAGGTATCCAAGTGACTAGCAGAATTAGCTTCACTAAAAATCTCCCCCTTATCTTCTAGCTTCAAATTGGCTTTTTACTAATTAGCCTTTGTAAATTTCTCTTTAAATATAAAAGGCATCAGAATTATAATCTCTTCCAAGCCATTTACTCTCATAGTTATCAACCCTCTTTCTACATCAATTATTGCTCTAGAGCTGGCAATGAACGGTCTCCCAAAAATTATAGTGGAGTTTTCACTCCATCTGTCCCATTCACACACAACAAAATCTGTATGAATCACGAAACTTCCTATTCCTACTTGAACATTGCACATAATTCCAAGGGGAGTCTTAGAATCTAGATTAGCAAATTCAAGAATGATGGGCATTTCTTCCATTCCCCTTACCCCTAGTTTGGAGTATATGTGTAACGGCATAATATTGATGGAAGCCCCTAGATCACACAAGGGATCTAAAAGGACTTCACTCTTAATGATACAAAGAATGTTCATTCTCCCATGGTCCGCTCTCTTAATGGCTTTTCTATCTCCTTTAATGCTCTCAGTGGAAATTTCCATAGTTTTTCCTCCTATACTCTCTTCAGTAGAGTTTTGTTCAATGTAGTCTATTTTTGCCATGTCCAAATTGATCACACTCACCGTCTCTCTCGGGTTTATTTCAATCGAGCCTGGGAGCATTCCCTGCTGCCGAGAAGATAGCTGCTAAGAAATTTGTCCCAATTGAACTTTAATATTCTGAAGAGACACCTCAATTCCTTAAATTAAGGTTTCATGCTAGTTCATGGTTAGCTCAGTTCTTTTCATAAATTGTACAGTTTCAGTTTTAAAGGCCCAAAAAGATTCTTCTAGCCTAGTTTTTTGATATCTATGTTGAGTCAACTTATAGGATTTATTAAAATTTTGGGTTGGCCTATTTTGTTGTTGAGAATTGTAATTACCCTAAGAATTCCCCTCACTCTAAGAAAAGTTTGGGTAGTTTCTCCACCCCGAATTATATGTATTATAGTAGGGGTTGTTGTGGGGGTTATTATTATTATTGCTATTCCTCAAGAAGATTACTTGTTTAGTTTGTAAGGGAGCAAAAGGGTTGTTCAAATTATAGCATTCGCTATTGTGATTCCCTCTGCACAGTTCACAGTTCACTTCTTGGATGGCGTTCACATTTAAACTCTCAATTTTATTGGTTAATAACTCAATTTCCCTTTACAAGGAGGCCAATTGATTTGACTCATTCAAGTTATTTACCTCCTTTTTGTTGGAATTAAGCCACTCAATCAGCCATTGATATGCATTATTCATCATTTCCTCAAGGAGATCAAAGGCCTTCTCTTTGGTCTTACTGCTCAAAGAACCACCCGTAGCTGCATCAATGAGTGTCCTTGTAGGTGCATTCAATCCATTATAGAAAGTCTACACTTGCATCCACAATGGAAACCCATGATGCGAGCAACACCTTAAGTAGTCTTTAAAGCGCTCCCAGACGTCATACAAGTTTTCACTATTAACTGAGAGAAATTTGAGATCTCATTTCTCATCCTAGCAGTTTTTGCAGGTGGAAAATACTTAGCTAGGAATTTTCTAGCCAAGTCATCCCAAGTCCTAATATACTCACCAAGCAGGGAGCTGAGCTAAACTTTTGCTCTATCTCTCAGAGAAAATGGGAACAATCTCAACCTAAGGGCATCATCGGACACTCCATTGAATCTAAATGTGTCTCATATTTCTAGAAATTTTGAAATATGCGCATTGGGGTCATCCGAGGCTAGACCACTAAATTGATTATTTTGGACCATATTTAATGTTAATGGCTTAAATTCAAAATTATTTGCTTGAATAAGAGGTTTAACAATTGCATTTGGGATTCCTCCTACTATTGGAAGTGCATACTCTCTAAGGGGTATCCCCCTAATGTTTACTAATAGCTCTAAAGTATTGGCATCTAAATTTTCTATTTGTGCTTATTGTTGGTTTAAAATAACTTGTTCTTTCCTAGCTTTAAGATATGTTCTTTTTATTTCAAGGTTTAAACAGATTTTAGAAAGGTTTCTCCTACTCATGCTATTTAAAAATTACAGCTAGCAAGAACATTCACAGCAATCAGGTTCAACAATATAATTCAGCACACGCAATGATTGGCAGTTTAAAATTTAGAAAACAATAATTAGCAGTATAGTTCAGCATAATTTTTAGGAATTTTTGATTTTTCAACAGCAATTAACTAAAGCAAAATCTAATTTTACACTAAAGTTAGCACAAATATAATTACAGCAACTAAAGATTATATACAAATTTAAGTAAGATCTAAATCACTTTTTAATAGCAAATTATACTTAATACAAAACTAAGAATCGTTCTCTGGCAATGGCGCCAAAAACTCGACAGACCTAAATTTCGTGTCTACGCTTGCACGCAAGTGTACGTGGTCCGAAGTAATAATTTGAATTGGTAAGTTCCAAATTTATATCATACATAAGGAACGATGGTTTTGTTTCTAAGTTTTATCTATGTTCAATAATGTTTAGACAATTCATATTTTGGTTTTGGTGCGGTTCCTAATTTATCAAGCAAATATTAAATTGAAGATACTATTTGATTTAAGAAGAGAGTGTTGGGGGTTCATTATGTAACTCGTAAGGACTCGATGATGTAATCATGACATTGTAATTCATAAAGTAATATTACTATGCCTAATTAATCAAGTGAACATTTCCTTCCTTAGATTGGTCCTCTAATTCCAACAAGTTCAGATTTAGTGCACGAAGAGATACCCTAGGGATTCTACCTCGGCACATAGATTCTTATGAGATCATAATTGGTTTAATTTTTGTTTCCTATGTCTAGGTTACCAAAACAATCTTTTAGTTCGATGGATCTCACAAGCTTTGATTCCCACTAATCAACGTCGTGCACTACACACGCGGTTTAGCTAAGGGAGAGTATTCATCGAACCCAGTTGACTATGTCACATCATCCATGGGTGTTCGATGATCTCTACATCCTTTTACTTTGTTGAGCCGCAGAGCATGATTAGAGAGGAGCTTGGTTCACAAGCCTCAACTTCCTTAATGAGTTGAAGGAGTGGTGCTAATGGGCTTGAGAACTTGTCATGTAGCTCTCAACTCTATTGCACTCATTCCTTGCTTTAATCCAATCAGTGAGCATTGGAGCACAAGTCTTTTAATGTTTTATACCAATATTTTCATTCCAAATTCAGTTTATTAAATATTTACATTTGATAATCATTCCAGATATTTAATAAAAATAAATAAAAATTCATCTCATAGTTTATTCATTACAAATTCAACATACAACACCATACACCTTACTTAGCACATAATTACATCCCAACCCTCTCCAAGCAGGGTTTAGCCTTCCACTATAGTTTCAATACAATAAGTGATATAAAAGAACATGAATGTTGACATCAGTTCACAAATAAATGAAACAAGATATGGATGAGAAATGGTACTAAGAGCAGCCTTGAATTTTTGGGGTTCTCTTGGTTCTTTCTCCTTCCTTCTCTTTCATTCTCTAAATTCCTCTGCTTCTCTTTCCTCTTGAACTTGCAAGATCGTTCTCAAATTTTTTCCCTAGAGAGTTCTCCTTCTCTTTCCCACGATAGCTTATAATTTGGATCAATGAATGTCAAAATTAGGAACCCTTCTTTAGTTTCAAAATGCTATTTATATAAGGATTCCTGCAGCCTTGTGCATAAATTCTATCTAACCCTTCCTCTTCCTTGAATTAATGGCAAGCCATTTAATATTATTCCTTTATTCCTCTTGGATATAACAAGATTTACTACTTTTGTAGTTTCCAAATGGTTGGAGAAGGCCAATGATTTGAATTTTCAGCCTTCCCTATGATGTTATTAGTGCCTTGACCTAGAAAATTTGCATCGATCATTGTGGCATGCTGCAGTGGTTGCATCTCATTCCTGTTGTGCATGGATCCAAACATATTATTTACTAGGGATCCACCGTAGTGCGCTGTAGCAGCCTCGTTAAAAACACGGAGCTCCTCCCCTCAGCCATTAGGCCTCCTAAACTTTCCTCTCCCTCCATTTCTTCATTTCTTACCTTACCCAGTTACTAGAAGCGCTGCTGAGCTGTGATAAAAGGGACCTACTGAAACCCTAAAAAAATTGACGAACCTGTAATGCCTTGTCCCATCACCGCGTGCAATTAAGGTATGTTAAGAACATTAACAATTGGCGGAGAAATGGTGCGTTACTCGAAAAGGACTGCTGAACCTCCTCAAATAACTGCTAGCTAAAGAGCTACTGCACTAATCCATAAAATATGTATAAAGTTCGTATCTTAAGTATTAGATGCATATATACATTGGATTATAATTGATAAATGTGAGGAATTCAATATATATAAGAGGTAAAGCATTTCCAATATGCTAATCACATCACAATAGTAAGTATAAGTAGTAGTAAACATAGAGTGTAGAAGCTAAAACATACATCTTGAACATTCATCACAGAAGCTAAGTAAAGCATTCATCTCAAAAAAGAAAAGAAAACACATCCAGAGTTATTATAAACAACATACTTAATGAAATACAGAAAATAGTATAAATGCTGAACTAAAAGTAAATAACTAGTACATAAAATAAATGTTGGAGTAGAGTCCACTAATGCTCCATGAACTCCTCCTGAATCTCCTGTGCAACCTCCTGATCTGGCTCCAAAAACTGCTCTGGATCTAGCAAATTGTCGAAGCCCAAAAGTATCACGTGTTAAATAATGAGTCTAACACATCGAAAGATATTCTAAGTAGTCATAGTTATCTAATGTTTGATATTTAAGAATTTTAACAAAACTGTAGACAACATTAAAACAACTGAAAGTAAAGTAAAACTAAAATGAAAAACTGAATACTGAAAGCTAAATGCTAAAAGCAAGGAGAACTGTAAATGAACTCAAACCAGAACATAATCAATCAAACTGTGTTGTATGCCGCTGAATATGTATATAAATACATCTTAATATGCCACTAATTTAAGCTGCAATTATGCATTTGGTGCCACATGCACCCAAAGAAATCTTAATATCCATGAAGCATGCTTTATCCCATAGGTCCTACCAACATTGATGCATGTTGCATCCCATAGTTCACAATGCATTTGAAGCTTATGTTTATGCAATTCATGCATAATGCTTTTAAATCAATATAATTCTTAAATCATCAAAAATCAAGAGAATAAACTAAAGTAAGACATAAAACTGTACATTCTAATTTTCATAGCAAGCAAATTTTATTAAAACTACTAAAATAGAAATTTAATCATGTATTACCTTAACCAGGCTTTCTCAATTTAACTAAATGCTTGTGACTTTCTAAGTTATTGCATGATGAGAGTACATATACAGATTTAGTATGTCCTCAAGGAAGGTAACTTTAAGCACTTAGTTTGTTTAACTGCATTTATCAACGCACACAAAGATAAGAGAATGAAACCCTTTAACAGTTTATTCTATCAAACTAAGTTGTTTAATACCCCACTTAATACATGACTAGTGTATAACCTAAGAAAGGTGACTTGGAATACTTAGTTTATTTAACTACACTTATCAATGCATACAAATATAAGGGGACAAAACCCTTTTACAGTTTATTCCCTCAAACTTAGATGTTCAATTCCCTCCCTAATTAATACATACTTGAAATTGGGATATTTTACTCTGAATTGAACTGCACTTATCGATGCACAAGGATAAGGGGATGAAACCCTTTTACAATCCTATTTGGGACAAAATAACCAATTTCATACTCTACTAAATTAAATTAGTTATATGGATATGTGCTACAATTCCAGATGATAAATATTGAGGTTATCATTTCTATGCTAACTATTTAATAATCCAAGGAATATATGTAAAAACCTTAGGCTATTACTTAGCTTAATCTAGGCTTATCCATGCATTAATTATTGTTCCATTGCATTTAATATATCACTATAAGCTAGCCTTGAAAGTTTGGGGTAAATCGGACCTCTCTATGTCAATTAAGCCATTTTGATCAATCTATATACCCTGAATAATAGCTAAAATATTTTGATCTCTGATCCAAAATCTAATTGTATTTTTGAATTCCTCACTCCCAAATTAGCTAGGGGTGAAAGTTTGGGAATTTGTGGTGGTCATTTAATCCATAATTCAATTTAAATTAAATTGGGATAATTGCATAGAAGGGATCCCAACATTTAATATCTGCAAGCCTACCCTTAAAACAAACTTAACCATCGATATTTACTATGCGGACCACGGGTGACTCACTGTGGAGCCCAAGTTGCGCGATGACAAAGCTCCGCAGTATCTAGTCATTTTTCTTCTAAATCCAAAGGCTAGGATTTAATCGTGGATCAATTGTTGGATCTATCCCTTAGATCCCACAACTCAGATCACTCTGGATCTGACCATTAAGATTCAAATCCTCAGGACCATTCTGCGATTCTAATTGATAGATCAGACGACCCACAATGCACCTGCACTGTGGAACTTCGTCCCTATCACACTCCTCTCCCGACAGGGAGTATCCCCATACCCCCGACCACAGGTCTTGTCCCCCACTCACGCATCCACCTCAACAAGCCATTGGGGATCTTCCCTCAATGGAATATCAACTTTATCAGGCTCCATGGCCCAGTTAGCTCCCAATGTGAAAAATGGAAGCTCGACCATGGCCTGAGCTCCCGAGGCATCCTAGCCCGATCCCATCCATTCCAGGATCCTTCTGTAGCTATAAATAGCCTTCACATTTCTTTTGTGAAGGATTTGCTAGCCAATTGAGTTTGAATTCAGGCTCCTTCCCAATCCCCCATTGCTGGTCTGCTGAGCTTCTTCCAGGCGCTCCAGAGCTTACAAACTACTGAAAGAGATCTTCTCCTAGTGTTCAGGACCCCCTGGTACTTTGTGGAACCTACTTAGAACCTGCATTTATCTCTGTCAATTGGTATGAGCTTCCCCATCAATCCAGGTACCCCTTTGTATGCTTTGAGCCAATTAGGCTCAATCACTTCTCCATTTGATTCTCAATTGTCTACTTAGGTTAATCAAACTCACGGCTATCGAATTTAAGATCTGATTTAACCCTGATCAACCCAATCTATTGATCAGGCTAAGGTTCACTGGGAGAGCTGGGTCTGAGTAAGGACTAGTGATCTAGACCACCCCCAACCCTATTTCCATGGGGTTCGATTCATCTCACCTCCCTAAAGGTGTAGGGATCAGGCCCTAGGTAAATCTTGCTCTCTGTAGGGAGTATTGACTCCCCATAGTAGCCCCATAGTGTGAGCTCTCGGGTGAGTAAGGTCTGGGCAAACCAGACCTTCTCACGGGGGGCTTCAGGTCCGAGCTCTCAGGTGCATCTTTGCTCTGGAATGGATTTACGATCGACCCAAGGCCATGGCACGCTCTATCGGTAGAGAATTTGGTCGATTAGGGTTTCCCTAATCGGCCTCTGTCGGGTTAGGATACTGCGGGGACAACTACACTGTGCATGTCGAGTCAGCCCATGACTCGTGATGTGCAACAATGCTGGGTCTCCCGAGCCCTGGCCAACCCGTGCCTTTTTGGTATATGGCTAAGCCCATTTAAGAATAATCTAATTATTTGGTTTTATTTTCCTTAAGGAAAATAATCTAATTAATTTAATCATAAAGTTTAATTAGAAAAATATAGAATAAATTAATTGAATAACTTTTGATCCACTGATCCAAATCCTATATATATATATATATATCAAATTATTCAGAAAAACACAAGGAATCTAAATATAAAATAATATTGCACTTTTAATGGTTGGAGTTTTTAATTTTACTTAATTACTCCAAGACTTAATTAGGGGTGATTAGTGTCTATGCTTAGCCAATTCTCTTGATTTAAGTGCCATTATATTTATAATACCTTGTAGAATGCATGTGCTAAGTGGATTAATTTTTAGATTATCATATTATTAATTATGCCCTAATCTTGTAAAGGCATGATTAGTAAAAATTAGGGCTACTAATTAATTAAATTAGCAAACTAAGTCTCTAATTATTCACATGGTTAAATAGAATATACTTGTAAAGTTTCATGAGTTTTCAATAGTTAGATTTATAATTAAGTACTTATCTATCTTGGCTTGATTTAGGGTTTGATTAGCCTTAATTATTTTTTGTTTCACTTAATTTTATGTTCTAATGCTTTAATAACAGTAATTTGTATAGTAGAGAACTTTTATACTTAATTAGACATTGATTTAATTTAATTATTAATAATCACTATTTGATCCTAAAAACCTTAAGAGTTGATTAAGTGATTAATGCTTGATTTTAAATTTTGAAATGGACATCAATAATACACCAATAATACACTGATTTGTCATTGATTCATAAATGAAACCATTAATCTTGATTGGGTTAAGTTAACGGTTAACTCCTAAGTTGTCTTGGTTAGTGTCTAAATCCTTAATCATTTTGAATCAAATTATCTTAATTGAAAGATAAATCACTTTGCATAATTCCAATAATATATCCTGATTTGACATTGATCATAAATCATTGAATTAGAAGTGCAAAGATATTTAAAGAATTTATGTGATTGTCAATCTGAACTTATTCCTTTAACTCCTTGATTTTCTCTTATATAAGACCATTAACATAATATAAATCATAATTCTTTAATAATTTGCAAGATGATCAATTCCTAATGATACTCATGATTTAATCCCATGATAAAACCCAATTTTAGCCTTAAGAGGGGCAATTTGGTCATTTTGACCAAAGTATGCTTAAATGCTCCTTAAACTTGGAAATTTTAGTAAATTAACCCTAGGTTAGATTAGAAATGTTCTCTGAACTCTTAGAGTAATAATAATGTTAATGTGATCATTGACTTAAGAAATCTTCAATTTAGCCCTAATTAAGACACTTAGATCTTAAGTGATCTTAAAGAAGTCACTTAAGCTGTACCCTTAAATTTAATCATTTCAATTATCAAAACCACTTTTGATAAGTTCAATTTAGTTAACTTATGAGCTTAAAATTCCAAAAGAATTAATAATGGAAAATTCTAAGTTAAAATCTAGCTTAAAGTCTAAAGTGAGCAAACATCAGATCCTTAGATTTTAAGTAGCCTAAAAAGGTCAATATGAGTTTGATGTTTAATCTAATGTTTAAAATTGTCAATTTCAACCTTAATAAGCTCCATATAGTTTAACTATGAACTTAGATTCTAAAAGAATCACAAATGGAAGTTCTTAAGATAGAACTCTAAATTAGAGATCTAAAGTGATCAGACCTCATATCTTTAGATCTTAAGATCTTAGACTTAGATCTTCAATTTGAAATTGAACCATCTCTAATTAAAATTCTTTAATGATTGATTATTCAATCCTTTGAAGCCTTCCATGTGGGTTTAGGATGATTCAATCTATAAGATAATGAAATTATCTTAAAGATTGAATATAAATCTTATATTCTCAAGTTCTTAATCGATTATTTTATCTTATAATCAGTAGAATAGCCTTTCACTAAGTTCTTAGTTCCTTAATCTTTCAGCTTATAGGATTCTTTAACTTTAATTTGGGCAATAAGTGTGAATCATAGATCCTAGTTAGAAAATTACCTTGGATTTAGGATTTGAACTCAACATAGTGTTAAGTTCTAAATCCTTAAATCTTAATTTACTTAATCAAGATTTGGGTAAGAGAGTCAAAATGAATAAATTAGGTCGTTGATTTACATACTTAAACTATATAGTCGTCTCATGATTATGGATTAGAACTTGTTAAGTTCTAATATTAACTTTAAGGACGTAAATCTGAGATTCTACTCGATAGCTGGATATTGGAGATCCTAAACTTGTATCTTCTCAGAGTAGTTAGATTGGGTAATTAGATAACATTAGATGTCACATAGTCTAGATTGAGTCTCTTGCTTAATTTGACTAGATTGCTCTGCATACCATGGACATTGAGCTTTATCCCTTGAGCATAATAGGAAAACTTAGGATATGGACGATACATCCTAAGTTAGTATTTGAATTGTATATCATTCAGTTTTGCCTTGTTTGCAGTTAGTAGAATATGTCCTAGCTTAGTCTACCTCTTCAGTAGTAGTATTATATAGACTGGACTCAAACCTAGCATATTTGGATGGCTAGGCTGGGGATTGATTGATGGATATTGGAGGCCTTGTATGGCCTATTGGCTAGTATGGAAGTACTATGTCTTAGGCTTATTGCTACTTTAGCTGGATTGTTCAGTATTGTTTTTCTAATTTGCTTTGCCACATGTTTCAGTGGCCTTATTTTTAGTACTTGCTCGCTTTGCCACATGTCTCAGTGGCTTTACATTTTATAGATTGCTTTGATTTTTGCCACATGTCTCAGTGGTTTTTCTTTTCTTTTCCCGTTCTTGACTAACATATTGTATGTATACTCATATGGCTTACTCATATATATTTTGACATGTTTAGGATGCTAGAATTGCACATTTTCGGTACTTGTGTTCTTTTATATACTCAGTATGTGTAACATGATCATAAGCATGTTAGGTTCATAATTGTATTATAGTTACTGTTTCTTTTAGCTTTTAGCCTTCCCTTATTTATTTTGTATTGTATGCTAGCTATAAATGGATAGTTTATAGTTACCCATTTCTTTCATAGCTTATTGTACCCTTTACTGCTTGCATGTGCAGTTAAATTAAAAATGTGACATCTTTAAATGTTCAGTTCATTAAAATAGCCTAAAATGTACTTAGACAATTGTCTAACTGTAACCTTTTTGTTTTGTTGGCTGGGGCCCTGGCATTTATGATACCGACAAATGTCAGATTCAGATGTGTTCGTGGGCACTATCGTAGAAGAGGAGTAGGTTCAGGAGGAGGATCTTGCTGCTACTGTTTAGTTAGATTTTGCCTTTGTTTCAGTGAGATTGAGAGACATTTTCATTTTCTTTAATCTTTAGTTTGTAATAATTAATTCTGGATGTATTTTATTTTTGCATTATGATGAATTACTATATTGCATTCTCTTTTCCTACTATGTATGCTTGTGGATGTTACTCTATTATTCATTGCTTCCGCCACTTTGATATTTGTATATTGATGATGTTATAGTACTTGGTGATGAGACCTTGGCTTAAGGCAGGTTGGGTTTACCTAACTTTACTTAAGTTGGAGATTTGCCACAGTTGGAGCACCGTACTTCCATGTTGCCAGTACGGGGGCCCCACAGTACTAAATTCTAATGTTAATTGGTTAAGTTATGGCTAAAATTGTACTAGGGTCTAAAAGTAAAAGTTTAGGATTTTGAACATGCCCTTTATAATAAGTCATAAATTTCCATATTCAAAATCACCTCACTATTCACACAATGCTTGTTTTTAGTATATTTTGGCCCCACTAGGGTCCTAAAGTCATTAAAATGCGAAAAATGTGAAGTTTTGGTCATTACGGATAGTTCTTAGCAATTCTGGACAATTCTGGGCGCTACAATGCGCTACGACGAATTTTGAAGTTCTGGCGCACTGCAGCACTTTCAAACGCTGTGGTGCGCTGCGGCACCAGAATTCTCGATAGCTGGGTGCTACGGCGCGCTGTAACGCTTTCTGGCCAAAAGTCAGACACTATGGTGCGCTGTGGTGGATTTAATTCAAGATGCGGGTCACTATGGTGCGCTGTAGCTGTCCTAAGCTGAGATCCAGGCGCTATGACACGCTATGGAGGGCTACGACGCGCTGCAGCGCTTGGCGGTGATTTTGGATGTGCGAAAACCAAAACGTGTCCCTTTTGGCACCCAAATACTTTTGATTTAGGGCACTTCATGAGCAGTGCCATATACCAATGTAAAGGTCTTTCTAAAGCCTTTCCATTTATACCAAAATCAACACAAAATGATCATTTTAACAATTCAAACAATAAGGCTAAAGGTCTAGGTATCCAAAAATCATATTTGCAGAATATATTTTCTTCCCTAAAACTTACTATCTTAATGAGCTCTAATGATCTCTACATCTCAAAATCAGGGTCTTATTAGCATGAAATAGACATGTAAGGCAAATATAACAACCATTTGATAAAGAGAAGAGATGCCAAAGCGGTATCTTGGCCTTGAAATGAATGGAGGAAGCGGACTCTGATTTTTGCAAGAAATTGTGAGCTTGAGAGCTTGAGGGGAGAAGCATCTTCTTCTTCTTCAATTGCGAGCAAGAGGAGGAAGAGGCTGGGAGTTCTACTTTTGCTTGGGAATGAGTTTGGAAGGGAATGAGCTTAGAAAGAGGAGAAGAGTTTCAGCTGACCAAATGGAGAGTGAGAAGGGATTTTTAGTAATTAAAGGGAGTTGAAGGTCCACCTTAATGGAGGATGGGACATGGCTCCATCAATGAGCCTTCCCATCAGCATAGAGGGGAAGGGGAAGGGCAAAAGCCTCTTTTGTGCAGGGTATGGGGAGGAAGGTGCTAAGAAGGGAGGAAGGTGTAGAGTAGTCCCAGCTCAAGAAAAAGAAGAGGGAAAAAAATGGATTTTTGATTTAGTTAATTAATGCTTTTTTTTTAAAAAAAAATATTTTATAAATATACTCCAAAAATCCCAAAAATTAACCCCTAACTAATTCAAGAGTCTGGAATTCAACGGCAATGTCGAATTTCGATTTCAGCCAGTATTTAATTTTCTTATTTTTCACGATATTTAAATATATTAAAACATTCGGAGAAAATCTGACGACTTCCAAATACTTCCAAACATCACCCCTAACTAATTTGGGGGTGACTAGCGCAACGGCAAAATTGAATTTTAATTTTAAAGTCAAATTAAATATCTCAATTTTCTAATTAATTAAATATTATTAAATATTTCAAATATTTGATTGAGCTCTAAATCATTCCAAAATTTTAGGGTTTGGTTCTAATAATCAGATAAACTTAATAGAATGATAATTAGGATGCGATCAATCTAAGATTAGGCTAAATAACAACCTATGGTTGTTACAGCTGTATCTCTCCCCTGATGGAGACCGTAGAGATGAAGGTTAGGGTTTCAGAATTCTCTTTACATAGGTAATTTCACCTTGCTTACAATATATACAATTAAATTTAAAATAATGGCATTCCTGATGCACTCATAAGCACCAGTGATTGATCACTCTATCATTGAGATTTGTGATACCCTAAATCCCTAAGTTACGGCTGCTATAGCCTACAATTCAAGAAATAATATTGAGCTTCAATCGAATAGTCATGACATAAGGTCATGAAATGTATTGAAGATAAATTGAAATGAGATTGATGAAAGAAAGGGTACCTTCCATGATAGGCTCGGCAATCGCCATTAGCTTCAACTACTTCCTCCCAAAACTCAAACTTCTCGTCAATTTTGTTGCAGACAATTGCAAAGCTCCAAGATAAGGAATGAGTGCTCTGGAGTTAAGAGAGGGTGTGCATGTGATGGTAGGGGAATCGAGTTTGAGAATTTCCATAAAATAATTCATACTTTGAAAATATATATTCATGAAAGTAAAGAAAATAAAATATATAAATGTCCATATTTACATTTAAAACTATTCATACGAATTACACAGTTTATAATTATTACAAAATAAGTTTGAATTTTTAAAATATCTTCATTATGCTCACTTCTCAAGACTTTATCTTTAACTTTAATGCAAGAATATCTCTTTAAAGCTCAATTATGAAAACCTGAAATATTATCAATAGTTACCAGTCAGGTAGGAGTATAAGAATTACATTCGAGCATCCTATAATAGGTATAAATCAATGTAAAAGTGATATAAGGAAATTTTTACATCACAAGTGAGAAAGTAAAATATTTGCCAAATGAAATTAACTTTTGGTTTGCATATTAGCCTTGAAATTCAGTATATAAGAAAAGCATGAAATATATTTTATCATAACTATTTGTAACATAAAGTTGAGTTCGTAAACCCCTAAGCTCAAGTGGGTAAACCCATATGCATAACCTTTAGGAAGCTTTCTCGCTACCCGTCGGTAGCTTATTCAAAATTTATAAATGATGGTATGTCTTTCCTCTGGATTTACCCACTTCCTAAAAAGGGCTAAACCCCTCCATATGACTCCTAGGGTCTGCAAGCAGGCCCAATTTGTATAAGTTCTCAGTATTGCTTTCCATCCTCCAAAAACAAATACCACAATAATATAATATATTTCATCTTTTTTTTACATGCCTTATGATAATTTTTGCAAATTAATAAATGGTAAGCATATTAGAATACATAAGCATGGTTCTAATAAAAATGGATCAAAGTATATATGCTAAAATAAAATTTATAAGCAAATCTATGTACCTAAGTGATTTGACACAACCAAATCAATTCCTTTGATTTGCCAAATAATGATTTAATTCATTAATTTAAATAATTTATCATTTAACATGATTTATTATTTATTAATATAACCTTATATTTATAAGCATTAAATTCAGAAATTTAGATTTTTTAAATAAGAAAATGATCTAAATATTTTTAAATTAATTTTGAATCATTAAGTTACTAATTTAAAAGATAAAGAATTGAATTAAATTATTAAAATTTACTTAATTTAATATTTGCCCAAAATGACCAAAATGCCCCTCTTAAAGGGGTCCAAAAAGTGATTTTAAGAATTAGGGTTCTAAATTAAATTTTGTTAATACCAAATATTTTCTTACAATCTAATATGAAGATCAACACTAAAAATACTCAATTTGGCTAAGTTTAAAGGCTAAATAGCTTAATTTTGGATTTAAGCTCATTAATGGGTGATTAGTGAGTGCTTAGTAAAATTAATTTTTTAAAAAAAATATTTTGAATGTGTAAATGTATTCTCCTCTATTTTGTGAGTCATTAGAAACTTAAATTTTAAATTTTAGATAATTAATGAGTCTAATATTCAATAATTTATTTTTAGAGCAATTAGGCTAAATTAAGAAATCTAAGGACAGAAACTAAAATTTTCTTGTATATTAGTATTCCTTGTATTTGCTGATCAAAATGACTTACTGGATCACTATATTTGCATGTAATTTAAATAAGTTATGATATTATCAATATTTGAGGTTAAGTGGTTAATTAGGCAAAAAAGTGATTAGTGAAACTAATCACCAAATAGAAAAACTAATTGAATAACTTTAAACATAACATAAGATGTGAACAAATTTAAACATTAATTTAAATAAAAATTTGAACATACAATATTAATTCTTATGAAAGCAAATCTAAAGTTTTCAAATACATATATTTTCATCCTAATATAAGATATTATTCTACAAATTTTATATAAATGTGATGATAAATCTAAACATTAATTTAACAAAATTTGAACATACGATATTCATTCTTATGGAAGCAAATCTAAAATTTCCAAATACAAATATTTTCATCCTAATATAAGATGTTATTTTTCATATTTTTATTCAATATGAAAATAATTATAAACATTAATTTAAGTATGAACTTGAACATGTGAAACTCATAATTATGTAGGATATGCTTTTGCAAATGAATTTAAATCTAAACATTAATTTAAGTAATAACTTGAACATATTATATATATACAATCATCCTAATTATTAGCATGAACATAAATATTTAAGAAAAACTCCTTATTTCCCTTAAATTTAGACATAATTTACAATTTTCTTATAATATATGATTGATTTATTTCTACTTTATAAAATGATTTAAATTAAATCTAAGTCATGACCCATGACTTAAAGCTTAATTTAATCTTAGTACAAAATATAGAGAGGGGTATTTTTGCAATTTATTTGCTCACCTTGAGACTAAAGAGAGAATGGAGGATGATGATGATTTGCTAGAGTTCCTATCACCTTGATGGGAACTTAAAATCCTCTTAATGCTTCTTTAGTCTTTGAGAAGGTGTAGGATGAAGTGTCGTAGCTTGAATAAGAAGTATGAGAGAAAGAGATGGAGAGGGATTTGAGTGCTTGCTGAAGTTAATAATGGAGCCTTAAGGGGATAAGAAAGTGTTTAGCTGTGGCACCCCGCCCCTTAATCCACAATCATTAGATTGAGGGGTGGTGTGTCACTTTAGCAAATACCCCACTTAAGATTGGATTAGGTATAGACCCTAAACCACTAGTAAGGAAGAGATGAGCCACTGCATATATGCAATATACTCAGTCACTAAGCAAATACAAAATCAGAGTACAGGAGTAAAGTAAAACAAACATACATCCAATTCGCCATAATAAATAGGAAAAGTGCAACATACAGCTCAGAATATAAAGTACAGTAAGGAAAAACACAGTCAAAGGTACTTGTGTTATTACAACATTAAATAAATAATTTAACTAAAATAAAGGCAAAACTCTTGGCCTCGCAGGAAATAATAGACTAAACAACTTATGGTTGTCTCGGCTGCTGCTCCTCTTCAATATAAGGCTCCTCCTCTTCAGCACCCAGCACCTCAAACATATCTGAATCTGACATTATCGGTTTCACAATACCAGGGCCCCAGCTAATAAAAGAAAAATCTTATTAGACAATTGTCTAAGTACATTTTAAATTGAATATTTTTCATAAATTATTAATGTCACCATTTAAACAAAACCAAAATATATCTAGCATAGGAGCAGTAAGCACACAAGGAGCAGGATAAGCTATAAATACAACATTTATAACTAGACAAGATTTGAGGCAAAAAGACATACCTCAAGGCTAACTAAGCAAAGATAGGCATACATGTATAATACAGTAAGTAAAAGTACTGAAAGAAAAATCTAACTCTAATCATGCTGATGATCGTTTGACATATGCTAGTTTAAAATAGTAAATTTGAAAATGGTACATATAGTAAGCAACAAAATTTAGCATCCTATAAGTATGTATAAGTAAGCAGGTAAGTAAAGTACAGCTGACTGAAATAGCATGCATCATTAAAACAATAAGCAGTAAATTGAAACATAAATGAGTATGTACAACTGCCATATCAGAAAATTAGCTAATCGGGCCCAGACATAAATTCTCAAATCCTTTCTGGGCTATGGTAGATAGAATAGAACAATAGGACTAAAGAGGCAATAAATACAAATGCCAAATAATTTATTTATTTTACTTTTACTTCTGTGGACACGTCCAAAAGTAGCTAAGGAGTAAAGCACATTTACAAGACTATACAAGTTCCAAGCCTAGCACACACTCCTCAATGAGTAATGTTAAGCATCTTTATTACTCCTTACCCTATCCATTAGAGTAAATATGCACCAGAACCTACCAAAATATAACTAAATCCAAGTTAACTATTGTCCTAATTATTCTAAGTTTTCATTTTATGCACAAATTTTTCTTACATGACATGTTCAAGGAAATAAACTCAATTACAAGGAATGTGTAGCACAAATAATCATGTGGTAAGCAAGGGACTCTTCTACATATGGTGAAACAATTATTGTCTAATTAAACTATTCTAACTATTCTAACAATTCTAAGCCACAAAAGTTTAGAATCTCCATCTCTTACTATCGAGTGTAATTTAGAAATATGGCCTTATAAGTTAAAAGCAATTATAACTGATTAGGTTCTAATTTAGTTCAATCAAAATTGATTATAAGTTAAATAATAAATCATTATGACCTAATTATTGAATGTAGATGTTCTATACTAAGATTTGATCTTGACCAACTAATCTAGGGATTATGAATTTAACACCATGAGTTGGAGTTTGAACGCATAATCCAAAGGGTAAAAATGAAGGATCTAAGGTTTTTGAATTCTAAAGTGAACTAATGATTGAGGCAAATCCTATTAAGCAAATTTAAGCTTAATAAGATGATTCTTCTGATCTAAATTTAGAGTTAAAAGATAAAATAATCAAAATGAAATTATGAAAATCTAGAAACTAATTAAATCAAGGATTCATTCATTGAATAACCCCATTATTCAATGAATGAAATCTAACCTGATATCTATCTTTATTCCTAAGAAATAGATCCTAAGGTGAAGTGAAGATTCATAAGATAAGACTTAGAGAAATTCTAAGAGCTGATTAAATTTATTTATACTTGCTATTTGAATTTAATCAGGGAAGGTTAAGGGTGCATTTTAGCTAAGGAACATTTTTCTTACTTAGAGATTTTTAAGCTTTATGGGGGACTTTTAGCCAAGTATTCAAATTATAAAATTTATGACTTAAATTGAGCATAAATCAGTTTTATTTCTGATTTGAATGATATTTTTGGGGTTAAGGACACTTAACCTAAATTTTAGGCAAAATGACTATTTTTCCCCGACCTAAGGGTCCAAAAAGCTAATTTTGATTTAAGGCTCCAATTTGGAATTTCTTATTTCCAAATGATTTCTTACTGTCTAATATGAAGATAGACAATGAGTACACTCATTTTGGATAAAAAAAATAGGTCATATAGGTATAAACTAGGGTTTTTGACCTAAGGGGCAATTTAGTAAATTACACATAATGGAATCTAAATCTTTATGCAGTTTATGTTGGTTGATGTTCAAAAATTCCATAGTGTCTAAGAACACTAAATTATGAGGCCTATTGGATTAGTTATGGCCATTTTAATTTTAAGGGCAATTATGGAATTTTCTAAGGTTAAGAGGGGTCAAAAAACTAACTTTTCTATTTGGTGTCCAAATTCAGCAAACTCAGTGGCTATAACTTCCATATATCATACTTAGTACTTTAACTAGAAGTAGACCTAAATTGACCTTAATTGGTTAAGTTATAACCTAACTAGGGTTAGAAGTATTTTGGTAAACTTAAGATTTCTATGATTCAAAACCTAAATATTATTTCAGTTTACTGTTAGTACTGAAATTCCAGGCTAGCTAGCACTTTGCATTTTTTATTTTGGAACTTAATTGACTCGGGGATATGGCTAAATCAAAATCTATGATTTTAGGGGTAATTAGGAGAGGTCCTAAAAGTCATTAAGCAAGCTAAGTACCCAATGGCAAAACTAATACTATCAGAGGATTCTAATATTCTCCTAATTACTTTAAGACTCATATTGGTTAGGTTTTGGTCACTAAGTACAAAGTTACAAGTGAGGGGATATCCTAAAATATCACTATGTTATCTAAGCATCCTATGGGAAAATTAATACTACCACTCCTCTCATTTTTCTGAATAAAATGAGATATAACTTGAGTATATTTGGATTTATGGTTTAGGAGTTATGAGGAATTTCATTTTCTAGATTTAATTTAATTAATACATGCAGTTTAAATGAAATTAACTTTACTAAATAAATAATTATATATTTACATAACTTTTATTTATTAAATCTAATTAAATTTAACTATAAGCAATGATTATAGGACATAAGTGGGCCCCATCAGCACACGGCGTCGAGCAGCAGCCAGACACGTGGCACGGTGGGCCCTGCTTGCCTCAACTTGAGGAGACAGCAGCGAGTCCCACTAGATGTGCGGCACATGAAGACAGGCCGCGGAATACGCGCGGGCCCCTCTGCTGGCTCAGACTAGACCACACTGACGCGGTCATCCAGGTGCAGGCCACGCATCATGCATCGACACGCGAGCAACGCATAGCGAGCCCCACGCTTTCTACGCAGCAGCACTAGATGCGTGACACACATGAAGGCGGGCTCCATGACTCAGGCTATGCGATCCCGGATGTAGGCCCAGATAGACCTAGGTCGGGCTCAGGTTGATCCAGCCCAGCCCAAGCCCTTTCATCGTCAACCCGGCTGGCCGATGCTATGGCATCACTTCTCACGGTCATCCCAGTGGCGACAGACCTCAGACTACACGGCACTAGCTAGGACTCGACCAGACCTACCAAATGGCGACCGAAGCAGCTCCGGAGATGGACCAGATCGACGACACAAGCGAACCCTAGATCTACGTTTTCGCGAGTTTGGCATAACGGTTTTAACAGTGGATGGCAGATTGAATTAGGTTTATTAGACACCTCTAATAAACAATCAAACCCAATGATTCTTTGATCTTAAGAGTGGAATAAGCTTTCAAAAGCAAAATGAATGGAATGCATGAAGGAAGGTGGGTTATCGAAGGTACCTGGTTTCGATGGTCTGGAAGCTAGGGTTCGTATGAGGATGATTTTGATCCAATTTGTGCAAACGGTGAGTCCTACGCATGGGATGAGGTCTTAAGGACAACTAGAGAAAGGTTGCGAGGCCGAGGCTATGTGGGTTGGGTGGCACGTGCGGCGGGGCGCCGCATGGAGACTCGACTGAAGGCACGAGAAAGACAAAGCCAGAGAGCGTTCGATCAGTCTCGATCAGACGGCTCGGATCGCACGATCCGATCAGACGGAGGAAGGGATGGTGTCACGTGGAGTAGACAACGCAGACGGGTTTTTGACGGTGCCGTTAGGGAATTAAAATATTAAATAAATTCAATTAATTTTCTATTTAAAATTAAATAATTAATTAAATTTAGAAAAATTCCAATATTTACCCCTAGCTAATTGAGGGGTGAGGAACATAATGGCAAGGTCAGATTTTCATTTTGACAAGTATTTTAATTTCCTAATTTTTGGGTATTTAAATATTATTAAAATATTCGACAACTTCTGATTACCTACAAAATATCACCTCTAGCTATTTTGGGGGCAATGAGCACAATGGCAAAGTTCAATTTTTGATTTGAGGTTAATTTAGATAAGTCAATTTCCAGGGTTTCTAGATTTTCCAAAATCAGGATTAGATCCATTTGACTTCTGATTTGGACTAGGTCTTGGTGGTGAACTCCTAATGACCTAATTAGAACTTAAGACCAAAAACTAGGACCCTGGTTAATCTTAATTAACTTGGGAAACAATTTGGGTTATTACATCAGCCCTCTTTATGATTAAGTGGATTTCAAGGGTAAGCATTTGGATAGATTCAATATAGAGTATTTGATCTTGAAGAGCTTAAATGGTTAAGATTGGATGTCATCTAATGAAGAAAATATCTATTATTATATGAATAACATATTCCTATAGAAAGAATTAAGATGAAATTATTTGTGAAATTTTTATTTAATTTGCCCAAAAGTGTTAAAAATGAAAGTTTAATCATCCCTAAAATTATATAAAAATTTGCTAAAATTTCAAATTGAGGTGCCATTAGATAGGTCTTGATGAGAGAATTCCATAGACACCAAAATTGCCCAATTTGGATAAGTGGTTAAGCAGAAATTTGCATTTGAAATTTCAAGTTTTTTCTTATTTTTAACTAACCCATCTGTTAATGGCGATTGCTTTCACTGCGAACAGCATCAGGCGCAGATTCAATCTATGCGGTCCGCTTGAGTGGCAGATGACGGCAGCCGTAGGATCTACCGCTAAGATAGACGGCGTCATTGACGCGCGCCGTCAACATGTCGTTAACACCGTTAATTCCATCAACGTGCCATTAATTTGGAAATTTTACCTAGTAAAGTCTAAAAATTTAGTTAGTCTATTGTTGTCTACTGTCTAAGGGTTCCATAGAGCCTAAGAATGCTAAATTCTAATGTCAATTGGTTAAGTTACAACAAAAACCATTCTAGGATCTAAAAGTGAAATTTTAGGATTTAAAACATACCCTTTAGGATAAGTGGTTGATTTCCATATTCAAAATCACTTTCAAATTCACCCAATGCTTGCTTTTAGTATATTTTGGCCTCATTAGTGTCATAGATTCATTAAAATGCAAAAAATGTGAAGCTTATGCCATTCCGGATAGTTCTGGGCAATTTCGGACAATTCTGGGCGCTATGGCACCTCCTGGCCAAGAGCCAAGCGCTACGGTATGCTGTGGCGCTCTATGGTGCGCTACAAAAAATTTTGGCACATTAGCGCATAGCAGCACTTTCAGGCACTACAGCGCCAGATTTCTCAAGAGCTGGGTGCTACGGTGCGTTGTAGCACTTTCTGGCCAAAAGCCAAGTGCTACGGTGCGTTGTGGCACGCTATGGTGCACTACGGTAGATTTTGGCACTGTGGCGTGTTGCAGTGCTTTCAGAAGCTCTGGCGCCAGAGTTCTCAAGATTTAAATGCTATGGTGCACTGTAGCACTTTCTTGCTGAAAGTTAGGCGCTGCGGCGCATTGCGGTAGATTTAATACGAGATGCGTGTCATTATGGTGCTCTGTAGCGGTCCCTAGCTGAGAGCCAGATGCTACAGTGCGCTGTGGTGGATTTAATTCGAGTCACGGGTCTCTATGGCGCGCTGTAGCGGTGCCTGGCCAAGAGTCAGGCTAAAGGTCTTTTCAAAGCCTTTCCATTGATACCAAAATCAACATGAAACAATCATATTAATAATGCAAACAATGAGGTTAAAGGTCTAGGTATACAAAAATCATATTTGCATAATAAATTTTCTTCTCTAAGACTTACTATCTTAATGAGCTCTAATGATCTCTACATCTCAAACACAGGTTCTTATTAGCATGTAAAGTAAATATAGTAATCATTTGATAAAGAGAAGAGGTACCAAAGAGGTACCTTGGCCTTGAAATGAATGGAGGAAGAGGACTCTGATTTCTGCGGGAACTTGGGAGCTTGAGAGCTTAAGGGGAGAAGCTTCTTCTTCTTCTTCAACTACTAGCAAGAGGAGAAAAAGGCTTAGGGTTCTTCTTTATATTAAGAATCATCTTGGAAGGGAATGAGCGTGGGAAGAGGAGAAGAGTTTCAGCTGAGCAAATGGAGAGTGAGGAGGGATTTTCAGCAATTGAAGGAAGGAGGGTTGAACGTCCATCTTAAAGGAGGATGGGACATGACTCCATCAACGGGCCTTCCCATCAGCATGGAGGGGAAGGAGAGGGGCAGAAGCCCCTTTGCAGGGTATGGGGAGGAAGGCACTGGGAAGGAGGGAAAAGGTAGAGTGGAAGAAAATAGGAAAATGAATAATGGAGATTTAATAAATTTAAACATAATTTATTCAATTAATTAATGCTTTTAAGCATCAGATTTTATAAATGTGCTCTGAAAAATTTCAAAAATTCACCCATAGCTAATTCGAGGGTAAGGACTTCAACGACGAAGTTGGATTTCAATTTTGACGAATATTTAATTTCAATCTAATAAATTAAAATAATTATTGATTAATTAATATCCCTAACGGCTCTGTTAGAGGAACCGCCAGCGCCGTCCGAAATAGCCAACGATGTGAGTTTCGCCGTTAATCGCAGATCGGATACATCGGACCGTTCAAACAAACGGTCCAGATTTCTCCCCCATCACGCGTGTGCCCTAGCTCGCCGCGTAGAGCGCGACGTGAGGAAGCCGCCCTGACTGGCCAACCCAAACCCATCCACGACCTTGGCTAGTCCGTCGGGAGGGTTATTTGACCTTTGCTAGACATTGGCCACCTCTGTTCGCTCGATCGAAACCTGGACCCTCCCCGAGCCTTCTACCTTCCATCAATCCATACCTTCAGGTATCTCCTTCTTCTTCTTTTATCTTCCTTAAGCATTAATTATCACTTATTACATGTAATGTTTAGGTGTGATCGATCGAACCCTTGATCGATCGCACCGATTAACCTAAAACTGCGATCGGCGTTTCTTTGGGAAGACGAAACGACGGTCCACTGAGCCGGGTCAATCAGGTCGAGTCGACCCGAGCATGTCGGACCGACACGTGTCGTGTCCTAGGTGTTCGGGCCGCTGTCGCCTCGACTGCGTGCACGGAACCCGCTGCCCGACCAGATCCATTGTGTTTGGGTCCGCAGGTCGCATGTGTGCGTCATCACGCAGTGACATCTGCCGCGTCTGGTGGGCCCCGCATGTACTCGCGTCAGCGGGTGGGTCCCTCTCTCGTGGCTCGCACGAATCAGGGGATGCCACGTGGCATCCAGTGGGTCCGCTGCATCATTAACCTGCAGAAGATTAAATTATTTATATTATAATATATATATTATAATGATTACTATTATATATAAATATATATACAATTAATCAGTTAGCTTACAGTTAATATTTGTAACAACCCAAACTCTTAACACCAAGGAATTGTCCGCTTTGGCCTGAAAGGCCTCACGATTTTGCTCTCAGAAGATTAACTTCCCAGCATGTCACCCATCCTGGGAGTGCTCCCACATGAGCACGCTTAATTTTAGAGTTCTTATCTAGAACTCCACCATTATCTGGAAAGGAATCTCGATGTTTTAAGAGTTTCAATTATTACTACTTAAGTGGGTCTTCACAATCTCCCCAACTTAAGTAACTGACATTCTCGTCAGTATCCACACACAGATCTAAGAATCATCCATCGGTAGATAGGACTAGGTGACCCCTACAGGCTCAAGAGGTACCCACAACCAAGTAGCACCTTAACCATCAAGGGTTCAAGAGGCTGCTCACATGAAGTGGTACTTTACCCTGTATGGCACTTAGCTCCTATCTGACAGCCTATGGCATGCTCTGATACCATTTGTAATAGCCCAAACTCTTAACACCAAAGTATTATCCGCTTTGGCCTGAAATGCCTCATAGTTTTGCCCTCAGAATATATTATTTATATTATAATATATATATTATAATGATTACTATTATATATAAATATATATACAATTAATCAGTTAGCTTACAGTTAATATTTGTAACAACCCAAACTCTTAATACCAAGGAATTGTCTACTTTGGCCTGAAAGGCCTCATGGTTTTGCTCTCAGAAGATAACTTCCCAGCAGGTCACCCATCCTGAGAGTGCTCCCACCTGAGCACGCTTAATTTTTGAGTTCTTATCTAGAACTCCACCATTATCTGAAAAGGCATCTCGATATTTTAAGAGTTTCAATTATTACTACTTAAGTGGGTCTTCACAATCTCCCCAACTTAAGTAATTGACATTCTCGTCAGTATCCACACACAGATCCAAGAATCATCCATCGGTAGATAGGACTAGGTGACCCCTACAGGCTCAAGAGGTACCCACAACCAAGTAGCACCTTAACCATCAAGGGTTCAAGAGGCTGCTCACATGAAGTGGTACTTTACCCTGTATGGCACTTAGCTCCTATCTGACACCCTATGGCGTGCTCTGATATCATTTGTAACAGCCCAACTCTTAACACCAAAGTATTATCCACTTTGGCCTGAAAGGCCTCATAGTTTTGCCCTCAGAAGATAACTTCCTAGCAGGTCACCCATCCTGGGAGTGCTCCCACCTGAGCACGCTTAACTTTGGAGTTCTTATCTAGAACTCCACATTATCTGAAAAGGCGTCTCGATGTTTTAAGAGTTTCACTTATTACTACTTAAGTGGGTTTTCACAATATTACTTAGATTAGTATTAGTTAAGTATTAGGATCTATTATGTTATAATTAGGATATATTAAGAGTTTGTTAATTAGTGCTAATTAGTTAATTAGACAATTTATAGTTAATATTAATTAAATTAATATCAATTAAGTAGAATTATTTAATCTATTAAATTATAATAATAACTAAATTATCTTATAATTAATTAATATTAAGTAAGTTGATTTACCTATTAATTAATTCTAAATAGATTAATATTAATTTAAATAAATTAAATTAAAATTAGAATCTGTTAATTAATAATTAATATTAATTAACTAGTAAATTAATTAATTCGATTAGGCATATGATTAGAATATGTTAATGTTAACTTAATGGAAATGATTTAAGTAAATCAAGTTATTAAATAGATAATTAAATTCTATCAATTAAAAGAAAATTTGATTAAGTAAATAAATCAAATTATTAAATAATTAAGAATATCAATTCATTTTTATAAGGCAAATATGTATTAATTAATTAAAATTAAATAAAACTTAAAAGTTTAATAACTTTTTGAAGAATGATCCAAACATAATCAACATAGATCTCATTTTACTCAGAAAAATAAAAGGGCTCAAATGACGTAATATAAAAAATTAATTTTGGGTACGCATAACGAAGTAGCATTTTAGGACCTATTTAAGACCCGTAACTTTTGACCTAGTTATCCAAACATATTCAATATGGGTCTTAAAATACTTAGGAGAATGGCCCCATCACTATAGTAGTATTAGTTTTCCTATTTGGGCATTAAGACAAAGAGTCAACCCTAGATCTCATAGTTGACTTTAGAGAAAATATACCAAAATGCCCTTATAATTCAAACGACCATAACTTGATCAATTCAACTCCAAATTCAGAAATTCAAAGTACCAACAAGCTTAGAATTTTAATGTCATCAATAAAATTTAGGATCTGAACCCTAGAAAGTTAGAAAATGACCAAAATACCCCTAACCTTAGTTAAGTCATAACTTGACCATTTGCGGTCCAAATTGGGTTTGCTCCCTATCAACATATTCAGTATATTATAGGGAAGCTATAGATAGTGAGTTTGCTGAAATTGGACTTCAAACAGAAAAGTTCGATTTTTGTCACCCTTTGACCGACAAATTACCAAATTGCTCCTCAAAAATTAAAACGTCCATAACTTAACTGTTTGAACTCAGAATTCAGTGTTCTTGGATTCTATGGAATTCTTGAATAGTCACCAACTATAAACTGCATAAAAATTTTGATTTCACTAGAGCAAAAATAACTGAATTGTCCTCAGGATAAAAACCTTAATTTCAACCTGTAAGATCCATTTCTTGTCCAAATTGGATGTATTTACTGTCTATCTTCAAGTTAGACAGTAAGGAATCATTTAGAACTAAGAAACTTTAATTTTGACCCTTAAATCAAAACTTGACTTTTTAGACACTTGAGTATGGGCAAAATAGTCATTTTGCCTAAAATTTAGGATAAGTACCCATAACCTTTAATTAGTCTTTTAAAATGTTAAAACCAACATTACAACTATATTAAAATCATGTAAGTGAGAAAAATCAGTATTTAGGTCAATTCATCAGATACTTGAAAATCCTTCTAAGTCCTTTCTTGAGATCTTTATACCTCACTTAAGGATCATTATTGAGACTAGGACTAGATCATAAGTTAGAGTTCATTTATTAGGTAAATGGGTTACTCAATGGATGAAACCTTTGTTTTATTAGTTTATAGAATTTTTCAATTTATTTTTGATTTATTTTGTCTTTTAACCATAAGATTTATGATATGAGATTCATCCTTTTAAGTTTGATTACTTAATAGGATTGTCCTTAATTTGTAAATCACTTTTAGAATAACACCTAAAACTTAGGCCTTATCCTTCTTGGATTATGTGATTAAACCCAATCTCGGGGTATTTAATCTATAGTTTGGTAGTTTTAATTAGAGCTTAGTATAGAACGTCTAAAATCATTAATTAGGTCGTGATAATTTATTATTTAACTTTTATAATCGACTTGATTTAAGCATATTAGGACCTAGCTAGTCCTAATATTTTGTAACTCATATGGATGAGTTTCTAAGTTAAACTCAATAGTAGTAAAATGGTGATCCTGAACTTGTGTAACTTGAAATAGTTAGAATGGATAATTAAAAAATAAATAATATTACCATATTAGTAGAGTCCCTTGCTAATTTTTGATATTTGTGCTACGCATTCCTTGTATATTGAGCTTACTTCATTGGACATATCATATAAGAGAACTTTGTGTATTAAATAAAAACTTATAATAATTAGAATAATAGTTACCTTTGAGTTCAGTTTCTGGGTGGATTCTGGTGCACATTTACCCTAATGGACAGGGGTAAGGAATAATAAGGAGGTTTAACATTACTTATTGAGGAGTGTGTGTTAAGCTTGGAACTCGTATAGTCTTGTAGACATGCTTGACTTCTCAGAAAGGATATATATATATATATATATATATATATATATATATATATATATATATGTATGTATATATATAGGCTACATTGATGGATAGATATATATATGGGCCAAATTGGCCAATTCTTCTGATATAATAATTAGTACACAGATATTCAGATTCATGTACAGTTTTGATACTTGGCTTAATTTTCAATATTTTTTATTCAGTCAGCTATTCCTTTGTTCAGCTTATATATATTATGATGTTAGAATTTTCTTGCTATTATATGTATCATTGCTGAGTTAAGTTATTTAATCTGCATATTTCTTTTGATCGCCAGCATATTTAGGATGTAGTATTTTCTTTCAGCACTTGTGTAGTTATTTATATATGCCTACCCTGTTTAGCTTATATTTGAGGTAAGTCTTGGCCTCCTTTTTGCTTGAGTTATAAATGTTGTTTATAGCTTTCCCATTTTCTATTTGTATTGCTAGTCGCTCCTATTTTTGATGTTTTGTTGCTTAGAAAATGTAAAATGGTGATATTATAAAACACACAAAAATTCATCAGCCTAAAATATACTTAGACAATTATCTAACACAAGATTTTCTCTTGTCTTGGCTGGGGCCCTACATTGTGAAACTGACAATGTCAAGTATTAAGCAGCTTGAGGATCTTGTACCTGAGGAGGAGCCTTACTTAGAGGAGGGGTAGCAGCTTGGACCAAGGGACATTTAGTTACTTAGTTTTATATATATGAGGATGAGTGTATTTTCACTTTCATTCTTAAACTTTAAGTTGTTGTAATAATACAGGTACCTATGATTGTGTGTTTGGATTGCTATATGCTATTTATTCTGAGTCATATTTTATTTTACTTGTACTGTGATACTTGGATGTTTCTCATTTTTTATTAGATTTCGCACTCTGTATATTTTACTTAGATAGTGACTGTTATTTGATTCTGTGCTTACTTCTTCTCTTATTAGGTGGATTGTGGATTTCATCCTAATCCAATGATAAGTGAAGGGTTAGCCAGAGTGACCCGCCACGCCTTAGCTTAATCTTGTGGATTAAGGGGTGGGGTGCCACAGTTGATATCAGAGAATTCCATAAGGTGTCAGATTAGAATTTGTATTCTCATCTACCTAATAAAAGATTCTTCTGCCAGTTCAGTCATTATGTCAGAAAACATTGAAGTCACATCCAAGACACCACAATATCAACTCAGAATAAGAAGTCTAATAATCAAAATACATAATCAACTATATAGAATAGAACCCTAAAATTTAACTGCACAACCTATCTATTTCAATTGACGTACTTAGATATACCAGGATGACGGTTGAGAGACATCACCGACAATTTGAAGAGGTTGGGAGAGCATTTCCCAATTCCATCGATGACACGAGGTGTACATAGAAGGAGTATCAGACCCTAAAACTTGGATGTTGAATCAACTACTCCAACAAAGCGTATTCAGAGGATATGACCTCTCCGCCTTAGCCAAGAGATTGCTAAGAATGATAGATACCGTGCTTGAAACTATGAACATTCCAGATAACGTTAAGATTGCTCTCATGACACGCCACCTACAGGACAGAGCCAAGGACTGGTGGAGCGTCACACTTCGAGCACTTACTCATCAACATGAAGGAATGCGAATCAACAGCACCTATGAAGACTTTCGCCGCACATTTACTGCCCGATACATCGAATAGATATTTTAGCTTTTATTCATATGTTATATGTACTACCTCATGCATCCTTGTAACCTAAATTTTGAATTAAATTAAAAATTATATGTCGCTTAATATGGATATCTAGGAATATTACTGTGCGAGCTGACAGGATACGGCCTCTTCACCCACTTTAAAGATAGGTGAAAGTTTGATGTGTACTTGGCAATGAAATATGGGAGAGAAGTCCAAGGGGTCTCCCTAGCAGGAGCCAGCATACTGGAAAGGATGTTGGAAGATGCGGTGTACCGGGGGCTGGACTTCCCCATCATAGCCAAGGAGTGGTTACCAAGGGTGACCAAAGTCTTCTATGAGCTGGAATGCCCAGATTGTGTCCGACTCGACATCATTGAAATCCTCCTCCAAGACTACTCGGAGGAGTGGTGGGCTTGTGAAGTATGGGTGTTTGAACGGAGATTTGCCCACCGCCACCGAGAGATAACCTACGTAGACTTTTCCCGAGCTTTCACGAGAAAATACATAGGATAGATTCTATGTTTTTTCTAATAGCTGTCTTTCCTTCCTTATGCTATAACTACTCCTTCCAATGATGTATCATTCATCTTTTAATTAATAAAAAGAGAAGAGCTGTTATAATCTCCTATTTCTGAAATGCTGAAAGTATGCTATTTTGATTCAGATTCTAGCAAATCCACCATGAACCCAGGCCAGAGCCCCTCACCTGCTCCCTCTAGCTCCTCGTCCAGCGAGGTGAGCGCCTTGCTAGAGGTAGTGAAGATGATGGTGGAAGCCCATCAACAGTAAGCAAAGAAAAGCCAAAAGTAGGCCAGGAAGGTCGTGAAAGCACAAACAAAACAAGTCGAGCGAATGGAGCAGCTTCTGGTGGCCCAAATAAACTAGAACCGAGCAACAACGGGAGCTACCCCAACACCACTGAACCCGCATCAACATCAGTCCACAAAAGGGATGCTACACAGCTTCCTCAGATTAAGACCCCCCACTTTCGATGGGACTCTCTCAGCAGTTGACACGGCCACCTGGATAAAAATGGTGGAAAAGAACTTAATAAGCATACAGTGCTCCGAGTCAGAGGTGGTCCGTCTTGCTACCCACCTCCTCCAAGGTGAAGCTGAATACTGGTGGGACACCACCCGTAGCACAACATTCGTTGAGATACCACTAGCGGTAATAACGTGGGATGAATTCATCGAGGTATTTTAGGCTCAATTCATTCCCCCCTCCACCAAACATCGATTAGGGGAAATGTTTCTAAAACTGCAGCAGGATGATCGATCTGTATCAGCATACAAGGCAGAATTTCATCGCCTTGCTAGATATTCCACAAGATTAATTCCTACGGAGTCAGACCGCTATTACCGGTTTTAGGATAGCTTACTACCTTCTATCAGAAGTCAAGTAATTCCCCTACGCATAACTGATTTCTCGGAGTTACTTGAAACAGCTAAAGTAGTAGAGCAAGATCAAGCCAGGGAAGGACCCAGGAGAAGTATCAGGGTCCACATCATTCCAACAAAACACTCCCAAATGAGCCAGAGTGTACCAGATCAAGGCTGAAACTCCAGCTATTGATCCATTTAATGGTTGCACCAGACCACACCCATATGGTTGGTGCTACCACGGGGTTCATGTACGCTTTACCTGCGGATGGCCTGGCCATATATTCTATAACTGTACTGCCACGGACACAGTTGATCCAACTTTGTCACCTCCTGCTCCTTGATGTGAGGCACTTCCTACCTCTCACCCTAGCACCTCGAGGCCACCGTTCAAGCAGCCTTACAATAACATGCCTATCAGTTAGGCCCGCGTATACACTCTCACACCTACCGAGGCCACTGAGGACAACCATGTAGTGTCAGGTACACGCTTCTGAACCAATTTATCATTTCTTATTACTTGCTTAAATAGTAACTGGCAAACCACTTCATCCATAATTATGTACCATTTGCATAAATAATAAACCCTGTAATATTCTATTCGACACTGGAGCTAGCCACTCCTTCGTCTCTGAGAGCTGGACGAAGTCTCTCAATTTGACTGTACATCGCTTAGCAAAACCCCTAAGCGTAGGATTACCATCCGGAGCTCAATTGCAAGCCAATCAATTATGTAAGCTACAAGTCCCCTTCAGTGAAACAAAATACGAAGCCAAGTTAGTAGTACTGCCGATAGACAATTTCAATGTTATTTTAGGCATGAATTGGCTAAGCCAGCATGACGCCACCATTAACTGCCAAAAGAAGAAGATCACCCTAGGCAGTGGTAAATAAACTAAGTCGTTCGTAGGGAACTTTAGTACAAGAGCTTCACTAGTCAATGTTATTCAAGCCAAGAAACTAATAAACAAGGGTTGTAGTGCCTTCCTAGTAACGATACTAGGGGGAAAGAAAGAAGAAGTTCCCATATACCATAATTTAGTCGTTTGTATATTCACTGATGTTTTTCCCAAAGATCTACCCAGTCTTTCGCTAATACGAGAAGTAAAGTTCACAATCAATGTGATCCGAGGAACTCAACCTATCTCAAAGGCACCCTACAGAATGGCACCCAAGGAGTTGCAGTAACTAAATAAGCAACTGCATGAGTTACTGGAGAAAGGTCTTATCAGGCCAAGTTCATCCCCATGGGGAGCTCCAGTTCTGTTTGTGAAAAAGAAAGATGGATCAATGAGGATGTGTATTGACTACAAATAGCTAAACAAGGTGACCATTAAGAATAAGTATCCACTACCCCGCATTGACGATTTATTTGATCAATTGGCCGGGGCGAAAGTGTTATCAAAGATCGATCTGCGATCTGGATACCACCAACTGCAAGTGAAGGAGTCCGACATTCCTAAGACCGCTTTCAGAACTCGATACTGTCACTATGAGTTCTTGGTAATGTCATTTGGATTGACCAACGCACCCTCTATCTTCATGGATTTGATGCAGCAGATCCTGAAACCCTATCTTGACAAATTTGTCATCGTGTTTATAGATGATATCTTTATATACTCTAAGACAAAGAAATAACATGAATGACATCTCCAAACTGTACTATAAAAGCTAAGGAGCCACCAATTGTTTGCCAAATACTCAAAATACGAGTTTTGGCCAGAGTCTGTCGCCTTCTTAGGCCACATTGTAGATGCGCAAGGGATCAGAGTGGATTAGAATAAAGTCAGTGCAATTCAAGAATAGGCTCAACCCAAGACAGTGACAGAGATCAGGAGTTTCTTGGGTCTGGCTTGGTATTATACAAAGTTTGTGAAGGGCTTCTCTCATATAGCCTCTCCACTCACCAAACTTACTCAGAAGGTGGTACCCTTCGAATGGTTGCCGGCAAGTGAAGAGGCATTCCAAGCACTTAAGGATGCATTTACTTCTGCCCCCGTATTAGTCCTCCCAAGAGAAGGGGTGAACTATCAGTTATACACAGACGCCTCTGGTATAGGCTTAGGTGTTGTATTGATGTAGGAAGGGAATATCATAGCATATGCTTCCCGTCAACTGAAGGTCCATGAAAGAAACTATGCCATACATGATATGGAGTTAGCTGTTGTAGTGTTTGCTTTGAAGATTTGGTGTCACTATCTGTATGGGGTTCAATGCTCAGTTTTCACAGATCATTAAAGCCTAAAATACATATTCACCTAGAGGGAGCTGAACTGTAGGCAAAGAAGATGGCTAGAACTGATCAGTGACTACGATTTGGATATATAGTATCATCCTGGGAAAGCAAATGTCGTAGCCGACACGCTAAGCCGTCATTCCACTCTTAATACTCTTGTCTCTACGAGTCCTCTGGAGGAAGAATTTCACAAACTAGATATCCAATTTATTTGTAGTGATCACGTGAGTACGATGCTCTCAATGATTAATGTGGAACCCACATTCCACAGAGATGTGTCCATTACTCAAACTAAAGATGATGAGTACCTAAACTTCAAGCAGACTATTGAGAGTGGTCGTCATACTGACCTTCGATTCCACAAGGGTGCTATCTATCAAGGGATCGCTTATGGATCCCTAAGTTCATGAACTGGGAGGTACTGATTGAAGGCCATAACTCTGGGTACCATATCCATCCCGAGAGCTCAAAGCTATATCAGGACCTGAAGCTGTCATTTTGGTGGCCAGGGATAAAATGGAGCATGGCAGATTTTGTGGCAAAGTGCCACGTGTGTTGCCTAGTAAAGGCAGAGCACCAGAAACTAGGCGGTCTACTACACCCATTAGAAATTTCAGAATGGAAGTGGTCAGACATATCCATGGATTTCATCATGGGATTACCTCGTGCAAGGTATGGAGCTGACATAATCTGGGTTATCGTAGATCGTCTCACTAAATCTGCGCACTTCCTTCCAGTTCGACAAACGGATTCAGTCGAGAAGCTTGCGAATATCTATATCAAGGAAATAGTTCGACTTCATGGTATCCCCAAAACTATTGTATCGGATAGAGATAGCCGATTCACCTCAAAATTCTGGTAGGCAGTCCATCAAGATCTAGGTACCACAATAGCGATGAGCACAGCCTTCCATCCTCAGACAGATGGTCAAACAGAAAGAGTAAATCAGGTTATGGAAGACTTGCTCTGCCTCTGTATACTAGAATTTGCAGGATCCTGTGAAGAACATATTCCCCTAGTAGAATTTGCATATAATAACAGCTTCCAGGTGAGTATTAAGATCGCCCTTATGAAGCCCTGTATGGTTTGGGCAAAAATGGGAGATGTGCAGCTGTATGGCTTCGAGTTGGAGGAAGAGACAAATAAAAAGGTGAAGCTCATACAGTAAAGAATCAGGACGGCCCAAGATAGGTAGAGCAAATATCACGACATCCAACGACGTCTCTTATAGTTTGAGGAAGGAGACTCTGTATATTTGAAGGTTAGCCCTATGAAGGCTGTATATCATTTTGGAATTATAGGCAAACTCAGCTCGAGGTATGTTGGACCATTCAGAGTCTTGAAGAGAATTGGAATGGCAGCTTATCAGTTTGAACTGCTAGTAGATTTTGATGTAGTACACAACGTATTCCACGTTTCATCCCTAAAAAGGAGCCTTAGAGATCTGTCTCACCTCGTGAAGTTCCTAGAAATTTAGATCCAGCCAGATCTGTCTTATGCTGAGGAGCCAATTCAAATCCTAGCTCGTGATCGCAAACAGCTCAGAAGTCGCGCTATTGACATGATCAAAGTCCAGTGAAAGAATCGTTCTTGAAATGAAGCCACTTGGGAGAAGGAATCTGATATGCGATCGAAATATCCTAGACTCTTCGAAAATCCAGGTAATTCCATTCCATGTGCTTATTCAAGTCATATTTAATTCTTGCCTTTAAATTCTACTTGAGTGATGTCGAGGACGACATCGTTCTTAAGTGGGGAAGTCTGTAACTATCCAAGTTATTACTTTAGTCAATTAGGACTAATCTTAGTCTTAACTCTAATCCTAAGTGCTAATTGAGTCATTATGAGTTAATCTCTAAGACCTAGTCCAAATCAGGAGTCAAATGGATCAAATCCTGATTTTTGGAAAATCCAAAAATCCTAAAATTTGACCTATTTAAATTGACCTCCGATCAAAAAATGAATTTCGCCATTGCGCTCATTGACCCAAATTTAGCAAGGGGTGAAGTTTTCGTGTCAATCGGAAGTCGTTGAAATTTTGACGAATATTTTAATAATATTTAAATACCCCGAAAATTGAGAAATTAAAATACTATTCGGATCAAAAATCCGACCTCACCGTTGCGTTCCTCACCCCTCAATTAGCTAGAGGTGAATATCTAGAATTTTTCTGATACCATTTAATTATTTTTAAAATTTAGAAAATAGATCTAATAAATTAAAATAATTATTGATTAATTAATATCCCTAACGGCTCCGTTAGAGGAACCGCCAGCGCCGTTCGAAATAGCCAACGGTGTGAGTTTGGCCGTTAATCGCAGATCGGGTCCATCATGCCCTAGCTCGTCGCGTGGAGCGCGACATGAGGAAGCCGCCCCGACTGGCCAACCCGAACCCATCCCCGACCTCGGCTAGTCCGCCAGGAGGGTTATTTGACCTCTGCTGGACATTGACCACCTCTGTTTGCTCGATCGAAGCCCGGACCCTCCCCGAGCCTTCTGCCTTCCATCAATCAATACCTTCAGGTACCTCCTTCTACTTCTTTTATCTTCCTTAAGCATTAATTATCGCTTATTGCATGTAATGTTTAGGTGTGATCGATCGAACCCTAGATCGATCGCACCGATTAACCTAAAACTGCGATCGGCATTTCTTCGGGAAGACGAAACGACGGTCCACTAAGCCGGGTCAATCGGGCCGGGTCGACCCGAGCGTGTCGGACCGACACGTGTCGTGTCCTGGGTGTTCGGGCCGCTGTCGCCTCGACTGCGTGCACAGGACCCCTGCCCGACCCGATCCATTGTGTTCAGGTCCACATGTTGCGTGCGTGCGTCGCCATGTACTCGCGTCATCGGGTGGGTCCCGCTCCCGTGGCATCCAGTGGGTCCCGCTGCATCATTAACCTGCAGAAAGATTAAATTAAATATATTATAATATATATATATATATATTATAATGATTACTATTATATATAAATATATATACAGTTAATCAGTTAGCTTACAGTTAATATTACTTAGTTTAGTATTAGTTAAATATTAGGATTTATTATGTTATAATTAGGATATATTAAGAGTTTGTTAATTAGTGCTAATTAGTTAATTAGACAATTTATAGTTAGTATTAATTAAATTAATATCAATTAAGTAGAATTATTTAATCTGTTAAATTATAATATTAACTAAATTATCTTATAATTAATAAATATTTAGTAAGTTGATTTACTTATTAATTAATGCTAACTAAATGAATATTAATTTAAATAAATTAAATTATAATTAGAATCTCTTAGAATCTGTTAATTAATAATTAATGTTAATTAATTAAGTAAATTAATTAATTCGATTAGGCATATGATTAAAATATGTTAATGTTAACTTAATGGAAATGAATTAAGTAAATTAAGTGATTAAACAGATAATTAAATTATGTCAATTAAAAGAAATTTTGATTAAGTAAATAAATCAAATTATTAAATAATTAAGAATATCAATTCATTTTTATAAGGCAAATATGTATTAATTAATTAAAATTAAATAAACTTAAAAGTTTAATAACTTTTTGAAGAATGATCCAAACATAGTCAATATAGGTCTCATTTTAATCAGAAAAATAAAAGGGATCAAATGGCGTAATATAAAAATTAATTTTGGGTACACATAACGAAGTAGTATTTTAGGACCTATTTAAGACCCCATAACTTTTGACCTAGTTATCCAAATATAGTCAATATGGGTCTTAAAATACTCAGGAGAATGGCACCATCACTATAGTAGTATTAGTTTTCCCATTTATGGATCAGGACAAAAGGTCAACCCTTGATTTCACAGTTGACTTTAGGAAAAATTGACCAAAATGCCCCTAGAATCCAAATGACCATAACTTGGTCAATTCAACCCCAAATTCAGAAATTCAAAGTGCCAGCTAGCTTAGAATTTCAATGTCATCAATAAACAGAAATAAAATTTAGGATCTGAACCCTAGAAAATTAGAAAATGACTAAAATACTCATAACCTTAGTTAGGTCATAACTTGACCATTTGAGGTCCAAATTGGGTTTGCTCTCTATCAACATACTCAGTATATTATAGGGAAGCTATCGAAACTAAGTTTGCTGAAATTGAACTTCAAACGGAAAAATTCGGTTTTTGTCACCCTTTGACCGACAAATTACCAAATTGCCCCTAAATAATGAAAACGTCCATAACTTAACTGTTTGAATTCGAAATTCAGTGTTCTTAGATTCTATGGAATTCTTGAACAATTAACAACAATAAACTGCATAAAAAATTAGGTTTCACTAGAGTAAAAATTACTGAATTGCCCTTAGGCCAAAAACCTTAATTTGGACCTGTAGGATCTGTTTTTCGTCCAAATTGGACGTACTTACTGTCTATCTTCAAGTTAGATGGTAAGGAATCATTTGGAACTAAGAAACTTCAATTTTGACCCTTAAATTAAAAGTTAACTTTTCAGACCCTTGAGTAGGGGCAAAATAATTATTTTGCCTAAAATTTAGGATAAGTACCCATAACCTTTAATTAGTCTTTTAAAATGTTAAAACCAATAGTAGAACTATATTAGAATCATTTAAGTGAGAAAAATCAATATTTAGGTCAATTCGTCAGATACTTAAAAATCCTTCTAAGTCCTTTCTTGTGATCTTTACACCTCACTTAAGGATCATTCCTGAGCTAGGACTAGATTATAGGTTAGAGTTCATTCATTGGGTAAATGGATTACTCAATAGATGAAACCTTGGTTTTATTAGTTTTTAGAATTTTTCAACTTATTTTTGATTTATTTTGTCTTTTAACCTTAAGATTTAAGATAGGAGATTCATCTATTAAGTTTGATTACTTAATAGGATTGGCCTTAATATATAGATCACTTTTAGAATAACACCTAGAACTTAGGCCTTATCCTTCTTGGATTATGTGATTAAACCCAATCTCAGGATATTTAATCTATAGTTTAATAGTTTTAGTTAGAGCTTAGTATAGAATGTCTAAATCAATAATTAAGTCATGATGATTTATTATTTAACTTTTATAGTCGACTTGATTTAAGCATATTAGAATCTAGCTAGTCCTAATATTTTATAACTCATAAGGATGAGTTTCTAAGTTACACTTGATAGTAGGAAAATGGTGATCCTGAACTTGTGTAACTTGGAATAGTTAGAATGGATAATTAGAAAATAAATGATATCACCATATTAGTAAAGTCCCTTTCTTATTTTTGATATTTGTGCTACGCATTCCTTGTATATTTGAGCTTACTTCCTTGGACATATCATACAAGAGAACTTTGTGCATAAAATAAAAACTTAGAATAATTAGGATAATAGTTGCCTTTAAGTTCAGTTTCTGGGTAGATTCTGGTGCACATTTATCCTAATGGATAGGGGTAAGGAGTAATAAGGAGGCTTAACATTACTCATTGAGGAGTGTGTATTAAGCTTGGAACCTGTATAGTCTTGCAGACATGCTTGACTTCTCAGCTATTTCTGGATGTGTTCACAGAAACAAAGTAAAATAACTAAAAGATATTGCATAGTATTGTCTGCCTCTTCAATCACACGGTATTATCCAGTTATGTCTACCTTAGCCCAGAAAGGCTATGGGGATATATATATTTGCCCTAGCCCAGAAAGACTATGTGGACGGATAGATATATATATATATTTGCCCTAGCCCAGAAAAGCTATGGGAATGGATAGATATATATATATGGGCCAGATTGGCCAATTCTTCTGATATGGCTGTTAGTACACAGATATTCAGATTCATGTACAGTTTTGATACTTGGCCTACTTTTCAGTATTTTTTATTTAGTCAGTTATTCCTTTGTTCAGCTTATATATATTAGGATGTTAAAATTTTGCTACTATTATATGTATTATTGCCAAGTTAAATTATTTAATCTGCATATTTCTTTTGATCACCAGTATGTTTAGGACGTAGTATTTTCTTTCAGCACTTGTGTAGTTATTTATATATGCTTACCCTATTTAGCTTATATTTGAGGCAAGTCTTAGCCTCCTTTTTGCTTGAGTTATAAATGTTCTTTATAGCTTTCCCCTTTTCTATATGTATTGCAGTTACTCCTATTTTTGATGTTTTGTTGCTTAGAAAATGTAAAATGGTGATATTATAAAACACACAAAAATTCATTAGCCTAAAATGTACTTAGACAATTGTCTAACACAAGATTTTCTCTTTTCTTAGCTGGGGCCCTACATTGTGAAATCGACAATATCAGGTATTGAGCAGTTTGAGGATCCCATACCTGAGGAGGAGCCTTACTTAGAGGAGGGGCAGCAGCTTAGACCAGAGGATATTTAGTTACTTAGTTTTATATATGTGAGGATGAGCGTATTTTCACTTTCATTCTTAAACTTTAAATTATTGTAATAATACAGGTATCTATGACTATGTGTTTGGATTACTATATGCTATTTATTTTGAGTCATATTTTATTTTACTTGTATTGTGATGCTTGGGTGTTTCTCATTTTTTATTAGCTTCCATACTCTGTATATTTTACTTAGATAGTGACTGTTATTTGATTCTGTGCTTACTCATTCCCTTATTAGATAAATTGTGGATTTCATCATAATCCAATGATAAGTGAAGGGTTAGCCAGAGTGACACGCCATCCCTTAGCTTAATCTTGTGGATTAAGGGGTGGGGCGCCACACAAATGCTTCCAAAACAGCACCCCTTACTATTTTTGGGGTGACAAGCGCAATGGCAAAGTCAAATTTTGATTTCGAGGTCAAATTAAATATCTCAATTTTCTAATTAATTAAATATTCCAAATATTCGATTGAGCTCTGAATCATTCCAAAATTTCAAGATTTGGTTCTAATAAGTAAGTGAACTTAATGGAATGATTATTATGATGTGATCAAGCTAAGATTAGGCTAAGTAATAACCTAGGGTTGTTATAGGCATGTACCTGTATGATTCACCTTGAGTTAGGGATGCAAGATCCGCACGATCGACACTTAAGTTCTCGAGATCTCAATTTTGAATCTCCACAGCAACCCTAAGGATATTAAATGAGGCAAGGGTTAAAGCTTTAGCCAATGGAGGGAGGAGTCACGCGTCAAGCTGTGGTAGCTGCGTGTCACGCGAGCAATACGCGCATGCACAATATGGATGAAGCTTACGGGCCCTATGGGTCGAGCAGAGTGCACAGGCCGCAATGCGGTCCCAGTTTAGACCGAGGTAACTTGGCTGGAGACGGAACCTAGCCCGATAATGAAGGCAGGTCCCACTGCAATCCGAATGGCGGGACCCACCGATACTAATTTGAATAATAAATTAATTAATATTAAACCTAAATTCATAATTAAATTCAAGCAATTAAATGAATTCAAAAAAAATCCAAAAATTCATCACTAGCAAAATTAGAGGTGAGGAACGCAACGGCGAAGTCAAATTTCTGCTTTGAAGAGTATTTAATTTTCTAATTTTTTGGGGTATTTAAAATATTCGCCAAAAATCACCTTTAGCTAATTTGGGGGTGATGAATGTAATGGTGAAGTTAGATTTTTGATTTGAGGTTAATTTAAATAGGTCAAATTACAGGGTTCATGAAATTCCCAAAAATATGATTTGATCTATTTGACACCTGAATTGAACTAGGTCTTCATGGTGAGTTCCTAATGACTTAACTAGAGTGATGAGATCAAAATTAGGACTATGTTAAGTCCTAATTGACTAGGGTAACAATTTAAGTTGTTACTGTTATAAATCTATATTCTTTTAATTTAATGACTTAAGATCAAATGGCAAATCAACAATCATTATTGGAGTTATGTAAGGTCTTAGTGTCCAAATCAAGTGTCTTATTTAAACTGCTTAAGATTTGAGGCTTAATCTAACCAAGCTAGGGCTGAACTCCCGACTCGACCAAATCAAGATTAATTATATAATTTATTAATCAATTTAAAAGTTAGCAAGCTTATTATCCATTCTTGATGTCCAATTCCAAGTCAATTTAATTATTGATTTAATTAAGCATTTCTCTTAGATTTGTTAAGGTTTAATTAATGTAAAATCACTTATTCAAATGTCCAAATCAATGTATAAGGTTCCAATAAGCATCATATTGTTATTGAAATATATAAATAGTACATTAATTAAAAGAGAAAGTAATTAAGGCTAAATATTATACTAATTATCATTGGCACAAAATTTTTAAGTAAATCTTTTGGAGATTTAGAACATGCTATTTAGAATAAGTGGTAGATTTCATATTGAAAATTACCTCTAAATTCACTTAATGCTTGATTTTACTAAATATGAACTTTAATTTTAGTATATTTTGACACCATTAGGGTTCTAAAGTCACTAAAATACGAAAAATATAAAATTTGGGCAATTCCAGATAGTTTTGCGCGCTACGGCGCGCTATATCTCTTCATAGCCGAGAGTCAAACGCTACAGAGCACTACGGTACCAGTTTTCCTGAAGCGCGGTCGCTCCGATGCTAGAATTCCTGAGGCCTGGGTGCTACGGCGCGTGGCAGCGCTCTTAGGCACTACGACGTGCTACAGTGCTAGGCATTCAAAATGCGGGCGTTGCGGCACCCTACGACACCAAACTTCCCAAGACGCGTGCACTGCGGTGCGCTATAGCGCCCCCTGGCCGAAATCCATGTGCTACGGTGCGCTACGATGTGATGTGGCATCTGATTTCCTGAGACGCGGGCGCTATGGCACGCTGTAGCGCTCGATTGTGATTTTGCATGTGCGAAAAATGAAACATGTCCCCTTTTGCACCCAAATACTCTTGATTTAAGGCACCTCACCAAATACTGATGGAAAGGTCCCATTGATACCAAAATCAATATGAAAAGATCAATCTAATAAGCAAACAATGATGCCTAGCTAGATGTATACCAAAATCCTACATTAGAAATAGTTTTCTTATGGGGAAATGAGATCTGATTGGATTTGTTCGAGTCCAATTAAGGTTCAACAATCAATAGAATTCCATAAAATAGCTACTTAGAATATCAGTTCACAAATACTTTGATTAAACCAAAGAGAGAGTAGCACAATGAAAGGTACAACAAAAAGAGGTGCTAGGAAAGTTACATCAAATGGGTACCATGGCTTGCAAATTGAAGAAGAGCCTTGCTTTCCTCAGGGCTTACGAGAGAGGACCTTCTTCTTCTTTAGCTTAGGGTGGAGCTTGAAGGGGAGGAGTGGCTTCCTTAGCTTGGTAGGAGGGAATTTTAGTTGACAACAAATGGAGAATGGAGAGCTGATGGAGGTGGCTTTAAGGAGGAGGAGAGGCATGGGCTTGGATAGGATGAGCATGAGCCATCCCATCAAAGGCATGGAGGAGAAAGAGAGGGGAGCTGAACTCCTTGCATGAAGGGAGGGAGAGGAGGGGGCACTGTTTGCAGAAATGGAGAGGGAAGTGGCTCCCAGGCGCAAGAGAGGAAACAAAGGATTTAAGAAATTAATTAAATAAATTTCTAATTTTAATTAACATATTTTTCTAATTAAAACTGGATGAATAAACGGGCTCGAAAATTCTAAAAATTTACCCCTTACTAATTTGAGGGTGAGGAACTCAACGGCAAAGTTGGATTTCGATTCTGACGATTAAATAATTATTCTATTTTTCAGAGTATTAAATACATTAAAATATTCGAGAAAATTTGATGACTTCTAAAATTTTCCAAAACATCACATCTAAATAATTTGGGGGTGACGAACACAATGGTAAAGTCAAATTTCAATTTTGAGGTCAAATTAAATATCCCAATTTTTTATTTAGTTAAATATTATTAAAATATTCTAAATATTTGACGGAACTCTTAACTACTCCAAAACTTTTAGGGTTTGGTTCTAATGACTAATTGAATCTAATGTAATGATAATTAGAATGCGATCAAGCTAAAATTAAGCTAAGTAGCAACCTAGGGTTATTAAATAACAGTGAACTTCAAACCTCATTAGTACTTACCTTTCCATCCTTCCATCTAATTGAGGCATCTTAATCATATTCTGCAACCATATTGATCGAAACAAAACTCGATCAGGTCTGAGTGACTCTGATCGAGCACCATTTCATCGATGGATCCATAGTGGTATACAATACCATTATCCATCAGCCCCTCTTCTTTAGGGTTGGATCTCATCGATAATTTATGTGGTCTCTGGAGCTGTCATGGATGTTGTTCGAAAGGTCCTGTCAAGACCTTTCTAACGAAATGTGGGCCAAGACTCATGGTGGTTGAAGTAGTCCACAAAGTAGAACCCTAAGTGGCCTTGTTCGACTTCACATTGGGATGAAATGGCCAAACCGCAGGTTCCGTCGAAACCGAGCACAGTCAAGTCTTTACGGACTGTGGCCCGGTATGCGCAGTATGGGCCGCCATTTTCTGCACCCCAATGAATCGCAGGATGACACATGTCGTCCTCGCTGAGAATGATGTGTGAGCTTCTCCATCATCCTGATAGCCGCCGTCTAAAATTTTGGGCCGTCCCATTTTCTGTGCCAATTAAATTATGTGTTAATGATTAATTAGTTATAATAAATGTTAAATAATTATTTAAAAATACAATTTTTATTTTAGTCATAACTTTAATAATATTAATCCAAAATATATAAAATTATATATCATTTCGATCAAAAAACGAGACAAACACATTGATATAATTTAATTTAGGATTTGAACCCTAATTTTCTTAATCACTTCTTAACCCTAATTAGGAGTCCTGGAAATCTTAAAAATACAATGTTGTCCGATTTTGACCTACTTAGTGTCATTCTTCTTCTTATGCTATAAGGATTCCATATTTACTAATATCATTTTATTTGAACAATAATTGGATGTTTTATGTATTTGGCTCCTTAATTAGTATAACTTTATAATTTCATAACCTTAATATGCTTATTTTAGGTTTTTAATGCGGCATCCCAGCCCCACCATGGTCCTGTTAACTCTTAAGTTAACATGATTATGATAAAATGGTCACCAAATGACAATTCCTTCATTTATAAGTAGATTAGACATTCATTATAATCTAACATAATTAAGGAAATTGTCACTTACAAAGGATTTTCACTAAATGGTAAATATAAGAAATCAGAGTGTGGAAGTAAAAACATAACATCCATTTCATCACAATACAGTAGTAAGAACATACAACCCAGAATAAGAGCAGTAAAAAAAAAACAAATTAACTATGTATTATTACAACACATTAAAAGATAAAAGCTGAAATGAAAGAAAGTAAATACTCATCCTCACAGCAAGAGAAGAAAAGAACTAAAGATCTAAGATTTTCAGCAACTTGATCCTCCTCCTGAATATGGTCTTCAAAAGGCAAACAACTTCGAAAAGCTCAGAGTCTATCATTATCAGTTTCATAATGATAGGGCCCCAGCTAATAAAAGAAATTCTTGTTAGATAAAATATCTAAGTACATTTTAAGCTGCAATTTTATTAAGTTATTTAGATATCACCATTAAACTCAACATACAAGCAAGTATAGGAGCATAATGCATATGAAAAGAAAGGATAGTTATAAACAATAAGCTTATAACTTGAATAAGAGAGGAAGTAAGCACATACCTCCAATTATAGCTATAATAAGGTTAGGCATAACAAAAAAATAAATACTAATAACTGAAATAAAACTCATACTAAGAATATGATTATGATCAAAATGAATTTACATAATATAATGTACATAAAATGAATAGGTTAGAAGCATATCTAACATCCTATCAAATATACACATCTAACATCCTATAAAAAAATAAAGCTAGCATCCTAATATTTAATTAAATAGATAAACAAACTAAGTATCCTATCATAAGCAACTAACATCCTATAATATGCCTACTAAAAATGTAGAAATACAATAAAAGAAGTGCAAAAGTACTTAAAAGTAAATTAGAAATAATAAGTACAAAATTGAAAACTGAAATGGTTAAACAAGTCATTCAAAACTGAAAGTATACATCAACCTCACTTAGCCTACTAGGCAAAGGCAAAAGTTTTAAACTAAAAGTACAAACACTCTTAGTCTGCTAGGCTAAGACCGAAACACTGAGTAGAAGTGAACTTAGAACTAGAAATGCCATATCTGATCCCGACTAATAAAGTAAGTGGAGCAAGAGTCTATTACGCACCATCCTAGGTTGTCGTATAGGGCTAAGCATAGTATAGACTGTTGGAACTAACAACAAGGTCTAGGCCGATCCCGATTGATTGAACTGAAGAGGCATACTAATTAGGTCATAACCTACTAAACTGAAAATATAAACATACTTAGCTTACTAGGCTAAGGCAAAAACACTGAGTAGAAGTGTACTTAAAATTAGGAATGTCATATCAGATCCTGACTGATAAAGTTAGTGGGACAAGAATCTATTACGCACCATCCTAGGCTGCCGTATAGGGCTAGGCATGGTATAGAGTATCAGAACTAACAACGAGGTCTAGGTCAATCCCGATCGAATGAACTGAAGAGGCAATCTACTTAAGCTACACTTTACTGAAAATAAGACTAAAAGTGTAAATGCTACTTATGCAAATTCAACATTGACATGGGATACTCATCAAATGTCCTATGTACATAATATATAACTAAGGTATAAATCTCAATTATAAGGTAAGCAAAGCATCAATTATCAAAGTGAGCAGGAGACTCTACTAGACATATGTGATATCCATTTTTATCTAATTTATTCATTTTATCTACTCTAAGTTACACGAGCTCAGGATCTCCAATTCCTACTATCGAGTGTAACTTAGATTCACGACCTTATGAGTTGAAAATAATTAGAACTGGCCAAGTCCTAATCTGATTAAATCACTGACGACTATAAGTTAAATAAATAAATCAATCAACTTACTTTGATAATTTAAGAATCCCAAGCCCATCTTGATTAAGCCAAATCAAGATGAAATGATTAAGAATTAAACTCCAAATATTGGGGTTTAATTACTTAATCCAAAGGTGATCCTAAAAGACTAAGGTTTAAAATCCAATTCTCATAAATTATGGTTAAGGCAAATCCTATTAAGTAAAGTCAAACTCAATAAGATAGATCTTTATTCTAAATTCTAAGGTTAAAAGATCAAATAATCAAAAACAAACTATGAAAATTTATAAACTAGTAAAACCAACGTTTCACCATTGAGTAACCCAATTTACTCAATAGATGAATTCTAACCTAAAACTTATTCATATTCCTAAGGAAAGAGCTCCTAAGCACTAAAATGAACTCTTAGACACAAAACCTAATTAGTGTTATTAGAAAAATTGAGGATGGATTAAGGAGGTTCAGAAAAGGGGTATGATGTGAGATGAATCTCACATCATACAACTAATAATCTACTTAAAATTTTTATAAGGAAGAAATTAGGGTTTTGATTTAAAACTAAATTTATGGCTTAAATTAGAAATTTTTAGTGGCAAATGGTTACTTACTGTATAACATAAAAATAGACAGTAAGTACACCAAAGTTAGATAATTATTAAGCCTTATGAGATCAAATTAAGGAATTTGACTTATGAGGGCAAATTGAAAGTTTTACTTAATATTATCTAAATTTTTTATTAGTTTATTAAAGCTTACTGTTCATGGATTCCATAGAGTTTAAGAACACTACATTTTGGGGTCTAATGGTTAAGTTACAAATAAATCAAATTTGGGGTTCTATTATGTAAATTGGGGTTTTATAAATGGGGTCAAAAACTTAACTTTTTTATTTGATATCCAAAAGCAGCAAATTCATATGATATAGCTTCCCTATAACCCACTGATTACTTTAACTAGGAGTATACCCAATTTGGACTTCATTTGGTCAAGTTATAACCTAATTAGAGTTAAGGGTGATTAGTGAGTGATTAGTAAAATTAATCATAGAATCACTAATCCAATTACACCACTAGATTCTAATATACTCTAGGAACTATCAAAAACTTGAATCACTCAATTTTAATCCCTAATTTTGCTAATCTTCACTAATTAAGGCTTAGGGTGATTAGTGGGTGATTGGTGAAATTTATCAAAAAAATTATAAAATTAACTTCACCACTATATTCTATACTATACTAGGAACTATCAGCAATTTAAAATTTTAATTTTGGATAATTAAGAAGCGTAATTTTTACTAATCCATTTCTTAGAGTAATTAGGCAAAATTAAGAACTATAATTACAAAAATTAAACTTTTTCTACATATTAGTATTCTACACATTCTCTTGATCAAAATGATATATCGGATCATATGATTTGAAGCTAAATTGACTAAGTTATGAATTAATCAAATTTTAGGATTAAAGAGTTTAATTAGTTTAAATGATAATTAATGAAATTAATCTCCAAACAAAAAACTAATTGCATAATATTAATCTTTGTATTTTTTTGATCAAAATGATATTTAGATCACTATGTTTGGAAATATAATTACAAAGGTATGAAGCTTTGAAAATTTGAAATGGATTAAATAAGCAAAAATTTAAGAATAGAAAAAAAATAAAATTTCTTAAATAATTTCTGCAACAACTCAAATATTAATAAAAACTGAAACTCTAAGATCAATTTCTTTCTACACAGATCTTCTCACGAGGTGCATCACATATCAATAGAAAGCTCTCATCAAGACATTTCTATTAATACCAAATACGCATCCTAATTTTGCAGATAACTTAATAAATTACAAGCCCTAATTCGGGTTTAAAGAAAAATAAATGGTATCTTTAGTATTCGATTTAAAACTTGAAGGAAGAAGATGTAGATGCTTCTCTACTCTAAGATAGATCTAAATGATAAAATCAAACTTGATAAAAAAAATAAAATTAAAAATATAATGTTTTCAAGTCCTTAAATGATGACAAAGTCACCTCACTACATGCATTCTCGCATGCATGCCATCCGGGCGTAAGGAGGAGGAAATAATTATTATTATTATTATTATTATTATTATTTAATAAATTATTTTACAATTTAATTATTTAAAAATTAAATAATCAAATGAGTTCTTAAAATTCTCAAAAATTCACCCTTAGCTAATTTGAGGGTGAGGAATGCAACGACAAAATCGAATTCTAATTTTGATGAGAATTAATTTTTCTTATTTTTTCTAATTATTTAAATATATTAAAATATTCGAGAAAATTTGACGACTTCCAAAAATTCCCAAAATTTCACCCTTAGCTAATTCAAGGGTAAGTAACGCAACAACGAAGTAGGATTTTGGTTTCGATGAGTATTTAATTATTCAAATTTTTGGGGTATTTAAAATATATTAAAATATTTGCCGAAAATACAACGACTTCCAATTGCTTCCAAAACATCACCCCCAGCTAACTTGGGGGTGATGAGCGCAATGACGAAGTTAAATTTTCAATTTGAAGTCAAATTAAATAGGTTAGATTCTAGGGTTCTTGAAATTTTCAAAATCATGATTTGATCCGTTTGACTTCTGATTTAGACTAGGTCTTTGTGGTGAATTCCTAATAACTTAATTAGAGCACTATAATCAAAATTAGAACTTTGTTTAATCTTAATTGACTAGGGTAACAATTTGGATTATTATATTTAATCTCTAGGATAACAAACATGTTTCATTTAATTTACTTCCCATGGCAATTCAAATGTATGTTTGGAACTTGATTTATCATAATTTAGATGTTTGGGTACTTAGAAAAATCATTGATTCAACCTTTAACTTTATGAGAGATATTGTATGATTGATTTTATAACCTTGATTTGCTTGTAATCTTTAGAATTTGATAATACTCCCAATTAATGTAGTTAACATTAGTACATGTTTGATTGTAGGATATGAATCTAATAGAACTAGTTGTTAGCAATTATATTTGAGCTTAGTAAGCTTTCCCTTTGGCTTACAACCTTCACCTTAATCTCTCTTTATTTGATTGTTAGTAGTCCTTAACTCACTAGTATAGTTTAGATATCCTATAGACTTCATTTACCTACAACCTATAGTGAACATAGAGCTTGTAGCTTATATTCCTTCCTCATCTATATACCTAGACTTCTCCTATTACTTGATATTAGCTAGATTAGTGATTGATTTGGATATAGCCTTTCAATTGCAAGCAAGTTAGGTGAGTTTAGTAATAAACCCTTAACTTCCATTTACTTAAGTATAGTAATTCCTTAGCTTTACCTTTCTCTTTCCCTAAGCCTTGAATCTAGTAATCTATACTGATTATGTGGTTTAGGATTAGTGTAGGATTGGTTTCATTTGCAATAATATACTTATAAATTATTCTGTCATTCCATAAGATTAAATCAAATTACTATTTTCCAAAACTCAAATTACTTATAATATTACTTGCAGTTGATTTGAGATCAATATCTCAAAATTAATTTGGAGCATAATTAGCTCCAATCATTAAGTTAGATCATTAAAATTATATAACAATGGATATCACATAGTTTACAATTACTTGATTTCCTTGAATACAAGTGTTGCTTTGAGACTATAATCTTGAATATACATACAAGATATTGTGCATAAATAAAAATATTCTTAATAAAATATAGTGGTTTTTCTTGGTGATGGACAAGGGTAGGCTTAAGGGGGATATAAGGAGACCTCATATATCTTAGTGGACGAATGTGAGTATTTATTTTATATGAGACCCCTCTTTCCTTACTAGTTAGATAAACGTGCTTAACTCGTCGCTCATTCTGTAAGTCTGCCCAAAGAACAAAAAATTAAAATAACTTGAGCAAATTACATATTTGGGTCATCATAATCTTATGATTGTGTGTACTCATCATAGCCTTTGAGCTAAGCTTACTTTTCATAGTCCTTGACTATGCCTTCTTATCCAAATAGGCTAAGGCTTTCCCTTACTTTGCTTACTTTGTACTTTCATTTGTTGTACTGTGCTTTACTTACTTACAGTTTTATTTTCATATAGTGTATGTTGCTTTACTTACTTTACTGCTTCACTGCTTTATTATCCTTTACTTAGCATAATATTTATTGAACATATTCATATAATTATTTTATACTTTTATATGCACATTAGTAGGTCCTAACCTTATTAAAATGCTTTTCCCTTATTGTTGTAAGTTAGAGTAAACTTACTTGTGAGTTTTTACTTTTTTCATACTTACTATTCTTCCTTACAATACTTTTTATCTCTACTTTGATATATTATATGCTCCACTATAGTATTTTAATTGTAAATCAGTATATATAATATCTAACTAAACTGTAATTTAAAATTTTAACCAATCTTAAAATGTATTTAGACTTTTTAGTCTAACCACTTATTTTCTCTTTTTTTACCGCATTTTATAAACCAAAAATATGATAAATCAAGAGTATTTTCAGCATAGTGGTGGACCTAGTTTGGGTCATTAGTTGATTAAAGACTTATATGCTTCCGCATTTCTTTTCACTTTACTATTTTATGTGTGAGAGAGAGAGACTTTATCTCTTTTGCTCTTTAAATTTCAAGTTTGTAATAATTTAATTTATGTAATATTTTTACTTTTTTCTGTGATAAATTTAATTTCATATAAACTGCTTGGTTTGGATAGTTGATTGGATGTACATCTTCTACTTATATTTGCTACATCATTTTGTTTTCTTCTTCTTTTACCCTCATGTTAACTTAACACCCTCACAAAGATTTTTGGCCACACAACACTTAATATTGGGTTAGTTTCCTTCTAACCCGGTGTTAAGTGCTATGGTGATGCTCTGGTAATGGATTGGGTTCCTGATCCGATATTGGGGTTGTCACCGCCACTTACTTTACTAATACTAATACTACTAAGGTATCTAAGTAATTAAATACTTAAACATACGATTGTGCCCCGAATTATCATATAAGTATAATCATAATTTAGAGTACAAATTGGCTGGTGCAATAAATAAATAGAGTGTGGAAGCTAACAGAACTAAAATACATCCATTTATCATATTCAAGAAATAAATACAAAATAGTATGAATATTACATCTCAGATGACATATTACTAAAATAAAAACCTATAGTGCATAATTTATTTATTAAAAGTCTATGAGTTCCCTATAGCACGCTGTGTACAATGATAGTAAGTATGCTAAATTTAGATTTCTATTAATTAATCTAGGCCCTAATCATAGTTTAGAATGATTACTGAGTGATTAGTAAAATTAATTACATAAAATTAATTTTAACTTCACAATTATGCTCTCCTCTGTTTAGTGAGTGATCAGAAACTTAAAATCTGAATTTTAGCTAATTATTGAGCTTAATATGCATTATTTATTTTTATGTGATTAAGCATAATTAAGAAAAATAATGACAAAAACTTAAATATTTTTGAAGATTAGTGTTCCTTACATTTTTCTAATTAAAATTGTATATTAAATACTATATTTTGATGTGATTTGACTAAGTTATGACATTATCAAATTTTAAAATTAAGGGTTTAATTAGTTAAAAAGGTGATTAGTGATACTAGTCACCAAACATCAAAACTAATGGCATAATATTAATCCTTGCATTTTCTGAGCATTTTGAGACATAACATCAATATGTTTGAAGTTGTAATTACAAAGTTATGATGCTTTGAAAATTTGCAATTTAAATAAATAATTTCTTTCTGAAAGTTAATGTTCCTAAGGAACAGTAACATTGCATGCATGAAAGCCAGGCGGGCAGAGCAGCACACGGGCTAGGTGGGCCCGCAGGTCAACTCAGTGGGCTCGGGAGGTGGTCACCTAGGGCATCAAAATTCTCCCAATTTAGGGCATCTCACGGGGCGTGACATATACCGATGGAAAGGTTTCTTCAAGACCTTTCGATTGGTACCTAAATCAAAATGATTTAAATACTCTGACGTTGCAAACAATGATTCCCTAGCTACATGTACACAAGAGGAAAACACAATTTTACTGTTTGACGCTATTCCAATCGACAAAATTAGATGATGATCGAGCTTGAATGACCTTGATCCAATCATGGTAATCAGTTTAATTATTGGAAAAATAGAGTTACGAAATTGGTTCAATTGAAATTACAAAGTAAGCAACGGGAAATAGGGAGGTACCTTCGTTTGACGAGGAGGAGTTCGAACGATCCAAATGGTTCAACAGAAGATCACAGCTCTGATTTCAATCTCCAATGGTGGAAACTAAGCTTGGGTGATTCCAATGGCTTAAAATAGAGGCTCGGTAGAGCCTCCAAAGCTTGATGTGGCAGCTGCCACGGCTCTGCGCGGCTGCTGCCACATGTCTGGGAAGACGGTCCTTAGACCATCAGATTGGGATGAGCCCGATCGAACGACCCAGATGGCATCATTCGATCAAGGTGAGCCTAGCCGGATAAGAGAATAGAGGGTCCTACCTGATAAGAGGATGGAGGGTTCGACCTGATAAGTTGATGGCAGGTCCCACTATAAATAAAAGAATCATTAAATTTAATTTAAATAAATTTTAACAATTAGAATTAGGCTATTAATTGAGCCCCCAAAAATCTTCAAAATTCACACATAGTTAATTTGGGGATGAGAAACTCAAAAATAAAGCCAAATTTTTAATTTGAGATCAATTTAATTATTTTAATTTTTTGATTATTTAAATATATTAAAATGTTCGGGAAAATTGGACGACTTCCAAAAATTCTCAAAATTTCACCTTTAGCTAATTTGGGGGTGAGAAATTCAATGGCAAAGTTGAATTTTAATTTTGAGATCAATTTAATTATCTTAATTTTCTAATTATTTAAATATATTAGAATATTCAAGAAAAATTAACAGCTTCCAAAAAATTTCAAAAATTCACCCCTAGCTTTCAATCTGAGGTCAATTTAATTATTTCATTTTTCTTAATTAATTAATTACCAAAAATTAGGGTTTGGTCCAATTGATCTTTAAATTATACCAAAACTTTAGGGTTCACTCCTAATGACCAATTAAATCTAAAGGAATGAGAATTATGACTTGGTTTAGTCCAAATAAATCATGGTAACAATCTTGCGTTGTTGCATCACGCCACCACAAAGAAATCCCTTGTCAAAGAAGATGGATCGAGAGTTACATAAGACTTATCAAGCACTAGAGGAAGAGAGAATCGGTCGCCGCCTTGAGATCCTCTCCTCCTTCTCCTAAATTTTTCCTTCTTGATCTCTCTTTAGGGCTTAGCTTTTTCAGCCACCTAAAAGCTCCCACAAAAATTAGGACACACATAATCCTAATATAACATGTTAAGTTTTATATGAGTCACCAAGCAAGCCCTTAAGTGCCCTAAGCACGTCACTTTTAGAGTTATGTGTAACAACCCAAGGTTGTCACCATAGACAGTCAGAACTAAATCAGGCCTCGATCTTGATTCTAATAGTCTTAAGAAATCATTAGGAGCAAACCCTGCAGTTTTAGTTCAAATTAGGAGTTATTTAGACCAAACCTAAGTCTAGGAAATCCTAATAATCTGAAAAAAGACCTAACTAATTTGATCTCAAATTGAAAATCTGACTTTGTCATTACGCTCATCACCCTCAAATTAGCTAGGAGTAATGTTTTGGAAGTGTTTGGAAGTCGTTGGATTTCCCCCAATTATATTAATATATTTAAAATACATGGAAAAATAGAATAAATAAATACTCACCAAAATCAAAATTCAAGTTCACTGTTGTGTTCCTCACCCTTTAATTAGATATGAGTGATTTATTAAAAAATTTCAGAAGGCATTCCGTAATTAAATCTTAATTAAGAAAAAAAATCATAATATTATTATTTAATTAATATTTATTAAATTGCATTGACGACTGTTGTCTAAAATTCTTTCACGCCATCTTCCCTACCGTTTGATCGGACTGCATTATCTCGAAGCTGCCCGATTCGATCTCTGTGTGGGATCAGACGGCTCGGGTGTCGTCTCTACCGCCAAACCATAGGATCGCAGCGCGTGGCGCACACGCGGCAGAATCCAGCAGCGTGTCGAACCTCTCGCCACTTCCAAGTCTCATTTAAGGTATTAATCTAAACACTAATTTCACCGACTTCCATTAGGATTGATCAGGAACGTTAAGGCCGAAGTAGAACCATTGCTATCGAACGCCACCCTCGAAACTGTCGATCCAGGTACACCCTGATCCTTCACTATTATGCATGCAACTCCATTTTCTCAATTCCTGAAGCTATTCCACATCTTTGATTGTTGTTTAGTCGAATTCGATCAAGCCCGATTGAATCAATTTTGGGTAGCCTCAACAGTAGTCTATAGTCGTGCAGTTAGTCCCGAACCTTAGGACTTAGGGTTAGCAAACATCGTTGCCTCAAGCCACCTCAGTCCGCGGTTCAACCAGCTTTTGCTAGCTCTCATCCTCCTCCTTCCTTTTTTGCATGGGCTGGCCTCCGGCGAGGCTGGGTCAATCCCCATCTTGGCTGCCTTAATCCTCTAGCAGCAGAATTTAGGCGGAGAAGAAGACCTGTTCCGGGTCGGGTCAAGCCGGACCCAACCCATGGGTTATTGTCTGTCACGCCGCAAGACTGCGTGCCCAGCCTCGCCAGCCGTTGAAATTGAGGCCTGGGCCCTGCCATCCCTTCACCTGTTGCATTGATGTATGGCCATCATTTGCTGTGGTCGATCTGATAGTGGGGCCCACCGCTATTTGTCCTGTAGAATGAATCCATTTTTTAAAGTTAAATATATTTGATTAGCTTTGCTTAATTAAACAATTATCAAATCTTTAAGCCTTCATAACTTGCAATCCAGAAATCCAAACATATTGATGTTATATCTCATTTTAACCAAAAAAATGCCAGAATTATTATGGTAGTGTTCAATTTTATGCTGGATTTGTATTTTGCCTAATTACATTTATGACCTCTCCTAATTATTCTGTTAAACTTAAGAATTTCATTCAGTCATAACTTAGCCAATTAAACTCTAAATTAGGTAATCCAATATATCATTCTGATTAAGAGAGTGTGTATATCAGTAAACTATAATAACATTTAAGTTTTGGTAATTATGATGCTTAAAGCCTTAATCTTTCCAAATCTTGATTAGTGAAGATTAGTTTCACTAATTACCCAAATTTAGAATTTCAAATTGCTATTATCTCCTAGTGTAGTGTAAAATATAGTGGTGGAGTTAATTTTTGTAATTCTAAAATTAATTTTACTAATCACCCACTAATCACTCTAAACCTTAATTAGGGCCTTAGTTAATCAAATGGAGTTCAAATTGAGTGAACTCAGTTTCATTGTGATCAGTGTACTATATGGAAACCATAGCTACTAAGTTTACTCAAATTTGAACACCAAATGGAAAAATTATGATTTTGGGCCAAATCCTTAACTTCCTAAATTACCCTTTTAAAACCAAATTTTATTTTGATCATTAGTCAAATGACCTAATAATCTAGTAATTTTAGATTTTATGAAATCCTTAGGCAGTAAATAACATAAGTATAGCAAAATTTTTAAATTTTCCATATTAAAATTGTTAATCAACCCTTAATAAACTTAAACCCTAATTTAAGTTCATTAGCCTTAAACCTTGGCCAAATTGAGTGTTCTTAGTGTCTATCTTGACATTAGACAGTAAGAAACTATTTGGAACTAGTAAAATCTAATTTGGAACCCTAATTTTAAGAGTTTCATATTTGACCCTTAAGTAGGGGCATTTTGGTCATTTTGCCTAAAATTAGGTTTAAGTGTTCTTAAGCCTTAAAAACCTAAAAATTTTGATAAAATCAGTAAATTAAGTGATTAGGAATCAAATTTGAATTATTTGGACTCACTAATTTGAATTCTAAGCAAAACCCTTATTTTTATTCTAAAATCTCCTAAGTAAATTATAAGCTTCATAATGTGAGATCAGTCTCACATTATATCATTCATAAGTTCTCAAAATTAGTAAATAATTATAATTAAGAATTAAATAAATCTAATATTTAATAATTGAACTATTTATTAAGTCGTTCCTTAAGAAATTTTCCTTAAGTTGCTTCTTTCTTAAATCTTTAGGAATCTTTCTTAAGATGTAGTAATAGACTTAGGTTAGATTTCATTTCTTAAGTAAATTGGTTACTCAATGGAATGAAGCCTTAGTTTATAGTTTCTAAATTTTATCTTTTAATTATGATTATTTTATCTTTTAACTTTATTGTTAAGAATAGAGATCTATCTTATTAAGTTTGATTATACTTAATAAGGCTACCTCCACCATTAGTTCATGAGAGTTGGGATTAACTTTAAATCCTTAGTCTTAGTACCTTTGGATTAAGAGGTTTAAGCCCCAATACTAGGAGTTTAACTCTTAATTCCTCAATCTTGAGTTGTCTTAATCAAGATTGGTTTGGGTTAATAAATTCATTAATTTAGGTGATTTATTTTTTATTTAACTTATGTAGGCGTCATTGATTAATTTGTATTAGAATTTGATTAGTTCTAATTATTTCACCTTAAAGGATAGTAACACTGAGTTTATACTAGATAGCAGGATGCCGGAGATCCTAAGCTTGTATAATCTTAGATTAGTTAGAATGATTAAATTGAGAAATAAATGATATTCAGATTTTTGTGTAATTGCTTATGCCTTATTTAGTATGCACTGCTTTACTTGATTTTGAGCATTTACTATTGTGGATATTAAATGAGATATAGAATATTTGATGAATATTCTATGTTAACTTTGAAAAATGCATGAGGCATGATCATAAGTAAATAAGATGAGATGAATGAAAGATGAATCAATAAATTAGATAACATATTAGTGGAATGTGTCCTAAATATTCTGCCTCTACAATTTTTTGGATATTGAGATACAGTTCAGTTTAGTTCCTAAGCATCAGTGCCCTGGATTATATAGTTCAGCTCAGGCCCAGGCAATACTGTCCTGGACGATGATATGATATATTTTCCAATGGACCTATTGATCTATGCATTAGTAACCTAGATGCTTCAAAAGATTTATTTAGTGGCTAATTGAGCCAACATTTTCTATTATGATATGACTAATTATACATATGTCTATTTTGAAGATAATGTTTCAATATTATTCTTTTAGTTCAGCATTTTCTATATTTATTATATTTCCAACATTTATGTAGTTTTGGCAATTTCTTGTTATATATACAAGCATGTTATGATGCTGAATTTATTTCTATTTTATTTATACTGCATTTATTTATAAAATAAATATAAGTAGATTGTTCATATTTGTTTAGGATATTACTTGCTCTTAGTAGTTTATATAAAATATTTAACCTCTTTTTGCAGCTTTGGGTTGAAGTATGTCTTCTTATCTCACATCTCGTTTAAATTATAAATGTATGATTTATAGCTTTATTCATTTATATTGATGCTTTGTTGCTCCTAAATTGCTTAGGATAATTTGTGATATCATAAAATATATGAAAATATTAGCCTAAAATATACTTAAATAATTATCTAACCAATTTTTCTCTTTTTTGGCTGGGGCCCTGTCATTGTGAAATCGATAATGTCAGCTTCTGAGCATTTTGTGAAGATAACACCTGAAGGAGAGCAGAGTCGGGAGGAAGATCGCATTGTTGCTAAAGATCCTTACTTATGGTGCTCTTTTATTTTAGCAAGGATGAGTGATTTTCTTATTTTCATTAAATTTTAATTAAATGTTGTAATAATGCAAGTATTCAATTGTATTTTCTTCTATTGTACCTTTTATTCTGAGTTGAATGTTATTTATTTCAACATTATGGTCAAAATGAAAGTTAACTATTATTTACTTCCGCACTCTGGTATTTTGGTTTAGTCATTTAGTGAAATTCAGTTCTCGGCTTATGGGACATCCTTCGCTTATTAGTGCGGATATACCGTGGCGACCACCCCATCGTAATTCGTTCGGCGGAGGATGGGGCGCCACATTAGGATTTTTGCATGTCCACCTTACTGCATATTGGGTGCCTGGGCACGCCAAGGTGTTAGGCTTGCTGTCTCTAGGGCGCTTGGGCGCTAGGCTTGCTATCTACTCTCCTTATGGGCGGCCAGGGACACGTCTGGGCACTTGCCTGGCTATTGGATGTTGTAGATTCACCCCAGAACATACCAGGACTCCAATTGCACTTCCCTTAATGATTCAATTAATCTCCACACCATAACAATAGAATGAGAAATGAGTTTATTCATAACAATAGAATGAGAAATGTTGGAATGGCTCCAATAATAAATAAGATTAGGGAATTGTCGCCTTACATTGTTTGAACATATTAAGCGTAGATCGTTCAATGCCCATGCTAGAAAAATTAATTTTATGAATTATTCTTGAATTAAAAGAGGAATGGGATGATAAAAAAAGACACGAGAAAAAACTATTAAGAAAAGATCTTCCCCATAAGTTAATAAATTTTGACTACTAAGCTAATTTGAACTAATTGAACTAACTACTATTTGATTCAAGATCAAGCTAATATTTATGTACAAAAATAAATAATTTTATAACATTATAATTTACAATTAAATAACTTGTATATTTAAATAAAAAAACAATAATTTATAGAAAATATTAAAAAATAATAACAAGATTAGGTGTAATTAATGTAATTAATGAATTATTCAATATTATTTATTTAACATTCTTAACATAATTAGCATAATGTATCACCGGTCTATCTTACAAAATATCATCCATAACACTGCATTCAATCATTTCAGCGCCAAAATCTCACTAAATCATCATTATCTTCCAAAATATCATCCTTAATGAATGTGAATGGAGAAGATCTACTGGATGATAATGAAAGAAAAAATTTACTTTCGCTAAATATCATAAAAATTAATGGTTACTGTTTGTTTGAGAAATAGACTAACAGTCAACCAAGCCAACAAACTACTAACAGATCACTTGCTGTTCATCTGCTGAATCAATATATGGAATGAATAAACCAAAAAATAAACTGTTCACAAATAATGCTAACATGTTTATGCACAACATCATGTTAATTGCATGTATAGCACTGTAAAAGTAACAAAAAGAAACTTCAAATATAAGAAAGAGCTGCTCAGAAATAGAGAGAAGAAGGAACGACTTATCATTGAGTCTTAATTTCTTAGTGAGTTCAATATTTTCTTATCATTCGTGACCCATAGTGATAAACATAGTGATGTGCATTTAATAAAGGATGCTACATTCAGCTCTAGATCAAAACACTTTGAAGTTACTACGGCTAGACAAGATAAATAGTAGTCAAAATGGGTTAGATATGCTGACTAAAAGCCTGTCCTAAGATAAATTAGAGGAATAAAAGAAGAAAGCAGACTTACAAATATAACTGGTGTGTTGTAAGGGGATATTTGTAGAGTCTAGCCCATTCATTTTCTATGGATGCGCCTAGGAACATCGGGGGACCATGAGCACCAACTAAGCGGGCACATGTAAGTGAGCTAGCTCAAGTTTAAAGATTTGTTGAATTAGCATGCCCAAGCACCAATGGATCCATCATGTATTTGAGTGGTGCCCTAAAGCACAAGGGAGTTAGCTCATATGTGATGAAGTGGCTGGAGATCCTTAGCTCTCGACGCCTGAGCGGTAAAACACGCTCAAGTATCGAGGCCTCTGTTTAACCAATAAGCAGTCATGCATTCAGACGCAAGTTGGTGTACCCAGACATGAGCTTATCAACAGTAATCGCAGACACGCACACAAGATCTACCAGGATAATTGGATTGCGCATAATCATAGAAAAGATATGCGCTCATGCGCACATGGACCGACCATGTCATTTATAGAATATCATGAGGATCGTGCCCGGGAAAGCTCAAACCCACGTCCAGACATTCATGCACGGAACAGGCGGCCACGAGTTGATTTCAATGATGGCGGGGCTATCACTATTACATGCTCATGCACAGACAGGGATTATAAATATGAGTGGATTTAGGCTGTTTTAGTGGTGTAACATTTTGTATATTCTTTCTCACATAGTGAATTCTTTGGTAGTGTTGACTCGGTGGTCTTTCTCAATTTGGAGACTTCACGTAAAAATCTCGTATTATTTGTATTGTTACTTTCAAACATGTTTTGTTTCATTTGTGTGACAACCCCCGATCTTAAAGGGTAATGCTAAATTTATTTAGTATTAGAGTGAAAGCACATAATTTACCTTTAACATGGGAATGAAATTAGGTATCACAAGATTTAGATTTGTAATGTAGTGGATGAAATGTAGTGGATGAAACAACGGCACTGTAAAAAGCGTCTATATAGGAATAAACAATAGAATCGCCCAATATAAGGGAGCATATTCGAGCTTTAATTGTTGTTGCCAACGCAGTAATTGCAACTTGAGAACCACTATATTGCTTATGATCACATGTTGAACTGTTACCGGGGTTTCAATCGTTGCAAGGTTGTAGTTGAAGGTGATGGGGACCATCTTCGATGCGGGTCCCGCCGCCGAGCCTGCCCGGACCCATACCGGCCTTGACATTTCAATTTTATTTTATGTATTTATTTTTCTCTGTTTCGATTTTATTTTCACATTTATTTTTGGCTGTTTCATGTATTAATCGAAGGGACGAATATTAGCCCTCCGATCGTTTATTAAAAACACTCTAAGGTCTAGATTGTTATGAGGGTATTATAAATACCCAAAATCTGTATGTTAATTACAGTTTTGATATATAGAAATTCTGAGTTTTCTCAAAACAGCGAGAACGGCTCTTGTTTCCCCCGGGGAAACCCTAGTGTCCAAATCCTCCCTCTCCAAACCCTAGCCGCCACCTTCCGGACCCCTCCCATTGCTGCCTTCGGACCTCTCCCTGCAGGACAGCCGCTGCCACCACCCCAGCCGCCGCCCTGCTGGGGCAACCGCCGCCGCTGCCCCTGCTGCTGCTACCGCTGCCAGCCCCTGCTGCCGCAACAAGCCGCAGCTGCTGTCGTTGCCTCTGCTGCCGCTGCCCAGCTGCCGCCGCCGCTGCCCCAGCCACCGTTGTCCAGCCGCCTCCACTGCCCAGTCATCGTTGCCCTCGCCATAGCAACAAACCTACTCATATCACCCTTCTCGCTCTCGATTTAAACCGGCATGTGTTTGTTCTTCCCATACCCTAAACTGAATATATTTAATTATTTTCTCGTGCGATTTTCAGGTAAAAATTATTTGCATGAGCGCAAATCTAAATCTAGTCGCTGCGAGTGGTTTCGGAATGGAAACGCCTCCGAACACACCAGTATGACAAGTACAACTCGAAGTGCAAGTTATCTATCCGGACCGGAGCCTTTCCTTTGATCCAGAACCGGTGCCGACCGCTCTTCCTGTTCGTGACTCAGGACACCCCATTGCCAACGAAAGTTATTTTCAAATTACTGTAGAATCTTCTACAAGCAAATTGTAACAGCCCGAGTTGTTACTATAGTTGATTAGGACTAATCCTAAGTCTTAAACACAATTATAAGTATTAATTAGGTCAATTGGAGTCAACTTCTGAGACCTAGTCCAAATCAGGAGTCAAATGGATCGAATCCTAATTTCTAGAAATCCAGAAACCCTAGAAATTGACCTATTTAAATTGACCTCCGATCGAAAAAACGAACACCGTCATTGCGTTCCTTGACCCCAAATTAGCTTGGCGTGAAATTTTCGTGTCAATCAGAAGTCGTCGAAATTTCGACGAATATTTTAATAATAAAAATACCCCATAAATCGAGGTATCAAAATACTCGTCGGATCGAAAATCCGACTTCGCCATTGAATTCCTTGACCCCAAATTAGCTAGGAAAAACATGTTCAAAATTTCTTGAAATTTAAAAAAAATATATAAATAATAATATTTAATTAATTACTTAACGGCCGCCGTTACGTAATTAACTGTTCCGTCACCTATAGCTGATGGCGCCGTCTATCCAGATAGACGGCGTCAATCCAGATAGACGGCGCCATCTCAGCCGTTGGATCGCGCCCGGATCCAACGGCTGCAGAGTCGTCGTCCTCGACGGCTCCGTCCGCGCGACACGCGGCGCGACAGCCGCCCCGCCCGGCCAATCCAGCCCCTCCCCGGCCTCGGCGAGGTCGCCAGCGCCTCTATAAGACCACCGGCCGTCTCTGGACTCCGGGTTTGCGAAATCCGAGCCCAGATCGATCCAGATCGACCCAAAGCCACCGCAGCCGTCGAACCCGAGGTATTCCGATCTCCCTCGTTTTGCATTCAATAATTGCAAATTAGGATTCAAAATGCTATTCCACGTTCCTGAATGACAATCCATCGGATCCGATCTGGGCTAGCCCAACCGGATCGTCGGCAATTAGACTAGGGTCCACAGTAGAAACCGTTAGCCGTAACCCTAGAAATTAGGGTTTCGATTTGCCGCTGAGCCCGGCCACCTCCGGCGAATGTCCGCCCGCCGACGTGTAGGCCTCGTCGAGCGCTACCGTCGGTCGTCCAGGCCGAGGTGGTCCGGCACCGGGAAGGCCGGCAAAAGCCGTGCCCTAGGCGCCGGCCCTCGAACCGTCTCCGCGAAGGAGACGAAGTCCGGGTCGGGCCGGGTCGACCCGAGCCCGACCCGCCCGAGCCGGGTCCGCGTCAGCCGGGTGGGGCCACCACGCCACGTGGCACCTTCTGGGCCTGCCACGTGTCACACCAGCCGAAGCCCGCGATCCTTCGGCTTCGGTCGTGGGGCCCACAGCGCCACGTGGCAGCCAGCCGGCACGCCACGTGTCACGTGGGGCCCACAGCCCGAGCCCGCGCGGCGGTTCGGCTCCCCAATGGGGCCCACAGTGCCACGTGGCGGCCTCTGGGCCCGCTACGTGTCAAGTGGGACCCACTGCCCGGTCACCCGCGGCTGTTCGGCTTCCCCGTGGGGCCCACAGTGCCACGTGTCAGGTGGGGCCCACTGCCCATTCACAGAGCTGACTCAGCCCCTGTGGGGCCCACAGTGCCACGTGGCAGCCTCTAGCAGTGCCACGTGTCTAGTGGGCCCACTGTCTGTTAATTAAAATACTGTTAGTGTTAGTTAATTACTATTAATGATTAATATATTACAGTTAATGGTTAATTAAATTGGAATTAGTGTTAATTACTTTTAAACAGTAACATTAATTAATTAAGTAATTAGAGATTAATTAGGGTTAATTTAATATTAATTAAACCTTAAATAGTAATTAGAATAATTAATTATTATTAAACAGTAAAGTATAATTAATTATTTTTAATTAGATATTAACAAGTAATTAAGACTAATTAAACAGTGATTAGCACTAATTACTTTGCTACAATAAAATTTTAATAAATATAATTTAATTAATTAATTAATAGATTAATTAATGTTAATTAATAATTAAGCCTAATTAATCACAAATTAATTAAGGATTAATAATTTCAAAAACTTTATATAAAAACTTTAGGAATGAAGAGTAAAATCATTTAATTTGAATAAATGAACAGTAAAATTATTCAAATTGTATTTTTGAATAGTAAATCTTAAAAGTTTAATAACTTTTATAGGATGATCCAAACATAGCCAATATAGGTCTTAAAATACTCAAAAAAATATAAGAAATCAAATAATGTAATGTAAAAATTTATTTCGGGGTACGTATAACGAGGTAGCATTTTATGACCTCTTTAGGACCCCATAATTTTTTACCCGGTTATCGAAACATAGTCAATATGGGTCTTAAAATGCTCAGGAGAGCGGCTTCATCACTGTAGTAGTATTAGTTTTCCCATTTGGACATCAGGACAAAAAGTCAACCCTAAAATTCTCAGTGAAAAATGACCAAAATGCACCTAGACTTCAAACAGCCATAACTTGGTCAAATCAACTCCAAATTCAAAAATTCAAGAAGCTATCTAACTTAGAATTCCAATGTCATCATTATACTGAAATAATATTTAGGATTTGAACCCTAGACATTTAGGTAAATGACCAAACTATCTCTGACTTCATTTTGGTCATAACTTGGCCGTTTGAGGTCCAATTTGGACGTACTTATTGTCTATCTTCAAGTTAGACAGTAAGGAATTAGTTGGAAAAGAAAACCTCATTTTTGACCCCCAAATCCAAAGTAGACTTTTTGACCCTTAAAGTAGGGGCAAAATGATCATTTTACCCTAAGATTGGATTAAGTACCCTTACCCTTTGCATAACATTCCAGAATGCCAAGACCAATATTATAATCATCTTAGTAACAATTAAGTGAGTGAAATCAACCCTTAAGTCAGATTCCAATAATTTCTGCTAAGTCTTAAGCACTACACCGTAAGGACCATTCCTGAGACTAGGACTAGATCATAGGTTAGAGTTCATTCATTGGGTAAATTGGGTTACCCAATGCGTGAAACCTTGGTTTTATTAGTTTCTAGACTTTTTTTTATTTTACAACTCGTTCTGATTATTTTGTCTTTTAACCTTAGATTTAAGATAGGAAATTCATCATATTAAGTTTGATTACTTAATAGGATTTGCCTTAACTAGTAGATCACTTATATAATAAAACCTAGAACTTAGGTCTTAATCACTTTGGATTATGTGATTAAACCTAAATCTCGTAGTGTTTAATCCATAATCTATAGGCTTAGAAGATCATGATCAGATCTTAGTTAGAACATCTAAATTCACAAAACTAGGACGTATGATTTATTGATTTAACTAGTAATCGTTTATCTAATTGAACTAGGTTAGAACCTGATCAGTTCTAATCCTTTTTAACTTATAAGGACGAGTTTCTGAGTTACACTCGATAGTAGGAAAATGGTGATCCTGAACTTGTGTAACTTGGAATAGTTATAATGGTTAAGTAGAAAATAAATGATATCACCATATTTAGTAGAGTCTCTTGTTTCTATTTGATACTTTGTTGCTATGCATTCCTTGTATTTTTGTGTCATATTTCCTTGAGCATATCATACAAGATTTTTGATGCATGAATAAAATGTTAGTAAAATATGGAGACTCTTTAGATTCCTTGTGAAAATATTAAAATAATTAATGAGAAGATAATGATTTGATGTGTTTGAGCTGCCTCTTAGTGTTCTTTTGATCATACCGATTGTTGCCTAACTGTATCGTGCTAGGAACCGTCCTAACCGTACTGGTGCTAGGATCTTTCGGGTATGACTGTTGGTGACCTAACCGTATCGTGCTAGGAACCGTCCTAGCCATACTGTGTTAGGGCCTTCTATGTTGACTGTTGTTGCCTTAGCTGTATCATGCTAGGAATCGCCCTAGCCGTACTGGTGCTAAGATCTTCAGCCCTTTTTGGTGAGCTAATGTAGCTCTCTTCTGTATGGCAGATTGTACACGTACGATTTTATATGCAGTTGTTGTTGTTTACTTTTCAGTATTCTTATTCAGTCAGCTATTTCCTTGTACTGCTTATATATATATATATATATATATATATATATATATATATATATATATATATATATTTAGGATGTTAGAATCTTGCTGCTATTTATATGTACCACTGCTGAGTTAACTTATTTTAATTTGTATATTTTCTGTTGATCACCAATATGTTTAGGATGTAAAACTTTTCTTACAGCACTTGTTTAGTTATGTATATTTATATGCCCTTCCTTGCTTAGTTTGTATGCGAGGCATGTCTCAGCCTCTTTCCTTTTCTTTGCTAAACTATAGATGATGGTTTATAACTTTTCCTTTTCTCTTGTATTGCCTGCTGCTCCTATATATATATATATATATATATATATATATATATATATATATATATATATATATATATGTTGCTTAAATGTTGTAGAATGGTGATATTATTTAACATATATAATAATTCATCAGCTTAAAATGTACTTAGACAATTGTCTAACCAGATTTTTCTTTTTTGGCTGGGGCCCTACATTGTGAAACCGACAATGGCAGATCCTCTTCAGTTAGATGAGCAGAAGTTATGAGTGGAGCCATACCCAGAGGAGGAGCCCGTAGAAGAAGTCACTGTTTAACATTTATTTTATATGTGAGGATGAGAGTATTTGCACATTCTTTTATTTAAACTGTTAAATGATGTAATAATATAGGTACTGTTGACTGCGTATTTGGATTCTATGCTTATATTCTGAGTTCTATTTCTATTATTCATACTGTGATGCTTGGATGTTTCTCATTTTTAAATCGCTTCCGCACTCTGTATGTTTACTTAGATAGTGACTGAATGCTTGATTCTATGCTTACTCATTCCCTTATTAAGTGGATTGTGGAATTCTTCCTAATCCAATTATAAGTGAAGGATTAGCTAGAGTGACACGCCACCCCTTAGCTTAACCCTTGTGGGTTAAGGGGTGGGGCGCCACACAAATGCTGAAGCTTAATTGATTTGAAGCGGCTGCACTAAAAGTGCTTAAATTTCTAAATACTTCTTAAGCAAATCTGCATTCACAAGCATTCACAAACCCTAGGATTGCATTAGAGCCCGGCAACACCAAACCCTAGTGTTGCCCTACATCAAATATGGTATCAGAGAAGGCTTCGAAATTTTCTCAAATTTTGGAATCATATTCTCCTAAGGTTCACATCACTGCATACATAGGAGTCAGGAATCTAGGTGCATACATATTTAAAATCGCATCCATCATTGCATACATTTGAGGAGTGGTAGGAAAATTAGCATGGGTAGCCACAGTCAACACTTAGAGTCTTAGATGCACCAACCACAAGAGATGTCCCATGTTGTACCGCACTTGTGCCCTGACGAACCTATTTGGTTTAGAAACACCACCTGATGGAAGAGATGACACCTTGAGAGCAGATATGAGAGGAGTTATAGGACGGGTGAACCAACTAGAACACACGGGTAGAGGATCTAACTCGCCTGGTTCAGGAGGAGAACCAACCACGAACCGTTTCCTGACTCGAGTGGATGCCCCTCATGAGGATCTGAACCCACAACTAGGTCCACATGATTTACACCATGAGCGAGACGAGGATAGACTAACTCCAGAGATAGATTAGAGAGTGCACACACTGAGGCCTAGACCTACTGAACCTCAAGATGTTAGATATGACGACGCCTTTAGGGCCCGACCTGATGCCCCTTTTGGTGATCAGCGCTTGGAGGAACAAAGACCCATACCTGCTGGGCATAGAGATGTGAGACGTACTGTTCGAGCCCCCCTTGAGAGAATTATTACGGACCACCTCCCAAAGGTCAGGATGGCTGCCGCGGATTCCCACCCATTGAACGGGATGACTACTCCCGATTTGAGGATGACTTTGATAGACCTGTGCGAGATAGATGCCCAGACCTGACATGTGTTCTCAAGCTAGACCCTCCTAGCTATGATGGCACGATGGACCCCAAGATTTTTGCAGATTAGGTTCTCGACATAGAGAGTTATTTTGACTGGTATGGTATGTACGAGGATCAAAAGGTCCGCTTTGCCAATATGAGACACACCCTGAAAGCAAAGACCTTTTGGCTAAGAAAAGAGAGACAAATGGAGTACGATGGGCTTTCTCCAGTGACTACCTGAGTTGAGCTGAAAGCGCTATTGGAGGCCCAATACATACCGGCATACCACATGAGCCGATTACGCGATGAGCTGACGCATTACGCCAGGGCACTAAGGCCGTCCCAGAATATTATGCCGAGATGAAAGATCTCATGATACGCTGTCGCATCCGTGAGTCTGAGCTGGACACCCTGTCCAAATTCAAGTATGGATTGAGGCCAGAGATTCGTAACGAACTCAATCGCTACGGCGTATATAATTTGGAAGGCACTGTGTCTACTGCAACTGCTATAGAGACATATCAAAAGAGTCACAATAAGATATCTAGGATGACTATGACTGATAGACAGGATGACTCGAAGGCTTAAGGTGATGGAGCCAAGACTACGGGCGTGGCCACGAGAGAGGATAAGGGGAAGGCCCCCGTAGGAGCTGTGAGTCTGGCACACATTTAGTATCTCAGATGTGGTACGTTTGGGCACTGTGCCAGGAACTGCACCAAGCAGCTCACCACATTACTGATTAGGAGGCTAATAATGATGACTCTGCCCCAGCCGGAATTGATGACGTTAATGTTGTGTTAAATAAGCTTGACTTAGGGGCCTCCAGTGATGAAGAGTTTGACCTGAGCCTCCTTGTGGTGAGATGTATGATCGCCACTCCCCGTGAGTCTACTGATCATTAGAGGACCAACATCTTCCAAGCCTTCTTCCGAGCCTGGGGGAAGTCATGCAGATTAGTGATTGATGGTGACAGCTGCATGAATGTTGTGGCAGAGTTCGCACTTGCGCATTTAGGGGTCACTGCTGAGCCCCACCCGTCACCTTTTCAGGTAGCTTGGGTTACCAAGACTACCATTCCTGTGATGCGCAGATGTCTCATACCCATCATGATTGGATCCTATACCGATCAGATCTGGTGCGATGTCATGTCCATGGATTTTTGTCACATTCTTTTAGGGAGACCATGGTTGTATGACAGGGACGTGACTATTCATAGCAGGACCAACACATGTTCATTCATGTTGAATGGGCAGAAGGTGGTCCTGAATCCCGTTAGACCCTTAGCCTCACACCCAAGATCGAAAGTATGGCACTCACCCATTAATCCATAAGATTAAGCTAAGGGGTGGTGTGTCACTCTAGCTAATCCTTCACTTATCATTGGATTAGGATGGAATCCACAATCCACCTAATAAGGGAAGGAGTAAGCATAGGATCAAACATTCTGTCACTTAATAAGAATTCATACAGAGTGCGGAAGCGATTTACAGTAAGAAACATCCAAGCATCACAACATAAATATAATGAAATACATCTCAGAATATAAGCATAGAATCCAAATACACAGTCACAAGTACATGTAATATTACATCAATTTAAGTTTAAATAATGAAAGTAAAATGCGTTCATTCTCACTTATAAAGGAAAACTAAACAACTGCTTTTTCCACAGGCTCCTCCTTAGGATATGGCTCCACACCAAGTTCCTAATCGTCCAACTGAAGAGGATCTGCCATTATAGGTTTCACAATGTAGGTCCCCAACCAAAAAAAGAAAAATCTTATGTTAGACAATTGTCTAAGTACATTTTAAGCTGATAAGTTTTATATGTGTTTTGTAATATCACCATTTTACCATTTCTAAGCAATAACCATACAAATATAGGAGCAACTAGCAATGCCAAATAGGAAGGAAAAGCTATAAATAATCATTTATAACTTAAGCAAAAAAAGAGGCTAAGACACGCCTCAAATATAAGTTAAACAAAGTAAGGCATAAATATAAATAATCAAACAAGTACTGTACGAGAAATACTACATCCTAAACATGCTGGTGATCAAAAAAAATATGCCAATTAAAAATAACATAACTCAGCAGTGATACATATAATAGCAACAAAATTCTAACATCCTAAAATATATAAACAGTACAAAGAAAATAGCTAACAGAATATAATAATGAAAAGTAAACAAAACATCAATCTGCATATATATAAACATCTATGTACAATCTGCCATACAGAAAAGAGCTAATTTAGCCCACTATAAAAGCTGAAGGATCTTATTACCAGTATGGTTAAGGCACCAACAATATAATCGAAGGATCTTAGCACCAGTACGGCTAAGGCACTAACAGTGTACCCCTAGTGACATAAGAAGACTAGGCAATAGGCACACAACAAAGCAAAGTCCTTCCCCTAGTGTCATAAGATGACTAGGCAATCAGGACACAACAAAGCAAAGTCCTTCCCCTAGTGTCATAAGATGACTAGACAATCAGGACACAACTGAGAGACAGCTCAAACACATATAACTATTATCTTTTCATTAATCACTTTAATATTTTTATAAGGAATCTAAGGAGTCTCCATATTTTCCTAACATTTTATTTATGCATCAAAATCTTGTATGATATGCTCACGAAAATATGGCACAAATATACATGGAATGCATAGCAACAATCATCAAATAGAAGCAAGGGACTCTACTAAACATGGTGATATCATTTATTTTCTAATTATCCATTCTACTATTCCAAGTTACACGAGTTCAGGATCACCGTTTTTCAACTATCGGGTGTAACTTAGAAACTCGTCGTTATAAGTTAAAAAAGATTAGAACTGATTAGGTTCTAATCTAGTTCAATCAGATAGATGACTATGAATTGAATCAATAAATCATATGTCCTAGTTTTGTGAATTTAGACGCTCTATCTAAGATCTGATCAAGATCTTCTAAACCTATAGATTATGGATTAAACACTACGAGATTTAGGTTTAATCACATAACCCAAAAAGGATAAGACCTAAGTTCTAAAGTTATTCTAAAAGTGATCTACTGATTATGGTAATCCTATTAAGTAATCAAACTTAATAGGATAAATCTCCTATCCTAAAACTAAAGTTAAAAGACAAAATAATCAAAACAAGTTGTAAAATAAAAGAAAAGTCTAGAAACTAATAAAACCAAAGTTTCACCCATTGAATAACTCATTTACTTAATAATTGATCTCTAACCTATGATCTAGTCCTAGACTCAGGAAATGTCCTTAAGGTGTAGTGTTCAAGACTTAGGAAAATTCTTGGATCTAACCTAATAGTTGATTTCACTCATTTAAATGATTCTAATATAATTACGATGTTTGTTTTAGTGTGTTGAAATGTTATATAAAGGTTAAGAGTACTTAGTCCAATCTTAAGGCAAAATAACTATTCTGCCCCTACCTTAAGGATCTAAAAGTCAACTTTTGACTAAAAGGTCAGAATTGAATTTTCTTAATTCTAAATAATTCCTTACTGTCTAACTTGAAGATAGACAGTAAGTACGTCCAATTTGGACGAGAGACGGATCTTATAGGTTCAAATTAAAGTTTTTGGCCTAAGGGCAATTCAGTAATCTTCTCTCTACTGAAACTTAAACTTTTATGCAGTTTATTGTTGGTGACTGCTCGATGATTTCATAGAGTCCAAGAACACTGAATTCCAAGTTCGATTGACTAAGTTATTGACGTTTCAATTCCATAAGTAATTAAGTTCTCTATATTATAAGTTCAATTTGATTATTACTCAAGTTATACTTAATTAATTAAAGCATTTATCCATCATGTATATTTAAATATTAATTATTATTATCCAATTAATATTTATTTTATTATTTTTATGATAATAATTCAACCTTAAATTTTGCTTACATTCTTATCTGTCATGATCGCTTTAAAGAGACTGAATTAAACAAATGTTTTGGTTAAAATAATTTTGACAGTAACTTGCACATAATTGTTTCATAATGAAAATAAATAGCACATATTCTTACGAAGGAGTTTATAGGAATTACATACTCAAAGGTAAACTATAAACTTCAGATGGATGATATCCACTTGCCATCTTAAGGGATGCTAAGCATCTCAAGATATTTAAATACATATTTTCTTAAATTTCAATCCAATCATGTAGCTATTGTTACCATATATGAAGAAATAATGATGCGTTGACATCTTTTCTTCATATGGAGGAGTAATATTCAAAATATCAATCTAATTTTTCTTAGGGCCATGTACCTTTAACCATTTCATGCTGCTATGTGGATTTTATAGCATAAACTTCTAGCCGGACACCACATCTTGACTAATTATGAGCTTTGACTTTGATGATTTCCATAACCTATACCCTTTGACTCCCCTTTCTATCTCATATCCCAGCACTTCTAGACTCTTGGTTTAAGCTTTTCTTTGCAATGAGAAAATGTCGGGCAATCAAAGATTTTTAAGTCGGACTAGTTAAAAACGATACTTGACGAAGCTTCATCTAGCATTTTCAGATTCAGAATTTTGTGCAGTGATTTGCTAATAAAATAATATGTCGTGGAAGGCTGCTTTTGCCTAGAATGATCTAGGACGGCCTTCATTGAAGAGCATACATCTTGCTCTCTCAAGGATCGTATGGTTGTAGCTCTCGGAGACGTCGTTGTAGAGCTTTGTGCAGTCATTTGTCTCCTATTATGATTTCACATACTCTAATTTTAAATGAGACATCGATCTATATAGAAGTACAAAAATTATAGCTAGTTTTGTGCTTGTTAAAAAGGATGAACTCATTAAAGAAAAAAAAAAAAAAAAAAAAATTATCTTTGACCAAAAATTCATTTTTAGTAAAAGTATGAACATATGATTGGAGTTCACTCTTTGAGATTATTGTATAGTGCTTTTCCTCAACAAGATGATGTGAGATTTAAATCTCACTCTTAGATGCCTTATAAGATATATATCACTATATCAAAAAAAAAGTACCTTCCTGGAAATTATGTACGAACACTTGATTTTTAATAGCCCGAAATCTCTAGTTGAACATTTTCCATATGTTCTAGTTAATAAATTTTAAAAACAACTAACAGAATGCATAGATGTGTAGAGAAAATGTGTTAAGATATTTTTTAATTTCAAGCCCTTTTAAGCTTCTCACATAGAACTTCCATGTCTTTATAAACAAAAGGTGTTATAAGCTCATAACTACTATTCGATGAAAAAAAAAATTTACCTTCAGATTTGTTTATCTAAAGTGTGCATCTTTATCTAATAGAAGCTTAAGGAAACTTTGATAATGCTAATAACTAGATAACCCATTATTAAGTTTGCCATTGCTGCATCAATCAAAGAATAGGTTAACTATCTTTTGAGCAGGCCTTGTTCTAGCTCATGTAGTCCATTGATAAAAATTGCTTTCTCCATGCATCTTCACTATCACCACTTTTGATGTCTATTTTGGGTTACATATTTCACTACAAGGCCCTGCGATGCATGGCAAATATGACGATTTTGGTGGTAATTTATTTTTCAAACAGCCATCATTAACATCAGGATAAAAATTATGAAAAGAAGAGAAGACGATAGGCCAAGTTTGGAAAGCTCTATTTTTTGAAAAGAAGAGAATACGACTGGTTCACCTTTGCCTGCCAATTAAAATCTTAAAAAGGAAAGAGGAAGATATCTTAAACAAAGCATCCAATCCATAGCCAGAAAGGAAAAAGGAGAGGTAAAACAACTGGTTGGTTATTGCTTTGCCAAAAAAAAGGCAACTAACCCCCTTTATTAAAGAACATTATTAGTGTTTAATTTTCATTGAAGTTGAGAGAATACAACTAAAAGAAAATAAAAGAGATGTGCTTCAAGAACATACTCTTGAACTCAACACATGAAGGAAATCTGAATGGAGTTACTAACTAACAAGAACAAAGCAGGCACTTTCAATCATGCTTGAAGGATAATGGGGGTACCTTGACGGCGCAAGAGGAAAAGAATCGGTGGCTCTTTTGGTCGCCGAATGGAGGAAGGAAAGACCGGCGGACTCTTCGAAGAAGGAGGCGGGGTGGAGGCTCGGCGGATGGAGGAGGATCGGCGAGCTGCAGACTTCGATCGCCCAAACGATCGGGGCCTTGAGCGTGGATGGGGTCATAAAGCCCGAGCGAGCGGCGGAGGTGGTGACGCGTGTCGTGCGAGAGGGAGGAGCTGTGAGCGGCTTCAGAGGAGAGAAGGAGTTCTTCGATCCTTCATGGCGTGCAATCGTGCGGCGCGAAGGGGGGGAGGGTCGTGCGTGCGAATTGAGGGCAGGCGTGAAATTAGGTTTATGCGTGAGATTAAGAGGAAAATCAAGATGAAGGGAATATTCTTAGTTTAATTAATTTAAATTTATTATTTATTAAATTTTATTCCAATTTTCTCAATAAAAATTATATAGTTTAATGTGTTCCAAAAATTCTCAAAAAAATTACTCCTAGCTAATTGAGGGGTGAGGAATGCAACGGCGAAGTCGGATTTCGATTCTGACGAGTTTTTAATTTCCTCATTTTCCGGATATTTAAATATTATTAAAATATTCGTCAAAATTTTGACGACTTCTGATTGACCTGAACCCATCACCCCTAGCTAATTTGGGGTCAATGAACGCAATGGTGAAGTCCGTTTTTCGATCGGAGGACAAAATAAATAGGTCAATTTCCGATGTTCCTAAAATTCCCAAAATAAGAATTTGATCTGTTTGACCTCTAGCTTGGACTGGATCTTGGTGGTTGACTCATAATGACTTAATTAGCATTTAGGACCAAGATTTAAGACTAAAATTAGTCCTAATTGACTAAGGTAATAACCTGGATTGTTACAGAAAGCCACTAAGGAGACCCTTCCGCCCATAGAACGGAAGAGGGCCTTGAATATTATCATGGGAGTTAAGTTAGAGAGAGAAAGAGTTTTGCAAATGTCATCCTTTATGCCCTAGTGGTACTCCAGTCATCTGGACTGGTGCCTGACACCACCCACCTTCCTGAATCTACCAGGAAGCTTCTTGAGGAGTTTTAGGATGTCCATCCTGAGGAGTTGCCTGCTGGATCACCTCCCATGAGGTCGATCCAGCACGCCATTGAATTAGTCCCTAGTTCCTCCCTACCCCATTTGCCTCACTAATGTTTAGACCCCGCAGCGCACGCTGAGCTGCAGAGGCAGATCACTTAGCTATTCGACCGTGGATTCATTCGTCACAATATGAGTCCATGTGTTGTTCCAGCCCTTCTTGCCCCCAAGAAGAATGGAATATGGTGCATATGTATTGACAGCCGAGCTGCAACTGAATCACTATGAAGTATAGATTCCCATTCTGCGATTAGATGACATGTTGGACATGCTGAGTGATGCCGCTATCTTCTCAAAGATAGATCTGAGGAGAGGATACCACCATATTAGGATTAGAGAGGGAGACGAGTGGAAAACTACCTTCAAGTCGAAGGAGGGATTGTATGAGTGGCTAGTGATTCCCTTTGGATTATCCAATGCCCCAAGCATCTTTGCTCAGATGATGACTCATGTTTTCCAGCCCTACATGGGTAAGTTCATCGTCATTTGTTTCGATGATATTTTGGTGTATAGTCGCTCTAGCGATGACCACCTAGGTCATCTTCGCACCATTTTCGAGCTCCTGCGAGTCGAAAAGCTGTACATCCACATAAAGAAGTGCACATTCTTTGTGGAGTGTCATTTTTCTGGGTTACATAGTAGGCTCCTCGGGAATCTCCGTTGATCCCGAGAAGGTGAAGGCTATCATGGAGTGGCCCACACCACAAAACATCCATGATGTGCGTAGCTTTCACGGTCTGGCAACTTTTTACAGATGTTTCATAAAGAATTTTAGTGGTATCATGGCCCCTATCACAGAGTGTACCAAGAAGGGCGAGTTCAAGTGGCCATCTTATGCTGAAAAAGAATTTCAGCTTATCAAGGAGAAGATGTCATCTACCCCACTATTGAGATTGCCAGATTTTGGCAAGACCTTTGAGGTGTCTTGCGATGCTTCTGGCGTTGGGATTGGTGGAGTCATCACTCATAAAGGCCACCCTGTGGGATATTTCAGCGAGAAACTCTCGGACACAAAGCTAAATTATTCTAATTATGAGCATGAGTTTTACGCTTTAGTGTAGAGCTTGAGATACTGAAGGCACTATCTATTGCCAAAGGCGTTTATCCTACAGTTGGATCACCAAGTTCTTAGATATATAAACTCGCAGCACAAGCTTACCCCACGCCAAGTAAAGTGGGTGTCTTTCCTACAAGAGTACGACTTCGTACTCAAACATTGCAAAGGGAAGGATAACACACCCGCCGATGCTTTGAGCAGAGTTACTCTTGTCCTCACAGAGATAAGAGCACATGTGATAGGCTTTGAGCGCATGATCGAGGATTATGCCACATGCCCTGATTTTAGTGGCATCTATAGTGCTCTAGCCGCCGACCCATATCACGACACTACGGACTATGTCATTCGGGACCGGTACCTATTTAGGGGCACATGACTATGCATTCCCAATATGTCTATGCACAATTTTATAGTATGGGAGTTGCATGGTGGAGGACTATGAGAACTTTTGGGAGGGGCAAGACAGTAAATCTTATTCAGGAGAGATTTTACTGGTCGGGGATGGTGAGGTTCATCGCCTAGATTATGAGAAGCTGCAGGGTGTGTCAGGTTGCAAAGGGAAATAAGTAACCAAATGGACTGTACACCCCTTTACCCATTCCTTCCACCCCTTGGGAGGATGTTAGTATGGACTTTGTGCTAGGAGTACCACGCATACTGCGTTAGCACGACTCCATCATGGTGGTAGTAGAACGCTTCTTCAAGATGGCATATTTTATCCCGTGCCGCAAAACTGACGACGCCTCTGCTATGGTGAAACTTTATTTTAGAGAGGTGGTAGCTCATAGGGGTGCACCCAAGATGATAGTGACTGACAGGGATGTTAGGTTCACGAGCTATTTCTGGAAAACCTTGTGGCATCTTATGGGAACCAAGCTCATGTTTTCGACAGTCTACCACCCGCAGACCGATGGCCAGACTGAGGTTGTCAACCATAGCCTAGGAAATCTGCTGAGATGTCTCGTTAGGGACCACAAGGATAATTGGGATCTGATCTTACCACACGCCCAATTAGCCTACAATAACTCATTAAACCGGTCAACTGGGATATCTCCGAACGAGATAGTTCACGGCCATAGGGCTAGTGTTCCTCTAGATTTAGTTCCCCTACCGTACACTCATAGGACGAGTCTGTTTGCATCAGAACTTGCATTACAATTGCATGAATTACATAAGGAGATTGAGCGCATATTGCACAGCAGCTGCGATCATTATAAGCTGCAAGCTGATGCCAGACAAAGAGCACATCTTTTGAGATAGGTGACTTGGTGATGGTGCGACTGAGTCCGGATAGGCTTCCTTCAGGAAGCCTGAAGAAGCTGGCCGACAGAAGAACTGGACCATACAGGGTGACGAAAAGGATTGGTACAAATGCATACCAGTTAGCCTTGCCATGTGATTGGGGAGTACATCCAGTGTCCAATATGGCTGATCTGACCCGATTCTATGGACACCCACTGGGACCTGAGGAGCCTTCTAAACAGGAACGTATGAGAGAGCAGTGTGTTGGTGAGTATATAGCTCCACAGACAGCCATGCCTACTTTTTCCCCTGCTGCTACTACCCCTGATGGTAGCACCCCAGCACCAGAGAACAGAGCTTCAGTTGATGACCTATTGCCGATACCGAGGTCCACAGACAGATTACCCCGATGAGATTCACTGCCAGAGCTGATTCTGAATGAGGAGACAGTTGCCACTACTGAGGGCGGCTTTCAGAGATACTTGGTTCGTTGGAGAGGACGACCCGACACGAAGGACAGTTGGGTACTTGCAGAGGATATTGAGAGATTGGATGCTGACCTCATAGCCCGCTACCGCATAGACCACTCACCGGTGATGAGTGCTTTTGAGCGGGGGAGAGTTGATGGGAACCATCTTCGACGCGGGTCCCACCGCCGAGCTCGCCCTGTCCCATACCGGCTTTGACATTTCAGCTTTATTTTATGCATTTATTTTCGTCTGTTTCAATTTTATTTTCACATTTATTTTTGGCCCTTTATGTATTGATCAGAGGGACGAATATTAGCCCTCCGATCGTTTATTAAAAACACTCTAAGTTCTAGATTGCTTTGAGGGTATTATAAATACCCAAAATCTTTATATTAATTTTAGTTTTGATAAATAGAAATTCTGAGTTTTCTCCAAATAGTGAGAACGACTCTTGTTTCTCCCGGGGAAACCCTAGTGTCCAAATTCTCCCTCTCCAAACCCTAGCCGCCAGCTTCTAGACCCCACCCTTTGCTGCCTTCGGACCTCTCCTTGCAGGATAGCCGCTGTCACCACCCTAGTGGTGCTGCCCAGCCGCCGCCGCTGTCCAAACTCCGCCGCCGCTGCTGCCAGCCGCCGCCATCGCTACCCAGCCGCTCCTGCCAGCCGCCGCCGTTGCCCCTGCTACCGCTGCCGCTACCAGCAGCCGCTCGCCGCTGCTGCCTCTGCGGCCGCTGCAAGCCGCAACTGCTGTCGCTGACCCTACCGCCGCTGCCCAGCCGCCACCGCCGTGCCCTAGCCATCGCTGTCCAGCCTCCTCCCCTGCCCAGCCACCGTTGCCTCTGCCGCTGCTGCCTAGCCGCCGCCGCCGCTGCCCCAGGCCACCGCTGTCCAACCGCCTCCACTGCCCAGCCGTCGTACCCTCGCCGCCGCAAGAAATATACTCGGATCACCCTTCTCGCTCTCGGTTTAAACTGGCGTGTGTTTGTTCTTCCCATACCCTAAACTGAATATATTTAATTATTTTCTCGTGCGATTTTCGGGTAGAAATTATTTGTAGGAGCGCAAATCGAAATCCAGTCGCTGCGAGTGGTTTCGGAACGGAAACGCCTCCGAACACACCCTCATGGCAAGTACAAATCGAAGTGCGAGTTACCTTTTTGGCCGAAACCTTTCCTTTGATCCGAAACCGATGCTGACCGCTCTTCCTGTTCGTGACTCGGAACACCCCATTGCCGACGAAAATCATTTTCAAATTACTGTGGAATCTTCTGCAGGCAAATACTGAAGCTGAATTGATCTAAAGCGGCTGCGCTAAAAATGCTTAAATTTTCAAATACATCTTAAACAAATCTGCATTCACAAGCATTCACGAACCCTGTGATTGCATTAGAGCCCGACAACACTAAACTCTAGTGTTGCCCTGCATCATAAGACTTTCTCATATTGTATGAGATCTGAGAGAGATGTTGCCTTTATTTAAGATTATTAGTTAAAATCCCAATTGTATAATTCAAGCATGGGATAATGAAACGCTGACACTGACCAGCGCCTTCCACATTCAAACAACAGACATTTGAAGTAGAAATTGTTAGACGTCAACCATACAAGTATTGAAGTGATCTAGCAAAGGGTCAATTAATCTTTATCAAATTCAAAGAGGCAAGTTTTGAATTCAGTTCTTGGAATCTTGCACTATGGATTGGGGTGATGCGCTACCAGCTATGAAGCACATGAGGCCATGTGCCTAAGTTTTGGGATGAACTGAGGTTTCCATGAGAAATAATTGCACTTCACAAAGATGTCTAGGATATTAACTGATACCAATAAATTGGATTGAAGGTCTTTAAATAGCTACAACAGAACAAGCTCACCAAGGCTTTCTTTTAGCATCAGTAATACCATGTGCTTGTAAAGCACTAATACCTAAATAGCAGTTCTTGAATTTGCAGGAAACCAATTGAACAATGTGGATACATACATACATACACACACACACACATATATATATATATATATATAGATGCATGTATGTATGTATTGTTATTTCTTATCACTAGCTTCTAACCAGACAGAACTAGCAGAAGCAAATGCGGAAAGCCCCAATCAAGTTCAACACTTCATAAAACAGTCTACTTCACTTCTAAACAAATTTGACATACTTTAATAAAAAAATTTAATAATTAGTTTAGAAGATTTAGTAAAGTCTTGCATTTTACAAATATATAGGGAATTAACATTTAATTTTTCTTCAGATCTTTCAATTTTTCTATTCTACATTTTGCAATAAAATTACACATTATCAATGTTCAACCGCATGAGACTTCAACAATGCACTTACACTCACCTTCAGTAAACATAACTCAATTTTCAAATAAAACATAAATAACTCCACAAGCAGACTCAGCAACTGCAGAAACACTTGCGCAAGCAACGATCAGCATACCTCCCAAAAATGGCTATATTTCATTAAATATTATACATAAATTGTTCGTTCCATAAAGACCATACACCTTGTTCTGGTAAACTAGTCTCTTGGCCGGGCCAGCCACAGAGAACTGAGAGCTCTAAGGCGAGAGAAGTAATCGCTGGTCGCGAGTAGAGCTTGACCTGCTTGACGAGCATTCAGAATTCTATGCATCTGTTGTAGTGTCTGCTGTCTCAGAAGATCAGCCTATATATTCAATATGTATACATATAAAGAAAAGTATAATATGCCCATCAATTTATTGTTTCTGTAAACATTCACTGAATAGTTCAAGCTTATAATACCTGGCGAAGAAAATTCTCAAGTGTGCCAAGTTTGCCCATTGCAATGGCCATTTGGTTCATGTAATTAGCAACATTATCTGAACAGAGGATAGCAGTGTTGAAAGAGGCTGGAGACAAAGTATCTGTAAGAGACTGCTGTAAAGCTTCCATTCCTTGGGACAGTGCGTCCTCTGCTTGCTGCGAAGATTGCTGAAGATTACATATGCCTATAAGCTGTTGATCTGTCAATGGCTCCAGTTGGCTTACAAGCATCTGCATATGTTATAAATTGTTCACACAAATTAATGGCTGAGGAATTAAATTTATAGATTCAAAAAGACAGTAAATGGATTTTCAGTATAGTTTGAGTTTAGTTATTTAAATTAAAATACATCTTTACAATTTTATTTCCTCTGACTCAATCTGTTATTTCAATATATAGCTGCCCAAGAAGTTCGATGAACATTTGGGATTCTTGCTGAAAAAATTTTAGAAAGTAAACGCAGATCATCTCCCTGAAAGATGTAGAAATAAAGAAGATACAAGTCTAAGTTTATGATAAGTAGAGAAGCACACATGTCAGTTGCAAGATTAAGGGTTTAACCGAGTTGAAAACCATCCAAAGCCTCGTTCAATGGTTTTCACGGTGAAAAATACTTGCCCCTTTATCACCAAGGTGAAAAATTCTTAGAGGAAATCGAATCTCCTTGGATAGTTTACAGTGATGCAATTGCCCAGAACTTTCACGGCCATGTGTCGAGCACAAGGGACACCCAGGAAGTCATTTAGAATGGGCTAGTCGGCATTGTAGCTTGCAGCGCATGTACTTGAATCACAAATTCCATAATTGCATGCATACCCATACCCCCCCAAATGACTCTTATGTGAATTTCACAGATCGGGATGTGCAGGTTTTGTTGCTGAATTCAGATGACCAACTACTTGCATGTAGTTTAGAAGATGACAATGACACTGATGCTCAAAATGTTGATGCTGATTTGAAACGGTAATCTACAAGTCGTGTATGAAGAAGAAACATGAAACATTCCCATCTTCGTCAAGAACGGAATAAGAGTCATGGGTGAACCAAGCAATGTATTAGGTAAGTGAGTCACCTGCTTCTGATCACATCAACAGCAGATACTGCAAAAATTTAGGTGGTCTACTGCCTGATGTAGATAAGGTAACAAAACTGATCATAGCTCATTATGCTCTCTCTCACAAGATGAAGAGTTCAACCGGTGAGTGGATTCCGCAAGTGTCATCGTGAAGAGCATGCACTTCACCTTGTCACTTGGATTATGCAATTAGACAATTGTCTGGAAGTGATTCACTTGATAAGATGTCAAAAGCCTTGAGATCTTGATCATAGAGGCGTAGTGTGATGGGCGTGATGGGTCACCAGAAGGTGTAATGATGCGGCACATAAGCCTATACAAGAGCATGTGATGGCACAAGCATACACGATAAGCTTAAGAAGTACATAGTGCAGTTATCTTTCAGAATGTAGGAAGTTATCTTGCGGTTTGTGTTATGTCATGTCATATTATGATGTTGTATAATGCATAGAACCGTCTTATTTATGTTTTTGATTTTGTGTTTTTTCAATATATGTTGTAATCAACAGCCATATATTAAAATTAATTAGACTTGTATCGAGAATACAAAAGGTCACTCGGGGGTAGGGCTGGCTACAATTCGAGTTTGAACAAGTCAGCTCAGACTCAAACTCAAAAATTTTCAAGTTGAGCGTGACTCAAACTCGATCAAGTTCCAGTTGAGTCAATTTCGAGTCAAAAAAAATTTGAATTTGAGCTAATTCGAATAAGAATTGAATCGGACTCAAACTATATAAAATAAACAAATTTATACCAATATCTAAAGAGCTGCTTTAGCACATGAAAACACTATCACATAATGTTAACAACACAAATACTTAATTAACCAAAATAACAAACATATATAGTAGTTCAAATAGGCACAACACAGCCAAACACGACACGTCATAACCCTACACAACCTCCAACCATTCTCTATGCAAATGCCCAAGCCATGGGCCTCATTTTGTGAGCTGATTATCCAGCATCAATTACAGATTACAATTGTTGTGTTCTAAATAAGAACATATTATACTAGGAACCAGCTCAAAAGTTAGGGAGCAACCCTTCTGCTAGAGAGTTGGGCGCTTATAATGGTGGACATCTAACACAATTCAAAGGCTAGAAGTGTTGACTTGATCTATGCGCTTCATACATTGCACAATGATTCTAAAGATAAGCATTGCAAGCACAACACAAGATGTGCTAGCATTTTAGGGGCATGTGTCACATAATGATCGAAGAGATGAACCATTAGGGAGTTGTGCAAAAGGAATTCGGTAATACTTACAATTGCTAATGACGACATTATTGACATTACACCTAGAAAAATCCCATCATAGGACGACGATAGCTTTACAACTGGTAGTGTCTTGGCATAGAAGACTCAAGCCTAAACGAACTGTGGTTTGCCCTTCTCAAGATGAAGATAGGGCAATCACTTGATGCCAACCTGAATGAATAGGAACGAGGGATGTCGTTTAATTCTTGTGGTAACCAAATGATTATGATACAGAAAACAAAGAAATGGTTGGTTCTAAGGTGCTGTCAACACGCATGCTCCGCATGCGATTTAATATTCAAGCATAACACTAAGAACATTAAGCATTATTAAGATGAATTTAAGAAGATAGTCACACATTCAGAGATGATAGATACAAAGTATAAAGATGAAGATCCAACACTTCTCATGCACTGTCAACAGGCATGCTCTGCATGCGAAGTAACATTCAAGCATAACAAGTACATTAAGCATTATTAAGATGCATTTAAGATGATCATCACATTCAGAGAGATGGTAGACGTAAAGTATAAAGATGAAGATCCAATACTTCTTGTGTGCGCGCTTTATCCAGTTCTTATCATAATCTTAATGATTTGATTTTGCATGGAAGACAATGAATACCCCTTCATAATGTCCTACAAGGAACAAGGCTGCATTGAAATCAAGGTCCATGATCCTAATGTGAAATTAAGGCAAGCAACAAAATCACATTTAGATAAAATAGTTTAAATTAAAATATAAACAATATAATCAAGGTAAATCATAAACAATTAAGATAAAGAAATGTGACAAATGAAGTTTAGATAAGATTATCACGACTCAATCCTCACCACATAAACCTGATCAGCGCTGAGTGATAAATTATCCATAAACATAGTTCACAGATCCACCATACCTCAATATCCCGAACCTCATTATCCTATAGGAAAACCCTTCGACGCTATCAATAATCGTTGCAAAGACAGTTATAGGAAAACCCTTCGACAGCAAGTGGATAAGGAGTTCAACTCTCAAACTTACCAAATCAATTAAAAATTTTATGCTCTCCTTTTGATTTCTTTGTTACTTCGACTACTACATGAGAGAAATTCTATATAAATAAGAGATTCCTCCCCTTTTTGATGCACATTTAAATGATGTAACAGCTGAAAAAAGTTAGATATAGGAGATCTCATCTCCTAAACTGAATATAGGGATTTACACAAGGCAAAATAAATTCATCTCTTCTATTTTTCTTTTGAAAATTTTAGCTTTTTACAGCTCACCTCTTGTGTGAATAGGATTGATATTATAGATTACAAACTTAATAAAATAACATATCAAGTCACTTGACTCATCCTCCATTTTAACAATTCTCTACACAGCATTTACTTCATGTAAACAAAGAGATGAAAGGAAATCTAGAAAAACAAAAAATAGAAAGACAAAAAAAAAAAATAGCAACTTTAAACATCAACAAATTCTCATACTTAAAGTTCAACTACAAACTCACTTTAACTAGAAATTCCCTTAAACATTGTTTTTTACTTTCTATTACTTTTTCTAATATTAACAAGAAGCATAAAACCCATTTTTTAGTACCTCTTTCTTTTATACAAAGCCATGTGATATGTAGTATTGAAAGATCATAATGCATCTCTGCCAAAAATGAAGGCAGCAACAATTAGTGTGGCAAAAAATAAGAGCACGCTCATCAAATCTTATTTACAGGATTATCAAACATTATTTTTATAACCAAACAATGATAACATCCTCCAATAAATGAGAAAGTTCAAAAGTTCACAATAATTTTCAAATTAAATGTGAATTATGAATTGACTTGTTAAGGGTTGCAATCAAGATGACGACATCAAATATAGGAAAATGCGCCATTATTTCAGATGATAGCACCTCCAAGAAAGTTCATTGGCCACATGACATTTTGACCCACAATAGTTACTATCAATTATTATATTTAGCACAATCACTACCACATCTATGCCAACTAAGGAATTATAAGAATTTTGCCAACAAATAGAAAGCTGCTTTACATTGCATTAGGAATTTGAGGCAATCGAAATAAAAAATTTACCTTCAAAATTTCTGAAGATCGAAAACCGCCAAGCCACATGAAACATCTTTCTGCAGGTGTTGTCCACAATCCCGAAAGAATGTGGAAGACATCAGATCTCATAGCAATGCTCTTGAGTTTGAAGATGACATCATAATGTGCCATCAAAGAATCAACAAGAAGTCTCAACTCATCATCATCCGCACGAGAGTTCAAAGCAGCTCGCAAATCACTTATTTGATTTTGATGTTCATCTAGCCACCGAGCATACTCCATATCAAATATCAATGCACCTAAATTGTTCTCAAAGTAGCATAAAACTTGTTAAAATTCTGAAACTAATGAAATTTTAGACAAACATACATTACCATTTCCACCAACTGAAAAGCCATTATTTCCAAGATAGCCACTAGCCATGACCATGCCCTGTAAAGAATGGAAAAAGGAAATGAATCTTTTGCAAGAAGGGTAAATGGGGGGTTAAGAATTTCAAGTACCTGCTGTCGCACTCGTTGAAGCTCTTGCTCTAGCTGCATTAGCTTCAGTCGACTATTTTCGAGATGCTGAACATAGGCCTGGTGAACAAGTAGAAGATTAATGCACTGCAAACCACATAAAACCATCTATTCTGAAACTGCATAATGTGACTAATGAAAATTAAGAGAAGAAACGCACATTTGAAACTTGTTTGTTAATAAATTTATCATGGTAATACGGTTTAAGAACCAAAGAACAACAGGAGAAAATGACACTTAAACAAAACGCTTAACAGCTTTAATTGTATTGATAAATGTTAAATTGAGTAACAAAATCTTTGAACAGCTTAGATATTCGAAGCCCAAGAAGCCCAAGATACTAGACTAACCCGTTAAAAATTGAAGCTTAACCTTGGGATAATGGGAAATTGGGATCACTAACTAAACTAAAAACCAATTGGGTGAACACAGGTCAGAATGTTAAACTGCAGGTATAATCACTCCAAACATAAGAAAACGATTGTTAACCAAAAGCTTATTTGCTTTAAGTAGAATAGACACCAATAACAAAAACTTCCTTTGTTTCTAAACAAGAGCTATGCATCCAAGGATGTATTAACAAAAAATATGAGATCTCAACAAGAATCACAAGCCAACTCAATAAACTTGAAGAACAAGAGACATGAAAGATTGCATCACAACTTCATCAGCTATGAGGATGTATTAGCTCAATAAGGATCTAAGTCAGCTTTGGAGATTAGTAATCGAGTATTTCCAGAAAATTTTAATATGAAAAAAGACTACAATCTTAGAAAGACTAATCCCTATTATGTAGAATATTTCTTAATAATAGTAAATAGAAATGAAGAGAAAAAGTTGAGCCTTAGTGATTACTTTGAGAAACTAGAACAAAACTACATGGATCCCCATCCTTCGCACGTAGAGGAAGGTTGCTATTTATTCACATTTCAAGAAAATCTAAACAGTGTTGATGTGGCATATTGTGATTACTTAATCATGGTAAACATGTAGGGAGTGTAGCAACAGATACGCCATGTTCGCCAAAATTATGCATAACGGCCTTTGACACTGCGGAAAACAGGCACATGGGCACATGCCTGCCAGTTTCCTGTGAGGTATGGCGGGATGGACAAGGTTGAGATAAATGAACCAAAAAATATATGCAATGATTTTTTATATAAGTATCTTTAATAAGCAGTGTCAACTAATCATCATTCTGTAACACCATATGAACAACAATAACCCCAACATCATAGCTGAAATTTAATAAATAGCCTGCTCCAAAATTAATAAATAGATTCAACTGCTATAACAGCATGAAATATGTGGAAACGATTGGATTGAAGAAGGTAGAGTTTGGCCCTTATAGATGATTAGAGGAGTTTTAGAAGCATAAAAATATTAGGATCTTCTTTATGAATCAAACCAAAATATGCTCAAGCAAATAATCACAGCACAAACATGCAAGAACAAAAACAAAAACAAATCGCAGCACAACAACAAGATTTATGTGGTTCGATATAAACACATATGTCCACGAGAAGAGGAGAGGAGAAATTTCACTATACCAGAGGAAGAATACAATTACAGTTTTACAAACCTTCACCAAACCCTCAACAATATAGTTTTGGCCTTCTTCCACCACCACAAACTCAAAATCCCTAAACCCTATTTCAGATCTACAATGAAGGCAGAGAAAAATGCAAAAACTACAACCTAGCTTGCTATTTTCGGTTTTATAGGCCCCTCAAATAGAGCCTAAGAATACGTAAAGTCTGAGCGCTTCTGAGCGCCAAAGTTTCAGGTTTATTTCTGCTTAACAGGTGCTTGGGCGCCCAGGTTTATGTCTGGCGGACGTCTGAGCACCCGCTGTTCTGTCATTGAGGTACCTGGGAGCGTCTGAGCATACACGTCTTTGTACCTCGAGCGTCTAGGCGCGCCTGAACGTCAAGTTTCTGTCTATCAAGCAATTGGGCGCGTCTGAACGCCCATCATTCCCACAATGGGGCACTTGAGCTCGCCCGAGCACCTACTGCTTCAAATGGCTGATTAACAAATCAACAAAAAATTCGTTTGAAAGTGTTACATAACATCCAAAAGTGAAACGGGCTCCAGGACAAGTTGAATTTTAGGTCAGCGTTTAGGCGTGCACAAGGGAAAATCTCACTATCTTTGGGCTATTTTTGGCTGTGAGAGGTGGGCTTCTGGAAACGCCCAAGAAATCAACACTGTTTTGAGAATTTTGGGCTCCATTTGGCCTAGGGGCGAGCCCAAGCGCAAGCAGACTTGAAAACACATTTTTTTCCATAGACACACCTAATTTGGGGCTACTTGTATTATTTGGGACAATATAAATGGCTACATTATGATTTAGTTTAGGTTAAGAAACCACAAGTGCCCAACAACCATTTCTATTTCCTTGGGAGTTCTATAATATTTTTTTTGAAAGGGTTGATGGTGTGGCAACTAGGAATTAAAAAAGCTTGTATTTTCTTCTTTTCCACAACTAGTTAAACTCCTCTTCTAGCCGTGAACACAGGAGATTCTCAATGATGCAATCCCAACAAGTGGTATCAGAGCCGGTGGTTATTGCTACAAAGTCCCATAACGATTCAATTGTTTGTGCAATTGCAGAAGAAGAAGAAACTTTGTCTATCTACAACAATTGAGAGATCTGTGTATCTGATCGTTACACATTCGATAAAGATCGATGTCGTCACAGTTGATAGTAATAACTTTTGAATGTGGCGATGCGAGGTGGTGGATGTGTTGTGTGCCCTAAATCTCAAAGACTTTCTTGATGATGAATCAAAGCGTATGCGAGTTGATCCGCAACTACTTCATACAAGACATTAGTATATTATGATAACGGAGACTATTAGCGGTGAAGCTATAGAAAATACTGGAGTATTGGTGTGGCAACTAGGAATTAAAAAAGCTTGTATTTTCTTCTTTTCTACAACTAGTTAAACTCCTCTTCTAGCCGTGAACACAGGAGATTCTCAATGATGCAATCTCAACAAGTGGTATCAGAGCCAGTGGTTATTGCTACAAAGTCCCATAACGATTCAATTGTTTGTGCAATTGCAGAAGAAGAAGAAACTTTGTCTATCTACAACAATTGAGAGATCTGTGTATCTGATCGTTACACATTCGATAAAGATCGATGTCGTCACAGTTGATAGTAATAACTTTTGAATGTGGCGATGCGAGGTGGTGGATGTGTTGTGTGCCCTAAATCTCAAAGACATTCTTGATGATGAATCAAAGCGTATGCGAGTTGATCCGCAACTACTTCATACAAGACATTAGTATATTATGATAACGGAGACTATTAACGGTGAAGCTATAGAAAATACTGGAGAACAAGTGTTTGACTAAGAGTGAGGAGGATCTCCTCCATATGAAAAGAAGGTTGAACAAACTTCATATGCAAAGAGATGTTTTCATGGATGAGTGATTGCTAAGAATGAAGGCCTTGAAGTATGAAGAGGTAACAACGCTTTTGAATCATAAGTTTCGATGAAAAGACAGAGTTCACTATGATGGAGATGGCTGATGCACTAACTCTCCATCTTGGAATATCATAAAAGAGAAAGGATTGGAAGAATAAGAAACGACAGTGTTGATGGCAATTTTAGGGGCAAGTCAAGGGATCAGAGTATTGGGCGCAATAAGTATGCATTATGTTTGGAGATCAGCCACTAGAGGGATTGTCTCAAATTGAAGAACAAGGTTGATTCATTAGATGTAAATGCTTATGCTACGCAGAAGCTATCGAAGATGTGACACATGCGTGATATTCGTGAGAACCTGCTACAAGGTCTCATAGAGGGACAACTATTTGTGCAATGGCAAAAGGAGACTAAACTTTGACTATATCTACAGCAGTTGAGAGATTTGTGTATCTGATCGTTGCACATCCGACAAAGATCGATGTCATCACATTTGACAGTAAGAACTTTCGAATGTGACGATGCAAGGTGATTGATGTGTTGTGTGCCCTAAATTTCAATGACATTCTTGATGGTGATGAATCAAAGCGTATAAGAGTTGATCCACAACTGCTTCACTCGAGACATTAGCATGTCGTGATAACAGAGACTTTTGTCGGTGAAGCTATGGAAAATGCTGGAGAACAAGTATTTCATATGCAAAGAGATCGACCACTGGAAGGACTGCCCTAAATTGAAGAATAAAGTTGATTAATTATATGTAAGAACTTATGTTATGTGGAGCTAGCGAAGATGTGTGACACATCCTTAATATTCATGAGAACCTACTATCGATGGGGTTCTTGGAAGCTAAGGGCTACTGAGTTGAAAATGAAGCACGAGTCATGATGATCAGTAGAGTAGTGTCAATACATGAGAGGAACTTGCCATCATAACCTAGTAGTTCTCATTCCGAAGGAGGAGTGGGACGCCACTCCAGGGAAATTCCGCCCTATCAGTCTGTGCAACATTGTCTATAAGGTGGTGGCCAAGATCTTGGTCATGAGCCTGAAGACAGTGCTGCCCCATTGATCTCCCAAGAACAAAGTGCATTTGTTCTCATGAGAGACATCAATGAGAATTGTCTCACGGTCCAGGAGATCCTCACGTGGCTCTCATATTCCTCCTCGACGATCGATCACAGGGCCATCAAGGTGGATTGGGGGTGCTTACACTTAGTTTTAGATAAATTTGGCTTCCCGCAGAGGTGGACGGATTGGGCCATGCAGTGCGTGGAATTCCCCAGATTCTCGATCTTAGTCGATGAGCACAGGATTCCCTGGATAGTGGGGAAGAGAGGTTTTCGGCAGAGATGCCCCCTCTCCCCTTACCTACTCATCCTATGCTTGGAGCTCTTTTCCATCCTGGTCAGACAACAGCATCGAATTAGATGCTCGATGGGTATCAATCTCGATCGAGGCTGTCCTAACTTCTCCCACCTCATGTACGCAGATGATCTGATATTGTTTGCCCCAGCTTCTAAGGCAGCAAAGAGAGGCACAACAAATTTTGGCAGACTATGGTAGCTAGACTGAATAATCTGTGAACTCATGCAAGTCACAAGATGTCTTTAGCCGACAGACCGCAACCTATCGCTAGCGTAGGATTGCGATCTGGCTGAGCTTCCGGAGAGGATCATCGCTCAGATACTTGAGAGTTACAATCATTGGCCGACCTCCGCAGAGAGCAGATTTTGCAACAATTATTGAGCAGGTCCAAGCTAGAATGGGCTCATGGATCAATCACCACATTTCTCTTGCTGGCAGGTTGTTCCTGATTAGATCCGTGCTCGCCATAATTCTCAGCTATCTAATGCTGGTTGCCCTGATTCCGGACTCCTGCCTCCCAAACATTAAGACTATTCTCCGTAAGTTCCTTTGGAAAGGAGTGGAGGGTAATGTTCTGCACTGCATGAGGTGACAGGAGGTCTGTCAACCGCTCGAGGCTAGTGGACTCAGGATCAGAGACTTGAGGCTGTGGAAGACTGTTCTTGTAGCCCGCAACACATTTAGCTATGTCAGCAAGGAGAATCTCCTCTAAGTGAGAGTCATGGAGTTCCGTTACCGCTACTAGGGTGAGGACTTTACTGCTCAGCATTCTAATTCTGCAATTTGGAGGATACTAGAGTATGGGTGACCGATCACCCAACACCACATTTTGTCAATGGAGGAGAGTTTGCAATGGAAAGTCGACAATTTCACGGAGAGCCAAACTAGCTGGCGGATGTGGGAGAGAGGATAGGGGCAACCAGCCTTGGCAGTTTGCGGTCATGTGGGTTATGGCTCTGGGCCCCTGAGAGGCTTGTTTCCTATGGCGATTATTCAGTGATGTCATCCTAGCGAGGGGTTGGTTCTTCAAGAGGGGACTCACTCAGTCAGCGGCTTGTGTCTAGGGATGTGATACTGATGAAACCAAGGAGTATTTCGTGGCCCACTGCAGTTACACGAGGGCCATACTAGAGACTTTTGTGCATTGGGGCTTGCTGCCAACCACTCTGACCTCTTGAGACCAGTTTACTGCTTTGTATTCGACTGCTACTGCTTCTCGTCACCTCCGTTTTAGCTGGCAGGTTGTTGCCTACTTCCTCTACCAGGCTTGGCGGAGTAGGACTAAGCGTTCTCATGACCGTCTATACCCAACTCCGCTGGTTCGTGCAGATTCGATTTTCTCGGCGATGATCAGTGCTGGTCTACATGACGGGTGCTCCCCCCAACCCGTTGGTTGAAGGCCAACATTGATGCTTCCTATAGATACGGGAAGCCTGCTGCTTTTGGTGGCTATTGCTGGAGCCCGTTTACAGGCCCTGTCTCCTCTTCACGCTGAGATGTAGGCTGTTGCTATTCTGCGATAGACTATCCTACCCAAAGCCGCTGACACTGAGGGAGTCGTCATAGAGGGCGACTGTCTTAGAGCAATCCAAAGGCTCCAACATTACTGGGAAAGGACTGTCTGTTCACGAGGCGGAGATCGTCATGCTGATCACCTTGCTTTCTTGATGAACTTTCCTCGTGTGATTTTTGTTCACCGTTCGCGTGATGTGAATCACGCAGTGAACTTTTGTTCAAAGTTAGTCCAACAGAGCAATTTTTTGTTTGTTAGGAAGATGTGCTCCCCGGGAGGCTCTTAGACCTCCTCGTTGAGAACACCGTGGAGTTTGGTCCTAGTTGATGATGTACTGATTTTTTATTTATTTATGCTTAGGCTACGACCGTATTTCATAAAAGCGTTCTAGCAAAAGGGCCAATGGTCTGGGATAGAGCATCACTTAATGGTAAAGGAGAGCAAAATGTGGTGGCAAAATAGATAAAATGAACTTGGGTTGAGAAAGTTCGATGTATACTTTCAAATGTTGGAATGGAATGAGTTTTTGAGTTGAGGCCCAAGATTATGACTGCAATCTAGTAAATCATTTGCCTTATAAAGCAATTGAAAATACAATTCTAATGGAGATTTGGTCGAGTAAACCTACATGTGATTATGAAATTCAAAAATCTTTGGTTGCTCTGCTTATTACCATGTTAAATCTAATAAATTGAAACTAAGAATCAAATGGACATTTTTAGTCAAAGGTTTTAAATTGTTTGATCTGAATGACAAAAAAATATTAAAAGTAGGGAAGTAACCTTTGATGAAGAGTTTCTAATGAGGTCAAAGATCATAAAGCAAGTTGAGGGTCCACAAGCGACCACAAAATATTTGCAGAGGGTAGAGCTTGACATTGCCTTGAGATTCTCTTCTTGTTCTCCTAAATTTCTCCTTCTTGTTCTCACTTCAGGGTTCAGGATCTTCAGCCACCAAAGAGCTCTCACAAAAAATAACACTTAAAAAACCCTAGCATAGCATGTTAGCTTTTATATGGGACACCAAGCAAGACCCTAAGTGCCCTAAACAACCTTATAACACGTGATCGTGCCTAGGATCCTGCCTTGCTATCTTTGGGGCGCCTAGGAACCAGGCTTGAGGTCTGCTATCCTTCTAGGCACCTAGGAACACGTTTAGGCGCATATCTTGCCCTGAAACCCACCGGGACACCATTTGTTTTTCCCTTGATTCAATTGGTCTCAACACCATAATAGAGAGGAAGGAGATGCCTAGAGAATTCCTTGTGCCATTGAAGTAAATAGTCTAATGTATGCAATGATTTGCATAAGAACTAGTTTGGCATAGGCAGTAGGGTAAGCATCATATATATATATATATATATATATATATATATATATATATATATATATATATACATGATCCTAGTAAAGAATATTGCCAAGTAGTGAAGTAAATCTAAAGATATTTGAAAAGCACAAAAAAGGTTGGGTTAATATTTAAAAGGACAAGTATTAGCCTTCAACCTTGTGTTAGGTATATAAAATCAGATTATGAAGATGATATTGATCAGTGTTTATGTACAACGGGTTATGTGTTCACATTTGCAGGAGCAACTATTGATTGAAGATCTACATTGCAGTCTATAGTTGAACTGTCTACAACCGAGCCAAAGTATATGACGACACAGAGGTGATTAAGGAGGTGATTTGGATGCAGGGTCTATTGGACTAGGCAGCAGTAGTAAGTGTGTACTTAGCAATATGCTTAATTACAAATCTAGTTTACCAAGCAAAAACTAAACATATTGACATACAATACCATTTTATTAGGATTTGAATGAGAAAAATGACATCTTGTTGAAGAAGATTAACACCAAGGAGAATCTAACAAATATGCTTACCAATATTCTACCACCACAAACATTTATCAATTACAAGAGATTGGTAAACATTAGAGAGTTGTGTTGAGAGTTACCTTTTGGTAGAAACTATAAGCAGCTTGATTTCACTGGGAGAGAGATACACAAGCAACCTATTTTTGGTGCAACCGCTTTAATTGATTAATTAGTTTCGATATAGGTCATCTTTTATTTGTTGCAAAAATGTGAAAAACTGTAGAAATGATTAGCTCAAAAACGATGGAGTTTGGCCCTTATATTTGATGATTAAGAACTTTATATTTTTATATAATTTATTTGGAAGTAATATAGGCAGACCTGACCAGAGGCGAAATAGAGGCAAAACAAATGCAAAATGAGCCTAAAAATACTCCAACAAAGTTGATATTACTTCCAAGCACCAACCCCAATGTTTTGGGCTGGTTATGAACTATTTTTGGCCAAAATAATGGATCTTGGAAGTGCACAAGCACTAGGCGAATGTGAAAAATATATTTTTTCGCAAAAAACATGAACCATGAAGGCTCATGTTTAATGTGTTTAGCAAGAACATCTATATTTAAAGCAAAAATATGGGCCAAAAGCTAAAGCCTTAATGTAATCCAATAATTTCAATAAAATCATTAAGCAAGCCACATTGCGATCAAAAATATGTTAAAACCTCATTATACATATCCCAAATATCATCAATATATTCAAAAGAAATCCCTTCTCTCATAAGCTTTCAAAAGAACATCTTTTGGTACTCTTTCAAAATCCTTTTCAAGATATTTAAAAATTAAAAGAAGATATTTCTTCTTCTAAATTTCTCCCTCAAATTTCTTAAAATATTTAACTTCCATGGTAGATTTAACTGTGATAAATCCAATTTGATTTTGGGAAATACAAGTATCCCTTCATAACTTGCATTCAATAACCCTCCCAAATTTCAATATATAATACATTATTTTTATTATTTTGTAGTTTACAATCTTGAGCTTCACATTAATTCTTATAAATAGGTATAACAATATTCCTTCTCCACTCATCTTACATTTTTTATCTTCAAAATAACATTAAATAAGTTGGTAAGCCAACAAGTTCATTCCTCATCCAAATATTATCAATGTATGTCATCGAATCTTACCACCCTTCATCCTCTTTAAAGAATTCCAAATCTCAACTTTACTAAAACCACAAAGTGCAATTGATACCATTTATATAATCACTAAGCTCATTTATATTACTTGTATTGATACAAAAGTTCATTAAAAATCTTAGTAAAATAATATATCTATGTTGTATAATTTCAACATTACAAAAAAAATATCTTCAAAATATTTTACAAGTTAAATAACTAGTTCTTTTATCTCTTAATTTGACAAATTTATAATTGTCTCTCTATCATCATAATTCATTTTATAAATCATCAAATGCTACACTTAGCATCACAAACTACTTTTTAAATTCACAACAAGTTATAAAATTGCCTACACTTATCCATGGCCTTACAATTAAATAAATTTTAACAACAAAGCTTTTTGTCTATAATTTTTCTGCAACACTTTATGTTCACCACCAAGCACCTTTATTTTTAATACACTCATTTTTTAAAACACAAAATAAATCCTTCACAACTCTATATACAACTAACAATTAATTTCATCCTCAAAATTTCACAATCCAAATTTTAAAAGTTCACTCGTAAATTTATTTATATTATCCTTCTTAAAAATCAATTATCTAATTTAAAAATTCTACATAAAATTAATTTCACCCTCAAAATCCCACAATCTAAATTTAGTTCACTCTTAAATTTATTTATATTATCCTTCTTAAAAATCAACTATCTAATTTTAAAATATGTTTTAAATTTAATATTATTTTTATTACCTCTTTTTTTTAATTCAAAAAAATAAATAATGTTAAATAATCAAATAAAAGCTAGAAATAAGTTCAATATTTATAATATAAACAATCCATTTGTTAAAAATAGAAAATAATTAACAAATGTTCGAAACAAATATGCTCCTTTTCTTAAAACAAGTATTCAATTATAAAATAATCAGCTAAAGCAAAACTCCAAAATCATTCTTCCTTCCACATTAATTTCTCTAAAATTAAAATCATCTTGAATAATATAAAATTTTTAATTAATCTTCCTACATGTTTATTTAAATATCCTATAAAAGCATTATCTCTAAAATTATTTCTAAGATAAACTCATCTAAATAATACCAAAATATTTATTTTATATATATATTTAATTTTACTAGAGGGGAATAAACATTTGCAACATTAAATATTATTTTATTAATTATAAGCATTAAATATATAAATTCATCACTCTACCACTTATATTATCCTTTAAATAATTATCCAAAATAATGCACATCATTCCTATGATGGTTCTTACACAAGTACTAAAGTTTAAAGCATAAAAGAATTCCTTTTACTTTCTCTCCCATCCACTTAATATCTTAAAAGTTTAATATATTAATCCTCCTATTAATCATAATAATACTAATAAAAAATACTAATGAGTGCCAATATTCCAACTATTGAATTTTAATTTAGAATCTTGGGCCAACTTTACATACATTCATGCATACTACAAAAATCATTGCCTATTAAACACTACACCTGAGCATGAATGCAGTGATCTTTGCTCAATATTCACTACATTCAAGCAATGCAACAAGTTCCTTCCAGAAGACGCTTTAACTCTAGCATAATTAGTTCATGACATAATAAAGTTTGATAACATAACCCAAATCTCCTTTCTCATCCAAGACTTGGTACACAGCAACGGTGAAATTGTCGTTTATGTTCTACTAATTTCTAAAAAGTCAATCTCCATCAACAAATTTATTATTGACAATCATTGCTTTGTTGAATTTCATAACCTTTATTGCTCTATCAAGAACTCCAAGATGAATCAAGAAATTTCTATTGAGACTACTCCCACCAAATGTTCTAACAGTTGTCTTGTAAAAGATTTCTACAAACTCCTTCTCAAATCCTCTCAACTATCACTATCACTATAGTACTTTGGTATCTAGGACTCCTCACTTTGATGTTTAATGTTGTGTTGTCAAACAACTCCAATTACTTTGCTTCAAGCCACCAACTCTTTACTCACCATGCAATCAAGCCAAAAGTCAATATATTCATCTTCCATTAATACAACTAAAGTGTTTCAACCTCTTCAACTCATGCTCAGATGTCTAAAGTTGATGCTCCTTTTACTATAAATACTAAATTATTTTTATTAATGCCTACTCTAAATTTTCTTGGCATTACCTTTTGAACTGCAAATCTGATTCTATTGCCACTTTTATCATATTTAAAAAATGATTGAAAAAATATAGGTTGTTCAATTATATCTTTTCAAACGAGTGATGGTAGCAAATTTCTATCCACAAGTCCTATTTTTAAGCAAATATAATATACAACCCGGATTCTTAACCCCCATACATACCTAGTCAAAATGGTCTAAACTGTGATAATATAAAAAATTCACAATTTTTTCATATCATACATAATAATTTATATTATTATTCATATGGCTTAAATTACTAATCCATAAATTCTCAAAAACATTTTCCCACATAAGAAAATAGTTCTCCCTAAAAATGAACCTCGTACCAATTTGAAGAGAATAAAAAAGAAACAAGTGAGATAATAATGCCCAAAATTTGTCTCAATATATATAATACAAAGAGAAACAAAGAAATATATGGAGAAACAATGAGCCAAAAATATCCTAGCTAGTAGACAATTTAACGGTAAATCTCCAAAAATTTAAGTGTTGGGATCATAGCCTCCTCCAAAAACTTCATATCTAGCTATTGGATATGGAAAATGGATCTACTGACTGAATTAGCAGCCCAAACATGACATCCAAATAAAAGTGACTGACCCACACCCAAATGTGTCTAGACAAGTGTTAACCACAACAGTTCAACCTACAAACCACAAATTAATTAAATCCTCTTCCAAAAGCATATAAAGCTATTGGATAATAAAAATCAATCTACTGTTGGATTAGCAGCCTAAACACAACACTTAAACCAAAGTACCTCGTATGCACCTAGGTGTGCCATAATACTAGTGTTGGCATGTGTTAATCACAGCAGTTCAAACTACAAACCACCAACTAACTAATTAATCATGTTTAATGACTTGATGATTTAGTTTCAGATGCGAGCATTACATGTCTAGGCACGATCTATGGTGCATCTAGGCATGAGCCATTACACACTTCGATCAGCATTCTTGAGCCTGGATGCTTCTCATCCACACTTCTAAGTGTCTCATGTGCACTCCCCCTAGGCTCGTATAGTGCACGCACTTACGTGCCACACTAGCTTATAGGAGTGCTGAACCCAGCACAACATTAACTTAATTCAATGAAGGTGCTATATTGTGCAGGCATATAAAGTGTTAACTGATCATGCATTCCTACTACAAACAGACTGCAAAAAGTAGATGTCATTTGCATAAATGCCTTTTACCCATTTTACTCTCTTTTGAGGTTTTGCTAGCAAAAAATTGATGCCAGCCAACCCCTAAACCCAAAATATCCCCAAAGGCAAAAGCTTTGTTATCCATCAATAGCCCAAAACACATTGGCCAACAGTAGCAAAAAAAAGATATTGGCATTCAGATTTCACCAATCATGCTCGCAAAAAAGTGCATTGCTCACGTTTTGGGGTCGCTGATTGAGCACTACAGCGACCCTCATCCCAAAAATAAAGCAGTGTAAATGAAGTGTCAGAAATAAAAAAAGCAACAGCAAAACGCATTATTTTATGTATTGCAAATTCATCAATGGTACGAATACGGATAATTAATATGAGCATAATAGTAAATATTCTCACATAAACAAATCAACATAAACTACAAACAAATACCAAAAAACTGTATAATTTATTATTCTATTTTAGCAAAACAAAATTCCCACGATGAACCCCACCCACCCAGCATCTCCCCCAGCAGATCATTATTTGCCCAACAAAGCATTTGCTTTAAAGTTCAAACCAAACAGCCCCAAAAAGTTTTTTTTTTTTTGTAACGGCCCCAAAAAGTTTTAAAAACGGAACAAAAACTCACCTTTTTTCTAAGCCGACTTTTCCTTGCGGCTTCCCGATTCTGCGCTAACCTCCTCAGTATCTGCATTGTATAAATTACTCACACCGGATGTAAACATTCCAATAACACAGTAAAATAAATTAAAAAGAAGTATAAAAGACCGAACTTTATCGTCTTCAGTTTTCTCCATAGACACTCCAGAAGAATCCACAGACAGACGACAGCCGCCGCCGTAACCACCGTCGCCTCCAGCAAATCTCTCATCTGCGAACTGCAGCCCTAAAAAGATAAAAATTAATAAACTCTTTCACAATCCACCACACCCAAAAAGCAAAAAATACATATCCCACCTCACCAATCTTATCAAACGGATCAATGCCATCCGCCCTAAAATTACAATCCCCGTTCTCAAAACTTCCCCTTTGGAAGGACAGCTTGCCTCCCATTTCCAAAGATTGAACGCTCTGTGAAACAAAAACAGGAAAAAGCTAAACCCAATCAAAAGCTTAAGAAAAAGTTATGATTTTTATGTACCGCATTGCCGCCTAAGCCTCCGTACTGGTTGCACGTAGACGACCTGGGACTTAAAATAGGACCTTTTGCATCCACAAGAAGATAAACATAATGTTGGATATCAAAAAAAGAAATTTTGCAAATTTCAGTAGCTTTAGGCGTTAATACAATACTCCGAGTGAGATCAAGAACAGAGTCTCCCAACTGGAATCCCCCAGCGGCTTCTTCAAGTCCTCCATTCCTTGCATTTTCCATGCCCCTGAAACTTGGAAAAAGAAAGGATGAAAAGCTACAAGAGGTTTATGGATATAGAAGTGGAGGAAAGAAAGCGAAAGTGAGGTACCGAAAAAGGGAAGAAGAGTACATGGCGAGAAGGGTGTGAAGTGAGGAAGAGGAGGAAGAAGAAGACATGAGAAGTAAGATCCCGCATGGCCTCCTCGCCTGGGCAGCAAAAAAAAAAATCTTTTTTTTTTTGTTCAAGTTTCTCTCTCTGTGGATTAAAGTATGTGTCAATCAAGCAGGCGGGGTTGCTTCAGTCAGTTCTACCAATCTCGTCTATCGTTTCTGCAACTTAAGGCTTTCTTCTCTGCTGCGACTGCTGAACTCTGACTCTCTAAGGCGCGTATCTCGTCAGTGTTATTGCGCTCAGCTGTGTATCCATCTCTATTGTTCATAGCTGCTTAGCAGCTATAGAAGGTTTATGAGCGACGCTTAGTAGCTGCTTCTTAAATGTGAGTTCTGCAAAAGCCTCAAAGTTTTTATTAAAGGTCTTGACAAAAGGTCTTGACAATCTGCAGCTAATTTAAATGTTATTTTCTCAAGTTTTATCTAATGTCTCCAGTTATGTGTAAAATAATTTAATTATTGCATAATTTAATTACAGTAAGTATAATCTGATTGATTTATTTTTATGTATGAAAGTTGAATTTTTATATTTTGAATAAAGTAATCTTATAAGTATAACGTGTCAAATAATTTTGCTTTTTCTTAAGAAATTGATAAGAAACTAAATATAAAATTCATGTAATCATAAGAGATTATGAAAATCATAAGAATCCATTCTTTCATAAAATATTATTTCTTGCTTACAATTAATTAATTATAATAAGTAATTTGTAAGAACTCTGAACTCGCTCAAATTTAATTTGTCCAAATTAGCTCTGATGACTAAAAAGCACGTATAAAACTCTTCGGTTATATAAAACTCTTCAATTTTATTCTCATTCATAGCTCAAAATATTAATTATTTTCAAATTCAAATATCAGTTATTTGTTGCCCCATTTTTAGATCCAAATATTAAGCTATTCTCTACACTAATTACATTCACCCCAACTTTCATATTTTGTATAGGACTTATTCAACAAGAAATGATGTTACACTTCAGTTTATTTAGAACTTGCATACGATTCAAAGCATCTACAAATTGGGCAACCCCTAAATGAAGAAATGCATAATTAGAAACCCTTAACAACAACTTTAAATAAATTATTTATAAACATAAGACATAGGAAGCATCATTAATAATAAAAAACTATGCCCCCTAAATGATCTTCAGCTTAGAATTGTCGAAGTTGGTGCAAAAAATAATCGAGTGTTCCCATCATCTGGAAAGAACGTAATATGTGAGAGTGGTTCAAACATATGTCTTGAGAAGAATACGCAGCAACGCAAGGGTTAGCCAGTGTTCTTGTCAGTCTTTGTTGGTAGTAAAAGGGAAGCATTGTCACTTCATGTGCGCAAATTAGGGCATGAGTGTAACAATCCGATGTTGAGTTAGTGAGACTATTTCAACAATATGTGTTAACATTCCAAAAATCATATCAAGATTAATATAATAGTGCAATAAGTAAATATACCCAGACATTTCCACATTCATCCATTCAAATATAATAAAGAAACTCAAAATTGTTTGAAAATACATCCGTTTAAAATATTCTTTTCATTTAATACATGACTATACAAAAATAAAATATAAAATTATCCGTCTCCAAATAAAATACTTTAAATATACTTCTTTAGAATCTTGTTTCTCATCGTAAGCTGGATCTATCATATCTATCATATATCAATATATGACAGAGCAAATCAAAGAAAATAGAGAAATGTTATTTGGACCCTCTAATGTGGCACCCAAAAAAGCTCACTCAATAATATTTGGATATGATTTAAATACAAATATTAAAAATAATATTTATATTATTTTAATGTAAATAAAAAAAACTAATAAAATATACTCAAATCCTATTGGTTTGGGTTTTTTTGGGTGCCATGTCAGCGGGTCCAAATAGCATTTCTCAAGAAAATAATAATAATAAGACACGGAGGTATAAGTACGAGTACATTTATTAGTTTTGAATATCACACATTTACAATAATTTTAAATTATGAAAAAGTTGAAATGCAATTGCACAACAAAGTTGTAAAATAAATTGAAATTGAATATCGTATTAGTTTAACCGATGTGTAACCCTGTAGAAACTATTAAGTTGTACAATGCATATATAATGCTAAAAAAAATATAAACTGTGAAACATGCTCAACTATATTATACATAGAGTATAAATTGTACTACATACTGAAAGTACTAAACAAATATATTGTACAAAAACTGAAAGTAAAATAGTCAATGAAGATTGTAACTAAACTGAGTTGTACAATCTCTAAAGACTGTACCTCTTTATAAACTAAGTTGTATAGTCTATAAGGATTGTACATGAATCTAAATAGAATACAATATATTTAACATTCACATTAATTAGCTTATTTAAATTCAGTAAGATTTTAGAAAGTTGAATCATAATTGATCTATCTAGCTCTCCATAAACTCTTAATCATTGTTACATCCTTGTAATTTAGATTTACTTATTTGCATGCTTGTAACAACTTAAATATCTATTAAAGCAATTATGTCCAAATTGCTAACTCAATTAGGATAAAATCATGATCTCAAATAAGTTTAAAATTAGGTCAAACTAAATATGTTATTGGAAAGAGTATATTTTTATGATCGTAATGCCTATATTTGGAAGTAATCTAACTAACAGATACTATTGTATTAATTTTTGAATTTTTTAAATACAAAAAATTAAGAAAAAAAATGTCCAAATTCAAAAATATTAGTACCCATTGAATCCATAATAATAAAAAAGACAACATAAAAAGTTTCGTCAAATTTTGAGCGTCAGATTGTTCGCAATTAATTTTTGAATTTCTTACCTTTAAAATTTAATTAAAAATAAAATATATCTCTAAATTGATAAATTTTTTATTGTGAATGTTCGTCTTGTCAAAACAGATATTCTAATTAAGTTTCATCAAATTTATAAACTGGACTATAAAAAATACAATTAATTTAAAACACATTTTTTTATTTAAGTCCCCCTTTCTCTCTCATCCCCTCCTCCTTTCCTCCCGTTGACCCTCCTTCCTGTGCCCTAGAAGGGCATGCCGCATGCCCTAGGCATGTGGTAAAGGGGTCGGCCCACCCCGTGGGGAACCGCGTACACCCTGCCCGATCACCTAGCCGACGGGCTGCCCCTCCCCCTCTCTCCCCTCTTCTATAAATTCTCCTTCTCCTCCCTCTTCTCCCCACACCACCACCTTCTCCTTCTCCTCCCTCTTCTCCCCACACCACCACCTTCTCCTCCTCCTCTGGCAAGTCGTCGAGCCTTCTTCCCCTCCTCCCTACCTCACCGGCAACTCCCAACCACCCTCTCATTCTCCCCTTGGAAACGTCATAGCCTCCCCCCTCTTTCTTTATTCTCCTCCTTCTCTGGTCAATCATTGCCCCTCGCTCATCCACCTCGCCGTGCTGACACTTTGTCGACACTTGCCAAACTCCTCAAACATAATTCCCCACCTCCTTAGCAAGCCGTCGCTTCCACGCGATGAACCATTTTTTAACGAGAAGAATGATAAAAAAATAAAAAAATAAAAAGGGGGAGTGAGAAATTTTTCTTAAGCAAATCGTAATATTAAAAATTTTAATAAGAGTTAAAAATAATTAAATATTAATTTTGACTCATAACATCACTAACTTATTAACCACTAATTTTTATTTTTGCTTTTAACATTTCTTTATGAGATTTTTGTGCCATTTTATTTTAATGCTCTTTTATTTTTATATATTTATTATCATATATATATATATATATATATATACTATAGTATAATTATTACATAATATTATATTATAGTAATAATAATAATAACGTTAAATTATTATTATTATAATTATCATAATTATTGTTATTATTATAAAAATTAATAATGATAATAATAATAATTCTTAAATGTTATTATTATTATCATTAAATAATAATAATAAATAGTTTAATTATCACCATATTATCATTGTCATTAAAAATAGAGGAATGCTATTTAGACCTGTTGATGTGGCACCTAACAAAACCCATCCAATAGAATTTGGACATATTTCATTAGTGTATATTTATTTATATTAAAATAATACAAATATTATTGTTAAAGTTTGTATTGAATACACTCAAAAAATTCTATTGAATGGGCTTTTTTGGGTGCTACCTCAGCGGGTCTAAACATCATTTCTCTTAAAAATAATAATAAATCATCCTAATAATAATAAGTATATAAATTATTATACTTATTATTATATGTATAATAATAAATAATAATAATAATATTATTATAATCAAATATTATAATTATCTCTTACTAATATTATTATATTATTCTCTCTTTATTATTATCGTCTAGTAATAATATTAATAATATTAATAATAATAATAATTATAATAATAATAATAATAATAATAATAATAATAATAATAATAGGTATTATCTTACTTATTATTTAGTAAATATAAAACTAATATTATTATATTATTCTCTCTTTAATCACTTTCTAGCAATAATAATAATAATAATAATAAAATATTATGCTTATATAAGAATATACATTAAAAAGTATTCAAGTAAATTATTTTATTATTTTTTTTTTGCATATAAACCCCATAAAAAATATATTTAATCAATAATTTACTTACACATTAAATTAACACATCATTAATAAATTTAGGTGTATATTAATGTGTAAGTGAAGCAATACTCATAATAATAATAAATTTATTATCTTACTTATTATTTAGTAAATATAATAATAATATTGTTATTATAATACTCTCTCTCTATTTTTCATTAACAAAAATAATAATAATAATAAAAAATATACTATTAGACTTATTATTATTATAATCATATAAATACTAATAATAATAATAATAGTAATGATAATACTAATATTATTATTATCATAATATTCTCTCTCTAAATAAATATTTGTGCATAATATTATCATAAAAAATAATGATATTATTTTTTCCTCATTATCATATTTTCTCTATATGATAAATAATAATAATATTCTTTACTTGTAAATTATCATATAAATTACAATGATAATAATAATATTATAATATTATTTTATCATTATCATTCTTAATTATTATCCCTACTTCTCTTTCTAAGCAAATATATATAATATTATTTCTTTTTTACTATTATTTCTCTTTCTAAAAAAAATAATAGTACTTCTATTTTTATAATAATATTCTTATCTTATAAATAAAAATAATAATAATAATATTGATATTATTATTATTATTATTATTTTCACTATTATTATTATCTATGTTATCATACTTCTTCATTATTATATCATACTTTTCTCTCCTATTTATGTTTATTATTACTATTAGAGAAACACAGAGAAATAGAGAAGATAATAAAAATTAATATTTTATAAAAATTCATTCATCACTTATCTAATAAGAAAATTTACACACAAATTTGTAAGAGATCATCTTAGTAAGAAAAATAGGTACTACAGATATTATAAAGTATATTTATATATGTTGATTAAGCTATATACTTTTTGCTCCACTTTGAAACTTGCAAATTTTATTGATTTAATTATATACATCATGCTCTACTTTAAGACTTACAAATTTTTTGATTTAAGTATGCTATTACTATTTGAGATACTGTTAAGAATAGATAATAAATATTGATTGAGTAAAAATGGGATTCCACTGAAGCTATTTATAATTTGTACAAAATATAATTTTATATTTAGAATAGAGCTAGTTTGTTGTCATCATGATTTGGAAGATAAGAATATGCCTACGAGGGGGCTAACATAAGTTAATATGTATATATGTTGTGTTAGAACCCAAAATTTTAATAATCAAATAGACGTGCTTGTTTCCTCAAAGTTTGAGATTTGCCCACTTGAACGGTATTGCTATTATTATTTATTCATTTTCAAGATAGAGATATCAATTATTGATGAAGTATGACTTACTTATGATAGGTTACTTATATTACTATTTTAATTATTATTTAATATTGATTTACAAAAAAAATTATGATTATCCTCAAAAGAGGAAAGCTTATCTTTTCATTTCCTATTACTTTGTTTCATTGCGTTTTACAAATTTAATTTTATGCTTTTCTATATAATATAATTAATAATACCCAATGTACTTAAAGTATTCTCTAATAGATGTTCAACCCGGGTATTTTTATTATAAATGCTAGGTCAGAACATCTCTGAATAACTGAAACAACACTGAATAAATAATTGTTGCACTTTTACTTTCTTGTTTTCTTCCTATATTTTAAATAAAGAAGAAAAGTCTACTTTTGTAATTGCTACTATATTGAAATAAAAATTATTTTTCTTATTTTCAAATTAATTAATCAATTAGAATTTATTCTTATGTTATTATTTTAAATTCTGACTGCAATCATCGGTAAGTCAGACGACATCATCCCAATCCCCGTATCCCTGCGGGGAATTAGGATTAGGGGACATCATATGCTTATATTTAGATTAGCTTTAAAACTAACATTTTGATTATCTAATCATTAGAAGAGAAAATATTATATAGTAACCATTTATTAATTTTTAAGGATGTTAAATCTTGGGCTCACCCTCCTTATATGACTTTAGATCACATATACTTGTGTGCAATCAAAAGTCACACTATTTGTGGCTTGCGAAAACTCCTTAGATAATAAAGAATCTTAAGATGGAGGCAATTAGATAATTTAAAGTCTAATTCTCTATGTTAATTTTTAGCTCCTAATATAATAATATTTTAATCCTAATCTAAGAAAATTGCCAACTAGTAGGTTTAGAGTTCCAATTATCCTTTAAGACATTTATATCAATATTTTTATTAATTTGAAAGCCTATGACTACATAATTTAAGTTTATGCAAATTTGATGAGATTTTGATCCAATTCATGATATAAGCTTGAGCAGTTTAAGCCTCAATATCAAAGTACATAGTTAAAATGATAATTTAACTTCTAAGTTAAAATTTAAAAATATAAGAAGAGAAAATATTATATAATAACCATTTATTAATTCCTGAGGATGTTTAATTCGGGGCTCACTGTAATAACCCGATGCTATTAATCAATACTTAGTAATCAAATTTCTTTATAATCACCTTTGTTAGACTCCAAATAGTGTTTAGAACAAATCCTAAGAATTTGAAGCAAATCTGAGATCAACTTAATGATTTGAATATTTTAATATTTTATTTAAAAATTTTAAAATAATGATAATTAAATTGACCACCAAATCAAAATCAGAGTCCGCCATTGAACACCTCACCCTCAAATTAGCAAGGGATAAAAATTTGATTAGTTTTGGAGTTCGTCAAAATGACATCCTAAAAAATCAAATAATTGAAACAATCTTCGATTGAAATTCTAACTACGTTTTTAAGTTCCACGCCCACAATTTAGTTAAGAACAAATTTTTGAAAATTTTTCTGAAGTCCTTTGGTTATATAATTTATTAATTAAATAAGAAACTTAATAAATTCAATGATTAATTTTAAGTATTATATCCATCCTAAACAACGTTGTCTTCTTCGACCGATCCACCATCCAAACAAACGACCCTTGACCAGCACTGTCTGATCATCAGATTTGATCGAACGAACAAACCTCCTTCATTTCATAGGAACTGTAGAAGCAGTGCGTGCCAATGGCCACTTGCCTAGAGGCCTGATCACCACTGCAACCTTTATGAATTAGGGATCACCCAATATGCAACCAAACTTTTCAATCCAACAAAGTTAAGACCATATCTCATCTACCTTCTTATCTGGATAAATCTCACCTTTTCATTTTATTGTTCGAGTAAGGATTGGAAAACCATTCTGCTGCAAAATGAAGGCGACACAAAGAACCCTAATCGTAGGACTTGAGGTACTATCGATCCTTAAGTTTAGATTAAGTTAATTTGTTTCTTGGTTTCAAATAAATGATAATCAAATAATGAGATCAATTAGCCCTCATCAAGTTAATTAACCTAATTATAACTCAAGCTGCAATGGTATAATGCAGTCCAAGCCATTTGTAAATTCTTAGGATCCTTAAACCATCTGCTATATCGATCAAACAATTTTCATATGTCCATTTCATAAATCATTGGTCGTAATCGAATGGTGCTAAGGTTCGATGCAACATCGAGAAAACTCAATCTTTGGTAATTAAAAAAAAACATTTGCTCGATATAGGGCATCTTTGTTATCGACAATAATGGTGGAATTAGTTAGTGTAGCAACCCTAGTGTTGTTACCCAATAATTAATTGCTAAATTTACTTAATTCCTTTTCCAATACTCTTGTAATAGTGTAAGAGCCTCTACCTAAAATTTTGTGTGATTTGGAGATTATTTTACAGTTTCCAATATTTCTTGATTTTTTGATAATTCTGAGAGTACCTATTTTATTTTGACCTTATAATCAAAAAACAGAGTCCTCCATTGGACTTATCACCTTCAAATTAGCTAGAGGTGATATTTTAGAAGTGTTTGGAAGTTATCGAATTTTTCCCGATTATTTTAATAATATTTAAATACTCATATAATTATAATAATTAAATTGACCTCTGATCAAAAATCCGATTGTAATTTTGAGTTCCTCATCCCTCAATTAGGTAAGGGTGAAATTTTGGGATTTTTTAGAGTGCATTTGAGTATTTAAATTTAAGAAATAATTAAATAATTAAATATTCATTTGAATTAATTAATATACATATTAAATATACAAATTTCCAATGACTAAATTAATTAACCGTGCAAATCCGCTATGTCCTTCAAAACGTGAAACAGCCGTTCAAAACAAATTTGAACAGTTCCACCTTTTTTAAGGCCGATCGGACGATTCAGAAACGACCCGATCTGCCTAAGCAAATATGGTCATTCGATTTCATGATTGAACGAATGACTGTGATTATCCCACCGTACATCTCCTTCGATCATGCCTTTGCCACGCGAGAGGAGTGGGCGTACGAGCGCCCTCACCTCCAGCTGACCTCCCCTATCCGCCATAAGTCTCATAATCTCCTCATTTCAATATTTACACCTACTGAAAGCTATTTGCGGGAGCTTCACGCTGAGGGAAAAATCACTTAGATTGCTTGGAAAATTCTCTATTTTCGAACCCTAGAAGCAGCAGTCGACAGAACTGCAAGTGTTAGAACTATCAGGTACTTCTACATTTTTATCTTCCCTTGGTTGTGCACTCGATATTTCAATTTCTCTTCCTTTATCGATTCCTTTCACTAGAGATTTTGCTACTGGTATTACCTAAATCGATTAGGGTTCAATTTTCTTAGGTGTTCATTACTATTCATGCTAATACTCAATCTTTGAAAGTTATTTAATATAAAATTGTTAATAATTGTGTATATAATTTATTCTTCAATTTTGAGTTATCATGAACTCTGATTCAGCTCCAGAAACCTTCACAGAGGAATCAAATTGCCTGTACGCCATTTTAATTCCTTTTTACTTTTGCGAATTTTTGATGAGTTGTAACTGGATCGATGATGCTTTACATAAGAATTAAACGATGTTGGATCATTGATCCTGCTTGTCGAAATCACTCGTTTAATTTTTTTTTCTGAAAAACCCTAAATTCTAACGACTCATTCCCTATCGAGCTGTTCATTTGCATGATAGGGAAGGAGCCAATGTTCTTTAAACGGGCCTATAGCTAAGTCGTATTTATGGCCTGTGTTTATTAAATAGGAAACGATGCAATTTTGGCCTAATGGGTTGCAGAAGGATTTCAAATCATATTAACATAATTTTAAATTGTTCATTTGAAACTTCATTAATGTTAAGAAAATTTTCATTTATTAATTCAATTAATGGGCTCTTTAAAGAAGCTTAAAAATTGCATATGCTATATAAACAATTGACTGTCAAGTTTCATTGGATAGCAAAACAACATTTAATGTGGTATTTGACAATTGAATTTATTGATTATTATTTCAAATAGACTCGATGTTTATTTAATTAATTCTTAAAGAAATGATGTTCTATAATTAATCCAATTCTCATTTATTGTGTAATTTCTAAAATGCTAAATCAAATTATGCAATTATAAATATTATTTTCATTCACAATAATGTGGGAATTAATGTTATGATGTTAGAATTACATTTTGACAATTAATTTCATTAATCACTAATTCAAATGATTAATTAAATTAATTATTTCATCAATTGTTGTATACATCATAACTTGATCAATTGATGCCTAAATTTGATATTTAAATAGTCCATTTCAATCACAAAAAATGTATAGAATAATAATATGAAATCAGATTTAGGTTTTGACTTAGTTAGTGTCATTTTGAACCCTAAATTTCTTAATGTCTATTTAACCATAATTAGGAGTCTTTCAAATCCTAGAATCTCAAAGCTATCCAAATTTGACATAGTTAGTGTCAAATTTCTTATTATGCTATAAGAATTCTATATTTATGTATACCATTTCATTTGGATAATAATTGAAGATTTTAGGTATTTGGCTCCTCAATTTGGATAATTTTATAATATCATGATTTTTATTTATACTTATTTTATGTATTTAAACCCTAGGATAGCAACTATGTCTCACTTTATTTACTTATAATACACTTTCAATTATATGTTTGAGGCTTAAATTTCAATAACTTTGATAATTTGGAATGCTTAGCATTTAATTGATTTAGTCTTCATCCTTAGTAGAAAGGCTATAGGAGTGAATTTAAATCATGATTTGTTTGTGAATCCTTAGAGTTAGATTTATTTCAATTAATGTTGATAACATTTACAGTCATGTATTTGCAATGTTATGAAACTACTATAATTAGTTCCTAGCATTTAGAGTGAATCTTATCATACTTAGACATTAGTTCTTGTTCTCCTTTAAGTTCACAAATGATTGACTTGAGAACTCCTTAATTTTCTATTATGGTGTAGTTAACCTATCCCATGCTAATAGTATGCTTTAGTTTATTAAGAGAACTTATTAGAACTAGTGTACTTTAGTTTGAATGAGACTTAGTGATAATCCTATAACTTCTAGTTCTTATCTTAAGTCCTCTAGCAAGTTGACTATTACTACGTTAGTAGTATACTTAATTTCATTAAGTGACCTTAATAATACTAGTGCCCAACTATTGATTGGAATCTTAGTATACATTTTCCCTTAGCTTTTAATTCCATATTAAAGATCTCTAATGATTTAAATTAAGAATCCCTTAACTTCCCAAAGTGATTAAGATAATCTATAGACTCCATTTAACCTACAACCTAGAATGAATTAGCACTTGTAGTTAGTAGTCTATTGTCTCCCATATACTTAGAAATTTCTTTTCAATTGATCCTAATTAGAGTAGTGAATGATTTGGTTAGAAAACTTTTATTTTGTAGACTGATTAGATGAAGTTAGTAGGTTGTACATTAACCTCCACTTTATTTAGTTGGTAAAGCATTATATTTACTCTTCCCTACTAATTTTATAAACCTTAATCATTAATATATTTGAGTTGATTAGTTTAGGACTAGTGTAGAATAAGTTCCAATTGCATGAATATAATTATAAATTATTTTCTCATTTCATAAACTAAATCAAAATATTATTTTCCAAAATTATTCCACTTCTACTATTACTTATAATTGATTTAGAGATCAATATCGATACGTTAGTTGGGAGTTCAATTAGTTCCAATCATTAAGTAAATCATTAAAATTATATCACTTTGGATATCACATAGTTTACAATTATTTGATTTTTCTTGAATGCTTGCTTAGCTTTAAGTCTATTCCTTTGAATATACATATAAGATATAGTGCATAAATAAAACTTTTTATAAAAGACCCCGTTTCCCTTTACTAGTTAGGTAGATATGCTTAACTCCTCATTTTATTATGTAATGTGCCCGCATAATGAGTCTTTCCATTAATAACTTCAACAATTAAAATATGAGTTTTTTTACTGTAACAACCTAAATTATTACCCAAGTAATTTATGACTAATCCAGGTCCTAATCTCAATCTTAATACTCTAATTAGGTCATTAGGAGTTCACCACCAAGACATAGTCCAAATCAGGAGTCAAATAGACCAAATCCTAATTTTTTGGGAAATACAGAAACCCTGAAAGTTGACCTATCTAAATTGACCTCAGATCAAAAATTAAACTTTGCCATTACGCTCATTGCCCCCAAATTAGCTAGGGGTGATGTTTTGGTGGCAATCAGAGGTCGTCGAAATTTCGTCGAATATTTTAATAATATTTAAATACCTCAAAAAAATAGGAAAATTAAATACTTGGCGAAATTAAAATCCTACTTCACCATTGCGATCATCACCCTCGAATTAGCTAAGGGTGAAATTTTAGGATTTTTCAGAGCACATTTATAAAATTTGAATTTTTCCTTTATTTTAAAGAATTAATTACTTAAATTAAAAATGATCAAAAATTTCATTTGCCCTCTTTTTTTTTTTAGTTGATCCCTATGCTGTCCCTTCCCTCCTTCCCAGCAACTTTCTTCTCATCCTTGCACTTGAGTGAAATCCTACTGCCTTTCCTTCCCATCCATGCTGATGGGAAGGCTTATTAATGGAGCATTGTCCCCTCCTCTCCCTTAAATGAACCTCCAACTCCTCTTATTCCCCATTTGCCCAGCTGAAGTTCTCCCATTTTTTATTTTCCTTATTGTGATAGCTATTAAAGAGAAAATTCTCCAGCCCCTCAAGCTCTCAAACTCCCAAGGATCTCCGGATAAATTTGTCATTTGCAAGTCCAAGGCACCTCCTTTCCCCCATTGAATGGATTCAATGGCTACTTTATTTCATTATTATGCTTAGTTGCATCTTTAAAAATCTATATTTAGGATATGGAGTTCATTAGAGCTCATTAGGTCTATTATTTTAGGAAGATGAAGCTGCTCTATTTTTTATCCTTTTTCACACATAGTCCTTTAACTCAACTATTTGCATTGATTACATGATTGTTTGGTGTCAATTTTAGTATCAATGGAAAGGTCTCGGAATTACCTTTCCATCGGTATATGGCATCACATGTGAAGTGCTCTAGGTTGAGAGTATTTGAGCCCAAAAGCTAACTTATTGTGGTTTTTGCATAGGCGAAATCACCGTCAGCGCCCGAAGTTCGAGTTCGAATAAGCCATAATCCGCTGTAGTGCTCCACAGCACCAAAATTTGCTACAGCATGCCACAGCACTGAAATCTGCTGCAACACGCTGCAATGCTACAGCGTGCCATTGCCTAGCTTTCGGCCAGAAGGCGCTATAGCGCGCCGTGGCGCCAGAACTGTCCCCTAGCATTGAAATAACCGTAACTTGGTCATTTAGACTCCAAATTAAAACATTCAAGATGCTAACTATCTTAGAATTATAGTGCCAACAGCAATCTAAAATAATATTTATGTTTTGAGCACTAAAAAATTAGAAATGACCAAAATACCCCTAACCCTAATTAGTTCATAACTTGACCAATTGAAATCTAATTTAGGTCTACTCCCAATTAAAGTACTCAGTGTGATATAGAGAAGCTATAGCCACTGAGTTTATAGAATTTGGACACTAAATAGAAAAGTTAGTTTTTTGACCCCTCTAAGCCTTAGGAAATTCTATAATTGCCCTTAAAATTGAAATGACTATAACTAATTCATTATACATCAGAATTTAGTGTTCTTGGATTCTATGAAATCCTTGAATATCAACCAACAATAAACTGCATAAAAATTTAGATTTCATTAGGTGCAATTTACTAAAATGCTCCCTAGGTCAAAAACCCTAATTTGGACCTATAGGATCCATTTCTTATCCAAATTTGGTGTACTTACTATTTATCTTCATGTTAGATAGTAAGAAATCATTTGGTAATAAAAAATCCTAATTTGGAGCCCTAAATCAAAAAGTAGCTTTTTAGACTCTTAAGTAGGGGCAAAATGGTTATTTTGCCCAAAATTTAGGTTAAGTACCATTAACCCTTAAAATACCCCTTTTCATCTATAAAATCAGTAATAGAACTGAATTAGGATCAATTTAAATCATAAAATCTCTTAATTGGTTAACTATCTAAAATCCCCTAGCTTAGGCTTGAAAATTTCTAAGAAAAAATGGATCCTTAGCTAAAATCCATCCCTAACCTCCATAATTAAATAAGATCAACAAGTGTAAGAAAATTTAATTAATTCTTAAAAATACTTTAAATCTTATCATTAGGAATCCTCACTTCACCTTAGTATCTGTTCCTTAAGAATAAGGTTAGATATTAGGTTAGATTTTATTCATGAATTAACAAGGTTATTCAATAAATGGATCCTTAATTTTTATTAGCTTCTAGATTTTCATAATTTCATTTTTGATTAATTTATCTTTCAATCCTACATTAAAAATAGGAGAATCATTCTATTAAGCTTGACTTTGCTTAATCGGATTTACCTCAATCATTAGTTCACTTAGAACTGAAACCTTAAGCCCTTAGGCTTTACCTTTGGATTATGTACTTTACTCCAATCTTGTGATGTTAAAATCATAATCCCTAGCTTAGTAGATCTTGATCAGATCTTAGTATATAATGTCTAAATTCATTAATTAGGTCGAAATGATTTATTATTTAACTCATAGTCAACATCAATTTAATCATTTTAGGACCTAGCTAATCCTAATATTTTGTAATATGTAAGGTCGTACTTCTAAGTTACACTTAATAGTAGGAGTTGGAGATTTTGAACTTGTGTAACTTAGAATAGTTAGAATAGTTTAATTAGATAATAATAGTGTCACAATGTATAGAAGAGTCCCTTGCTTACTACTTGATTATTGTGCAACATATTCCTTAGATTTTGTGCTTAATCCTATAAACATATCATGTAAGAAAACTTTGTGTATGAAATGAAAACTTAGAATAATTAGGATAATAGTTGCCTTGGGTTCAGTTATATTCTGGTAGGCTTAGGTGTACATTTACCATAATAAATAGGGATAAGGAGTAATAAGGATACTTAATATTACTCATTGAGGAGTGTGTGTTAAGCTTGGAACCCGTATAGTCTTGCAGACATGCTTGACTCCTCAACTATTTTTGGACATATTCACATAAACAAAAGTAAAATAACTAAAAGATTCTGCATTTATATTTACTGCCTCTTTAGTCCTGCTATTCTGTTATGTCTGCTCTAGCCTAGAAATGCTTTGGGAATTTCTTTCTGCCCTAGTCCTGAAAAGCTTTGGGAATTAAGCTGGGCATGATTGACCAATTTTCTGATATGATAGTTATATATATATATATATATATATATATATATATATATATATATATATGTTTCAATTTGATTTACTGCTTGCTATATTATTGATGCATGTTATTTTCAGTTAGATGTACTTTACTTATCGGCTTACTAGGATACTAGATTTTTGTTGCTTACTAGATGTACAATTTTCAAATTTACTATTTTAAACTAGTATATGTCATATGATCATCAGCATATTTAGGATTAGACTTTTCTTTTGAGTACTTTTACTTACTACATTATATATGTATGTCTATTCCTTGCTTAGTTTGTTTGAGGTGTGCTTTCTGCCTCAATTTTTGCTTAGTTATAAGTGTTGTATTTATAACTTACCCTGTGTGGGGCCCTATACTTTCTCGTGACGACGCTAATACTGATATTAGCATAATTACGAGGAGTATGGTGCTCCATCTGTGGCAAATTCCCAACTTAAGTAAAGTTAGGTAGGACCCAACCTGCCTTAAGCTAAGGACTTATCACCAGGAACTGATAAATATACATTAATACAAACTAGAGTGGTGGAAGCAAGAAATAGTATAATATAACATCCCAGCATAATAAAGAAAAGTATATAGGAGTAAGAGAAACAGTGACTCAGTTCAAAGTGCAGAATGTAAATACATCCAGAGTTTGATTATTATAAACTGAATTAAAAGAAAGATCTCTCAAAATCTCACTGCAGAAAAGAAAATCTAACTAAATAGCAGTGAAAAGATCCTCCTCCTACACTGGCTCCTCTCCTACGGCACTGCCTACGAACAGCTCGAAATCTGACATTTGCCGGTATCACAAATGTCAGGGCCCCAGCCAACAAAAGAAAAATGTTATAGTTAGACAATTGTTTAAGTACATTTTAGGCTATTTAAGTGAACTGAATATTTAAAGATATCATATTTAAATGTTTTAAACATGCTAGCATTATAAGGTGCTACAAGCTACAAAGAACCGGATAGCAAAAAACTAACCATTTATAGCTAATCAACAAGTATGTAAGAATAACATACAAAATAATAACTAAACATAGTGAGGCTAAAAGTAAAATAACTTTAACTACTAAAATAAATATGCTCATAACATGCTTTTGATCACATGGATACATGCTGAGTATATAAAGAACACAAGTGCTAAAATAAACATACAATTCTAGCATCCTAAACATGATAATATTTAATACTAATCAATAAGAGCATATATACGAGCATACAGATTAATATGTAAAAGGCCACTAAGGCATGTGGCAAAAGTAAGCTAAGTACATGACTGAGCAAAAAGTAAAGCCACTGAAACATGTGGCAAAGCAAGCCAAGCACTAAAGTAAGGCCACTGAAGCATGTGGCAACACGAATCAAATACTAAAAACTGAATGGAAGTAGAAGTAAGTTTAAGACATAGTACTGGCATAATAGAAATAGGCCTTACAGGACCTCTGAACTGAAAGTTCAACATGTGTCCATCCTAGATATTCGTAGAGCTAGGTCCGAGTTGAACTTACAGAATAAGACATGTATCCATCCTAGGCATCCATAGAGTTAGGTCTGAGTCTATTTTATAACAAAACTAGAATAGAAGAGGCAGACTAAGCTAGGACATACTATATTAACTGAAAGTACTAAAAGAACTGAATGAATGCTATACTTTTCAAATACTAACTTATGATATATCTTCCATATTTATTTTACCTATTATGCTCAAGGAATAAGGCTCAATATTCAAGGTGTGCAAAGCAATCTAAGTCAAACTAAGCAAGAGACTCAATCTAGACTTATGTGATATATGTTGTTGTCTTCTTTTATCCAACTAACTATTCTGAGAAGATACAAGTTTAGGATCTCCAATATCCAGCTATTGAGTATAATCCCAGATTCACGACCTTAATGTTAACATTAAAACTTAATAAGTTCTAATTCATAATCATGATTATAAAGATTTAAAGTAAATAAATTAATGACTTAATTTGTTATTATTTTCCTCTCTTAACTCAAATCTTAATTTAGTAAACTAAGATTAAGGATTCTGGATCCAAACTCTGCTTTGGTGTTCAAATCCTAAACCCAAGGTAGTATCCTAACAAGAAACTAGGGTTCACACTTAAAACCAAAATTAAAGATAAATAATCTTATAAGCTGAAGGATTCAAAAACTAAGATCTTAATTGAAAGGTTATTCTAATATCATAAGATAAAATAATCAATTTAAAACTAAGAATCCAAGATCTATACTCCATCTTTAGAATAATTACATTATTCTATAGATTGAATCAATCCTACTCCCACATGGAGGCTTTAAAAGGATTAAATAGTTAATCAAGTAAGGAATTCCAAATGAAGGTAATTCAATTCAATTAGAAGATCTAAAGGCTAATATATAAGATCTAAGATCTAGTGTTTGATCACTTTAGACCTAAGCTAAGATTTAGATATAGGGTTTTACAGGAGCTTTTGCTTTTACTTTTCTTAAGACTATAATTCATGAATAAACCTTTGTAAGATAACTAGGATTAGAAACTTCAACTTTAATATTGATTAAGCTAAGGCTTTTATGAAGGATCTTAAGATCACTTAAGATCTTAAGAGCTTACTTAAGGATTTTAAGGTTTAAACACTAGGATTCAATCCTGAGATGGTGCAACTTAGCGATTGATATTAATTCATTTTGATGAATCCATAAATTATATATAAAATAAAGGGGAATTTCTTTCATTTCAGATCTTTATGATACTTCTAAAATCAATTTTTTCTATCTTTTTCAGGGAAAAGGAATCCAAGGGAGTTCTGAGGCATTTCTAAAAAAATTTAATTTAAAAAAAAAAAAGAAAATCCGCTACAGCGCGCCGCAGCGGGCTGCAGCAGAATTATTTAAACCATATAAATGGGGGCTCAACTAATTGAACAGTAATTTTTGCAAAATGAGCCGCTACAGCGCGCGATCGCGTGCTGCAGTGGTTTGCAGCAGAAATATTTAAACCATATAATATGGTTGCTCACTAATTGAACAGTGTTTGTTGCAAAATGAGCCGCTACAGCATGCGGTCATGCGCTGCAGCAGTTTGCAGCGAAAATATTTTTGAAATGTTAAGTAATTGAACAGTAGAATTGCAAAATGGCCCACTGCAGCGCGCTGCAGCAGGACATCTTCCTATGCTCTAGCACGGTAGCGCGCGGCAGCGGGGGAGTTGGCAAATTTGCTAAAAACCATTGCACGCTGCAGCGGCCAGCCGCAAATTTTCTCCAGATAGCATTTATTGCGGCTGGGGACATGACCTCTATCATGAACTTTGTCCCCAGCCATCATTCCCTGCAGCTGCTACATTTTATTTGAAAAGGAAGGTATTAAGGTGATGTTTTGGGTAAACAAATGAAGATATTTTTCACCTCACCATCAATGGAGGTTTTTGCCATCATGAGTTCAGAATTTTAAATGGAAATGCTGGTTTTGAAATGAAGAAGAAGAAGGCAGCCCCTCTCCTATAAATACCCCTCCTCTTGACTTGAGGAGGGTTCACAATTTTAGCTAAAAAATTCCACTATGTAAGGAGGAGTGCCAAGGAAGAGAAGAACTCCCCAAGGGTGGCAAAGCAAGCTCTTATTTTAGAGGAAAAGAAAGAAGGCAGCACTAGCGACCTAAGAAGGGAACATTGATAAGGAGAAGAAGTATTCCGGAGAACTTCCAAAGGAGCGTTCCTAGTATCTTCTAAACTCTATTCTTGTATTTTCTTTTTAGTTGAACATGAAAGGGTCTTTATCCCTGTATGTGTTTTTCTTCTTTTCTTTTGTAATGAGTAGTTAAACTCCATTGGGGAGGGTTGGGGTGAAGTCCCATGAGCATGATGTAATATTGATGTATAAATGTTTTCCTCAAGCATGATTTATTTTGTGATTTTAATGTCTTGCTAAGAAATATTTTGTCTAATTTAGTCTTGAATGTGGAATAAGAGTAAAGAATTAAAAGTTCAAGAACTAATCGTCTTGTGCTCCTTAGCACACCTTAAGTTGGATGCTAAGTTTTGAGTGCATGAAAGCTTGGGACTATGTGACAAAGTTCTTGAGCTCAATGCACCTAAATCTAAGCTCAACCAAAGTGTTGATGCAAGTGATGCTAAGACCCACTAAATAAGCTCCTTAGATCAACATAATTGAGGTAGAGGAAGGAAGTGTTGAGTGCTCATGAACTAAGTGACATAGTCACTGAGCCCAATATATGAATCCCTCATCTCAACTATATAAGATGCGAGTGATGCTCGTAGTGGAAATCAATGCTTGTAAGATCCCAAGATTTAAAAATCAAGCTCTCCTTGATCAAGAGAATAAGATTAAAATTTAATTCCAAAGAATCTTACAAGAATCTTTGTGCCAAAGTAGAATCGAATGTAAGTTCATTTTGTGCACAATATTTGAACTTGTAAGACCTTGAGTTAAACTCAAGGAAAACAAAGTGCACTTGATTTTAATTGAAATGAAAGATGAAGCTTGAGAAATTAATATATATAATTATTATATCATGGCATGTGGGATGGTCCCAACTCTCCTCTTTCTCTAATCTTGCTCTTTTTGCTTAGTGATTATTGTGCTAATTTTTAGACCAACTCATCCAAATATATTGTAGCTTAAACATTAGTGAGAATAGATACACCTTAATGCCAAATCAACTAATTCTCTGAGGATTGATGAATTCCCAGAAATTAACACTTTCTACTTATTACTTCAAACCACGTACACTTGCGTGTGAGCGCAGATGTGTATTTATAGTCTGTCAAGTTTGTGGCGCCATTGCCGGGGAATTGGTACTTTATTAGAATTAAGGACAATCTATAAGTAACTAGCGATTTAAGAATTTAATTGCATATATTAGTAGTTTTACATTTTTTGTAATTATCAAGGCTAACATTTTACCTTTTAGTTTTTTTACTTTTGCAAAACTGTTTGATCTATATTGCAAGTCGTTCTCGATAAGCCATATTATTAGTTGTATGAGTAAAAGAGTTTGTACTGAATGTATTTTTGATCCCGAAATAGATAGAACAAATTTATAAGCTAGGTGAGAACGAAACCTATCAAACCAACAAATCGTTATGGATAATTGCATAGAAAATTTAGAAGAGCCTAGGGGAAGAGCACTTAGAGACTATGAACTACCCACTATTAGGGAAATCCCCCATACAATTGTATGGCCAAATATTGAAGCCCACAACTTTGAAATCAAACCTTCCACACTGAGTATGGTGCAAAATAATCAGTTTGGAGTATTAACAACTGAAGATCCTAACTCACATATTTCAATTTTCCTTGAAATATGTGATACCTTCAGATTTAACGGCGTCTCTGAAGACGCGGTTAAATTGCGGCTTTTTCCTTTCTCTCTGAGAGATAGAGCCAAGAGTTTGCTTAGCTCTTTACTGAGTGATTCTATCCAGACTTGGGACGATTTGGCTATGAAATTCTTAGCCAAATACTTCCCTCTAGCTAAAACCGCACGGTTGAGGATTGAGATCTCCAACTTTACTCAGTTGGAAGGTGAGACTCTGTATGATGGGTGGGATCGCTTTAAGGAGTACCTCAGGCATTACCCACATCATGGGTTCCCTCTTTGGATGCAAGTGCAAACCTTCTATAATGGTTTGAATGCTCCAACGAGGACACTCATTGATGCAGTCACCGGTGGTTCCATTAGTGGAAAAATCCAAAAGGAAGCTTATGACCTCTTGGAAGAAATGGCCAATAACGCTTACCAATGGCCCCACCAAAGGAACGATTACAAAGATAAAAAAGAGTGTAATTCACTAGGAAACTCACAGTAAATCCATGAACTGCAAAATCAAATTTCCAAACTTAATAAGAAGCTAGAATTTGGATATATAAGCTCCTTTCAGGAGGATGACGGGGAATCGAGAGATGTTAATATGATCATGAATCATGGAAGGAATGGAGAAAGATTCAAAAGCTCACTTAAGGAATTCAGAAACTCCACTATTGAATTCATGAATAAAAGTGACGCCACTCTAAATAGGCATGAGCACACTCTCATCAGACAAGAGGAGACGGTTAAAAGAATTGAAGAAAAATTAAAAGACATAATGAAGCAGTTAGAACAGCCTTCACTAGTGGGGGTGATCGGGGAATATAAGAATGAATCGGGGAATGTAATAACCTTAAGAAGTGGAAGGGTTACTCATGAGATTTTGAGAAAATAAAATCGCGAAGACATCACAAAAACAAGGGAGGAAAAGGAAGAAGGAGAAACAATCAGGATGGAAAAGAGTGTGGCAAGGGAAGCTGAGAGGGAAGAGCCTAGAGATCCACCTAAAGAGACCCCTCATATACCTTATCCTCAGTGTATGACTAAGGAGAAACTCGATGTCCAATATCAAAAATTCCTTGAGACCTTTAAAACTCTTCTTATCAATATCTTATTCGCAGAAGCTCTTGAACAAATGCCTAGTTATGCTAAGTTTATGAAAGACATCTTATCCAAGAAAAGGAAGACTGATGAAAAAGAGATTGTGGCATTAATAGAAGAATGTAGTGCAATCCTTCAAAGAAAAATTCCCACTAAAAAGAAGGATCCAGGGAGTTTCACTATCCCATGCATGATTGGATGCCAATCTTTTCAAAAGGCCCTTTGTGATCTTGGTGCATATGTTAATTTGATGCCTTTCTACATATTCAAGAAATTATGAATTGATCATTTAAAGCCTACCTTTATTCTACTCCAATTTGCTGACAAATTTGTAAAATCTCCTTTAGGAATTGTGGAAAATATTCTTGTAAAGGTTAACAAGTTCATCTTCCCTGTAGACTTCATAATATTAGACATGGAAGATGAAAATCAAAAAATTCCTATTATTCTAGGTAGGCCTCTCTTGGCCATAGAATGAACCTTAATTGATGTAGACAAAGGGTAGCTGATGCTGCATTATGGGGAGGAAAAAATTAAATTCTATGTGAATGAATCTATGAGACACCCTGCTAAATTAAATGAGGATTGTTGGGAGATTAATGTAATAGAAGAAGCTGGGTTAATAGAAGATGTGGGAGAAGAGGGAATGATAGCAAATGAGGAAAATGAAGATTCCCTTGATACTGAAGCTATTGAAGAATTGATTAAGGAAAGGAAGATGATTCAACCTTCAATAATTTGCCATCCCAAAACTGAATTAAAACTACTTCCCTCACATTTAAAATACTCGTACCTAGGAGAAGATGAATCACATCCTATAATAATCTCCTCATTGTTAACACAACATCAAGAGAATCTTTTATGTAACATTTTAAAAGAACACAAGAGGGCAATGGGGTGGAGTATTGCGGATTTGAAGGGGGTCAGCCCAATTCTGTGCATGCATCGTATCCTATTAGAGGACAACTCCAAACCGTCAATTGAACCTCAGCGGCGATTAAACCCTAACATCAAAGAAGTAGTTCACAAGGAAATCATCAAGTTCTTAGATGCTGGGATCATTTTCCCTATTTCTGACAGCCCTTGGGTGAGCCCAATCCACGCGATTCCCAAAAAGAGTGGGATGGCCATTATTCTCAACAGCAATAATGAGCTGATTCCTACTAGGACTGTGACCGGTTGGAGAGTTTGCATCGATTATAGGAGATTAAATAAAGCAACTTGAAAAGACCATTATCCCTTTCCCTTTATTGATCAAATGCTTGATAGATTAGCAGGAAATCCATATTTTTGTTTTCTTGATGGTTATTCAATATATAATCAGATCCTGATTGCGCCCGAAGACCAAGAGAAAACAACCTTCACTTGCTCCTTTGGAACATTTGCCTTTAGCAGAATGCCTTTCGGATTGTGCAATGCCCCAGCTATTTTTCAATATTGTATGATGGCAATTTTCTCTGACATGATAGGAGAGTTCTTAGAAATTTTTATGGATGATTTTTCTGTGGTTGGAACCTCTTTCGATCATTGCCTAACTAATCTGGGGAGGTATTAAAAAGATGTGAAGAGTCAAACTTAATCTTGAATTGGGAAAAGTGTCATTTTATGGTTGAAGAGGGTATTGTTCTCGGTCATCTAATTTCTAGGAGAGGGATAGAGGTCGATAAAGCAAATATTGAAGTAATTGAAAAAATTCCTCCTCCCATCAATGTAAAGGGAATTAGAAGCTTCCTTGGGCATGCTAGTTTTTATCGAAGATTTATCAAAGATTTTTCAACATAAGTATGCCACTTTGTAGATTGCTAGGAAAGGATGTCGAGTTCAATTTTGATAATGATTGTCTAAAAGGATTCAATACAATAAAAACTGCCTTGATCTCTGCTCCAATAATTTCTGCTCCAATCTGAGATTCACCTTTTGAAATTATGCCATAAGTATGCCTATAGATAACACTATGCTTGTAGTGGAAATCAATGCTTGTAATATCCTAAGATTTAAAAATAAAGCTCTCATTGATCAAGAGAATAAGATTAAAATTTAAATCTAAAGAATCTTACAAGAATCTTTGTGCCGAAGTAGAACCGAATGTGAGTTCATTTTGTGCATGAGATTTGAACTTGTAAGACCTTGAGTTAAACTCAAGGAAAATAAAGTGCACTTGATTTTAATTGAAATTAAGATAAAGCTTGAGAAATCAATATACATAATTATTATATCATGGCATGTGGGATGGTCCCAACTCTCCTCTTTCTCTCATCTTACTCTTTTTGCTTAGTGATTATTGCGCTAATTTTTAGACCAACTCATCCAAATATATTGTAGCTTAAACATTAGTGAGAATAGATACACCTTAATGTCAAATCAACCAATTCTCTGAGGATCGATAAATTCCCAAAAATTAACACTTTCCACATATTACTTCAGACCACGTACACTTGTGTGTGAGCGCAGACGTGTATTTATAGTCTGTCACATTTCATTATTGATTATAATTACCTTACTTGAGAATTCTAAGGCTTAAGGGTACTTAAATACGTTTTGGTCAAAATGACCAAAATATCCCTCTTAAGGCTAAAAATGACATTTTAAGATTTAATCATCTAAATTGATTCAATTATATTTTAATGAGTTTCATATTGATTAATGAAGTGGAATAAACACTTATCCTAGGTTTTTCTATAGCATTAATGTCTTAATTAGCACTAATTACATTAAGAGGCCAAATAATAAGTTAAGGGAATTATGACATACTAAGATGATCTAAACCTAATTATAGGTTCTAACACAGTTAAGAAGTCATTAGGAACTTAGTTCACCATAGGCAGAGGATTGATTATGGTTTAATTCACTAATTTCACTTTAGGGTGATTAAAGAGTGATTAATAAAATTAAAGATCCAAAATTATTTTTATGGGTCTACATAAGTTCCTTATGGTCTCATGAGCAATCAAAGACCTTAATCAATAGTTTTGGATAATAAATGAATTTATTATGATTTAAATGAAAGCAGAGAAAAATTATGCAATTATTTTAAATCTAACCATTGGATCCTTAATTTTATTTTATATTATTATTCTTTGCATTTTTCTAATTAAAATGGTATATTAAATCATACCATTTGAATAAGTATTGATTAAATTATTTCATTAATACATTCTGAATGTTTATTTAAATTGAAACCATAGGGAATGTATTTATAATTTATTTAACATAAGGAATATAATTCCAAAAATTTGTTTATTAAACTGCGGCCCGAATCGAAACCGCACGGGTCGGACCCGGCCCAAAGCGCCAGTGCTTCATCTTCCCCGCGCCCACTGCCCCATACCCACTCATTTAGGGTTAGCTTCAGATGAGCAATTCTCTGCGCACACTCCACACCATGCCCTGATCTCAACGACTACACCTTCAGGGAACAGCATAGGGATCAACTACTCAGTTCACTAGATGGCTACTCGGTAGGCTCGGCCCTAATCATATCATCTAGGGCTTACTGTGAGGAGATAATTCTCCTCATAAAGACAACCATCTGGCTAGGGCTCAATTCCTACACGTTCCTGGTGGTGAGGCGGATGGAAGCCCTCCGGCCACGAGCTTTGGGGTGCCCTAGATCGTCAGGTCCTTACTCGAGCTTGCATATGAACTCGCGACTGAAACCAGACGATTGAACGATCAAAATAGGCTAGCTTAGACCCTATAGACAATCACATTTTGTTTCCTAAGTGGCTACGGCAACCTAAGCGACATCCAGAGGCTCATCCAAAAGCTTTAATGGAAAGTTGAACTCACTGAGTTCAGTGGGAGAGGATGTAGCTAAGGGGAATTGGGGTGAGCTGGAGCTTCCCAAGCAGTAGATGAGAGTTCAGAGGGAGTCTAAACACCAAACATGCCCTCTATCAATGGTTCACAGTTGCTGGAATCACCTAGAATGCCAAGAGAGATGGGGAGCTCCAGCAGACTTCATCAGGGAAATTGAGAGATCATAACGAGCAAAGGGACTTACTGTGATACTCTGGGGGTATTTATAGGTCTAAGGGAGGCCTGGGGATGGTTACCAGGGCTCAGGCATGGAGAGAGGCTCAGACCGAAGGGGAGGTTTGGGTGCAATGGCCAGGGGGCAATTTGGGGAGACTACCACTGGCAGACGATTGCACCGAGGGTAGAAGAGGAAGAATGGGTCTTTCCCGTACTGCCACGGGTGCTGGAAGGATCCTAGTTGTCAGGGGGGGGGGGGACTAGATGATGATGGGGCGAGGCAAGGGAGACAATCCCCAATGCTTGACTCATGCTCACCATCTGATGGATCGACCGTTGGTCTCGGATGGATTACTTAAGCGGGATAGATGGTAGCTGTCAGATGTGCGTGATGAATCCGATACCTAGGATTATATCTTAACCGGACAAGTTCCCGTCATTGGACTAAATGCGCTAGGGTGCGTGGTAGCGCATCCATTGGCTAGATTCCACGCGCCGCTGTCAGGACCCCGCAGCAAATCTGCCGCGGTCCCGACAGCAAATCCCATATATATATAATTCAATTAATAAATTTCTTAAATTCTAATAAATTATTAAATCCAATTTAGGACTAAATGAGCTCCTAAAATTCTTACAAATTCACCCTTAGCTAATTAGGATATGGGGAATTCAAAAATGAAATCAGAAATTGATTTGGAGATCAAATAAATTTAGGTATTTTCCCAGGGCTCAAAAAAAAGGCAAAAATACCAAAAGTTCTCAATTTTGCTCCGATTGATCCCAAACTTCAAGGGTTAGATTTAAATGACCCGTTGAGTCTAATAAAATCAAAATTAGGACTTAGTTTAGCTTAATTAATCTGAACTTAGTTATGGTAACAACTAGAGTTGTTACAAACTCCCCCACTTAAGAATGATATCATCCCCGACATCACTTAGTGAAGAAAGTACTATAGGGATTGAAATATTTAAATAAAATAGATGAGAAAGAAAAGAACAGTACTTGGACTTGCAAAAAGCTGTGGATATTTATTAGGCATATCCACTTCTTTCTCCAAAGTAGATTCTTCCAAAGATTGATTCTTCCACTAGACTTTGACCATAGGAATTGAAAGGTTCCTTAGCTACTTCTGATCATGAGCTAAGACTTTGACTGGTTCTTCGGCATAAGAAAGATCAGGTTAAATTTCTACTAACGAAAGTTGAACGAGATGAGAAGGGTCTCTAAGTTATCTTTTTAATGATGATACATGAAACACATTGTGAACGACTGCAAAGCCATCAGGAATATTCAGCATGTAGGCAGATGATCCTACTTTGGCCAAAATCTCAAAAGGACCAACATAACGGGGACTGAGTTTCTCTGCTATACCTAATCTGTAGACACCTTTCATTGGACTGACTTTCAAATAGGTAGAATCACCAATATTGAATTCCAAGAGACTATGATGAGCATCATGATACTTTCTTTGACAATCTTGAGCTGAATGAATTCTCTGCTAAATTAATTAGATCTTCTTATTAGTTTCTTCAACTAACTCAGACCCAAAAAGTTGAACGCTTCCTATTTCTGACCAAGCTAGCAGAGTACTACATTTCCTACTGTATAATGCCTTGTACGGAGCCATTTTAATGCTGGCATAATAGCTGTTATTGTACGCAAACTCCACTAACAGAATATGATCTTCTAATGAACTGACAAAATCAAGAACACAAGGCCAAAGCAAATCCTCCAGAACTTGATTCACTCTTTCAGTCTGACCATTCATTTGAGGATGAAAAGTTGTACTCATAGCTAGAGTAGTACCCAGATATTGATGCACATCTTACCAAAACTTAAAAGTAAATCTGCTATCTCTGTCGGATACGATTGATTTCAGAATACCATGCAGTCTGACAATTTCTTTGATATAGAGCTTTGTTAGCTTCTCCACAGAGTCAGTCTGACGGATTAGAAGAAAGCGCGTTGTTTAGTTAAGCGGTCTACTATAACCCAGATTGCATCGGTGCCAGATCTTGCACGAGGCAATCCCATGAAAAAATCCATAGATATATCGAACCATTTCCATTCAGGAATTTCTAATGGATGCAAAAGACCATCGAGTTTTTGCTGCTCGGCCTTTACCAAATTGCAGGCATGACACTTAGCCACAAAATTAGCTACATCCTTTTTCATATTGGAACACCAAAATACTTGCTTTAGATCCTGGTACATCTTAGTACTGCATGGGTGAACATGATACCCAGAATTAACACATCTCGGTGCATGGATTTAGGAATTCACAAACGAATACCTTGATAAATTACGCCGTTATGCAACTGCAATTCGTGATGATGACCACCTTCAATATCTGCTTTGAACTTTAGAAAATCATCATCCTTGGTCTGCGAGATAGATATATCTCTGTGAAATGTAGGTTCCACATTGATATTTACTAGAAGCGAGTTTAACATGTCGCCACTAACTAGAGAAATTCCTAGCATACGAAATTCTTGTTCTAAAGAACTAGAGGTGATTATGGAAGATAAAGTAACACGACGACTAAGAGCATCGGCCACTGCATTTGCCTTTCCGGGATGATACTGGATACTAAGATCATAATCACTGATGAGTTCTTACCATCTTCTCTGATGATAATTCAGTTCTCTTTGAGTGAAGATGTACTTCAAAATTTGATGATCAGTGAAAATTGAACACTGAACTCCATATAAGTAATAACGCCAAATCTTTAAGGCAAAGATCATAGCTGCAAGTTCAAGATCATGAACTGGATAATTTTCTCGTTGGGCTTTAATTTACGAGAGGCATAATGAATTACCTTACTCTCTTACATTAACACACAACCTAGTCCAATTCCAGAGGCATCGGTGTACGCCTGATAGTTCAAGCCTTCCCTAGGTAGAACAAGTACTGGAGTGGTAGAGAGTGCGTCCTTCAAGGTTTGGAACGCTTCCTTGTATTCCAGGCTCCAAATGAATAGAATGGCTTTTTGAGTTAATTTATTCAAAGGTGAAGCGATCTGGGAAAAGCCCTTAACAAACTTCATATAATATCCAGCTAGTCCCAAGAAACTTTTAATAGCTGTAACTGTCATAGGTTGAACCCAGTCCTGAATAGCGCTTACTTTATTTTGATATACATAAATACCTTGGGCATCGATGATATGTCCCAAGAATGCAATGGACTTAAGCCAAAACTCACACTTGGAGAACTTGGAATACAGTTGATGTTCATGCAGAGCTTCTAATATTGACCTCAGATGTTCTTCGTGATCCTTTAAGGTTCGAGAATAAATGAGGATAGTGTCGATAAAGACGATTACAAATTTGTTTAAATATGGCTTCAGAACTTACTGCATCAAATCCATGAAGATTGATGTCGCGTTGGTGAGTCCGAAAGACATCACTAAGAATTCAAAATGACCATAGCGAGTATGGAAAGCGATCTTTCCTACATCATCTTCTTTTACTAACTATTGATGATATCCAAACCTCAAGTCAATCTTAGAGAATATGACAGCTCCAGATAATTGGTCGAATAAATCATCAATTCTAGGCAATGGGTTATTATTCTTTATGGTGACTTTATTTATTTTGCGATAATATATACACATTCGCATAAATCCATCCTTCTTCTTTACAAATAGAACGGGTGCTTCCCAAGGAGACATACTTGGCCTAATAAAACCTTTATTCAAGAGCTCTTGCAACTGTTCATTGAGTTCTTGAAGTTCTTAGGCACCATTCTGTATGGAGCCTTAGATATAGGCTAGGTACCCAGAGCTAATTTAATAGAGAACTCGAATTCTATGGAAGGAGGTACACTAGGTAGATCTTCTGGGAATACGTCGGTGAATTCCTTAACTACTTTACAATTAGAGAGAGGGATACTTTCTTTTGCTTCACCCATCATAGTGACCAGAAAAGCATCACAACACTTACTGATCAATTATTCTGCTTTAATGGCAGTGATCAACGATAACTGTGTACTGGTTTTTCCTATAAAGGTTTCAGACTTGCACTGGGAATGGAGAGTGACCTTCTTTTTCAGGAAGTTTATCACGACATTATTGTCACTGAGCCAGTTCATCCCAAGGATGATATCAAAGTTTGCTAATGATAGGATGATTAATTCTGAGTTAAACTCCTGCCTATTTAATGGAATTTTGACATTGCAAAACTTATGAGCACTTAGTTAGGCTCTAGATGGAAGTCTAACACTCAAAGATTTTGCTAAGTTGTACGAGTGTGGTTTAAGTACGTTGGCAAAATATTTAGAAATAAATGAATGACTAGCAGTAGTGTCAAATAACAGATTACAGGGCTTGTTATTAAAATAAAGTGTGCCTAATTTATTCACACAATTGTATTATAGATTGTAAGATGCAGAAATGAAACTTTTAAAAGAAGAGGTTCAGAAACGTGTACCTGAAACTACATTATTATCTTCTGCGGCTTCCCGAGGTGTTAAAGTATATATGTGTGCAGGACCAACAGGACGGTTGTTTACCTACTTCCTGGGATAATTTTAGGATTTTGGAGCTGAGGGCTGTTCTGGAGCAACTTCTGGTGCAGGTGTTGGCATTATTGCCAAATTTGGTTCTCCTGTTCACAGAATTGCTCTAAATACTTGATTTTTTTGAGATGGCTTCATCGGAACTCCATCCACTATTTCCATGCGTGTACAGTGATAGAACCTGTGGCCTGGTCGCCCACAATTGTAGCACTTATGGCCGAAGTGGTAACACTTGCCACATGGGTGAGGCCTATTACAGCCTTGAATTAGTTTGGCATGGGGTGCAGCTTCAAGTTGATAGACCTTTCCTGAGTTAGGTTTGTGCCTCTTGAAGGCTTCATGCTAGTGAGGAGTTGATTGCGCCTTCCACTTGAGATCTCGTTCTGAGCAATGATGCTAAAAATTCTCATTACATTTGAAATAAGGGAGTACATAAGATTTAGAAAATACCAAAAATCACAGCACTATTAAAATCAAGAAATGATAATTACTCTAACTAGCACTCAGATATCCTTAATGTACTCAGTTCTAAATGCAACACAAAAATCTTCAAAGGTCACTTCCTGATACTTTCTCTTACATTTCCGTTCGAGCTTTTTAATGATATCGTACCACCAGACTCCTGCATAATCTAGCATTTGATCTATTACTATGTTGACCCAGAGGGACTTTGGACACTCTATGTGCCTCAAGACTGACTCTACTCGATTCAACCACTCCTATGCGTAGATGGGAAAGTCAGCCCTCGGTATGCTGTTTGATGTAGAAGTTAGTCCAAGACTAGGGTCCCTTTTGTTGAAACTCCTTTGATTTGCCATTTGCTGTCCTATCTCCATTTGAAACTATAACTCCAAGCCAACTCAAAGGCATGCAAATAATAGTCCAGGTCAGACTCTTCATGATCCATTTGATCCTAATAGTAGAATGTATTAGTTTTTTGTTAGCTATAGATGACTAGATATTTAGGATATGAGTATTTTCATTCTACATCTTTCAGAGAGTTACTGATAGTACTATGTTATGAATATTATATCTTGATGTTTGCACTTCAGAAGAAAGATCCATTAGGTAGAAAGGAATCATAGATCCCATTTTAACACCTTATGATATTCTTTAATACCAATTGTGGGGCCCCATACTTTCCCACGATGATGCTAATACTGATATTAGCATAATCGCAGGGAGTACAGTGCTCCAGCTATGGTAAATCCTTGACTTAAGTAAAGTTAGGTAGGACCCAACCTGCCTTAAGCCAAGGACTTATCACCTGGAACTAGTAAATATACATCAATACAAATCAAAGTGGCAAAAACAAGAAATAGTATAATATAACATCCTAGCATAATACAGAAAAGTTTATAGGAGTAAGAGAAAGAGTACCTCAGTTCAAAGTGCAGAAAGTAAATACATTCAGAGTTTAATTACAAACTAAATTAAGAGAAAGATCTATCAAAATCTCACTGCAGGAAAGAAAATCTAACTAAACATCAGTGGAAAGATCCTCTTCCTGCACCGGCTCCTCTCCTGCAGCACTGCCTATGAATAGCTCCAAATCTGACATTTGCCGGTATCACAAATGCCAGAGCCCCAGCCAACAAAAGAAAAATATTACAGTCAGACAATTGTTTAAGTACATTTTAGGCTGTTTAAGTGAACTGAATATTTAAAGATATCACATTTAAGGGTTTTAAACATGCTAACATTATAAGGTGCTACAGGCTACAAAGAACGGGATAGCCATAAACTAACTATTTATAGCTAATCAACAAGTATGTAAGAATAACATACAAAATAACAACTAAACATGGTGAGGCTAAAAGTAAAATAACAGTAACTACTAAAATAAATATGCTCCTAACATGCTTTTGATCACATGGATACATGCTGAGTATATAAAGAACACAAGTGCTAAAATAAACATACAATTCTAGCATCCTAAACATGATAATATTTAATACTAATCAATAAGAGCATATATACGAGCATACATATTAATATGTAAGAGGCCACTGAGGCATGTGGCAAAAGTAAGCTAAGTACATGACTGAGCAAAAAGTAAAGCCACTGAAACATGTGGCAAAGCAAGCCAAGCACTAAAGTAAGACCACCGAAGCATGTGGAACATGAATCAAATACTAAAAACTAAATGTAAGTAGAAGTAAGTCTAAGAAATAGTACTGACATAACAGAAACAAGCCTTACAAGACCTCTAAACTGAAGGTTCAACATGTGTCCATCCTAGACATCCGCAGAGCTAGGTCGGAGTTGAACTTATATAATAGGACATGCATCCATCCTAGGCATCTACAGAGCTAGGTCCAAGTCTATTCTATAACAAAATTAGAACTAAAGAGGTAGACTAAGCTAGGACATACTCTACTAACTAAAAGAACTGAAAGAATTGAATGAATGCTTAGATTTTCAAATACTAACTTAGAATATATCTTCCATATCCTAAGTTTACATATTATGCTCAAGGAACAAGGCTCAATATTCAAGGTGTGCAAAGTAATCTAAGTCAAAGTAAGCAAGAGACTCAATCTAGACTTATGTAATATCTGTTATTGTCTACTTTTATCCAATTAACTATTCTGAGAAGATACAAGTTTAGGATCTCCAATATCCAGCTATCGAGTATAATCCCAGATTCACGACCGTATTGTTAACATTAGAACTTAACAAGTTCTAATTCATAATTTATAAGTAAATAAATCAATGACTTAATTTGTTATTATTTTCTTCTCTTAATCCAAATCTTGATTTAGTAAACCAAGGTTAAGGATTCTGGATCCAAACTCTGCTTTAGTGTTCAAATCCTGTACCCAAGGTAATATCCTAATAAGAAACTAGGGTTCACACTTAAAACCCTAATTAAAGATAAGGAATGTTATAAGCTGAAGGGTTCAAAAACTAATATCTTAATTGAAAGGTTATTCTAATATTACAAGATAAAATAATCAATTTATAACTAAGAATCCAAGATCTATACTCCATCTTTATAATAATTTTAGTATTCTATAGATTGAATCAATCTTACTCCCACATGGAGGCTTCAAAAAGATTAAACAGTTATTCAAGTAAGAAATTCCAAATGAAGGTAATTTAATTCAATTAGAAGATCTAAAGGCTAAGATCTAAGATTTAAGATCTAGTGTTTGATCGCTTTAGATCTAAGCTAAGATTTAGATATAGGGTTGTACAGGAGCTTTTGCTTTTACTTTCCATAAGACTACAATTCATGAATAAACCTTAGCAAGATAACTAAGATTAGAAACTTCAACTATAATATTGATTAAGCTAAGGCTTTTATGAAGGATCTTAAGAGCACTTAAGATCTTAAGAGCTTACTTAGGAATTTTAAGGTTTAAAGACAATAGGATTCAATCCTGAGATGGTATAACTTAGCAATTTATGTTAATTCATTTCATTACTAATTATAATTACTTTACTTGAAAATTATAAGGCTTAAGGGTACTTAAACAAATTTTGGTCAAAATGACCAAAATACCCCTCTTAAGGCTAAAAATGGTATTTTAAGATTTAATCATCTAAATTGATTCAATTCTATTTTAATGAGTTTCATATTGATAAATGAAGTGGAATTAACACTTATCTTAGGTTTTTCAATAATATTAATAACTTAATTAGCACTAATTACATTAAGAGTCCAAATAACAAGATTAAGGGAATTAGGGCACACTAAGATGATCCAAACCTAATTATAGGTTCTAACACACTTAAGAAGGCATTACAAACTTAGTTTACCATAGTTAGAGGACTAGTTATAGTTTAATTCACTAATCTCATTTTAGAATGATTATGGAGTGATTAACAAATTAAAGATCCTAAATTACTTTTAAGGGTCTACATATGTTCTTCATGGTCTCATGAGCAATCAAAGGCCTTAATCAACATTTTTGGATAGTAAATGAATTTATTGTGATTTAAATGAAAATAGCGAAAGATTAGGCAATTATTTTAAATCTAACTATTGGATCCTTGATTTTATTTTATATTATTATTCATTGCATTTTTCTGATTAAAATGGTATATTAGATCATACCATTTGGATAAGTATTGATTAAATTATTTCATTAATACATTCTAAATATTTATTTAAATTAAAACCATAGGGAATGTATTTATAATTTATTTAACATAATGAATATAATTCCAAAAATTTGTTTATTAAATCGTAGCCTGAAATCAAAACAGCATGGGGCGGGTCTAACCCGGCCCAAAGCGCCAGTGTTTTGTCTTCCCCATGGCCATTGCCTGATACCCGCTCATTTAGGGTTAGCTTTAGATGAGCAATTTCCTGTGCACACTCCACACCATGCCCTGATCTCAATGGATACACCTTCAGGGAACTAAGACTCGTCGATCCCACCATTAAGCCCTCTCTGGGACGCACTAATTCATTAGATGGATATTCGGTAGGCTTGGCCCTAATCACAGCATCTAGGGCTTACTGTGAGGAGCTAATTCTCCTCACAAAGATAGCCATCTAGCCAGGGCTCAATTCTTACACATTTCTGGTGGTGAGGCGGATCGAAGCCCTCTGGCCACAAGCTTTGGAGTGCCCTGGATCGTCTGGTCCTTACTCGAGCTTGCTTATGAACTCGCGGCTGAAACTAGATGATCAAACGATCGAAATAGGCTAGCCCATACCCTATGGACAATCACATTGGGTTTCCTAAGTGGCTAAGGCACTCTAGGCGACATCGAAAAGCTCATCCAGAAGCTTTAATGGAAAGCTGAACTCACTGAGTTCAATGGGAGAGGCTGTACCTGAAGATTAGGGTTGCAGGCATGGCCAAGGGGAATTAGGGTGAGCTAGAGCTTTCCAAGTAGCAGACGAGAGTTCACAAGAAGTCTAAACACCAGACGGGCCCTCTATCAGTGGTTTGCAGCTGCTGGAATCACCAAGAATGCCGAGAGAGATGGGGAGCTCCAGGGGACTTCGGTTGGGAAATTGAGTGATCATAGTTAGCAAAGGGACTCACTCTGATACTCTGAGGGTATTTATAGATCTAAGGAAGGCCTGGGGATGGTTACTAGGGCTCGGGCTTGGAGAGAGGCTTGGACCAAAGGGGAGGTTTGGGTGCAACGACCAGGGGGAAATTCAGGGAGACTACCACTGACAGACAATCATGTCGAGGGTAAAAGAGGAAGAATGGGTCTTTTTCGTACTGCCACAGGGGCTGGAAGGATCCTAGTTGTTGGGGGAGGGGGGGGGCAGGCGCGGATGGGGCGAGGTGAGGGAGATAATCCACAGTGCTCGGACTTGTGCCCGACTCGTGCCCGCCATCTGATGGATCGATCGTTGATCTCGGATGGCTCAGATGGATTACTTAAGCGGGATAGACGGTAGCCGTTAGATGCACATGATGAATCTGATGCCTAGGATTAGATCTTAACCCCGATGAGTTTCCGCCGTTGGATTAAATACGTTAGGATGCGTGCTAGTGCATCCATTGGCTAGATTCCACACGCCGATGTCGGGACCCCACAGCGGATCTGTCGTGGTCTCGACAACAAATCCCATATAATATATATATATATATAATTTAATTAATATTAATTCAATTAATAAATATCATAAATTCTTAAATTTTTTAAATCTAATTTAGGACTAAATGAGCTCCAAAAATTCCCAAAAATTCACCCTTAGCTTATTAGGGTATGGGGAATTCAAAAATGAAATCAAAAATTGATTTGGAGATCAAATAAATTTAGGTAATTTCCCTAGGGCTCAAAAATAGGAAAAAATACAAAAAATTCTCAATTTAGCTCCGATTGATCCCAAACTTCAAGGGTTAGGTTCAAATGACCCATTGAGTCTAATGGAATCAAAATTAGAATTTAGTTTAGCTTAATTAATCTAAACTTTGCTATGGTAATAACTAGGGTTGTTACACCATGCTCCTTGTATGCTTATTACTCCTATGCTAGATAGTTGTTTTAGTTCTGTATATGTAAATGGTAACATTAATAATTCATATAAAATATTCAGCTTAAAATGCACTTAGATATTTGTTTAATAAGATTTTCTTTTATTAGATGGTGCCCTAGCATTGTGAAACTGACAATATCCAATTCAAATAAATTTGAGGAGTTGGGTGCTAAAAAGGAGGAGCTATTTATTGAAGAGGAGCATCAACTGGGTGATTTAGAAGCTGCCTAGTTTTCTTTCTGCATATTATGAGGATGAGAGACCTTTTATTTTAGTCCTTTAAACTATTTAGTAAATGTTGTAATAATATTGGTACCTTGACTATGTTTTTCTTTACTATACTTTATACTCTGAGCTGTATGTTGCACTTTTTCCTATTTATTGTGATAATATGTATGTATATTTATTTTAATTTACTTTTGCACTCTGATATGTATTCGCTTAGTGACTGAATTTATGGCATGTATGCAATGACTTATTGACAGACTGTAAATACATGTCTGCGCTCACACGCAAGTGTACGTGGTCTGAAGTAATAAGTGGAAAGTATTAATTTTTGGGATTTATCAAATCACAGATAATTGGTTGTTTTGTTACTAAGGTCTATCTATTCTCACTAATGTTTAAGCTACGATTGATTGGATGAGTTGGTCCTAGATTTAGCACAATAATTACTAAATAAAGATAAGTTAGATAAAAGAGAGAGGAGAGTTGGGGTTATCCCACATGTCATGATATATTACTAATGTATGTTGATTTCTCAAGCTTTGTCTTTCAATTATTTTTAAATCAAGTGCACTTTGTTCACTTTGAGTTTTATCTCAAAGTCTCGCAAGTTCAAATCTTGTGCACAAAATGAACACACATTCGGTTCTATTTTGGCACAAAGATACCTATAAGATTTTAGGTTTTAAGTTTTCATCTTATCTCTTGATCAAGGAGATTATGATTATTAAATCTTTAAGATCTTATAAGCAATTATTCTACTATGAGCATCACTCGCATCCCACATAGTTGAGATGAGGGATTAATATGTTGGGCTCAATGACAATATCACTTAGTTCATGAGCACTCAACTATTTCTTCCTCTACCTCAATTGTGTTGAGCTAAGGAGCTCATTTAGCAGGTCTTAGCATCACATGCATCAACACTTTGGTTGAGCTAGATTAAGGTGCATTAAGCTCAAGAATTTTATCACATAATTTTAAGCTTTCATGCACTCATAAACCTAGCATCCAACCTAAGGTGAGCTATGGAGCACAAGACAAGTTAGTTCTTGAGATTATGAGTTCATTTTCTTTTCATCCACATTCAAGACTAAATAATAAAAGGCATTTATTAACAAGGCATAGACTTCTTACATTTTATTAGTGCTTGAGGAAAAAAACTTCATACATTAAAATTAACTCATACACATGGGGTTTCCCCAACCCTCCCCAAGGGAGATTTAGCTACTCATTACAAAGGAGATGAAGAAAAACACATACATGAATAAAGACCCTTTCATGATCAATTAAGAAATAAAACTACAAGAGTAAAGTTTAGAAGATACTAGGAACGTTCCTTGGAAGTTCTCCATATTTCTTCTTCTCCTTCTTCAAGCTCCTCTCTTAGGTCGCTAGTACTACCTCCTTCTTCTCTTCCTTAACAAGAACTTGCTTTGCCACCCTTGGGGAGTTCCTCACTTCCACTTATGCACCCCTCCTCCTTACTTAGTGATTTGAGCAAAATTGGAACCCTCCTCTAGTCAAGAGGAGTGAAATTTATAGGGGAAGGGCTGCATTCATCCCACATAGGATCCAAACCAGCATTTTCTAATGGAAAATTTTGAGCAATGATGTCCAAAATTGATGGTGAAGTGACCAATATCTCCATTTATTTAGCTAAAATATCACCTCAAGATCTTCTTTTCCATATAAAAAATGTAGCAGCTGTAGAGAATGATGACTGGGGACAAGATGCAGGTTGGGGGTCTTGTCCCAACCGCAATAAATGCTCCTGACTAGAAAAATTTGCGGCGGGCCGCTACAGCGCGCTGTGGCGCACAATGGTGCCAGCAAATGTTGCTTAGTGTTCCGCCGCAGCGCGTTATCGCATCCAAATTTCACAAAATTATCCGCTGCAGCGCGCTTGTAGTGCTAGCATTATGCAAATTGTACTGCTGCAGTGTGCTGTAGCAGGAGCATTTCGTATAATGCTCTACTGCAGCGCGCGGGTAGCAATTCAAATTGCAAAAAGCCCGGCTGTAGCGCGCTACTGCGCCTATAGATTGCAAATGGATCTGCTGCAGCGCGCTGTAGCACTAGCATTATGGAAATTGTACCGCTGGAGCGCACTGTAGTGGGAGCATTTCGCATAACGCTTCGCTGCAGCGCGCAATAGCAGTTCAAATTGCGAAAAGCCCCGCTACAGCGCGCTACCGTGCCTGTGGATTGCAAATGGATCTGCTGCAGTGCGCTACCGCGCTCGCAGTTCGCAACAAGATCCACTACAGCGCGCTAGCACGCCCGTGGTTCACAACTAGACCCGCTGCAGCGCGCTACCGCCCCGCGGTTTGCAAATGCACCCGCTGCAGCATGCTATAGCGCTCTTAATTTGCAAACTGGCCCGCTGCAGCGCGCGGCAGCAGTTTCCTTTGAAAAAAATTGAAATTTTGCATAAATATCTCAGGACACATTTGGATAGCCATTTTCCTGAAAAGGTAGACAAAATTTGATTTAGGAGCAGCTTAAGGATAAAAAATGAATGAAATTTCCTTTTATTTTAGATATAATTTATAGATTCATCACTTATCTCTTCTTTACCAGCAGATTAGGGTATATACCTAATCTAATCTTAAGTAAGGGATTTGCCAAAGTGACACTCCACTCCTTAATCTAATGATTGTGGATTAAGGGGCGGGGCGCCACATTTACAATCTTATTTATTATAAGATCTTATTATAACTTTTTGGCTATATTTACTTTCCATAGTCCTAGGCTATATGTTATTAATCCAAGAGATTAAGATTCTTCCTTTACCTACTATGCTTTGCACTTTCTATTTTCAGTAGTGTGCTTTACTTACTCACAGTTCATATAGAATGCAGTGTATATTGCTTTAATTTCATTTAGATGCTTCACTACTTTTCTTTACTTTACTTAGCATAATTTCTATTGGACATATACATGTTTCCATTTCATTTACTTTTAAATTCACATTAGTTGTTCTAACCTTATTTAGGATGCTTTTTCCTTATCTTTTTGGTTACAGACTAGAATAATTATACTAGTGAGTTCTTTTACTCATCTTCCATTCATACTGTTCTTCTTTATAATTATATTTACTTTATTTCCTTAATTGAATGCTTTTACATGCTCCATTGCAGTCTTCAAATTATAAATTAGCTTGTGATATCTAATTAAACCTCAATAAATAATTAGCCAATTTTAAAATGTGCTTAGATTATTTAGTCTAACTACCTTTTTATTTTTTTTGGCTTTATTTTATCATATCTTAAATACCAAAAATATGATTGATCACGAGCAATATCAATCAAGTGGAGCTGGGCCTAGCACTTAAAGAACTTAAAATTACTGCTTCCGTATTTCATTTACTTTACTGCTTATGTGAGAGAGAGAGACTTTATTTTATTACTCTTTCATATTTAAAGGCTTTTAATAACTTAATTTTCTGTGATGTTCTTACTTATTTTGTGCTGAGTTTACCTTCTTATATATGCTTGGATTAAATGAGTGGATAAATTTTCATTTTCTACTTGCACTTGTTTCATATCCTCCCTCCCTTACTATTGCAAATTTCTTAACTTAACACCCTCACATAGATACTTGGCCAACATAGCATTTAGTATTGGGTTTTCTTTCTTCTAATTCAATATTAAATGCTATGGTAACACTCCAATGTTGAACTGAGTTCCTATTTGATATTGGGGTCGTTACAGCTAGGGTTTAGAATATTAATAGATTGATCTTGTCAAGAGCTTTCATTAACTGCATGTTTTAAGATCTAAGGGATTATGTGTGGTGATTTATTGCTTGCCCTAAAGCCTCCTCTCCTCGTCCCTGTGAAGGCAGCTTCGATACAGAGCAAAATAGGATGAAGTCAGCTCGCGTGGTTTAAGGCATGGGTTCCACTTTAGCTGAAGATGGGTGTGCTCCTGTTGGATCCATTTGCTCATGTGCGCAAGTTAAGGTTAAGGAATTGATTTAATTAGTTCAATTAAGCTATAGAGAATCAAACTATCATAACTTAAATAATATAAATCCAAAATATCAGTATTATATATCCAATCGATCAGAAAAATCCCAGGAATGCTAATATGAGGTTAAAATTTCATTTTGATAATTCTATTTGTTAATCACCTTTTAGAAGATCATTAAGAATAGTTAAGTTTTGGTTAAGCCTTAAATAGGCCATCTATCATCCAAATGAGTCTTACTTACTGTCATTTCAATTTTTATTTACATAGGATCTTTTAGATGCTAATTCTATATGCCATTTGAATGTAAATTATTAAAGAAGTGCTTTTGGCACTGCTTATATAAAATGATGAAAACCTTGAGCTTAAATGATTAATTATATGTTTCTTAGAGTTTAGGATAGCAAGTTATATTCTATTAAATGCTTTGTTGAGATCTAAAAATATTAGACTTAAAGTACACTAAATAGTTATGGATCCATAATATGATTAGATTGTGAAGAGAGATTAAGATATTAACTTAAAATAAAGAAAATTTTGGGTTAAATCTAAACTTCTAAGAATAAATAGAAGCTAAACTTAACACCAAGAATCTTATTAAACTTTAGGTGTCCAAACTTAGTATAAGTATTCATTTAGCTTTTAAGAACTAAAATTAGTAAAGGTGAAGCCCTTTCCTTAAGTGAAGAAGATGCTTAAGATAATAATTTAAATTATAAATCCAATGTTTATTAAATACATCATAAAACTTGATGAAAATAGTTTCAAGAAAAGAAATTATCATTTTATAGTAGAATATCATTGTTATAAACTGAGATTCAATCATCCCTAATCACCATAATGACATTCAAAGTTAGATAATTCTTTGAGCTAGTTCAAGGTAAACTAAAATAAAGACACAAATAAATGTTAAGATTAATAATAATGGGATGTTAGTAGAACCTTATGAAAGTAAAGGTAAATCAAATAACTTGAAAACATAAAATGGAGTTAGATTTAAATTCCCACATAGTTGGAGACTTAAAATCTTCTTAAGCCAACAAATAGAAGATTGATGTTAAGAGAAAGAGATCCTAGTATCTTTAATAAGGAATTAATAACTCATTTATACTTAATAGAGATAGTTTCATTTAACAATTAAGCAAGCCCACCATAAGGAAGAAGTATTACTTTAAAATATAAAAGTAATAAATATCTCTCTTTAAGAGATTAAGATTCTTATCATTAGAATATTTAGATTAGTAACTTTAATAAGTTACTAAATTATATCAATTAATTAAGCATGCGAATAAACCTTAAGTTTATCTCTAAGTAACAATAAGATACTAATAGAACCTTATAATTTCAAAGCAAGGTAATTAACTTATGGAATTAAATTAGTACAAGAATTGGATGCCTAAACATTAATAATAACACTTATAACTCCCTTGATTCAATAAATAAATAATTAGTCCTTTAATAAGGTATACATACACACAAACACACACACACACACACACACACACACACACACACACACACACACACATATATATATATATATATATATATATATATATATATATATATATATATATATATATATATAATTGAACCATAAGAAGGATAATTTTTTGCCTTAAACATAATATTGCTTAAAGATAAATAAACCATCTTAATTAACCTCATTACTTGGAGAATAAAGAAGTTTTATAAATATGATTAATCTAACTCCATTATGTACTCTTAGTTAAAATTAAAAATTGTTAAGAACTTAACTCATGAAAATCTTTATTTATGGAAATCAAAAGAATCTAAAATAGAATATAGAATTTCTCTAAATTTATGGTTACAACCTAATCAGCTATAGTACACTTACATAAAGTGCTAATTAGATAACTCAATATATAAAAGAAATTATGATATGCCTTTTGTTGTAAATTCAATGAGCATCTTTAAAACCAATAATACATAATCATAAAGACCTTCAATTATTAAAATTAAATAAACTTTAGTTCATCTCCTAAATTATCATGAACCTAGTATGAATATTAATAAAGTTGCCAAGGCAAGATCATACTTAAGAATGGAAACAATTAAGGATTTATTGTCAACTATCTAAGAATATTAATACTTAGAATGGATTCTTCATTCAATAAACATAACTTCTATCTCTTCTTAAATTATTATAGCTATTAATTAGTTCAATCACTACTTTTAAATATTAATTTTATTATATTATTATCAATTAAGGAATCCTTAAAGCCTAAGTTAATTGGGGGGCTTTACTAGTCCCCATCATTAAGATAAATAATCAATTAAATAACAATGGATATCGCATGATTTATAATGTTTTGATAAACTTCTTATTACGCTGCAACGCATTGAAACTAATTCCATGAAATCATGCATTAAGAATTTGTGCATAATAATAAACATTTAACATTTTAAATTGTTAATGCTAATGTGATATCCGCTTAATAAAATATTTTAGATTACCCTTAATATATACTTAGACTTGTTAAAGTCTAATCACTTTTTCTTTTATTAGTTGTGCCATACTGTATTATAAATTAAATATGGTTGATCAATAGCGTGGATAAGGATTTTCACTCAAAGAGGAACCTGATACACATTGAAGACTTATTTATATTCCTTTTTTATTTTATGTGAGGAAGAGAGACATTTTAATTTTTTTTTGTATGTAATAATTAATTACTCTGTGATGTGCATACTGTTCTTTTATGTTTTACCCTTTATTATGAATGATGAACGATTAAAGTATTTGTGATTTCTTCTACCAATAGATCCACATGTTTTACAGGTAATATTCAATATTGGGTTAAAATTCCCTAATCCAGCATTAAGTATTATCGTAACACTCGTTGTTAGATTAATATATCAAATCTAATCGTAGGACGTTACACTCACCCTCCCTATATAACTTTTGTTCACATATACTTGTGTGTAATTAAAAGTTACACTATTTGTGACTTGCAAAACTCCTTAGACAATAAGGAATCTTAAGATGGAAGAAATTAGATAATTTAAAGTCTAATTCTCTAAGTTAATTTTTAGCTCCTAAAATAATGATATTTTAATCCTAATCTAAGAAAATTGCCAACTAGTAGGTTTAGAGTTCCAATCATCTTTTAAGTCATTTATATCAATATTTTTATTAATTTGAAAGTCTATGACTACATAATTTAAGTTTATGCAAACTTGATGAGATTTTGACCCATTTCATGATATAAGCTTGAGTAGTTTAAGCCACAGTATCAAAGTACATAGCTAAAATGATAGTTTAACTTCCAAGTTAGAATTTAAGAATATGGTTGCATTATTTAGAGTAAGTTATCCTTAATAAAAGAGTTATCCAAGATTTAGTAAGTAAACTTAGTCAATAATAATAATCATAATATTATAATAAATCAAATTGGATCAGTTTAGTAAAAATAAATTTGCTTCTCATATTTTCAGGTTAAGACTATATTTGGTCTTAACATCAAATTTAGTTCAGTTAGTATGAAAATGTACTAGATAATAGGATAATGGATGATCCTAAGTATGTACAATTTTGAATTAATAAATCAAAATAATTAGATAGCCATGGATATCATAATCTAAATTAATTGCTTTGAAATAATATTTTTATACTGTAGCTCTTGGGCTTAAATTCTTGTTATAAAATACATAAGATTTGTGCATATAAATGAAAGTTTAGTAATTTAGGAAAAGATTCAGCATATGAGTTCTTCATAATGAGTTGATAGTGCATGCACATTGACTCCAACTGGTAAGATGTAAGGAGAAATAAGGACGATTACATGTACTTTTTTTTTTTTTTTTTTGCTTATTTGTGATCGGTGAGATTTAAACTCATGACCTGGGATAACAAATCCTGAGCCTCAACCACTGGGCTACAACACTATTCATAGTTTTGTAAGGAGAAATAAGAACGATTACATGTACTTATTGGGGAGAGTTATGTAAGTTCGGGGTACCCTAATTTTCAGTTTTGTTTATATGCTTGACTCATTAGTAACTTCTATGCACTCATAATTTTACTTTCTATATTTGTAGTTATTTATTCATTTTTTCAATCTCCATTTTAAGCAGCAATACTTGCAGCTATTTCAGTTATTACTACCTGTTATAACATTTGTATCGATACTCATTTATAATGTATTTAGTTCAGCATTTATCTTTGGTCATATTCTCTTATTTCAATCTATTATGCTTTATATGCATAACATTTTCTATAACATACAATCAATGAGGTATGTGTTATATTCATCTCAATTTTATTTAATTATAACTTGTCATAGTTATAACTTTACTTCCTTTGTTATGTAGCATTGTTGCGCCCATTAATTAACTATGTGAATATGATATCCTTAAGCTTATGAATCAAATTAAATAGTCTAAAATATAAATAGACAATTGTCTAACATAATTTTTTTTTTTTTTTTTGTCTAGAGCTCTGGAATGTGAAGCTGACATGTCAGGTTAGGAGCTGTTCAAGGAGCTAACTTTTGAGGAGATGCAAGTTCTCGAGGAGCCAGAGGCCTAGCCATTTATATTATCGCTTTTATCTTTATTTTATTTGAGAGATAAAGACATTTTCTTTTCACATTTTAATTCAATTTGTATAACCATTATTATTTTAGATGTTTTTTTTGTTCTTTTCTGAGACATATATTTTGTTACTTCTGGATTGATGGATATGCACATATGATTTTTTTTAGCTTCCACATATTTTATTTCATTCTCTGTATATCATTATACTTAGTTTAAATAAGAGCATACTCAATGATCAACAACCTACTTGTTATTAGATTAATACGAGTATTAACTCAACGATGGCAGGGGGCCAATACATATGTCTTCTTGTTCTTTATGTGCAGGAATAAGTATAATTAAACACAAGACAAGTATCTAAATTTTATTTTACTTGTCTGTTTTTCTTATAGGATTGGATAACATGACTTGTGTTAAATTGTAAAAGGATATATCATCTTATTCTTTGTGCTTGAAAATAAGTACAATTTAACACTAGATAAGTATAACATAGATTGTGTGAAATTGTAAATGGCGTGCCATCCTGTTATTGTGTGTAGAGATAAGTACAATTAAACACAATATATGTATTTATGTTCTATTTTCATTATTTTCTATTCTTGTAATAGTAAATAACATGGGTTATATGAAATTGTAAAAGGGTGTGTCATCTTATTTTTCGTACGCAGAAAAAAGTACAGTTAAACACATGACAAGTTTATGTCTAATTTTCTATGGTTTATCATATTTTTAGAACTTAGCATGTATGAAACTGTAAAATGGTACATCCACTTATTCTTTGCACATGAGAATAAGTATGTTGAATAAAGACAAGTACTTAATTCTTATTTTGAGACATACTTTTTATTTGAGTCAGGTTATGCATATATGCATACATTCTTTTTATATGAATTGAAAACTAATTAAAATATAAATAATCAGATTTGGGGGGTTCACTCAAGTGGATTATAAGTTTATAAAGACACATTTAAGCCAAGGTAGGTTATGGAGGGATAACTAAACCCACTTGTGATTTTTCATGCACTTGGGTAACTATAATAACCCTAGTTGTTACTTCAGCTAATCCAAATTAATTTAAGCTAAACCAAGCTTTAATTTTTATTCCATTAGACTCAATGGGTCATTTAAATATAATCATAGTAGTTTAAAATCAATGTGAGCTCAATTGAGCATTTGAGCTATTTTGCTTATTTTTGGATCTTAAAAAATTAGCTAAATTAATTTGATTTCCAAATTAAAATATAGTTTTAATTTTGAATTCCTTGCACCCAATTAGCTATGGGGTGAATTTTTGGAATTTTTGGAGCTCATTTAGTCTTAAATTGGATTTAAAATTATTATGGTTAATATTTATTAATTAAAATATTTTTATTAATAATTAAATTAAATAATTTAATTTATTCATTTGTGGGATTTGCTGTCGGGATCGCGGCAGATCCATTGTGGGGTCTCAACAGTGACACAGCTTGCCTAGCCAATGGTTGCGTTCGAACGAATCATAGCATGGAATCGATGTGCATTGATCAGTAGTGCCAAGATTCATTAATACTCATGGGATCGAGTAGCCGATTCAATGGCTGTCGTCATGCCCATGGTTTCATTAATTAGATGGATCATCAGACTGTTCAATCCCAATGATCTCACGATTAGACGACCCACGGATGAACTAGCCCTGTTCACCTTCGTCTCTGCAAGATCGTTGGTTCCACAGAAGATTTTCAATTGTACTAGCCATGCTAGCTTCTGTCTGCCACTCCTCTTGCCACATCAGATGGCCGTTGATAGTCTTCCTCAATCGGCTAAGCACCCGCCATTGTGTACCAAGCCCGGCTAGTCCCCATTGGGGTAGAATCAAGCGTGAAGCTCTTGGATATGGATTGACCCATGGGCTGAGCTCCCGATCATCTGGGGACTATATATAGCCCTGGAATCCTTCACGGTGAACTCTTTGTTCACTGTGTTGCTGCCATTGAAGCAAGGGAGTCCCTATGTTCCCTAGATCACCCAGTTGCTACATACCACTGATAGTGGGTGTGGTTTGACATTCAAACCCCCAGGAATCAGTAAGGAGCTCAAGTGACACTAGTATCTCTACTGAGCTTGGCCTGTTCCCTTCCATACAATCCCAAGTATTGCCTCTATCCTACTCATGTCGAGCTGATTTTAGCCTGACTTCTGCTTAATCCCGCCTTAGATGTTGTGCTAGGATCCTTCCTTAGCTTTTATGTGGACATCTAGAGAGCTGGTAATTGCTGGCAGACAGTGTAACCATTATCTGAAATTCTACTGCTAGTCGGCTTGAGCCATTGGGAATCCTTAATGTTTGGATCCCGTATTGATGCTCAATTCCTCCCTACTAATGTTTTCCAATGTGTGGTGATTGTCAAATTTGATTGGATGCATTCAGCTTGAATCGATTGATTCAGGCTTGATTTTCATTAGCACCCCATCGAACTAGCCAACTGCCAAGCCCATTGGCACATCCAATCGCTTTATCCCCAGTCCCTGATTGTGTAGGACCATAATTTAGGTCATTTCATTCCCTTTGTGAGGATAATTCAATCCTCACTGCTCTGTCCTAGAAGACAATCAGGACGAGTAGCACTTCATCGATCTGGCGCAATCCAGAGGGGGATTCAGGGTGGAATCGGCGCGTCCTAGTTTTCTGAATGTTTTGTGATTTGAATAAGGTCATGCGGTGGTCTAGAGCTCGCAAATTTTTTGATTCATCCTAACCCTAGAGGTGCTGCATCAGGGAAAAGCCCGTGAAGACAATACATAGTGGTGGGCCAGTCAGACCTCGTTCCACGTGTTTTTTATTTTGGGCTGAGAATTTAATTAATGTTTTCTTGAATTAATTTCTAGAAGGAAATAAATTTAGAAATTATAATTCTATACTTAATCCATTTAATTCCATTTAAATTATTGAATAACTTTGGTAATACGTATTCAAATGGTATGATCCAATATACAATTTTAATTTGAAAATCATAAGGAACATTAATATAAAATAAAATTCTAGATCAGTTAGATTTTCTAATCTAGAATAATCTTTCTCTAATATTTATTAATGAATAAATAATTCATTAAATGTTTAAATTGGATGCTTAAAGTCTCTGATTGCTCATGAGACAGAGAAGAGCATGTGTATACCTTCAAAAATAATTTTAGAGTCTTAATTTTGCTAATCACCTCTTAATCACCCTATATCTTGATTAGTGTATAATGGCTTAGTTAAACTTTGATTTTGGTGAACCAAGTTCCTATTGCTTTCTTAAGTCTATTAGATCATATCTAAGTGTTTAGATTGCCTTGATAAGCCATAAATTCCTTAATCACTTTTTCTTAACCTTGAAAAGTGATTTGTGCTAATTAAATCATCTTTAGATCTAAACTTAAATTTTTTAGTCTTATTATTTCTATGACATTATAAAGCCTATTAGAACTAATTAGAATCATTTTGGATGCTTAAATCTTAAAATCCTAATTTTTAGCCTTAAGAGAGATATTTTGATCATTTTACCAAAAGTTGGTTTAGGAACTCCTAAATCCTAGAAATATCATTAATATGCTTTTAATCAGTAATGTAATGTATTATTATCATTCATTGAGCTTTTGGACCTAGTTGATTTATCTATTTTTTAAGCTTATTTCTCTTGAATTTCTCTTAAGTAATCATAAAGTTCTTAAGGTGATCTTTTACCCTTTCATTAATGGAATTTAACCCTTTGAACTAGTATTAATTATCTTATCAAAACTAATCATAATAAGTAATCCTTAGAATATATCTTAATGAAAACTCTAAGTTTAAATCCAAGCTGAAGCCTTAAGTGATTAAACCTAAGACTTAAATCTTAGATCATTAGTGAAAATCCATAGGAATCCATTTGAATCCCATCCTTGAAATTCATATCTGATTGAATCCTTTGAAATCCTTCTTATGGGTTTAGGTTGATTCAACCTATAGAATAATGTGATTATTCTAAGGACTGAATTTAGATCTTAGATTCATAAATTCTTATTTGATGATTTTATCTTATAATTATAGATTTAGCTTTCTTTAAGATCATAGTTTCTTAATCTTTCAGTTCCTAAGATTTTCTACTTTTAGAATAAGTGCGAGTGTGAACCCTTAGATCCTTAGAATATTAGTACCTTGTATTCATGTTTGAACCACAAATTAGAGTTTAAACCCAAAATCCTTGATTTTGATTGGCATAATCAAGATCGGGTTTGAGTTATTAAAACACATTAATTAAGTTGTTGATTTATTTACTTAACTTTTGTATTCATCACTTTTGATTATAAATTGGAATTTGTAAAGTTATAATGTTAATATTAAGGTCATAAATCTAGGATTTTATAGAGTAGTTGGGTATTGGAGATCCTAATCTTGTACTAGTTCATATTAGATAGAACAAATTAAATTAAATAATAACAGATACCACATGTGTTTAGCTGAGTCTCTTGCTTACTTTGAATATTGTTGCTTCATATACCTTGTACTTGAGCCATTTTCCTTGGACATATTAGTTAGACATAGGATATTTGATGAGTATCCTATGCTAAATTTGAAATTTGAAAAAACATGATTCAACTTCATTTAGTTCATTCAATTCTCAATTCAGTAGAGTGTGTCCTAACTTAGTCTGCCTCTACAGTTCAATTATTTTGAAATAGATTAAACTCAAACCTAGCTTTGTGGTTAGTTAGGGGGATATATCTGATTCTATAAGTTCAACTCAAACCTTGCTCTATAGTTTCCTAGGGGGATCATGTTGAAATTTCTGTGCAGTGGCTCTGTTTTGGCTAGTTTTTGTAACAGCAGCACTAATTCAAGCATACTTCTACTTTTTAGTTCTGTTTCAGTTCAGTGGCTTATTTAGCCATATGTTTCCGTTACATTTTTACTATTTTCTGCATACTTTTATAGTTCATTTTAGTTCAGTATTTTTAATTCTATTTTGCTTAGTTCTTGCATATTCTAGGATGCTAGTCTTATTTTTATTCTTTTATGTATCATTGTAGATTTCTTTATGTAAATCAGCACGTACTTATTTGATCATAAGCACGTTAGAAATAATTTACTTTCAGTACTTTTTAATTAATTATATATTACTACCTAACCTTATTACAGCTTCTTATCGAGGTATGTTAATTTACATACTTTGCTTTGTATAATTATAAATGTTTAATTTATAGCTATCCTATTTCTTGTGGCTTGTTGCACCTTAATTACTTACACGCTTAGTAAAAATGTGATATCCTAAATGTTTAGTTTCATTTAAATTAGCTTAAAATATGCTTAGATAATTATCTAACTGTAAGTTTTTCTTTTCTTAGCTGGGGCCCTAGTATTATGATATCGATAATGTTAGATTCAGAGCTGTTTGTTGAGGTTGCTTCTGAAAAGGAGCTTGGCTAGGAGGAGGACCTTCCTACATATGTAGCTTAGTTTGGTTTATTTTCAGCTGTGAGGACGAGTGCTCCTTCTTCTTTTAAATTTAGTTTATAATAATTAAATGTTTTGGATGTATTTACCTTTTGCATTTTTAATATCAAGCTGGGTTACTCTTTTTACTTTATTTATTGTGTTGTGATGTGGATGTTATACCATTATTTGCTTCCACTACTTTGATATTTTGATGTATGATCCTTAGTTTCTGGTGGCAAGTTTTTCAACTAAGGTGGGTTGTGTTTGTACCTGATTTTACTATTGTTGGGAGAATTGTCACACGATGACCGTATTCACCGTAATGATGTTAATTTCAATATTAACATGATCATGGAGGGTACGGGGCTTCACAGCTGGTATCAGAGAATACTAGAAGGTGTTAGATTGGGATTTGTATTTCTTTTTACCTAATGGGTCATTCTTTTGAATTACAAATAATCACAATATAACATCCATAGCACAATACTCTCAGTAACTCCATATGATAGTGCAGATTGAATTATCCATAATTAAGTCACTCCCAAAATGACTAAAGAAACTTATAAATACTTTTGATAGAAACAAATAGAGTGAGGAAGATCTGATTTGAACTATTTCGTCACCACATTCGATATCATCTGGGAGCTCTTCTACAATTGAGATCAAGAAACTAAAAGATCAATTGCCGGAGTTTCTGCCAAAGGAGTCCTAGTTTTAGACAAACTTCTTCAACAACTAGTCTTCAGAGGACTTGACTTCCCGATTATAGAAAAATAATGGTTGCATGGTGTGGAGTCATTTTTAGATCATATAGAATGTCATGATTCCATCCATGTTAATCTTATGACCTACCAACTTCAAGACACTGTTTGAGATTAGTAGAACATCACTAGCTGGAAGTTTGATAAAAAGTGCAAGAAGAAGCATCATGCTGTAACTTTCGAGGAATTTCATCTCACATTCTATACAGAGTTCATTAAAGGACACTAGTGCTGGTATAGGATAGTTAAAGTGATTATAATCCTTTATTATCTTATGATTTTAGTGGTTTTATGGATTTTCTATTTTCCTTCATTATATGTAAATATTCATTCTTAAGTAATGGAATCTTGTGATTGCTAATGGAATGTCAAACTTAATCTTATCTCTTTAAACTCATTTTAAAAGTCAAGATTTGTCTTGCTAAAATAGGATAAGTCCCAGATCACCCCCAACGACTACACCTATTAAGTCTGCCATAGCTTCTAGCAACTCCACTGATGAAGTAGCCCATCTTTGGGGAATGGTAACAGCAATACTATAAAATCAAACCCAGCAAGCTTTGGCAATCAAAAATCTAATTGCTATTCACCCTTCATCAGCATCAACTAATAATCTTGCACCAGCCACTCCTGCCCAACATACATCTCACTCCTCCCATCATTCTACTGATGGTCTTCTCCATAGCTTTTTGAGGCTGAGACCTTCTACCTTTAGTGGGAATCTTACCCATATGGATACAACTAGTTGATTGAAGATGGTTGAAAAGAACCTGATTAGTTTTAAGTGCCCAAACTCGGAAGCAATTTTTCTCGCCACACATTTATTCCACGAGGAGGCCGAACACTGGTGGGACAACATTCAAAACACATGATTCATCTAATATAACATTGAGGATATTTTGTGGGATGAGTTTGTGGAGGCATTCAAATCTGAATTTATCCCTCCGTCTATATAGAACATTATTGAAGATAACATTCTAAGGATGAGGCACGGAAGTCGTTCTGTCTTGGACTATGAGATGGAGTTCCAAAGGTTGACTCATTTTTCCCTAGAACTTATTTGATCTAAATCTGCAAGATGTCATCGATTCCAAAGTGGATTGCGTGATACTCTCAAAGATCACATTGTTCCACTTCATCTTTCTAATTTCTTCGAGATTGTGGAAACAGTGAGAGCGGTGGAGCACCATGAATTAGAAAGGGATCTTAAGCAGTTCTGAACCATCATGAAACCTTCAAGAGGCACAGACCTCAATCTGCTAAGGTTTATCAACTTGAAGCTACAACTCATGCTAAACCTATTCAAGGCTGTAATCCAACTCATCCCTATGGCAAGTGTTATCACTTCAACCATAAATGCTACGCTTGTGGTCATCCAGGCCATCTGTTCTATCACTGCACGCACTCAAAAATAGTAGATAGTGTTAGTATAAACCATTCTCAAAGAAATTAAGTTTTAAGAGCTACACCTCTGAACAAGAGAGATACAAGATTGGCAATAATGCAAGCCCCTGCTTCTAAACCAGCACGGGATCAACCAACCACTCTAAAGTTCCAGAACAATTTTAAAAAGCAGGTTAATATTCATCCTTCCAGCCCTGCTTGACAATATGCCTTAATACCACTTGAAGCCGCATAAGATAACAATATAGTTTCAGGTACACATTCCTGAACATCTTTAATTAAAATTCATATTTTCTGCACTTTAAATATAGGAACCAGTTAATGCAATTCATACGGATAATTTTAGGCATGCTTTATTTTAATGACCAATCCTGTAATGTGTTATTCAACACAAGGGCTAGTCATTCATTCATCTCCAAACATTTTGTCAATCTTCTTAATCTGCCTACCTACAAACTAACTAAGTCGTTAAATATTGGACTTCCATCTGAAGCCCAATTTAGTGCTCATAAGTTTTGCGACATCAATATTTCATTGAATAATCAAATGTTTGATTCCAAATTAATCATCCTACGATTAGCCAAAATTGATATTATTCTCAAAATGAATTGACTTAGTAGTCATAATACTGTGATAAATTGCCTTAAAAAGAAAGTCACTCTTCATTCTTAGGGCAAGCCCAAAACTTTTGTAGGAAAGATTTGTACTCAATTGTCGTTAATAAACGCTAACCAAACTGAGAAATTAATCAGCAAATGATGTGATGCTTTTCTTATCACTATGCTGGGTGAAGTGAAAGAAAGAGTTTCTCTCTCCGACTCTAAGGTGGTGGAGGATTTCGCCGATGTATTTCTTGAAGAACTGCTAGAAGTACCTCCGCCTAGATAAGTAGATTTCTCTATCAATTTAACCCTTGATACTCAACCTATATCTAAAGCTCCTTATAGAATGGCACCTAAGGAACTGCAGGAGATTAATGAACAATTGCAAGAGCTCTTGAGCAAAGGCTTCATCAGGCCTAGCATGTATCCATGGAGAACACTAGTTTTATTCGTAAAGAAGAAAGATGGATCTATGCAAATGTGTATAGATTATTGTGATTTAAATAAAGTCACTATAAAGAATAAATATCATTTGACCATAATCAACGATCTGTTTGACTAGCTATCTGGAGCTGTCATATTTTCAAAAATCATTTTAAGGTCTAGTTACCATCAGTTATGAGTAAGAGAAGCCTATGTTGAAAAATAGCTTTCCATACCTATTATGGTCATTTTGAATTTCTTATGATGTTTTTTGGACTCACTAATGCACCATCGATATTCATGGACCTGATGCAGTGAGTCCCTAAGACTTATCTAGATAAATTCGTTATCATCTTTATTGACAACATTCTCAATTATTCTTAAATTCTAAAGAATCATGAGAATCACTTAAGGATAGTATTAGAATCCTTACGTGATCATCAGTTATATGCAAGTTTTCCAAATATGAATTTTGGCTAAAATCTATTGCATTCTTGGGTCATATAGTTGATGCCCAAGGTACCTGCATAGATCAGAAAAATGTAAGCGCAATTCAAGATTTGGTACAGCCCAAGTCAGTTACAAATATCAGAAGCTTTTTAAGATTAGCCGAATACTACATAAATTTCATTAAGGCTTCTTTCAAATCGCCTCACCTTTAACTAAATTGGCTCAAAAAGCTGTACCTTTTGTTTGGAGTCTTGAATGCGAGGAAGCATTCCAAATCCTAAAAGATGCACTCTCTACCGCTCTAGTGCTTGTTCTGCCTAAAGAAGATTTGAACTATCAGGTGTACCCCAATACCTCTAGAATTGGCTTAGGTTGTGTATTAATACAAGAGGGGAAGGTAATTTCTTATGCTTTTTGTCTACTAAAACCTCACAAAAAGAGTTACCCCGTTCATGATCTTAAATTTATAGTAGTAATTTTTGCATTAAAGATCTGGCATCATAACTTATATGAAGTTTAATGTTCTAATTTCATTGATCATCAAAGTTTAAAGTATATCTTCACTCAGCGAGAATTGAATTGTCGACAGAGAAGACGGTTTGAGCTCATTAATGATTATGATATGAGTATCAAGTATCACCAAGGTAAGGAAATGTGGTGGCTGATGCTCTTAGCCATCATGCTAGCCTATCTTCTTTAATTGCTACAAGTTTACTAGATAAAGAGTTTCATTAACTCAAAATTATCTCTGCTTGTGGAGACATGTTAAGTTTGATGATGACCAATATATCTGTAGAACTAACTTTCCATTGAGATGTCTCCATCTCGCAAACTAAAGATGATGATTACCTTAAGTTCAAGGCTGATATCGAAGGAGGCCATCATTTTGATCTGCAAATGCATGGAATAGTAATATATCAAGGAATCTGCTTATGGATCCCTATATCCATGCATTAGAAAATTCTAGTTGAAAGCCACAATTTGGGATATCAAATTCATCCAAGCAGAACTAAAATGTACCAAGATTTAAGGCAGCCTTTCTGGTGGCCCGATATGCAGAAGAACATAGACGATTTTGTGGCTAAGTGTCATGCTTGCAACTTGGTGAAGGCTGAGCATCAAAGGCCTGTTGGTCTTCTACATCCACTGGAAATTCCTGAGTGGACATGGTTTGATATATCAATTGATTTTGTTATGGGATTTCCTTGCACAAAATTTGGTGCCGATGCAATCTGGGTTATCGTCAATCGGTTAAGTAAATTAGCGCATTTTATTCTTATCCATTAGACAAACTCAGTAGAGAAGCTTGCAAAGCTTTATATTAAAGAGATTGTTAGATTGCACAGTATCCTTAAGTTGATAGTATCCGATAGAGATAATAGGTTTACTTCTAAGTTTTGGTAGGTAGTGCACCAAGATCTGGGGACTATCCTAGCTATGAATATGGCCTTTTATCATCAAATAGATGGTCAAACTGAATGAGTAAATCAAGTTTTTGAAGATTTGCTTAGGCTTTGTATTCTCAATTTTGCTGGTTCCTGGGAAGATCATATCCCGTTAGTGGAGTTTGCATATAATAACAATTTTCAAGCCAGCATTAGAATGGCTCTTTATGAAGCTATTTATAGCAGAAAGTGCAGTACTCCTTTGGCGTGGTCAAAAATAGAAAGTGTCCAGCTTTTTGAATCTGAATTGGTTGAAGAAACTAATAGGAAGATTCAGTTAATTTAGCAAAGGATTTGTTTTGCTCAAGATCGTCAGAGTAAATATCATGATGCTTATCATCACCATTTAGAATTTAGTGTTGGAGATTATGCTTATCTGAAAGTAAGACTGATGAAAGGTCTTTATAGATTTGGTGAAGCAGGGAAACTCAGTCCCAGTTTGTTAGACCTTTTGAGATACTAGCCTAGGTGGGATCGGCAGCCTATAGGCTGAATTTTCTTGATGACTTTGCAGCAGTCCACAATGTGTTCCATGTATCATCATTAAGGAGATGTCTTAGAGATCCCTCTCATCTCATTCAACTTCTAGCAGTAGAGATCCAGCCTGATCTTTCTTATACCAAAGAACTAGTTAAAATCTTAGCTCACGATCAAAAGTAGTTGAGGAATCATTCAATTCTAATTGTTAAAGTTCAGTGGAAGAATCGATTGTTAGAAGAATCAACTTAGAAAAAGGAAGTGGATATGCGCCATACATATTCGTAGCTCTTTGCAAACCCAAGTACTTCTCCTATTCCTTTCCATTTAGTCATTATTTAATGTTTCTTTTTGTTGATTCTTTCTTTACTTGAGTGATATCGAGGACAATATCGTTCTTAAGTAAGGGAGTCTGTAATAACCCTATTATTTGCTCTAGCTAATCCATGTTAATTTAAGCTAAACTAAGCTTTGATTTTCATTTCATTAGACTCAATGCATCATTTAAACATAACCATATGAGTTTGAAATCAATCGAAGCTCAATTGAGCATTTAATTTATTTTGCCTATTTTTGGATCCTGAAAAATTAGCTAAATTAATTTGATCTCCAAATTAAAATTTGATTTTATTTATGAATTTCTTGCACTCTAATTAGCTAAAGGTGAATTTTTAGGAAATTTTAGAGCTCAATTAGTCCTAAATTAGATTTAAAATTATTAGGGTTAATATTAATTAATTAAAGTACTTTTATTAATAATTAATCAAAAATTTAATTTATTTATCTGTGGGATTTACTATCGGGACCTTGGTAGATCTGTTGTGGGGTCTTGACAGCAGCACAACTTGCCTAGCTTATGGTTGCGTTCGCACGAATCATAAAGTGGAATTGATCAACGCCGATAATTAGCGCCAAGATTCATTAATACCCGTAGGATCGAGTAGTTATAGGAATATTAGCGACAGAATGATTCATTACTTGATATAAATTGCCTGCTTCTATTAAATGCTCCGAGTTAAATAATATTAATTAAACAAAACATCATGATAGGAGGTGGGATGAGAAGAGTTGAGTACTCCACCATTAATCAAGTTAAGTTTTTCCTTAACTTGATTAATAATGCAAGTTCACTAAATTGATGATCACAACACAATATATGCAGTATAGTATAATATTGAGAATAGAGTGCCAAAGCTAAAGGCATCATCCATATATACATTCATCCAAAATAGTAAGTAAAGACATTCATTTTAGAAAAAAAAATAGAAATTACATCCATATATAATTTGCTTATTATAAACTTTAATGAAAATGCAGAAAGTAAACTCTCATCTCACTAAAGCAGGAAAACTCTAAGGATAAAGACTGCCACAGCTACTCAACAACGCCACACTTCACATCCTCTTGAGTCTCCTATAGCTCTACGAGAAAAGGCTCCTTGAATCAAACTAAATCTAACATTGTTGGTTTTGCAATGCCAGGGCTCCAGCAAAAAAAAAAGAATTTTACTTAGACAATGAGTATAACTATATCTTAGGCTCACTAAAATGCATTCATTATATTACAGGGATACTTAATATAAAGTAGTAAATAAACATAAAGCTAACTGAAACGGTAAGTAAACGACTGAAAGTAACTGAGTTATTGTAAAACAAGTAATCTGAGCTGCAGAAAATATAGAAAAATGTGTACACTAAACTATAAGAAACCAAAATCTATAATATGCAATATGAACTCTCATATATATGACAAATCTATATGTATATATTACAATATATAACCAAAATGTGCTCCAACAAAACCCAACAAAAATGTGCCAAATGCACTTGTAACAACCCAATATTATTAACCTATATTTAGCAATCAAATTAGTTTGTAATTATTTTCATTAGACCCCAAATGGTGTTTAGAACAAACTCTAAGAATTTTGAGCGATTCGATGCTCAATTGAATAATTTTAATTATTTAATACATTTATCAAAAATAAAAAATTATGATAATTAATTTGATCTCCAAATCAAAATCGAAATTTGTCATTTAACTCATTACCCCCAAATTAGTTAGGGGTGAAAATTTGAGAATTTTTAGGGCTCATTTGACTTCTTAATTTTAATTAAATAAAATGTATATTAATTAATTAATCAATAAATAAATTAGTTAATTATATTAATTAAATAAATAAACCACCATTTATATTATTTAATTCCATCCGATCGAATGGCTTGTTGATCAATGCAGTTCAGTCAGATCAGTTGACTCAATCCGATGGTCGAAAGACCGTCTTCTCCGCTGAATCCCGTGAGAGTGGCGCGTGGCACGCACCCATCACAGGCCGCGTAGAGGATAGGGTTGTCGTTCGAACCCATGCCCCTCATCCATTGTTTTTATCCCAATTGATGCGAATTAGACTTTTGCATTGATTTGGAAAGTATCCGAAGCTCAAACACAGCGGACCTAAAGACTTGTGCAGAGACACCCTCCTTCGAAGAACCCTAACTGCAAGATTGAGGTACCCCTCCAATCACCTCCATTTACTCTTAATTTTATTTCAATCGCTATTTCTTAGTCAGGTGTTTTGTATCGAATCGAATTCAAGTTTGATCGAGCCCCGATTTAGTTTAATTACCAATTTTTCTCTATAATACTCAACAATATAAGTCATGTAAGAATGTTCGGTAACCTTAGATTTCTAGGTCATCACAATTTTGGGTGTTAAATGTAGTCATACATAGAGATCCCGGGTTCATCGAGAAGATCTAATCGATATATTGCATTCGGTATATAGCATGTGTCCTAAGGAGCTCAGTGCATTGAGTTTGATAGGGAAGGAAAAGTTTATAATTTCATGTCGGGATGGCCTGTGTAACCTAAGGCATGGGCTCTGCACCTAAGGAAAAGTCACGTTCATGCCTTATGATCTATGACTAAGAATATTAAGGCGCGTGCGCAGGCTTAGGAATTTAATTATATAAATTAATTTAATTATAATCTTAAAATAACGAAAGCATAATAACTTTAAGAATATAAGTCCAAATATATTGAAATTATATGTCAAAATGATTAGCAAAATACCAGGAAAATTAATATGAGGTTAAATTTGCATTGTGATAAATATTTTTGCTTATCACCTTTTTGATGATCATTAAAGGGATTAAGCCTTAATTAAGCCAACTAACATCCAAATGAGGTTTGCTTACTGTCATTATAGTCTTGATTATATGTGGATCATATAATTACTAAATTATATGCCATTGGATGTGATTTGGAAATAATGCATTTTTCCTTATAAGTGATTAATAAAAATCCTAGATTTAGAACATTACTTATTTTTTCTTCCAGAAAACTTAAGACAACAAGAAATCATTTTAAATAAATACTTAGCCGAACAATAGAGACATGTTATTTGAAGCAATTAAGTGATGTATTTTTATAGAATTGTCCATAGAAAATATTAGGCCTTAAGAAAGAGTTTAGGATAGTTAAAATAAGGACATAGCATTGAAATCTTGTGATCACATATTAATTAAGTTGAACATATCCTTATTAAGACTGCACTAAATTTAAAAATAATACTTTGAGACTTAGCTGACCAAACTAATTATAGATTTATTTAAGTCTTTAAGTGATCTATTTAGAGAAGGCTAGGCCCTCACCTTAAATTAGAACTATCTAAGTCTGATAACTCATGCTGCAAATCAAATACTTTAGGAAGGTACTAATAAACACACTATTTTATAATAATACTTGACCGAGATAGCTTAACTAATGAAAATATAAGTCCACCATAAGAAAGGATCATTCACTTCTAGATGTAAAGTAAGACATAACTATTATAAATTAAGGTTCAATTATCCTTATTCATCATTTGAACACTCAAGTTTAGATAATTATTGAAAACTATTAAGAGTGGCTAGACTAAATTAGTGAATTACATAGATTTATATAAGCATACATGTAGTCCTATGTTTAACAATTAGTAATAATAAGATGTTAATAAAGCCTTATACATGCAAAGGTGAGGTAAACAACTTGAAATTATAAAACTTAAAATTTTCTCAAGGTAATAAATAGAAGATTGATCGTAGATATATACTTGAATATGTAAAATTGGGGACTTTAAAACTAAGAAAGAGACTATAGAAATCTTGATAATGATAAAAGTTAACAAACCAATTCTAATCAAAGTTCATTCATTAGAAAGATTTATCAGAAAGATAAAATTATTATTATAATTTAAACTAATCATATGTTGGAAATTAATTATGAATCATTTAAACAAAAATGATAGTTTTTTAAAAATCTTTGATTATCAAAATTTAGTAAATTTAACACATTGAGTGAATTAAAAATATCAAAAGCAAGATTATGCTTAATACCATGAATGTTTAAGGATGTATTTTCAACATGATAGCATCTAATTGTTTGAGAACATCAATAATTTAGAATTAAGACCTTCATTCAATAAATAGAAAGTATATCTCACGTTTAAATTAATTATAACTATAAATTATTTAATTAACTACATAAGTGTTTAACTAACTTACTATTTTACAAAACTGACTATAATATAAATTCTATCAATTAAACTTGGAGATCTATGATATTAAAGTTAATTGATGGGTTTCATTAGTCCCAATCATTATGATAGATAATTAAAAATAAAAAATAATGGATATCACGAGGTTTAATAAAATTGATAAATCCTTGAAATGCTGCAATGCATTGAGATCAATCCTTGAATCGTGCATTAAGATTTTGAGCATATAATAAATGTTTAAATTACTTCTGAGGAGTTTTTACTTAGTGGTTTATGCTGCAACTGTCATTAAGCTTGAGTAGGCTATTGGAGTATTAGGTGACCACATATTTCTTATGAGGGGGAATGTGTGTGTTTGTAGCTGACCCCACTTACTTATAATTGAGTAGACGTACTCAACTCCGCACGTATTCTGCGCATATATAACCAAATATAAAACAAATAAATCATTAAATTGCATTTCTCACAATCTTATTGATTGTGAATAATTATTACAATCCTATGACTATATTTATTCAGTCTTTTAGATTGAATTGCTTTACTTATTATCTTTCAGCATTTTAATATTACTTATAATTTCATGCAGTGTAGTTTTTTCTTAATTATAAGCTTCTTAGTTATCTACACCGTGCTTTTTATTTGCATACAAAATTCATTGGACATATTCATGTTTCCTTTACTTAGTTAAATGCATTCTTTCACAATTACTTTACTAACCTATTTGATGTAGGGATGTGAAAGTCATTAAACTATGTAAGCTTTTTGATAGACCTAAAATACGTGTCTGCACTTTCACATAAGTGTACGTGGTCTGAAGTAATAAGTGGAAAGTTTGAGTTTCTGGGATTTATCAAACCACATAGAATTGGATGTTTTGTTACTAAGGTGTATCTATTATCACTAATGTTTAAGCTATCGATGTCTTATTTAAGTTGGTTCCAGAACAAGCACGATAATCACAGTAGTAGAAAATAGGTCAAATAAAAGGAAGAGGAGAGTTGGGTTTCTCCCACATGACATGATAGATACCTTATATATGATGATTTCTCAAGCATTTATCTTTTATTTTCCTTGATCTTAATCAAGTGTACACTGTCTTTCCTTGAGTTTTATCTCGAAGAATTACAAGTTCAAATCTTGTGCACAAAATGAACACACAGTTAGTTCTATTTTAGCACAAAGATCCTTATAAGAATTCTAGTTTATAGATTTTACCTCATCTCTTGATCATGGGGATGAGGGTTTTTAATTCTTAAGATCTTATGAGAATTGATTCCACTAAGAGCGTCACATGCATCACACATAGTTGAGATGAGGGATTGATTTCATTAGACTCAATGACTATGTCACATCGTTCATGAGCACACAATTATTCCATTCCCTCCCTCAATTATGTTGAGCAATGGAGCTTAATTAGTGGGTCTTAGCAACATACGCATCAACTCTTTAGTTGAGCTTAGATCAAGGTGCACTAAGCTCAAGAACTTTCTCACATAGTTCTAAGCTCTCATGCACTCATAAATCTAGCATCAAACTAAGGTGAGCTATGGAGCATAAGATAACTTAGTTCTTGAGTTAAGAAGTCTTTTTCCTTTGGTCCACATTCAAATTCACAAGAGTCTTAGACATTTCTTTTAGCAAGTCATTAAGTTAACAATTTTTATTAACACTTGAGGAAAACTTCATACATTTTATAGTAACTATCAAAACATGTGGGATTGCCCCAACCCTCCCCAAGGGAGGTTTAGCTCTCCATTACAAAAGAGATGAAAAAAAACACATACATGGATAAAGACCCTTTCACAATCAATTAAGAAGAGAAATTACAAAACAAGAGTTTAGAAAATACTAGGAACATTCCTTGGGAAGTTCTTCAGATTCTTCTTCTCCTTGCTTGAAGTGCCTCTCTTAGGTCCATAGTGCTGCCTTTCTCCTTCTTCTCCTTAGCAAGTTGAGCTCCTCCACTCTTGGGGAGTTCTTCTTCTCTTCTATGCAGCCCCTTTCTTTACTTAGGTGATGTGAGCAATTTTTGGAACCCTCCTCTAGTCAAGAGGGGAGGTATTTATAGATGAGGGGTTGCATCCTCATACTCAAGATCAAAACTAACAATGCCTTTTAAAAATTCTGAGTAATGATGGCAAATTCCAATTGATGGGTGAGGTGACCAATATTTTTTATTGCTTTATCCTTCTCATCACATCAAAGAGATTTTTTTTCTATTTAAAAACAGAGCTACAGTAGAAGGAATGATGGCTGGAGATAAAAGGCTGGTTGGGGGTCTTGTCCCAGCTGCAATTAATACATTTGTTAGATTGAAAAATCGGCAGTCACTGCAGCGCGCTATGGTGGAAACAATTTGCAAAGAGGCTTGCTGCAGCGCTCGATCATGCCAGTATTTTGCAAAATGCTCTGCTACAACGTGCTGTAGCGCCAGTATTTGCAAAAAGGCCCACTGCAGCGCGCGATCGTGCACACGTTTCGCAAACTGAACTACTGCAGCGCGCGATCGCGCCCGCGATTTGCAAACTGAACCGCTGCAGCGCCCGATCGCGCCCATGATTTGCAAACTAAACTGCTGCAGCATGCGATCGCACTCACGTTTCACAAATTGAACTGCTGCAGCGCGCGATAGTGGCTTGCCTTTAGAAAATTTGGAAAATTCTCCAAATTGCGCGGAATTCGTTGGATAGGCATTTTTACTGAAATAGATAGATAAAATTGGATTAAAGAGCAGTTTTAATATGAGAAATAAATGAAATTTTCTTTTATTTTGGGTATAAATTATGGATTTATCACTTTTCTTACCTTAAAGCCTTTAGTAGTTATTTACTTATTTATTCATCTCGTGCGCAATGCTCCGCTTATAATTAAATTGTAAATGGTTAACGTGATATCCTTTTAATTAAACCATGCATTTAAATAACTTTAATTTGTACTTAGACTTTTAAAGTCTAATCAATTTTTCTTATATTGGCTATGTCCTACCGTATTATAAACCAAATTCGATAAATCAGGAACTTGTACAGGTTTGGTGCCCAAAGGAGAACATACTCAGTAGCTGCAAGCTGAAAATCTTTTATTATGTGCCTTTTATATATGAATGTGAGGATGAAGTGTTTAATTTCTCAATTTATAATAATAATTTTTATATGATATTTAGACTATTCTTTTATGTTGCATACTTTCTTATTATGAGTGATAGATGTTTAATTGGAATTTTTGAGTTTCCTTCTATACATAGATCCTCATAGTTAAAGGTAGTATTTAATAGTGAGCTATAATGCTCTAATTTAATATTAAGTACTACGGTAATACCCATTATTGAATTTACATATCAAATTTAATAATGGGGCGTTATAGTTGGAATCAGAGAGCATATTTGGGAAATAAGAAGGAAGGTCAATATCTAGGTAGAACATTCATTATTTAAGGCTACAAAGAAAGAGTATGTTAACAAATCCTCTCAAATAATATAATATAGCTCAACTTAGCATAATGTTATGATCAATGGCAAGTGAAGAATCAAATTTAAGATACTTTGCTAGGCTTTTCGATCATTATTGGGGCAACAACTATGATAATGGACTACGCTTCAGAAGACTTTACATAGGAGTATCCTTATCTGGTGGTGGAATACTTAACAAAATTCTTAGATCTCCAGCCTTTATAGGTGAGCCCTTCTCTCAATTAGCTAGGGAATGGTTCAACGAGTAACTGAAACCTTATCGGCAATAGGATGTTTAGATGCCATCCATTTTTCTATAATTGATCAACTTTTTATAGATGGACCAAATTGGTGGGCTTATTCCTATTGGGACATGATTAGGGATTGCAAGAAGGAACATCATACTCTTAATTTTCAAGATTTTGAAATATTATTCTATGCTTAGCAAATTAAATAATGTCACATCTTAAAATTATAACTTTCTTTTATAATGTACCAAGTATGTATACATAGTAATCAAATGAATAAAATAATCTTCTTTTTATGACTCTAAGAAGTTCTTATTTATTTTGGAATGAATCCAGATTCCAATCCTCCAACTCTTGTTAAGAGGACAGTACCACCTAGTTCCTCATCAAATTCAGATGAGATGAAAACACTGATCGAACTAGTTAAAATCAAGGTTGAGGCTCAAACACAAGCCACATAAAAAACCAATAATCCATCTATAATTCAAGCAAATTCCCAAGCACCATCCTCTTCAACCACGGATGGTAATCCTTAAGCTTTTCTTCGCTTAAATTCTCTTTTCTTTAATGGGTCAGTGACACCTATAGAGGCAGCTAATTGGCTTAAAGTATATAAGAATTTGGCCAGTTTGAAGTGTCATGTAAGCGAAGTGAATCGCTTAACTACTCATGTTCTCTGAATAAGCCGAATACTAGTGGGATAATGAGCTAAATACCCATTTTGTTGATAGACAGAGGCAGAAATTATCTCTTGGAATGAATTTAAGGAAGCATTTAAAATCCAATTTATCCCTCTTTCTACTCAAACAATATTAAAAGATGAGTTAATACAATTAACTCTAAAAAATAAGACAGTATTTCAATATGAAGTAGAATTTAGAAGGCTTTCTTGCTTCACTCCAGGCTTGGTGAGGTCCGAGACCACAATGTGTAGTCACATTTTGAAAGGATTACTAAATCCAATAAAAGATCTTCTGGTGTCACTGCACCATTATAATTTTGCAGACCTTCTAGAGGGAGCAAGATTGGTTGAGCACCACCTTGCTCAAAAAGAACACCAAAAAAGATCTTATTCTACACCGGCAAGGACTGAAGTCTTTAAATGTAATAGGCCTAATCAGCCTAAATTATTTAATCTCTCTCATCAGCAGTAGCAATAACAATAATGAGTTTAATTGCAAGGTTAATGTCATCAGCCACACCCTTAAGAAAAATGTTACCATCAAGGACTGGGCATCGTTACTGGGAATGCCTAGCAAGTTGGATTATGGATAAGATAAAAATTAATTAGCCAAAAAATCCTATTATAGCAAATGAAATTATGCCTCCTCTTGTTATTATTCAGACATCAAATCAATTTTAAAATGCTCTTCCTCTAGCTCAAGAAAATGCTTAAAAGGGGAAGGCAGTCAATCAAGCTGCCAATCTTCCAAGAGTATATGCTTTGACCCCAGTAGTCGCTCCTAAAGATAATAACATGGTTTCAGGTATATCCCTAAATCTATAGTATTCTTTTTTTTTAATTATGCACAACTTGTTGCAACAAGTATTACATTCCTTAAACATCTCATTTTAGACACTCTGTTTATAAATTCTCAATCTTGTGACATACTATTTGATATGAGAGCATGTCATTCATTTATATCAGAAAGATGTGTGCAAATAGTACCAGTGTATGCGTCCAAAACCTACGGTTAGAGCATCACCCTATTTGGAGTTATGGGTGTCCTCCAGTGATGTATATGGTGCTAATCGAAAGGTCTCTCCAAGACCTTTCGATTGACATATGGGATGGACACCGATGATCATTGAAGCTAGGGTAATTATGATGCACTAGCTCTCAGTGTTTATTTCCATCAGTTTTGGGCCTGACATGTAATGACCTCAATATTGGATCAGGAACCTAATCCAACATTCAGTATTATTGTCTTACGAAATATTGGGTTCGTGAGTCTTAACCCACTATTAAGCACTACAGGGAGCCAAGGGTCATTAAAGAGGAAAACTAGATGTATAAACATTAAGTAATTATACAACATTCCAGCCATCTAGAAAAGAATGTAAGAACACAACACATAACATTAAAGTAAAATATTTAGATTTAATTAAATTTATATAAACATTTAGACATAATGACAATCATCATGATGAGATGCATTAAGTAAGGAAAGAAACATAAGAAAAAAAAGTCCTCAAAGTTGATACTAATGGATATGATCTACATTAGATACAAAATCCACTCCAAGTTCCTGATTTATCAAATTTGGTATTTAATATGGTAGATCATAGCCAATAAAAGAAAATCAAGTGATTACACTTAAAAAGTCTAAGTATATTTTAGGGCAACTAATCTATTTATAAGATAAGTGGATATCACATTTAGACATTTACAATTTTTATTTAAGTGAAGCTCAATGTAGTAAAAAGGGAAACTAAACAAAGTAAAGTAAATGACTGTAAGAAATATAAGGCTATAAAGCAGCAAAATAGGAAAGCTAGTATAATATGCATCATCTATATAAGTAAGGAGAAATAAGTACATCTTTTCTAACAAGTGTACAATAAAAGCATTAAGCAGATATATATAAAAAGACATCTGCTAAGTAAAATAAGAGAAAATAGTGTGAGCATAAATGAATGTGATAATGAAAAACACTACAAGTAAGTACAAAAATGACCTACAAATGCAGGTGAACCTGTAATAAATATAAGTAAAGAAGGTCTCAGTCTCAAGGATTGAGTGCACAATGAGAACTGTCATCAAGAACTGAGTGTAAAGTGAGGACCGTCATAAGAGACTAAGTAAACATTGTCAAAAGACTATGATATAATATCCACAATCATGAAGATTATGGGATAAGTAAGAACAATCATGAAGAACTGTAATATTTAATTTATTTATCTTGTAATCTTATTATGTGAGTGCAGAAATAAATGGGGAGTTAAGCACATCTTATTAACTAAGTAAAGGGGATTTTCTTTAAAACACACATTCCCCCTCTAGGATATGTGAGGTCTCCTTATTACACAATTGCCTGACCAGGCATAGTCCACCATAAAAAATCTCAAGTAAATGTTATAAGTTTATTTTATGCAAAATGTTCTTATGAATGTATTCATGGATTTAGTCTCAACGTATTACAACATTCAATGATGTTCAAAGATAATTGTAAACTATGCAATATCCATTATTATCTACTTTAATTATCTACCCTATGATTGGAGCTGATCAAGCTCTTTAAATGACTTAGACATTCATCAAATATCTTTATCAAAAAATACAGTAATTATATACTATGAGGTTGAAAATAATGATTTGATTAAGGACTTAATAATGTGACAAAATAATTTGTATATATAATTATATTGAGTTGTTACAAACAAACATCATACCATATTTTCAATACTACAATCATCTCATTACCAGTCATTGCTTCGGCTCTATAGGAATACTCTACCTTAAATGTTACAGGTTTCGCTATTACACTGGTCAAGCTACTAGATTCCTATAACTTAGACTACTTAAAAGTTTAGCTATAAGACTCTATATTAATTAAGCTTAATGTCTCACTACACTTATGGTATTAGGATCTCTTAACTTATAATACACAAACACTTAAGTTATTACTATCCTTTAGGCATCTTATTTTCTTAACATCTTAAAGGTTCTTTTCTTTAGAAGGTTACTCTATCTACTCACTTAGGTTATCTTACTCTTAAGTATGCTATGAAATATTCTGATCTTGGATATAATACTAATAGAATGATTCTAGTGTAATCTTGAACTTAATGGTTTTATGAGATTATAAGTCTAATATGGAAAAACTTAAGGGTTAATATTACTTAAGTTAATAATATCTAACTTCACCTGACATTAAGGTACTTATTCTAACATTATGGTTATCCTCTTAGATCCTAAGGTTTCAAACCTTAGTATTATAATTAGAAAGATCCTAAGTCTACTTCCATTATTAAGCACTTAAAGGCTTTTCAAGCCTTATAATACTTAAGGAAAATATCTACCTTTAACTTAAATAATTAATTATCCTAAAGGATTCTAAATCTATTAATAATTCATCTTAAGTAATTATAAGATTACAAGTCTAATTGGTATGGACACTAAGTCCTAGATCGTACTATGATGGTTAACTCTTAAGGGATTTCAAGTCTTTTAGCTCTGACATAAATGCTGATTCACTTATGATAAACTATCCTTCTTTTTATTTAGGATCACTTCTAATCTCAACTTAGTTATTTAATCTTGCTAAAAGATCCCATATTTTACACTTAGAATGACTAACTACACTTTACTAAAAAGAGTCTCACATAATTAATTAGATCAATCTCTAAGTTCTATATTTAGCATGCTAAGACTATTCATATAATCCTAAGTAAGTTGCACTTAATCACTTAGGATATTTACTATGTTAAGAGGTAGACACTAGCCTTCATAGAATGTCTATATCCTAATCATCTTACAAGTGTTCTCTTAAACACAATTGCTAAAATAAGAACTTCTTTAATATTATTCTAAGTATTTTAATAATAGGTGATCTAAGTGTAGTCTATAAATCACTATCGTACAAGTTAGGATTTATTTTAAGTTATCTAAATGACAATAAAGGTGTAAGTGCTAATCTAAGTTGAATTGGAAGCTAACTTATTTCTAACTTACGAATCTCATCGGGACTTATACTAGTGACTAGGATCCTTAGCTAGGAGGTTATCATGAAGGATCTCTAACCTTAAGTTCATTAAAGAATCTTAGGATTAGAAGATCTAAATCAATTAACCAAATAAGATGGCTAATTACAATCTTATACAATCTTAAGTAGCAAGGAGCCTAAGTCAAGAATTTATAAGCACTATCTTCTTAGAATCACAACAAGGCACTAAGAGCCTTAAAGGTTAGTTAAGTGGTTAGGCTCACTACTAAAGTGTAAAGCTACTTAACATGATAGATAGGGACTAGCCTATACTTAAGGAAGGTAAGGCACTAGAGTAAGCTCAATCTAATCATTTAGGAGGTTCACTAATGGCCCTTACTAACACAAGTAGCTAACAAGTTCAATATATCCTAAAGTTTAGGACTACTACAGATTTTAACTGCTAAGTCAAGCATTAGGACCATAGAAGGTCATTGATTCACCTCTATGATGGGGCTCTAGCTTAGTTTACTAGCACTATAACTCTTAATGACATCAAAGGTGCTACCCGATGGATGCAGGTGAGGAAGAACTATGCAGTACGGTCGCTGGAGATCAAAATAGGATATGATCAAACACAGTTATGCTCAATCAGAGTCTATGGATCGATCATTCAATGTTTGAAATTGAAAAACAAAATAATAGATGGAAAATTGCATATAAATTGGGGAAACTGCATTAAATGTTTCTTAACAATTTGAATTTTCAAATCTACCCATGACTAAATTACCCATCTGATATCTGCTATGCGGACCGCAAGCGATATGCTGCGGAGCCCGAGTCACATGACAGCAGAGCCTTGCTCCATCTCATCATCGCTCCACTTGATCTTACAGCTAGGATTTAATCCCATGGGAATGCTGATCTGTCACTGGGTCTATCCTGCGGACCCACAGCTTGGATCACTTTAGATCTGGGGAATCAGGGTCATTTCGTGGCTCTGATCGATAGATCAAACAACCTAATGTGTACCCACACTGTGGATCTTTGTCCTGATCATGCCCCACTTCTATCAAGGAAGATCCCACATATGCTCGCACTCAGCTCTATCCCCCACTCTTCTGGCTAGCTCAACTTAGTCGTTAAAGGCTTCCCATTACCAGTTGGTAGCCCCAATTGGATCTTGTGGCTCGATTTCTCCCATTGGGAAAAATGGGACCTTGGCATGGCCAGAGCTCTTGAGCCTCCCCAACCCAACTAGTTGCACCCTAATCATTCCTTGAGGCTATAAATAGCCTCATGATTTATCTAGAGAGCCCTTTACTCTATATGAGCCCCCATATGAATCCCTTTACCTCTCTGCACTCCTGAGCTCTCCCAACCAATTCTAGCACTCCCTATGCTCCCAATCTTAACTAGCTACAATCAGAGGGTTCATCCTAGTGTTTAGGATCACTAGTGTCTGCCTGAAGTTTGACTAGCCCTCAGGTCCTTCCCGACCGGCAATACCAGTCATCTCGAACCAAACTAGGTGCCCCCATTGTTGTAAAGAGCCAATTAGGGTCAGCACTAACTTCCATTTGATTCATAATTGATCTGCTAATCTATACAAACACAATGCAATTATTATTGGGGCCCGATCAATTAAATCGATCGATTGGGCTAATGCCATCTCTGAGAATTAGGTTTGAGTAAGGACCCAGTGATCAGGTGCATAGGTCCCATAATCATAAGGATTTAATTCGTCTCACCACCCTGAAGGTGTAGGTGTCAAGCCCTGGTGGAATCATGGCCTATGTGGGGAGAATTTACTCCCCACAATAGCCTGCATACCGAGGCCTCGGGTGAGTAAGGCCCGGGAGTTCCGGACCTTTTCACAGAGGGCTAATGGGTGTAATTGATGTGTGTCAGCCTACTGATCATGTAGGTATCACATTGGGGCCATGGCGTGGTTAGGGAACCCCACAATTGGGCTTCGATCCCTAACACTAGTTCCCAGTTCATCGGGGAAGAAGGGTCGGGGATGAAGCACTGTGCAGGTCGAACCGACCCACTAGCCGCGCGGTGCGACAGTGTTGGGCTGTCGGGTCCTAGCTGGCCCACACCTTTTGATAATGGGCTGAACCCATTTTAATACTTATAAAACATTTAGGAATTATTTTTTGTAAGAAAAATAACTCGATTAATGGAAATTTATATAAAAATATTCATTATAAATTAATAGAATAACTTTGTAAATACTTATCCAAATCATATGAGATTATATACCATTTTAATCAGAAAAATGCAAGAAATATGAATATACATAAATATCTTAGGTTCTATGAATGAATTTTCTAATTTTGCCTAATTAATTCAAAACTTGATTAGGAAAGATTAGCATGTGTACTTAGCCAAATTGCATGTTCTTAGTTTCATATGACTCATTATGCCTTGTAGTGTGCATGTGTTAAGTAGCATAATTTTTTTATTTATATTTTGCTAATTATGCCCTAATTCTTGATTTGCATGATTAGTGAATATTATGGTTTGTAGTTAACTAAAGTGTAATTTTAATGTCTTTGATTTCTTGTATAATTAATTAGAATATAATGGACAAATTTTATGGAATTTAGAATATTAAATTTGTAGGTATGTGCTAATCCATTTTGGACTTGTAAGGGTTTACTTAGCCTTAATTACAATCTGTTTTGATTAATATAATGTTCATATGTTTCAAAAACAGAAGTATGCATGTTAGAGAACTTAAACTCTGATTTGTACATTTAACTATTTTAATTAACATTAAATAAGATTTAAACCCTAATAATCTTAATAAAATGTTTAAGGAAATCAATAATAAATTAATAATGATTTGAACATCAATAATGAATAAACAACTTATTGATTTGCTTACAAACTAACCCCTATGTAAATAAACTTGATTTGGTCAAGCTTGGGTTCAAACCCTAACATGATTAGATTAACCTTCAAATCTAATTAACTTGAATTAATTAAACCCTTGATTTGAACATTTAACAACTAGCATAATTCAATTAATGCTTGCTAATTTGTCATTGATCCTAGACAAGTAAACTAGAAGAATAAGGATATATAACAAGCTCATGTGATTTATCAACTGAATCTAAGCTTAAGATCCCTAATTTTCTCCTAACTAAGATCACTAGAATAAATCAATTTGGAAACTAAGACTGATTAATACCATGATCAATTCTCAAACAACTTATATAATTTTATCCCATGATCAATATAGTTGATTAAGTTGCAAATACTAGATTTACACACTTAATGTAAGTGTCTAAATTATACAATTGCAAGTTTAAGTCTAAATAAAGTTTCTAAGCTTAGATTTCAACTTGAATTGAATGTATCTTTAAGTACTTAGATCATTAGAACCTAAAGATAGTGATTAAATCAATCATGTGCAAGATCATTTATTTAGGCAAATTGTTGAGGTAAGAAAAACTTATTGTCTGATTTTGAGGTAGAATCCTTGATGCAGCCTTCTTAACTTAGATATTTGATCCTTGTGGTAGGACAACCTAAAATTATAGACTGAGGTCATTTCTTGTGGTAGTATCCTAAATTGAGTGACTATTATTTCACATTCTTGGAGCCATTGTATAGGACATACCACAATGGATTATAGATTCATTACTTTGTATTCCTTGATTTATAACTAGATTTGTTAGAATGATAATCAGTAGTATTATCAGATGGGGATGATAGTGCATATCCATAGAGCTGAATTATTTAGCATAAAATAGAATTAGATGATTTGCCCTAAATAGAATTGTAGAGTCTCAATCTTATCCTAGGTAATTGTATAAGTACAGTTCAGTTTAGGATAAATATCCCAAATCCAGAGTGTGTTATAGTTTGGGAGTTTAACAACTTAGTTTAAGATAATAAACTATAAAAGGATTTTGTAACTTATCTTTGTGTGCATCGATAAGTGCAGTTAAACAAACTAAGTGTTAAGGTCACCCTTTTGAGGACATGCTAAGTCATGTGTATGCAACCTCTCCATGCAATAATTAAAGGTATGGTTATAGAGAGAACCATGAAATTTAGTAATGTTAGACCATGAGTCAAAATTCATTTAGATGAATTTTGTACAATGGAGACATATGAATTTATGATTTGGTCTTAATTAATTTCTGGATTTTAATTGCTTAAACGCATATAGTTATTAAAATCCTTGGCATATCATAAAATGCATAAGTCATTTTTTGCGTTAGCGGAGCGATGTGCTCACCTACGATATGTTGGTGAAGCAATGTACTCACCTAGCATCTGTTAGCATAGTGATGTGCTCACCTAGGATATGTTAGCAAAGTAATGTGCTCACCTAGGATCTGTTAGCAAAGCAAGGTGCTCACCTAGCATCTGTTAGCAGAGCGTTCGTTCACCTCGGAATCTTTGTGATATTATGCGACATCAAATCAGGCATACGTGTGGCATACAATAGTTATCTGGTGTATTCAAATGCATATATATATATATATATATATATATATATATATATATATATATATATATATTCAATGGTATACAGCATAATTTTATTTTAGCATTTAATTAGTTTCAGTTTTCTTACTATTTTCCTAATTCCTGTGCTCAATTTTCAGTTCCTGCTTTACTTTACTTTCAGTTCTATGTCATTTTAGATTTTCAACTATTTTAGTATCTCATACTACAATTTTGTTTAATTTCTTAAATATTAAACCTTAGATAATTATAATTGCTTGGAGTAGCTTTAAATGTGTTAGACTCATTGTCTAACACGTGGTACATTTGGGATCCAGTAACTTACCAGATCCAGAGTAGCTTGTGGAGCAAGATCATGAGACTACACAGGAGATCTAGTAGGTGTTTGTGGAGCATTAGTGGACTCAACATCAGCATTTATTTTTCTAGCATTTGTTTACTTTAGTTAAGTCAATAGACTATTTTCTATTTTTAGGCAAACTGTTTATAATAACTCTAGTCTTTGGATGTATTTTTTTTTCTTTTTTGAGTTGAATGCTTTACTTAGCTTCTGTGATGAATGTTCTGCATGTATGCTTAAGCTTTTATGCTCTATATTTACTACTATTTATACTTAGTATTGTGATGTGATCTGCATGTTGAAATGCTAATACTCATGTATATTGGATCCTTATTAAAATTCTTATCATAATTTAATATATATAAGTACTCTATCTAATACTTAAGATAAAAACTGTACACTTATCTTAGGGATTAGCACTTAGATCTCTTTTTAGGGTAGCATCTCAGCAATTTAGTTCTAGCAGATATTTGGGGAGGTTCAGTAGTCATTCCCGAGTTGCACACCATTCCACCACGAATTATTACTCCTTAAACAATCTCATTTGGGCGCAGCAACGAGATTGGGCATTACAACTTTCCTTTTATTCTCCCATCCTTTCCCACTCCCTTACCATTTTCTCTTCTCCCCTCAACTTCCCCCTTTTCTTTCTCGACTACCACTAGTTTTCCCCACTGACCTCTAGTAAAACTTCATCAATACTTAGATAGAGTAAGAAATAAGAAAGAGAAAAATTTTATTCTTTTCATTTATTCTTCTTCTGTAATTAATAATATTACTATTAATATTATTACTATTATTATGATTATTATTTTCATTTATGCAAATTTCCATTTATGTAAGTTTTATTTCAGTTATTTTCTTTATATATATATATATATATATATATATATATATATATATATATTTCTTAATTTATACAACTTTTATTTTAATCATTTGAATTCAGTTATTTTTCTTTCATTAAATATATATATATATATATATATTATATATATATATATTATATATATATATATATATTACTTATAATAATAAAAAATTATTATTTTTAATATGTACAAATTAATAAATAATATAATATTAATATTGATATTTTTACTAAAACAAAATGAACGATATAATTTTATTTATATGATCATTTCATTTGTAGCTTTTGCATTGATGTTAAGCTTTGACTTATTATAATATATATATATGAGATTTTGTGTTCATAACTTGGAATAATGATCAGAAATTAGTATCATGCATTTATTCTGGTTGATCTCAAGTCTATATAGACAATACGTTAGGCCATGATAGGCTGATATTTGAGAAATAAGAAGACTGCACAAAGACTTTGATGAGGAATGTGTAGTTAGTCTAAAACCCATATCTCAGATAGTTAAATAGACATATATAGCTCCTCAATTATTCTGTAACTTTATTCAACATAATAAATATTATATATTATTGTATTTTCTTTTAGAATAAGTACATATCTTTAATATATATATATATATATAAATATATATATATATATATTGTATTTATAATCCTAACAATTTTGCAAGCATATTTTACTTAAATACTGCATATTATTTTATTTGTATAAGCTTCTTCGATAGAATCACGCTGCTTAATATTATGTGCAAATTTTTATATCTTACAAACCTTATTTTCTTTTATTTTTCATGGTTCGCTGTACCATATATATATCATATCAGGAGAAATCTCTAGATCAAGTCTTTGAGAAGGAGCTGATATAGGATGGAGCAACTTAATACAAACTTAGATGCTTATTTTTTTTAAGTTTAAATTTTTACTTAATGTGTACTAGATTTTGTAAAACAATTATTATTTATGTTATGAATATATTTCCTTTATTATTCTAGTATTTATGAATGTTGCAATGAATGTAGAAGTGTGTATTTTATACACCTCTAAATATACTGTTATACTAAATTTTGATATAATCCTGGGAAGTGAGCACCTAATGCTAGATTAGCTTTTCTAACCAGTGGAGGGTCACCATATGCTCCTCACCTAGCTCTTCAAGCTACTCTAAGATTGACATATTAGTTCTTACATACTAGGGCCCCAGTCAAGAAAAGAAAATCTTGGTTAAACAAATTGTCTAAGTGCATTTTAGCTAATAATTTCTTATGTTTTAAGATATTATAGATCATCCAATACAAAAAGGAGATACAAAGCATTAAGTAAACGATAATAGTTATAAACAATATATTTATAAATTAAATAAAATATGAGGTAAGAAAACATACCTCAAACTATGGCTCCAGAAAAGGTCAAGCAGTGTATAAATGTAAACTACTAAACACAAAGAAAGGTCCAAAATAGATATGATCAATATATATGCTGATTTTTTGATAAAAGTGCAATGTAAGTAAAGTAGTACTAAATCTATCATCCTAACATGCTTGCACAAAAAATGGTACATAAAACCAAAAAATTATTAAAAATACATAAATATTAAAACTGCTATAAAATACTGAATATATTGTAAAATACTTAAAGTGTTGAAAATACTAAAAATAGAATTGAGCTGAACTTAAGGCAATTGCAACTGAAAAAAATTAAACTGAAAACATATCATTTTATTTTAATTGGACATGTGCCTATAATAATTCTTCCATAATAAAAACTAGCTAAATCTAGCCATAGAACATAAACAGTATCATCTGGACCACTAATGGCTAGATCAAACATACATCATCCAAAATATTGATGTCTAGATCTAAGTTTATCTTAAGAACAAAATTATTGAAGCAGACTAACTAAGATACATTCCACTGAATTGCTATCTGATTTATTTATTTTATGGATTCATTAATACTCATTATGTATGTATCTCAAAACTAACATAGAATATTCATCAAAGATTATATGTCTCAACTAATGTGTCAAAATAATAAAAGATCAAATCAAGAAAGCAGTTCGTACAAAATAAGGAATATTAAGCAGTACTACACATAAATTTGTGACATCATTTATTTTTTAATTTAATCATTCTAATTATTCTAAGATTATACAAGCTCAAGTCTTTAATATCCTACTATCCAGTATAAACTCAAAGTCACTGTCCTATAAAGTCAAACTATTAGAACTAATCAAGTTCTAACTTAAATTAATCAATGTCGCCTACTTAAGTTAAATAATAATCAATCGCCTTAATTGATGAATTTATTAACCCGAACCAATCTAGATAAAGACAAATCAAAATTAAAGAATTAAGAGTTAAACTCCAAAATCTTGGGGTTCACGCCTCTTAATCCCAAGGAACTAAAGGTCTAAGGTTTCTCACAACTCTCACAAACTAAAGGTTAAATAATTCTTATTAAGTGAAATCAAACTTAATATGATAGATATCTAATCTTAGACTAAAGTCAAATGATAAAATAATCAAAATTAAAAGTTAAATTTAGAAATTTAGATTAAGGATTCATTTCATTAAGTAACTCATTTACCCAAAAAATGAATATTAACCTAAGTCTACTGCTAAGCACTAAGGAAGGGATTCTTAAAGGCTTATGAAGGAAAAAATATTTAAGGAAGAATTCCTACTGAAATTGCTTAAGAAAAGTCTAATAATTGAACACTAAGGCTTTGATATATTTATTTAATATTGTAATGAGTGTATAGAAGGCATAATGTGAGTTTAATTCCATATTATAAAGTTCATGATTTTACTTAGGAATATTAAGGAGAAAACTAGTGTTTTGCTTTAAGATAAATTAACATGTCTAAATAATCTAAGTTTAACTCTTAAATATTTTATTTCCTGATTTTAAAGAAAATGATAGATTTCTAGGGCTTAAGAACACTTAAATCAAAAGTTTGGCAAAATGATTAAAATGCCCCTCCTTAAGGGTCAAAAATGGTATTCTTAGAATTAGGAACCCAAATTGAATTATATTAATTACAACTTATTTCTTACTATCTAATACGCAGATAAACACTAAGAATACCTAATTTGGCCAAGGATTAAGGTTAATGAGCTCAAATTAGGGTTTTAGCTCACTAAGAGCTGATTAGCAAAATCACTTAGAGAAATCTATATTTTTTATTATATTTAGGTTCTACTCTATTTAAATATTCTATAGGTACTAAGTTTGCTAAATTCTAAGGTCAAATGACCTAGTTATGAACAAAATAACAACTAACCTGAAAAGGTAATTAAGGGTGATTATGTAATAGCCCAAGTTGTTACAAAGGTCAATTAGGACTAATCCAAGTCCTAATTATGATTCTAGTATCATAATTTAGTCATTTAGAATTCACCTCTAAGATCTAGTCCAAACTTGAAGTCAAATAAATCAAAACTTGATTTCTAGAGAATCCATAAACCCTAGAAATTGACCTTTTTATTCTAACTTCAAATTAAAAATCTAACATCGCCATTGCGTTCACCACCCCCAAATTAGCTAAGTGTGAAGTTTTAGAGGCATTTGGAAGTCATTGGATTTTTGGCGAATATTTTAATATTATTTAAATACCCCAAAAAATCAAATAAATAAATACTCATCGAATCAAAAATGCGATCACACCGTTGCGTTCCTCACCCCTCATTTAGCTAGGAGTGATTTATTGGAAACTTTTCTAGTATATTTAATAAGTTAAATTTAATTAATTAAATTGTGCAAAGTAATTTAATTAATATTAATATTTAAAAATGTTTAACGGCGCTGTTACACAGCATCTAACGCCGTCATCCATTTTTCTTTATGGCCGTTCGATTGGACGGAGTCTTTGAGCTGGCTGATTGAGCGATCAGACGGTCCAGACTCATCGTCTCTGCGAGACTCACACGAGGCGAGAGCTCTCGACGCGCGTCGCCCTAACCATCGCTCCACACGCTCATCGCCGCTCAAGCACCGCTCAAAGCCCAATTAAAGGCTTGAATTGATCTTTTTTGTGAGTTTGAGTGAATTTAGAACGAGTAAAAGGCGAAGAAGCTCTCGATTGGGGTACAAGACATTCTAAGCCGTTCACGAGGTACCCTTCTTTGCAGCCTATTCTCTTGCGCATCTTCAATCGCATAATTTTGAAACCTTATTGCAGTAGATAGATTAAAGATTGAGTGATTTTGATTAGGCTTAATTGACCGCGATCGATCTAAATCGCTAACTGATCCACCGTTATAACTGTTAAAAATGGGTGAGCCGCGATAGGGTCGACTAGGGTTAGTGATTGCGTTCAATCTAGACCATCATATATCTTGATTCAACCACCTACAGGAAGGTCACCTCGGGATCTATCCAAAGCTGTGTGGTCTCGATCGAACCACCGGCGGAAAGGTCACGAATCTTCAAACCATAACTGGGAAGTCTCAGGACGAAAGGAAGGAGGCGAAGAGTCTTTGGGTCGGGCCGGGTCGACCCGAGCTCGACCCGTCTCCTCATTGGTTTGTTGTATCTGCAGATAATTCAAGTGGTGTGGGACCCATTGTTACGGTAGGGCGTATGATAACGCGCCGTGTGTCATATGGCGGGGCCCACAGTTGCCGCTTCTGCTCGAGATAACGGGGCCCGCCAGTCAGGCCCCAACGAATCCCATCGTGCCACGTAGTTGCTGCAGGGCCCTCAGTCACGTCAGCTATTGGTATGGGTCCCTCCTACAGAATAAAATAAATATTGATAATAATAATAATAAATATACAGATAATCATTATAAAATCTGATAATACATATTAATCTACTTAACATATACGTATATATGTATGTATATATATACAAATAGAAAAATTAGTTTAATTAATTAATAAGTATATTAATGTATTAAGAAACTTTAAGTAATTAATTAATAGAGAATTAATTTAAATAGGAATTAATTAAATGAATGTATAATTTCATTTATTAATTAAAACCCTAAAACTTCAAACCACCATATCTTGCAAAATATAAATCTAAATAATACAAACAAATAAATCAAATTTATTAGAAAAATATAAGGAATTTAATGATACCATTAATTTTGTTGTAAGATCAATATTTCACATAGTGATATTTAGGAGTATTAATTAAATTCAAATATGTCACATAAATTCATTTGATCATAATTTTTAAACCACTAATCCAAACATACCCAATATGGGTCTTAAAGTAATCAAAAAACCCTAAGGATTAATCTAGTAGTGTTCATTTTTGCTGTTTGGATTAGATTTGGACTAATCACATTTAGGAATTAACCCTGATTAGGTTAATTAACCTTAAAACTTCAACTGACTATAAGTTAGTCAATTTAACTCCAAATTAGGTGATCCAAATATCCAATTTGATCAGGAAAACCTAATTAACAGTAAGATTTTAACTCCACTTCAAAAATTTCTAGAATTGAGCCTTAATTCATAAAGTTGAATTTTAGACCCTCAAGAAGGGGTAAAATGGTGATTTTGCCCAAATTTAGGGTTAAACCCTTTATAGCTCTAGAGTCATTATGTGAACATTATAATCAAGTAATTAAAGTAATTTATACTTAAATTTAGATAATTCTAAGTCTTAAATTAAAAATTTAAGGGAAATTCTAATTTTGGTCTTAAGTAATAATCTAAGTAAAAATGTGAGTTATTTTCCTTTCCTTTGAAATTCTTAGCTCACACATAGGTCTTATAACATTAGTTAGGATGTGTGTTTGAGTGCTACTCTAAGTACTTAAGAGCCTTCATTCCTAAGATTAGGAGTAGATCTTAAGTTAGAGTTCATCTATTAAGTAAATTAGGTTACTCAATAGGTGAAACCTTGAGTTTAGCAATTTATAGATTTTTATAGTTTATTAAATGATTATTTGATCTTTTAATTTTAGAATTTTGGATTAGAGATCTATCCTATTGAATTTGACTTAATTCAATAGGATTTGCCTTAACATTAAATCAGTGAGATGGGATTAAACTCTAGTCCTTATGATGACCTTATGATTAAGTAACTAAACTTCATTCTTTGGAGTTTAATTCTTAATCCTTTTGATCTTGATTTGCTAATCAAGATTTGGTTTGGGATTATATATAATAACAAATTAGGATGGTTGATTTACTTATTTAATCATATAGACGACATTGATTCAGTTATAATTAGGACTTGGCCAGTCCTAATTATGTTTAACTCATAGGATCGTGATCCTAAGTTACAGATGGTGTAAGAATTAATGATTTCAAATCTTATGTAACTTAGAGTAGTTAGAGCGATTAACTTAGAAAATAAGTGATATCACAAAGTTTGTGTAGTGCTATTTATTACTTTGAATTTGAAATGCTATGCTTTCATTTTTTTGAGCTTCATTACACATTTGGATATATTATATTAAACATAGAATATTTGGTGAATATTTTATGTTAAACTTTGAATACATTCATATGTCATTTTCTTAACTTAAGGAGAAAACTTTATGAAACAAACTTTACTACACTTTATGGGTTATGTTTTACTTAGTCTGCCATTTAGTAGAAATGCTATTCTTTCATTGTTTTGAGCTTCATTACACATTTGTATATATTATATTAAACATAGAATATTTGGTGAATATTTTATGTTAAACTTTGAATACATTCATATGTCATTTTCTTAACTTAAGGAGAAAACTTTATGAAACAAACTTTACTACACTTTGTGGGTTATGTCTTACTTAGTTTGCCATTTAGTATAACATTACTTTTGAGATAGCTTTTGTCTAGGACACTTTCCTGGTGCGTGTTACTTTTGCCTAGGACACTTTCCTAGTGTGTGTTACTTTTGCCTAGGACACTTTCCTAGTACGACATACTTTAATCTAGGACACTTTCCTAGATGATCAGATGGACTTTACTTTTTGGCAGGACTAAGTGGAGTATCTCCACACTTTACTTTATACTTTTACTTTATCGTTACTTTATAGTCACTTTAAAGTTTTGGCTTACTTTTACTTTACAGCTCAGTATACTTTTCTTTAGCTTTTCATTTATTGTAGTTCTTTTGTATTACAGAATGTTCTATAATCTTCCTTTATTCAGTACACTTTCTTTTAGACTGTCATTCATTTTAGTTCTTTTAAATATTACAGCATTTTCTATAATCTTCTTTATTTCAGTTACTTTATTTTATTAAGAAGCGTGTTAGGATGCTAGATGTTTCTTTTCCAGAACAGTATCTTTACTTTATATTACGAATTGGCATGCTTAGTTTGATCATATTACTTAGGACTTTTCTTTGTATTTAGTAGATTTTTCATTAGCACTTGACTTACCTTTTATACAGCTTGAGTTGAGGTATGTGCTTACCTCACACTTGATTTAAGTTATAATTTACTATTATGACTTGCCTTCTTTCTTTGTTGCTTTACCACTACTTTTATGCTTAAGTTAGTTTGTGATATCAATAAACATATAAAAATGATTATCCTAAAATGTGCTTAGACATTTTGTCTAACTAGATTTTTCTTTTGTTGGCTAGGGCCCTATCATTATGAAACTGATAATTATAGGTTCCAAGCTCTTTGAGGAGGTAGAACCTTCAGAGGAGAGTTCCAGGAGGAGGTCCAGGTTTCTAAAGACCTTTAGATTATACTTTCTAGTTTCTTTATATTTTTGCATCGTGAGGATGAGAGACATTTTATTTCAGCTTTTAACTTATGTGTTTGTAATAATACATGTTTAAATTGCACTTTTATTTTCCTACATTTTATATTCTGAGTTGGATGTTTCACATTTCATTATGGATGAATGGATGTTACTATGGTTCGTTCCTTTTTCTTCTACACTCTGATTATGTAGTATTCTCATTAAGTGATTGTTCTTCTTTGCTCTATTAAAAAGGGCACATCCTTCCCTTAAGATTGTATTGGAGTATTAATCTTCCAACCTAATGTTATGTAAGGGATGTGCTGAGTGATGACCAACTCTTAATCCAGATGATTAGGGGGCAGCCGCCACAGTTGGTATCAGAGAACTCCATAAGGTGTCAGATTGGAATTTGTATTTCTACCTACCTAATGAATAGTTCTTCTGCCACACAATCACTAAATGAATACTCAATAACATCCAGATTTCCATCATCCAATATTTAGAGTAGCACGAATAACATACTTAGAGTAAAAATAAAAAGATACTCAAACTCATACATTAGGAACTCTAATAACAAAATAAATGTGTCATAAAGGTCTTTCTTAAAATTATATATTGTATGTTAAAACAATTGAATAAAATATCATATTGTCCTATTCTCCTAAAAGAATATTTATTATTCAAATCCAGGTGTAAGAATGAATGCTGGTCAGTCTTCATCCACTCCTGCTACATAAAGCAGTCATTCATCTAAGATTAGTGCATTGCTAGAGACAGTTAAAACCCTAGTAGATACAAATGCTAAGCAATTTGAGAAGATAGAGAGATTAATAGCTATGCAAAATAATCCCTCTCCTGCATCAGTTAATCCCATACCTTACTATCATCACCAACAATATCAGCAAAATACTGACGGACTTCTTCATATTTTCATTAGACTGAGGACTCCGGTATTCAATGGAACAATGTCTGCTATGGATATGGTTAATTGGCTTAAAATTGTTGAGAAGAATATTACCAGCCTAAACTACCCTGATTCTGTAGCCATCCGAATAACTACCCATATGTTCCAAGAAGAGGCCAAACACTGGTGGGATAGCATCCGTAAAATGTTATTTGCTGGATATCATATTAAAGAAATTCCCTGGAAAGACTTTGTGGAAGTATTCATAGCGGAGTATATCCCTCCCTCAATTCAGAACAATTTAGGGGATATGTTTCTTAACCTCAAGAAAGTAAATCGAACCTTATCTAAGTATGAAGCGGAGTTCAGGCAATTGGCCAGGTTTGCACCAGACATGGTGCAAATTGAAGGAGCTCGATGCCACATATTTCTAAATAGGCTACGAGAGTCAACAAAAGATCATGTTATACCTCTAAGACTGTCTGACTTCATGGAACTAATCGAGACAGCCCGAGTGATAGATCTGCACCAATCCCAAAAAGAGAGTAAGAGAACCTTTAGTGCATCCTCACAAAGAAGCAGTGATCCAAGAAGAATTAGGCTTCCCTTGGGGAAAGTCTACCAAATTGAAGCTAAAGTTCCACCATCAGATCCTTATAATGGGTGCACGAGAATACATCCATTTGGGAAGTGTTATCACAACCAGCAATGCTGCTACACATGCGGTAGAAAGGGGCATTTCTACCAACAGTGCAGATATGATGTAAACAATCGATGGTGCCCATATTGATTGTACAAGGCGCAACCAGGTATTGCATCCAATTCTGATCAACCATCAAAATTAACCATTAACTATCATGCCTGCTCAGCCAATGACAAAGCCTATTTTGAGTAAGGAAGGAGGAAACTTAAACCAACTTAGCACCTCCAAAGTTCCTCAAAAGTCAGTTTTTAATAAGAAACCTACAGGACCTGCTAGAGTATACACTCTCACTCCTGTGGAAGCTATGAAAGATAATAATGTGATATCAGGTATGTATACTGAAGTACTTTATTTCTTTAAGCTTTAAGTAATTTCAATTAATTATCATTAAATATTAGGCACCATATGTGTTAATGATCACCCGTGTAAGATAATATTTGATACGAGAGCTAGCCATTCATTTATATCTGAGGATTTTGCTAAGAGTTTAAATTTGCCATGCTACAAAATGGCAAGAACCTTATCTGTTGGGCTTCCATCTAGAACTCAACTTAGTACCACTCAATTTTATAATCTCCAAGTACCCTTGAATAAGTAAGCATTTCAAGCCAAATTAATATTCTACCTTTAGTAAACTTTGATATTATTTTGGGTATGAATTGGCTTAGTGCCACAATGCAACTATAAACTATTAATAAAAGAAGATAACACTCAAATCAATGAACACTTCAAAAACCTTTGTAGGAAGGTTTAGTACCTTAAGTTCGTTAATCAATACAATAATGGCAATTAAATTAGTGAGCAAGGGTTGTTCAGCCTACCTAGTTACCATGCTGGGAGATAGTAAAGAAGACATTCCACTTTCTAAGATTAAGGTTGTTAATGAGTTTGTTGATGTTTTTCCTGATGAATTATCTGGATTGCCTCCATTAAGAGAAGTTGAATTGGCAATCAATCTAGTTCTGGGTACCCAACCAATTTCCAAGGCTCCTTATAGAATGGCTCCTATGGAAATTCATGAGCTTAGTGAGCAATTAAAAGAACTATTAGACAAGGGTTTTATTAAGCCAAGTATGTCACCGTGAGGTGCTCCAGTACTGTTTGTTAAGAAAGATGGGTCTATGCAAATGTGTATAGACTACAGAGAATTAAATAAAGTCACCATTAAGAATAAGTACTCACTTCCCAGTATCGATGATGTTTTGATCAGTTATCTGGAGCGATAGTGTTCTCAAAGATTGATTTAAGATTAGGATATTATCAACTACAGGTAAAGGATTCTGACATGGAAAAAATAGCATTTAGAACTCGGTATGGACACTATGAATTTCTTGTGATGTCCTTTGGACTCACAAATGCACCTTCTATTTTTATGGACTTAATGCAGCGAGTCCTAAAGCCATTCTTAGATAAATTTGTAGTTGTATTCATCGACGATATACTCATCTACTCAAAGACTTTAAAGGATCATGAGAACCATCTAAAGGTAGTATTAGAGACCTTGCGTGAGCATGAAATATATGCCAAATTTTCAAAATGTGAATTCTAGTTAAAGTTAGTAGCATTCATGGGTCATGTTGTAGATGCTTAGGAAATCCAGGTTGATCAGTAGAAGATCTGTGCTAAAGAATGGATTCAACCAAAAATAGTAACAGATATAAGAAGTTTCTTAGCCTGGCTGGCTATCATAGAAAATTTGTCAAAGGATTCTCTCAGATAGCTGCTCCATTAACCAAGTTGACTGAAAAAGCTATTCCATTTATCTAGACTCCTGAATGTGAAAAGGAATTCCAAACCCTAAAGGATGCTCTATCCTCTGCACCAGTGCTAGTTCTTCCCAAAGAAGGGATTAAGTATCAAGTTTATACGGATACTGGAACCGGTCTGGGCTGTGTGCTTATGCAAGAAGGGAAAGTTATAGCATACACATCTCAACAGTTGAAGCCACATGAGAGAAATTATGCAGTTCATGACTTGGAACTAGTGGCTGTGGTTTTCATCCTAAAGATCTAGCCTCACTACTTATATGGGGTTCAGTGCTCCATATTTACTAATCATTAGAGTTTAAAGTATATATTTACCCAGTGGGAGCTTAACTGCAGACAAAGAAGGTGGTTGGAACTAATCAGTGATTATGATTTGGGCATTCAATATCATCCAGGAAAAGCCAATGTTGTAGCCGATGCTCTTAGCCATCACTCTACTTTGACAGCCATGATTGCAACCAGTCCGGTAGGTGAAGAATTTAAAATATTAAATAGCAAACCCACATGTGGAAGTGTGATAAGTGAGATAATCTTAATGAGCAATATAGAACCCACCTTTCATAAAGATGTCTCCATAACCCAGACCAAAGATGATGATTACTTGAACTTTAAACAGGCAATAGAAAGTGGTCAAAGAACAGATATTTGCTTCCATAATGGTGCTATTTATCAAGAAAATCATCTGTGGATTCCAAAATCCATGCAACAAGAAGTGTTAATTGAAGGTTATAAATCTGGATATCAAATTCACCCAGGGAATACAAAGATGTATTGATGAATCCATAAATTATATCTAAAATAAAGGAGAATTTCTTTCATTTCAGATCTTTATGATGCTCATAAAATCAATTTTTTCTATCTTTTTTAGGGAAAAGGCATCCAAGGGAGTTCTGAGGCATTTCTAGAAAAAATTTAATTTTTATTAAAGAAAATCTGCTACAGCGCACCGCAGCGGGCTGCAGCGAAATTATTTAAACTATATAAAGCAGCGGCTCAACTTATTGAACAGTGATTTTCGCAAAATGAGCTGCTACAGCGCGCGGTCATGCGCTGCAGCGGTCTGTAGCGGAAGTATTTAAACCATATAAATGGGGGGCTCAACTAATTGAACAGTGATTTTTGCAAAATGAACCACTACAGCGCACGGTCGTGCACTGCACTGATCTGTAGCGATCTGCAGTGGAAGTATTTAAACTATATAACAGGGGGGTTCAACTAATTGAACAGTGTTTTTTTGGCAAAATGAGCCGCTACAGCGCGCGATCGCACGCTGCAGCGGTCTGCAGCGGAATTATTTAAACCATATAACAGGGTTGCTCACTAATTGAACAATGTTTGTTGCAAAATGAGCGGCTACAGCGCGCGGTTGCGCGCTACAGCGGTTTGCAGCGGAAATATTTTTGAAAAGTGAAGTAATTGAGCAGTAGAATTGCAAAATAGCTCGCTGCAGCGCATTGCAGCGGGACATCTTCCAATGCTCTAGCGCTGTAACACATGGCAGCGGGGGGACTTGGCAAATTTGCTAATGACCATTGCACACCGCAACACACTCCAGCGGCCCGCCGCAAATTTTCTCTAGACAGCATTTATTGCAGCTGGGGACATGACCTTTATCCTGAACTTTGTCCCCAGCCATCATTCCCTACTGCTGCTACATTTTATTTGAAAAAGAAGGTATTGAGGTGATGTTTTGGGTAAACAAATGAAGATATTTGTCACCTCTCCATCAATGGAGGATTTTGTCATCATGAGTTCAGAATTTTAAATGGAAATGCTAGTTTTGAAATGAAGAAGAAGAAGGCAGCCCCTCTCTTATAAATACACCTCCTCTTGACTTGAAAAGGGTTCACAATTTTAGCTAAGAAATTCCACTAAGTAAGGAGGAGTGCCAAGGAAGAGAAGAACTCCCCAAGGGTGGCAAAGCAAGCTCTTGCTTTAAAGGAGAAGGAAGAAGGCAATACTAGGGACTTAAGAAGGGAACATTGAGAAGGAGAAGAAGGATTCCAGAGAACTTCCAAAAGAGTGTTCCTAGTATCTTCTAAACTCTATTATTGTATTTTCTTTTTAGTTGATCCTGAAAGGGTCTTTATCCATGTATGTGTTTTTCTTCTTTCCTTTTGTAATGAGTAGCTAAACTCCCTTGGGGAGGGTTGGGGTGAAGTCCCATGAGCATGATGTAATATTGATGTATAAATGTTTTCCTCAAGCATAATTTATTTTGTGATTTTAATGTCTTGCTAAGAAATATTTTGTCTAATTTAGTCTAGAATGTGGAACAAGAGTAAAGAATAAAAAGTTCAAGAATCATCTTGTGCTCCTCAGCTCACCTTAGGTTGGATGCTAGGTTTTGAGTGCATGAAAGCTTGGAACTGTGTGACAAAGTTCTTGAGCTCAATGCACCTAAATCTAAGCTCAACCAAAGTGTTGATGCAAGTGATGCTAAGACCCACTAAATGAGCTCCTTAGCTCAACATAATTGAGGTAGAGGAAGGAAATGTTGAGTGCTCATGAACTAAGTGACATAGTCGTTGAGCCCAACATATGAATTTCTCATCTCAACTATGTGAGATGCGAGTGATGCTCATAGTGGAAATCAATGCTTGTAAGATCCTAAGATTTAAAAATCAAGCTCTCCTTGATCAAGAGAATAAGATTAAAATTTAAATCCAAAGAATCTTACAAGAATCTTTGTGCCGAAATAAAACTGAATGTGAGTTCATTTTCTGCACGAGATTTGAACTTGTAAGACCTTGAGTTAAACTCAAGGAAAACAAAGTGCACTTGATTTTAATTAAAATGAAAGATAAAGCTTGATAAATTATTATACATAATTATTATCATGGCATGTGGGATGGTCCCAACTCTCCTCTTTCTCTCATCTTGCTCTTTTTGCTTAGTAATTATTGTGCTAATTTTTATATCAACTCATCCAAATACATTGTAGCTTAAACGTTAGTGAGAATAGATACACCTTAATGCCAAATCAACCAATTCTCTGAGGATCGATAAATTCCTAAAAATTAATACTTTCCTCTTATTATTTCAGACCACGTACACTTGCGTGAGAGCGCAGACATGTAATTACTGTCTGTCATGTATCAGGACTTAAAATAGTCATTTTGGTGGCCTGGAATGAAAAAAAGTATAGCTGAATATGTAGCTAAATGCCACGTCTGTAGTCTTGTGAAAATTGAACATCAAAGACCTGGTGGTCTTCTTCACCCGTTAGAAATCCCTGAATGAAAATGGTTTGATATATTAATGGATTTTGTAATAGGTTTACCTCGAGCCAAGTTTGGAGCAGACAGCAATTTGGGTAATAGTCGATCGATTAACTAAGACTACACATTTCATTCCTATTCGGCAAACTAATTCAGTTGAAAAGCTCGCTAAGGTCTATATTAAGGAATTGTCAAACTTCATGGCATTCCTAAATCAATCGTGTCAGATAGATACAATAGGTTTACCTCAAAATTTTGGCAAGCTGTCCATCAAGACCATGGAACCACTTTGGCCATGAGTACCGCATTCTATCCCCAAACAGATGGCCAAACAGAAAGGGTGAACCAAGTGCTTGAAGATTTGCTTGCTAGTATTAAAATGGCACCATATGAAGCTCAGTATGGTAGAAAATGCAGTACACCTATGGCATGGTCAGAAACGGGCAGCTTGCAACTTTACAGATCTTAATTAGTAGAAGAAACCAATAAGAAGATTCGTTTAATTCAACAAAGAATTCGCTCTACCCAAGATTATCAGAGCAAGTACCACGATGCTCATCATCGCCAATTGGAGTTTAAGGTTGGAGATTCAGCCTATTTGAAAGTGAGCACTATGAAGGGAGTCTATAGATTTAACATAGCTGGGAAACTTAGCCCTCGCTATATTGGTCCTTATAAGATCTTGGCTAAGATAGGATCATCTGCATACAAATTAGATCTTCCAGAAGAATTTGCTGTTGTTGATAATGCTTCCATGTCTCATCATTAAGATGATGTCTTTGAGATACATCTCATCTTGTTCAACTTCCAGAAATAGAAATTCAACTTGATCTCACTTATACTGAAGAGCCAATCAAAATCTTAGAACATGATAAGAAGAAGTTAAGGAATTATTTCATTCAATTGATCAAGGTTCAGTGGAGGAACCGCTCCTACAATGAAGCTACCTGGGAAAAAGAATCTGATATGCGTCAGAAGTACCCAAATCTCTTTAACCAAGGTACTTCTTAATGGCATCCTCTTTCAATTCAATGTCCTATATATGCTTTATTTTTTTTCCACTTGAGTTATATCGAGGACAACATCGTTCTTAAGTGGGGGAGTCTGTAACAACCCAGGTTATTACTAAGGTCAATTAGGACTAATCTAAGTCCTAATTATGATTCTAAAATCTTAATTAAGTCATTTAGAACTCACCTCTAAGATCTAGTCCAAACCTGAAGTTAAATAAATCAAAACTTGATTTCTAAAGAATCCAAAAACCCTAAAAATTGACCTTTTTATTCTGACCTCAAATAAAAATTTGACATCGCCATTGCGTTCACCACCCCCAAATCAGCTAGGGGTGAAGTTTTGGAGGCATTTGGAAGTCATTGGATTTTTAGCGAATATTTTAATATTATTTAAATACCATAAAAAATCAAATAAATAAATACTCATCGAATCAAAAATGCGATCACACCGTTGCGTTCCTCACCCCTCATTTAGCTAGGAGTGATTTATTGGAAATATTTGTAGTACATTTAATAAGTTAAATTTAATTAATTAAATTGTGCAAAGTAATTTAATTAATATTATTATTTTAAAATGTTTAATGGCGCCGTTACACAGCATCTAACGCCGTCATCTGTTTTTCTTTTGCGGCTGTCTGATTGGACGGAGTCTTTGATTTGTCTGATCGAGCGATCAGATGGTCGAGACTCATCGTCTCTGCGAGACTCACACGTGGCGAGAGCTCTCGACGTGCGTCGCCCTAACCAACGCTCCACGTGCTCGTCGCCGCTCAAGCACTGCTCGAAGCCCGATTAAAGGTTCGAATTGATCTTTTCTGGAAGTTTGTGCAAATTTGGAATGAGTAAAAGGCGAAGAAGCTCTCGATAAGGGTACAAGACATTCTAAGCCGTTCACGAGGTACCCTTCTTTGGAGCCTATTCTCTTGTGCATCTTCAATCACATAATTTTGAAACCTTATTGCAGTAGATAGATTAAAGATTAAGCAATTTTGATTAGGCTTAATTGATTGCGATCGATCTAAATTGCTAACTGATCCACAGTTATTACCATTAAAAATGGGTGATCCACGAGAGGGTTGACTAGGGTTAGCGATTGCGATCAATCTAGACCATCTTAAATTTTGATTCAACCACCTACGGGAAGGTCACCTCTGGATCTATCCAAAGCTGTGCGGTCTCTGTTGAACCACCGGTGAAAAGGTCACGAATCTTCAAACCCTAGCCGGGACATCTCGGGATGAAAGGAAGGAGACGAAGAGCCTTTGTGTAACAACCCAGATGTTGTTACCCATCAATTAGTGACCTAATTAACTCCAAACCTCTTTCATTACTCTTATAATAGAGTTAAGAGTTTCCATCTCAAATTTCGTACGATTTGGAGACCGTTTATTAATTTCCAACATTTCCTAGTTTTCAGATAATTCTGAAAATACCTAATTTATTTAGACTTTAGAATAGAAAACGGAGTCCGCCATTGGACTTACCACACCAAAATTAGCTAGGTGTGGTATTTTGGAAGCGTTTGGAAGTCGTCAAATTTTTCGCAAATATTTTAATACCCAGAAAATTGGGTAAATTAAATATACCTTTGATCAAAAATCTAATTGCATCTTTGAGTTTCTCACCCCTCAAATAGGTAAGGGTGAAAATATGGAATATTTCAGAGTACGATTAAATGCTTAAATTAAATAAATGAGATAGAAATAATATATTGATTAAATTATAACTATTTAAACAAATTAATCCATATATGATAAATAATTCCACTGATTGCTTTTTAAAACATGGAAATCCCTTGCATGTCGCCAAACACGGGATAGTCTATGTATCCAATCAACGACATCCTATATAAATTCAATTATAATCTAACGGCTGACACGATCTTCACTCAATCAGAATTGATCCAGCCGTTCAATCAAAAGATCGAACGAACGGCCAGATCTAAATCCCTAATGCTTCCATTATACCACTTCCCCTTCTTATCCTCTGCGATCGTCGTACGCTGCCAAAAAGAAGAGGGAGGCGTACGTCGCTCCATCCCTCCAGCTATCCATGCCAAGGTGATAAACTCCCGTTCCATCCCTATCTTCGGAGTTTTTACTCTTTATTCTCCAAGGTGTATTACGAGGAAGGACGGCTGGTGTGGAGTGGTGCGATAGCAAACCCTAGTTTCGGCCGACTGGAATCAAAGGAGAAAGCAACTTGGAGAGTCCTTGCCCTAACCCTAAGTCGCAAGAATGACGAAGCAAGGAGGAGACCCGGAATCGTATAACTGCTCTCCGACATGCTAATCCTAACCGAAGCTCAAGGGAAAATGGAGGTGTAAGGTATGACCCTCCATTCATCTTCTTCAGTTCATAAGTTTACTTAATGATTTTATTAGCCTATTTCTACTTTTAAGGGAGTTATATATTCAATGGATTGAATCTGTTAATGCTGATCAAACTAAACGTTTTGTTCGTCGCTCCCCATTAGGGTTAATAATATAGAAATGGCTTCAAGATTTAATGAATAAGTTGTTAAATAGATTTCAATCCTATCATATTTTAATTGTTGTTTTAGCATTTTAAAGTTCCTCTTTATGCCGATCATATGCTAACCTGGGATTTTAGGATTTTACCTTTTTTCAATTTTGTTTGCGTGTGTAGAGAACAATGGCTTAGCTAATGAGTTACTCTACTATGTTGCTCATCGGTTGAATCCTTAATGATATCAACAATAATTTCTTGATGTTTCGGCCAACTATTGAAGTTGTTATTGAGCTTGAAAGTTATCAAAATTACTTTTTATATCATGTTAATGTTTACTTTTAACACATGCAAATTCCTTAAGAACTTGCATACACAACTTTCTTTTTTTTAGAACTTTAAATTCTTTTGGATGTTCTATTAATTTTTTCATTTAAATATAAAAATAGAAAGGTGGTCTTAACATATTACTGTTTCTATTACAAGTTATTAGTAGCTACTGCACTTTTTATTTTGCTCGTTGTATATTTAAAATCATGCGACCTTTTGATGTATCTTTTTGCACCAGTCATATTTCTTTGATAAAGTTCAACGATCTCCTGCACAATGGCAAATCTTACCCTAGAGCATCTCATGTCAATGCTTCAATCTGTATAGACGTAATACAATTATACGCATGCCAATGTCAGTTAATGCATTTGCAATGTAAAGTAATCATTCATCCATCTGTAAATGTTCAAAGTAATAATGTCTACAAATCTGAGATTTCAACAATCCATGTATTGTAGCTTTTGCTAAAATCACTTGCTTTGCTTATGTATTTGGTAAGAACGTGAGTTATCTACAATCATGCTTTATTTGTTTAGCACGGTGCTTCTCTTTATAAGTTGATCCTCAAATTATTCTGAAATAGAGTTCAACTCAAAAAAAAACCACTTCATTTATTTATGTCACTCAAATAAATATACTGAGTTTCAGGTCAAGTACATTTTCAAAATCATAAGCATGACTTCTTATTTGATGATGAAATTATACTTAGAAATTGTCATAGTATTTATATCTCTATATATTTTTAGCTAAGTTTACAATAACTTGTTTACAAATTTCAATATAGTTATCTTATCAAATACATATTGAATAACAACTTTATAATTATGCATAGACATATGCAAGTTGCTTCACTCAGGAGTGCACATGGATAACAAGAACTAAAAGAGAACTATACGCATCGTTACATTTTTGCTAATGAAGATTTTGTTATACTTGGACGATGTGTTAACTTTGTGGAATCTCATTTGAAATTTTTCTTTATTGAATCCTTCTAATATATGGAGTTTAAAGCTCAAATATCTGATATCTAAAGCTTATTTAATTGTCATCAGGTTCTCTATATTGTATAAACTGATATGATAATAAGAAAGATTTGATGGCTATGCAGTAGTTTTAGATGTTAATGTTGATTGTTGCATTTTGGGTATTGAATAAATGCTAAAGGTTCTTTCTATATCTAATGTTGAATATTGATGCTTATGCTGCAGTTTTAGGTGCATTGTTGGATTGTGTTTTCAATATATGTTGATGTTCTTTAAAATGCTATTTTAAATTCCAGCTATCTTTTAAAATGCTGAGTCAAATGTTGCCTTTAATTTGAGATCATAAGTGATCCACATGCTGCTAGGTATCATATAAGATAAAATTGTTGCCATGTATATTATGAATCAAATTGCTACCATTTACATTACAAAATTCAAATTGCTGCCATGTATATTATGAATCAAATTGCTGTCATTAATTTCAATTAGAATCATATGTTTCCATGTCTCAAATGAAATCAAATGCTGTCATGTATTTTGGGAGATCCAAGTGTTGTCATTTATTTCAATAAATCAAATGCTGCCATGTATTTTCTATAATGAGATCAATGAGATCTTAAGTAATTCAATGTTGCTATCAAATGAAATGAGAGAACATGTGCTGCCATATATTTCAATAAACTCAATGCTGCCATATATTTCAATACAATCAAATGTTACCATTTTTCTTGAGTTTAAATATGAATGCTGCCATGAATTGTATATGAGAATATATATTGTCATTTCTCTTAATAGTATCACGTGCTGTCATGGTTTATATTAAGAATCCAAATGCTGCTATATTTTATAAATGGAACCATATGCTGCCTTTAAACTTATATGTAATCAAATGCTGGCATTTAGTTATGAGGTCTAAGTGATGCCATGTATCATATAAATAAATTCAAATGCTGCCATTCTTTTAATGAAATCATATGCTGCCTTTCAAATTAAAGTGAGATTAAATGTGATTAAGTGCTGCCATTTCTTATAATTAAAAATCATATGCTGCCTTTCATTCTAATATGAGGTCAATGGGTAATATGAAAACAAATGTTGTAATTTCTTTTATTAGAATCAAATATTGTTATCTTCTTGATATGATCAAATATTATTGGTTCATTTAATGTAATTAAATGCTATTAGTTCATTTAATATGATCAAATGCTATTAGTTCATTTAATATAATTAAATGGTATTAGTTTATTTAATATGATCAAATGCTATTAGTTTATTTAATGTGATTAAATGCTATTAGTTCATTTAATACGATCAAATGCTGCCACTTCTCTTATTAAAACCATATCTGGTCAATTATATAAGTGAAAGAATCAATGGATTATGTGGGATCTAATGTTATCCTTTACATTGTTTAAATTAAATTAACTTCTTTCATTAAATGCATTGTGAGAAACAAATGTTGTGCGAGATTTCAGTTTAAATGATTATTGCTTCTTTTATATATAAATGCTAACTTCAATGCTATTATTCTGTGCAGGTTGAGTTATAAATTAGTATCAAATGAAATGCTGCACTAAATGCTATTGCCTTATGGCATAATAAGTCAAATGATGTTGCCCTTTTTCAATACTAATTTAATTATTGCACCTTTTATTATTTTTCATAAATATATGATTGAGAGGTGTGAACCATAGGTTAGTAAATTGCTTCATCAAATTTTCTCACTTGAAATTAGTAGAATTAGAAATAGTCAATGGATTGACTTATAAATTATTGTTCTTTATAATTGTTAAAATTTTTAGAACTAGAAATAGTCAATGGATTGCCTTATAAATTGATGTTCTTTACAATTGTCAAAACTATTAGAATTGGAAATGATCAATCCTATGTAATGGATTGAACTCTATTTTAGAATTGGAAATGAGCAATCTTATATAATGGATTGAACTCTATTTTAGAATTGGAAATAGTCAATGGATTAACTTATATATTGATTTTGTAATTATTTATTTGAATAAATACAAAGGAAACTCTGTCAAAATTTCTAAGAATTTTAAGTACTTGGAAATTTGATGGGAAATATTAGATATTTTTACATGTTAAATACTTATAAAATATATAGAATTTCATATCTAGGATTGTAAGTATTCACTTCAATTGTAAGTATACACTTCAATTATTTATTTTTAGAACATTAGTTCTCAATCAATTAGATTGAGAGTAATAGCCTCCTTACAAGCTTTAAATAAGCTTTTAAATTTCTAATCCCCTACAATCTTAAAATGATTATTTCAAGTAGGGTATAATCTATCTCTTTTCTTAACTTTAATTATTCAATATCAATAATCTTAGATAACTTCATGATTAAATTGAGTTGAAACTTTTGTTTATAAGTTAAATATGTAAAGTTACTAGAATATCCTTTAGCTTATACTTTTATTACTTAGAAATTTATAAACATTATCCTTCCTTACTAGTTTTCTTAAACTTTAATCATAAATCTATTGGATTTGATTAGTTTAGGACTAGTATAAGATGAACTTCAATACATGAAAATACTACTTTCCAAACTTATCTTCTTTCTACTTTTATCAAAATTAACTTAAAGATTAATATCTATAAGTCAATTTGGAACTCAATTAGCTCCAATCATTAAGTAGATTATTAAAGTTTAGATAATAAAAGGATATCACATACTTTATAATTATTTAAATTTATTGAATGCTTGCCTAGCTTTGAGCCTCTTTCCTTGAACATTCATTCAAAATCATTGTGCATAAATAAAGATTTTCATAAAACTTTAAGGGGAATACTTATGGCAAATGTTGAATAAGGAAGATAGTGCTTCCAATAGGACTTTAAATTTTAGAGAGGGTAAATGTGAATGTTCGACCTCCCAACTGTATTTAGTTAGGCAGACGTGTTTAACTCCTCGCCCTATTCTATTGTGTACTCCCGCAGAATGAGGTAGCTTCTAAATATAACTTTAACTAATAATATAAGAGTTCTTTTACAATCTTATTAATTGTAAGATCTCTTCATAACTGTTTAGTTATGCTTGCTTTTCATAGTCTTAGGCTATATTTGTCTTAGATCAAGAGTCTAAGATACTTCTTTATTTCCTTTGCTTTACACTCTCTATTTCCAATATTATGTATTATTTACTTCAGTTAAATTTAAATATAGTGTATGTTGCTTAATTTTATTTAATGCTTCACTATATTTTATTTGCTTACTTCGCATAAATTTCATTGAACATATATCACTTTCATTTAATTTACTTAAATGCACATAGTAGTTTCTAGCCTTTAGGATGCTTTCCCTTACCAATTTTTGATACAGGCTGGGACTTATATACAAGTGAGTATTTTTACTCAACTTATTCCATACTGCCTTCTTTACAGTTATGCTCAGTTTCTTTTCCATACTTTACAGCTTTTATAGTTCCGCTGCTTACTTCAAATTGTAAAATATATTTGTGATATCTTATTAATTTAAATACATAGCCAATCTTAAAATGTGCTTAGACTGTTTAGTATAGCTACACTTTTTTCTTTTCTTTAGCTTTGCCCTATCATATTTAAATACCAAAATATGATAGTTCAAGAGCCCTTTGATTCAGGTAATGCAGGACCAAGTACTTGAAGGTCTTATAAAGAAACTGCTTCCGCTTAATTTTAATCTGATTACTTGTTTTTGTTAACAGTGAGAGAGTGATCTACTTACTATTCTCTACTCTTACTTTTAAAAGGTTCGTAATAATTAAATTATAAACTACTTGAGTTTGCTTAAGTTACTTTTGCCTATCCTTAAATGTCTGTGTTGTATTTACTACTTTTGTAACTGCTTGGGATGAATGAGCGGATTATTCTAATTGCTTGTGTTGAAAATACATGCAATGTTATATTTACATGTATCTCCTTATCATGTATCTTCCTTTATATTCATTTTTAACATTTATTTTAACTTAACAACTACTCATAAAGTGACTTGGCCACTTAGCATCTACACATGATTAGTTTTCTTCTAATCGAGTGTTGGGTGCTAAAGTAACATCCCAATCTTTGGATTAATCTTCTATCCAATTATTGGGGTCGTTACACTTTGGGTTGGGCCGGGTTGACCCAAGCCCGACTCGTCTCCTCGTGGGTTTTGTCACCTCCATAGATAATTCAAGTGGTGTGGGACCCACCGTTACGGCGGGGCGTATAATAACGCGCCGCGTGTCATATGGCGGGGCCCACAGTCGCCGCTTCTGCTTGATATAGCGGGGCCCACCAGTCAGGCCCCAGCGAATCCCATCGTGCCACGTAGTCGCTGCGGGGCCCTTAGTCACGTCGGCTGTTGGTACGGATCCCACCTACAGAATAAAATAAATATTGATAATAATAATAAATATACAGATAATCATTATAAAATATGATAATACATATTAATCTACTTAACATATATGTATATACGTATGTATATATATATATATATATATATATACTTATATAAATATATATGTATATATATATATACATATACAAACAAAAAAAATTAGTATAATTAATTAATAAGTATATTAATGTATTAAGTAACTTTAAACAATTAATTAGTAGAGAATAAATTTAAATAGGAAATAATTAAATGAATGTATAATTTCATTTAATTAATTAATACCCTAAAACTTCAAACCTCCATATCTTGCAAAATATAAATCCAATTAATACAAACAAATATATCAAATTTATCAAAAAAAATATAAGGAATTTAATGATACCATTAATTTTGCTACAAGATCAATATTTCACATAGTGACATTTAGGGGTATTAATTAAATATAAATATGTCACATAAATTTATTTGATCATAATTTTTAAATCACTAATCCAAACATACCCAATATGGGTCTTAAAGTAATCAGAAAATCTTAAGAATTAATCTAGTAGTGTTTATTTTTGCTGTTTGGATTAGATTTGGACTAATCACATTTGGACTTAACCCTAATTAGGTTAATTAACCCTAGAACTTCAACTGACTATAAGTTAGTCAATTTAACTCCAAATTAGGTGATCCAAATATCTATTTTGATTAAGAAAACCTAATTAATAGTAAGATTTTAACTCCACTTCAAAAATTCTAGAATTGAGCCTTAATTCATAAAGTTGAATTTTAGACCCTCAAGTAGGGGCAAAATGGTCATTTTACCCAAATTTAGGGTTAAACCCTTTTCATCCCTAGATTCATTATGTGAACATTATAATCAAGTAATTAAAGAAATTTAGACTTAAATTTAGATAATTCTAAGCCTTAAATTAAAAATTTAAGTAAAATCCCAATTTTGGTCTTAAGTAAAAATATGAGTTCTTTTTCTTTCCTTTGAACTTCTTAGCTCTCACATAGGTCTTATAACATTAATTAGGATATGTGTTTGAGTGCTACTCTTAATACTTAAGAGTCTTTATTCCTACGATTAGGAGTAGATCTTAAGTTATAGTTTATCTATTGAGTAAATTGGGTTACTCAATAGGTGAAACCTTGAGTTTAATAGTTTATATTTTCATAGTTTATTAAATGATTATTTGAACTTTTAATTTAAGAATTTTAGATTAGAGATCTATCCTATTGAATTTGACTTAATTCAATAGGATTTTCCTTAACATTAAATCAGTGAGATGGGATTAAACTCTAGTCCTTAGGATAACCTTGTGATTAAGTAATTAAACTTCATTCTTTAGAGTTTAATTCTTAATCCTTTCGATCTTGATTTGGCTAATCAAGATTTGGTTTGGGATTATATAAAATAACAAATTAGGATGGTTGATTTACTTATTTAATTATATAGATGACATTGATTCCATTATAATTAGAACTTGACCAGTCCTAATTATGTTTAAATCATAGGATCGTGATCCTAAGTTACAGATGGTGTAAGAATTAATGATTTTAAATCTTATGTAACTTAGAGTAGTTAGAGTGATTAACTTAGAAAACAAGTGATATCATAAAGTTTGTGTAGTGCAATTTATTACCTTGAATTTGAAATGCTATGCTTTCCTTGTTTTGAGCTTCATTACACATTTGGATACATTATATTAAACATGGAATATTTGGTGAATATTCTATGTTAAACTTTGAATACATTCATATCGCATTTTCTTAACTTAAGGATAAAACTTTATGAAACAAACTTTACTACACTTTGTGGGTTATGTCTTACTTAGTCTGCCATTTAGTATAACATTACTTTTGAGACAGCTTTTGCCTAGGACACTTTCCTGGTGCATGTTACTTTTTCCTAGGACACTTTCCTTATGTATGTTACTTTTGCCTATGACACTTTCCTAGTGCATGTTACTTTTGCCTAGGACACTTTCCTAGTGCGGCATACTTTAATCTGGGACACTTTCCTAGATGATCAAATGGACTTTACTTTTTGGCAAGACTAAGTTGGAGTATCTCTACACTTTACTTTATACTTTTACTTATAGTTACTTTACAATCACTTTATAGTTACTTTATAGCTTTGGCTTACTTTTACCTTACAGTTCAATATACTCTTATTTAGCTTTTCATTTATTGCAGTTCTTTTGTATTACTGAATTTTTTGTAATCTTCCTTTATTCAGTACACTTTTTTGCAGACTTTCATTCGTTTTAGTTCTCTTTAAATATTATAGCATTTTCTATAATCTTCTTTATTTCAGTTACTTTACTTTATTTAGAAGAATGTTAGGATGCTAGATGTTTCTTTTCCAGTACAGTATCTTTACTTTATATTGCGAATTAGCATGCTTAGTTTGATCAAATTACTTAGGACTTTTCTTTGTACTTAGTAGATTTTTCATTAGCACTTGACTTACCTTTTATACAGCTAGAGTTGATGTATGTGCTTACCTCACACTTTTTTTAAGTTATAATTTATTATTATAACTTGCCTTCTGTCTTTGTTGCTTTACTGCTAGTTTCATGCTTAAGCTAGTTTGTGATATCAATAAACATATAAAAATGATTATCCTAAAATATACTTAGATATTTTGTCTAACTAGAATTTTCTTTTGTTGGCTGGGGCCCTATCATTATAAAACTGATAATGATAGATTCTGAGCTCTTTGAGGACGTAGAACCTTCAGAGGAGCAGATCCAGGAGGAGGTCCAGGTTGCTGAAGACCTTTAGATTATACTTTCTAGTTTCTTTATATTTTTGCATCGTGAGGATGAGAGATATTTTTTTTCAGCTTTTAACTTTAAATGTTTGTAATAATACAGGTTTAATTGTAATTTTCTTTTCCTACATTTTATATTCTAAGTTGGATGTTTCACACTTCATTATGGATGAATGGATGTTACTATAGTTCGTTCATTTTTCTTCCGCACTCTGATTATGTAGTATTCTCATAAAGTGACTATTCTTCTTTGCTCTATTAAAAATAGCACATCCTTCCCTTAAGATTGGATTGGAATCTTAATCTTCCAACCTAATATTAAGTAAGGGATGTGCTGAGTGATGACCGACTCCTTATCCGGATGATTAGGGGCGGCTGCCATAGATTAAGAGTGTGGATCAAAAATCTAACTTTTTTAATTAGTACATAAATCAAGCAAACTCAATGGATATGGGTTCCTTATAACACAGTGAGCATAATAATAGTGAGTTTGCTCAATTTGAACCTTAATTAATTAATCTAGGCCTTAAATAAAACTTAGGGGGATTATTGAGTGATTAGTGAGATTACTTATAGAAAATTTATTTTGACTTTGCCAATATATTCTTTTCTATTTTGTGAGTGATCAGAAACTTGAAATTTAAAATTTAGATAATTAATGAGCTTAATATTCACTAACTTATTCATAGGATAATTAGGCTAAATTAAGAAATCTACTCATTGAAATTATTTTTTTTTACAGTTTACAGATTCTTACATTTTTCTGATCAAAATAGTATATTTAATCATATGATTTTGAGTTAAATTGGCCAAGTTATGAGCAAATGAAATTCTAGAGCTTAATGAGAGTTTAATTAACCTAAAAAGGTCATTAGTTAAATTAATTATCAAATAGAAAATTAGCATTACCAAAATATTCCTTGCATTTTTTAAAGCAAAGTGAGATATAATTTTGCTATATTTAGATTTGTGGATTCAAAGTTATGGATGTTCAAAGTTTTGTTAATTAATTAATTTAATTAAACAAAGCTAATTAACTTAACATTTCTAATCCTAATCCTCCAAATCAAAACAGCAGTGCGTCCCACCCTTCAACTGCACAAGAAGAGATGAGAGAATCAAGCCGAACAAAGGAAAGCAAGTCGGGCCCGGTTCGATCCAGTTTGACCCGAGATCCCTTCATCTTCTCCTGGTAGATGATAGGGAGGGCTCACATAGGGCATTACAATGCTCGGCAATCGGGGGGTTCTAGAAGATGAGTTGCATGCCAAATGGACAAGCTCACCGAGACTTAGCTTCCTAGCCCATGAACTATATCATAGGCAAACTGGAAATCCTTAATCTTGATGCCCTAAAATTGGGTTCACGATCCCTTGCGCACATGGTTGAGCACCAAATGGCTAAAATTCAGACATTTGAGCTCAATCGGACAATTATGTAATAATTTCAGGTTGTTACTTTAGTTAATTATGACTAAATTAAGACCTAATTTTGATTCTATCACTCTTAATAAGTCATTAGGAACTCACACTAAAGTTTTGGCCCAGATCAGGTGTCAAATGGATCAAACCCTGATTTTGAGAATTTTAGGAACCCTGGAATTTGACCTATTTAAATTGGTCTCAAATCAAAAATTTGACCTTGCCATTGCACTCGTCACCCCCAAATTAGCCATGGGTGATGTTTTGGAGGCATTTGAAAGTCGTTGGATCTTCGGCGAATATTTTAATATATTTAAAATGCCCCGAAAAATAGAAAAATTAAATACTCATCGAAATCAAATTTTAACTTCACCCTTGTGTTCCTCACTTCTCAATTAGCTATGGGTGATTTATTAAAATTTTTTGGAATGCAATTAATTATTTAAATTTAATTAAAGAAATCAATTTAAATTAAATTAATAATATTATTAAATAATAGACACTTAAGAGCTCCGTAATATGTTTATTTGTGTCATTCCTTTTTCTCTCCATTGTCGTATGAGCTAATTGTTTTCCTGAGCCATCCAATTGGGAGATAGGATGGTCAAAGTCCCATCTCTCTCACGAGTGCCTGCGTGCACAGCGTGTGTCCTCCCAGCAACAGTGCAGAACTAGCAACCCCACAAAGTGGCCAGTCCATCACTTTTAAGACCTCCCCAAGCTCAATTAAGCTTTATATAGCCCTAATTATGGGTGATTACTCCCTCCCCATGATCGATCATAGCAGCAAATCTCGTGGCATTTCAGCTTCCTCCTGATCTGGCCCTCTTTCTTTCTAGCCATCAGTGTGGTACCACTTCAATCTATACTTTCTTTCCGTCTATCGCAGTCGCAACTTTTTGTTTGATTATTTCATGGCTTGGATTAAACTTCAATTGGATTCGAACGAACCTATCGAAGTAATTGTGGGTTCAGTCTACAGTAGTCCATAGTGAGTTCTTCATCCCGACGTCTAGAAAGCTAAGGTTAAGGATTGCAGGCCAACCAGAGCACCTCTATCAATGATTCATCCTCCGTTGGCTAGATCCAGTCGATCTTCACTCATCGTCGTGAAGGTTGTGTTCTTCAATCATCGGGAAGACTCATAATCTCATGCCATAGCTCCCTTGCAGCGGACCAGGCCCAGGATGGAGATAGATACCTGGGTCATAGTGGGGCCCGCTTCCGGTCAGCCACCTCTTAGATCCAGAAGCTAAGATATGAGACTCGGTGTCCTCTGATTTGATGCTTGCAGGTCCCACCAGCTCATGTCGTTTGCTTTTACGTGCCATCTGTGGTGCCTGGCTGTCTACAACCATCAAATTCATAGGTCCCAGTTGTTGTGATAAAACTAAACTATTGAAAATATATAAATTAAACTAATATGATTAGATATAATTAATTCATTAATTACAGAAATTTAATCCCTCATAACTTTTAATGCACTCATCCAAGTATAGCAAATGTATATCTCATTTAATCAAAAAAATGAGAGGAATATTTTGGCAGTGTCAATTTTTCATTTGGTTAAGTATTTAACATAGTGACATTTTAGGACCCCCCTAATAAGTTCAAAACCTTAGAACTTCAAATACACATATCCTTGCACCCATTGATCCAAACATAGGTAATATGGGTCTCATTTTAATCAGGAGATCATCAGAAATGTTTCTATAGTGTTAATTTTGCTGTTGGACTCTTAGATTGACTAATAACTTTCAGGACCCTTCTCTAATTATCCCTTAAACCCTATAAATTTCATTTGACCATAACTTAGTCAATTTGACACCAAATTTAGTCATCCAATATACCATTTTGATCAGGAGAATCTAATAAATAGTAAACTTTAAATATATTTAGGATTTGCTAATTAGATTTCTTAATTACCATAATCATCCTAAATCTTGATTAGTGAATATTAGCATAATTAATTATTCAAATTGAGTGATTCAAATTGCTGATAGTACCTTAAGTATAATAAAACTTAGTATTGTCATTGGTTTTGTGATTTTTTGATTAATTTTACTAATCATTCTTAACCCTAATTAGTTCATCACTTAACCAAGTGAAGTTCAAATTAGGTCTATTTTTAATCATAGTACTCAATATATTATAGGGAAGCTATATCCAGTGAGTTTATTGAATTTGGATACAATTTGACAAAATTAGGTTCTTGACTAATTTATAAACCTACTAATTTGTATATTTGAACCCTAATTTTGTTTTGGCCATAACTTGGTCATTTAATATCAGAATTCAGTAATTTTAGCTTCTATAGAATTTTTAGACAGTAAATAACAATAAACTAACTAAATTTTTAAATTTCACATAGTAAAATTACTATATATTATGTTATAGAGACCATTTAGTACATTATGGAGATGATAGTCGTGCTCTGATAAGCTTCCAGGAGGTTCCAAGGCGATTCAGAATAAGAAGTAAAGTTCAGAAACAACACAGGTGCCGTAGTGCACCGTGATGTGCCGTAGCACACTATGGAAATCCCAATAAGAGATGGAAGTGCTATCGCGCACCTCAGCAATCGGCAAACAGAGTAGCAGGCACTACCCTGCCCTATAGTGGGTGCCAGCCCAAGACACGAGCGCTACCACGCACCGCAGCATGTGCTAGCCCGAGATATGGGCGCTACAATGCACTACGGTGGGCCCAAACCCGAGATGCTGGCGCTCTGGCGCATCGCAGCGGGTCCAAACCTGAGATTTTGGTGCTGCGGTGCACAGTAGTGCTTGGTGGAAATCTGCTTTAGTCCAGGTTTTGCCCAAAGAAAATTGGAGGGAATTTTAGATCTTTCAGGGTTTGAATTTCAGCTGGGTACTTAAGTAAAGAAGTTGGGATGAGATTTTAATGTGTTGGAATTTTCAGTTGGAAGCTTGTGCAAGCTGTCAGGAGGAGATTCCAAGAAAAATCCCTAAGGAAGCTGCTGTGCAATATATCCCTTCCATGTTGGAGGAGACACTTCTGGTGGTGGCTGCTTCCTCTCCTCTTTATATTTGAGTAAAAGCTAGTGTATTTCAGCTAAGAAGATAAGCTCTTTGTAACTCTATAACCTTTAAGTCTTTTTAGTGGGATTTTCTATGGTGTGGCAATGTGATTTTACTCATTTTTGGGTTTTCCATATAATCTTTGGTGTTTGGATCTTTTATGTGTTGTGATCTCTTACATGCATGTGCTGTGATTTTATTCTTATAGTTTTGTGACTTAAAGTTGCTTGGTAACTGTCAACACAATACTGATCCTAAATTGAAGAGAGTGCACTCTATCAAATTGCTTTCATTGTGAATATTGTGTGCTGGAAGTTCTTTATGCCTCAAATCTCCAACACTAAATTGCCCCTATTGAGCTAAAACTTTAAATTGAGCTCATTAGGCTTAATCCTTATTCGATTTGGGTGTACCTACTATCTATCTTCATATTAAATAGTAAGCAACCATTTACTATCAATAAATTTTAATTTTGAACCCTAATTCATAAAGTTAAATTTTAGACCCTTATGTAGGGGTAAAATGGTCATTTTGTCCAAATTTAGTGTTAAGAATTTTTAAGCCTTAGAAACTTGATTTAATTACTATAATCAGTAATATGACTGATTTTGAATCAGGATGTTCAGACTCATTAAATTGTGATTTTAAGAAAAACCCTAAAATTCACTTAAAATCTCCTAAGTCTTAAATTAAGCTTCATAAGGTGAATTTTGCTCACCTTATGCAAAATGAAGAATTTTAGTTAAGATTAATTAACCTTAATGCTTAAATCTTATCTTTATCCTAAATCCTTTCCTTAGGATTTCCTTTAACCTTTAGGATCTCCTTCCTTAAGAATTAGTGATAGAAATTAAGTTTGAGTTCATTCATTGAGTAAATGGGTTACTCAATGGATGAAACCTTAATTTTATAGCTTTTTAAAAATTTATCCTTTATTTATGATTATTTTATATTCTTACTTCAGTTTAATTTTAAATTATCCATCTTATTAAGTTTGATTACGTGATAAGATAGCCTTAATTTGTAGCTTGTGAGAATTGGGATTTAAGCCATAGCCTATAGTATCACCTATTGGATTAAGAGGTTAAACCCTAATATTTAAAGTTTAACTCTTAATCTCCCAATCTTGAATTGCATTAATCAAAATTGGTTTGGGGTTATTAAAATCATCAATTTAAGATGTTTTATTTATTAATCAACTTATATAAGCATCATTTAATGATATATGTTAGAACATGATTAGTTCTAATTGCTTTGAATTTTATAGGACCAATATTTTGAGTTTATACTTGATAGCTAAATATTGGAGATCTTAGGCTTGTATCCTCTCAGATTAGTTTAAGCAAATTAAATTAGAAAACAAGTGATATAACAAAGTTTTATGTTGTGCTATTTACACATTTTATTGTACGCTTTACTTCCTTGTCTTTGACCTTTATAATTGTGACATATTAGGTAAAACATATAATATTTGATGAATGTCCTATGTTAGATTTGAAATTTTTATAAGGCATATTCATAAGTAAAGAGGAGAAATGAATTAAATAAATTATATTATATTTGTGGAATGTGTCTTACATAGTCTGCCATTACAGTGTGGTTGCATATAGTTGAGATGATGTTGATCTAGGAAATTTCTCCTAGATGTAAAAATATGTATTTAAGACATTATTAATCTAGGAAATTTCTCATAGATGGAATATTTTATATGGACCTGCTAATCTGGGAAATTTATCCTATATGTTCAGAAGAATTTTGAGTAGTATATATTATTTGGCAGGACTAAGTAGGTACATGTCCATATGAGATAATACTTTCATTTCATAGTTTTCAGCTTTATATGCTTCAGTATTTTAGTATTTATAATATCTCTTGTAATTATGTGCATATTCAGTAGTTTTGTTTATATCTGCAAGCATGTTAGGTTGTTAATCTTTTATTTCAGTTCTATTATATTATTTTTATTTATGAATCAGCATATGTGAAATTGATCATATTTACTTAGGATGTTTTTCTCATTTACTATATTTCATATATACATTGCTTAACCTTTTCTGTAGCTTTGGGTTGATGTATGTGCTTACCTCACATTTTACTTAAGTTATAATTATGTGATTATATCTTTTACCACTTTCATTTGTTACCTATTTGCTCCAAAAATGCTTAGGATATTTGTGATATCATTAAATATATAAAAATACATAGCTTAAAATTTACTTAGATAATTTGTCTAATCAATTTCTTTTCTTTTGGTTGGGCTCTGTCATTGTGAAATCGACAATGGCAGATGTTGAGCTATTTGAGGTTGTTAGGCCTTCTGAAGAGCTTGTTCAGGAGGAGGAGTGTGCTGGTGAGGATCATTAGTCTCTTTTATTCCTACTTGTGAGGCTAAGTGGTTAGCTTTCCTTTCATTAAACTTTTAATATTTTGTAATAATACATGTTTTGATTGTATTTTCTATTACTGTATTTTTATTCTGAGTTGAATATTACTCTATCTTATTATGGATGTATGGATGTAAGTATTTGGCATTTCTTCTTCTGCACTCTGATATTCAGGTATACCCATTTAGTGAAATTTTCATTTACTTTACTTGGGGCATATCCTTCCCTTGTCATTTGATTAGGGATGCTTATTTCTAATCTAATACTAAGTGAGGGATTCCCCAATGACGACCATCACTTAATCTTAGTTGATTAAGAGGCAGTCGCCATAAATTAGGATTTTGAAGTATTGATTTATACAATAACAAAATGAAATTGAAGAAATTAAATGATCAAATTTACCGAAGGAGAGAGAAGTACTTTTAATCGGTGGGACTTCGCGAATGATAGACGATGCAGAACTGTAAGTGCTTTGCTTTAGGATAGAGTCAATCAAAGCTTTAGCCTTTGAATGAGGTTTAATTGAGGCATGTAATGGCCTCAAGGTGGTGGGTTTCCACCTACATGTGGCGGTGGGTGTCGTGTGCTCGCCTACATGCCAAACACAACTTGCGCCCATGCACATGCCAAGGGAGGAGCTTGAACCGTCTGATCAGGATGGGCCTGATCAAGCTACTATAGTGTTATCGATCGAGATGATGGGTCTGGCCCAATATGTAAAAGGCGGGCTTGACCCAACTAGAGAAAGGCAGGTCCACATGTTTAATTAGAGTATTTAATTTTAATTTAATTTAATGATTTTTAATGATTAAAATAAGCTATTAAACAAACTTCGAAAGATCCCAAAATTTTACCCCTATTTAATTTGAGGGTGAGGAACACAACAGAGAAGTTGGATTTTGATTTTACGATCAATTTAATTATTTTATTTTTTTGGGTATTTTAAATATGTTAAAATATTCGAGAAAAATCCGACGACTTCCAAAAAACTTTCAAAAACTTTCAAAATAATACTCTTAGTTAATTTGGGGGTGATAAGAGCAATGGCAAAGTAAAATTTTTGATATAAGGTCAATTTAATTATCTCATTCACCTGCTTATACAAATTTTTCAGAATCAAGGTTTGGTCAGATTGATTTTTGATTTGGACCAAAACTTCAGGGTTTGCTTCTAATGACTTATTAAGACTAATAGAATGCAGATTAGGACTTAATTTATTCCTGATTGATTATGGTAATAACTTTAGGTTGTTATAAGTTATTTTTAATATTTTCTTTATATATTTATTTTCAGTAGATTTTCTTGCTTTATATATGTAAAAGCATGTTATGTTGCTAGTTTTCGGTTCAATTTTACATAATCTAAAATTTTCAGTATAATCAGTATGTATAATTGATCATATCTACTTAGGAATTTTTTTGTAATATAGTGATTTTATATACACATGCTTAACCTTTTTTCAGGTGTTGGAACTTGAGGTATGTTCACTTGCTTCATGTCTTGCTTAAATTATAAATGTATTATTTATTACCTTCCATGTTCAGTTTCTTGCATTGTTGCTCATTTACTGCTTAGGATGATTTCTGATAACTAAAATTACTATAATAACTCATCAGCCTAAAATGTACTTGGGAAATTTTATTTAACATAGTTTTCTTTTTTGGTTGGGGCCTTGACATGCAACAACCAATATGCCAGGTTTGGATCTTTTCAAGGATCTAATTTCAGGTGAGGAGCAGTATAATGAGGAGGATCCTTGTGTGGATGCTTAGTTTTAGTTGTTATATTTTTGGGAGCGAGTGATTTTAGCTTTTCCTTCTCCTTATTTTTCATTAAATTTGGTTTGTAATAGTTAAATTATATATTTATGTTTACATTTCAGTACTTTATTATCTAGGATGTGTTGTTTATACTATTTTTTTTTTTATATTACTAGCATGTGATGTATGGATATATTCCCTTTCTTTCAGCTTCTACACTTTGTTTAATTATTGCACTTACTTATTTGTACACCAAATTATTATTATCATCACATGATAATTTATGGCACAATTATATGTCTAAGTAGTTGGTAGCTTAGACATTCAGTAGGATTAGTGCGGACAAAGTGAGTGGTATCCCAGTAGGCAAGTACTTACTTTGTTAACACTAATCTATGGCTATCATTTAGAGTGATGACCCGTCATGTCGCTAATATATACTTTGTTTGCAGAAGCGTGAGGCGGGGTACCACACATATACTATGCAGCTCATATATTATGCATCTGAAATAAGTCCAAAGAAGAAGCTCATATATGTTATGTCATGGCGGTATTGGGTATTGTTTTGTTTTTTTGTTGGGAGCTGCAGCCGCAATAAGCGATAAAGAAGCAAATGAAATGTCCAATAAAGACGCACATATATGTGGTCCTTTTATAATACAATTTTAATAAAAAAAAGTACATGCAATAAGTGTTCAATAAAAGATCAATATATACAATGCAACTATAACACCAAACACCACCGCCACCCAACAATTAAAATGCAAGAACCTTAAATAAATTTGCCAATTTTTGCTCAACAAGAATATCACGAACAGTGAGTACACATATGCTCAAATTTGAATCAATTGTTTCTCAACAAAAAAGAATAATATAGCATGATAGCAACAATTTTTATTTTATCTCTAAAGGCTGATGTTTTCTTCTCCAAATGCTAATTATTAATTTACCATCATGTTCAGTAGGTGAGATTCTGAGAAGCAAAAAGAATAGCTTAACAAATTATTATTTGATTTTCAAAAAGTATCTCAAAAGGCCATTGTTAGCAATTGTATCATACAAAATAAAAGAAAAACAAAAAATTGAAATTGTGAGACTCTAGACTCAGTGCCTCGATTAAAAGTATGGTGGAGCCTATGAACCTTTGGAGATCATTTCCATAGTAGTTTTAAATAATTAGTATTTATTTAATAAGCTAAGACCAAGGAGAAAACGTTCCAAACTGAAGAATGTGTCTCCTATTTCATTCTCATCTATCCTTGTCTCACGTTAAAAAATTAATAAAAAATAATGTTAAGATTGAAAGTGTTGAACTGTTGCGGTGTTTTTCTGTTGGGTGCTATCGTTGCATTTGTATTATTGTGTGGTGTAGAGTGTTGGGTGCTACTATGTTTATGTTCTATTGCATTTTGATTATTGTGTGGTGTTAGATGTGGCCCAATCTCAATTTGAAACAAAACATAATAAATTAACATAAATTATTAACATACAAATTGTAAAATTTGAAAAGAAAGTTGCTTTAAGATTGAATTATACTCATGAGCAGCTCTTCAAGCTCATAAGCAAATAAATATAATTTCAGTAGTTGAAGTAAAGCAAAAACCTAATTTTTTAAAATTGTAAAGGCCATAGTAGCATGCTAGCATGTCACTATTCTATATAAAATATTTGTTTCAACTACATATTTAGAATATATCATCAATATGTGCTTTAGAATTCAAATCATAACTAGCAAAATTAATTGAACCAAATGTCTCAATGTTCAACATCAATAATTTATAAAATTCTTAAATATTGAGTAGCCACTTCATGTGAGTAGCCTCTAGAACCCATGATGGTTGTTAAGGTGCTACATGGTTGTGGGTACCTCTTGCGCCTGTAGGGGTCACCTCTAGTCCTATCTACCCAATGGATGGTTCTTGGATCTCTGTGTGGATACTGACGAGGACGTCAGTTACTTAAGTTGGGGAGATTGTGATGACCCACTTAAGTAGTAATAAGTGAAACTCTTAAATATTGAGGCGCCTTTTTAGATAACGGTGGAGTTCCTGATAAGAACTCCAAAGTTAAGCGTGCTCAGGTGGGAGCACTCCTAAGATGGGTGATCTGCTGGGAAGTTATCTTCTGAGGGCAAAACCGTTATACCTTTCAGGCCAAAGCGGACAATACCTTGGTGCTTAAGAGTTTGGACTGTTACACTACTAATGACATTTTTCCTGAATCAATTTCTATTAGGGCTGGTGGTTCAATTATAACTCAAGAGGTTGAATATGATTGGACTCCTTCTGTTTGTGGTAAATGCAATTTGTTTAAAAATGCAGGTTGTTGCTATCCGGCTTCTCCTCCTCCTTTGTCTCGAGGTCGCAATCATTCCAGGCAAGCTAGATCCGGCAGAGCCGCTAGATCTAGACCTCCTCCAAAGGACCTTGTCCCTCTTCCTCTCCAAAATCCCATTCCTCTTTCTCCAATTTTGGAACTTTTTGCTCCTCCAAATATTAGATTGGAATCTACCTCTCCCAATCACTCTTCTACCCCGAGGCCTTCTCAGGATCTTAATGACTTTCCTGACACCCTTCTCTCCTTTGGCACTAATTCCCCAACTGAAATCCCTGGTATTCTCTTAGAATCATCCTCCTCCTCTCTAAACATTATTGGTAAAATGCCTCCTACTTCTTCTCTTAAGGGCAAAGAAATTGATTTTTGTGGTGACAGTGGTAATTTCCCAGACTTAAAAACTGGGGCTGATTTTCATAAGGTTGAAGGTCGTAGTTGTTCCCTTTGGAATCGACCAAAATAATTTCCTTTCTTCTCCTCTATTTTTTCTCCTTTCTGTCTCTATCTGTCCCCTTCTCCACTAAAATCTTTCCCACTTAATGTTTCCAAAAATTTTATCTTGGAATGTTCGAGGCCTGCATTCGAGCATTCGTATTGCTGATTTGAAATCTCAAATGAGGGAGCATTCTCCTGACATTTTGGGTATTTTAGAGCCTAAAATTAATAAGACTGATATTTCTTCAGTTTTCAAGTTAAATAAATATATCATGTATCCTCATGAAGACCACTGTCACAATTTTGATGATAGCAATGCTGGCCAGATTTGGGTGAAATGGAATCCCCTTATTTCTTCATTCTCTCCAAGGGTTATCACTCAACAGTTAATTCATGGTCATTTTGTTCATAACAAAATTGATTGTTATATTACTTTTGTTTATGCTTCCAACTATAAATTGGAAAGACTAATGTTGTGGGAAGACTTGATTCACATTCATGAAGACCTCACTGGGCTGTGGCTAATCTCAGGAAATTTTAATTGTATTAGGTTCAATCATGAAAAAGCTAGTGGCTCCTCTCCTTCGATCTCCAAACTTATTACTTTCAACAATTGTTTAAATTATGCTGGTTTGATTGATTTGCAATTTATTGGTGGTCTTCGTACTTGGGATAACCACAGATTAGACTTTATTATTAAGGCCAAACTTGATAGATGCTTGGGAAATCAAGATTGGCTTAATAGATTCCTGGATGTTTTCTATAAGGTGCTCCCTCCTGGAACTTCGGATCATTCGCCGATACTCATTACCGGGCCATCTGTTGTAAGACTTCCTAAAAGATTTTGCTTCAAAAAATTTTGGACTAATAGCTCGGATTTTAATATGCTGGTTCATTCAATCTGGAATGAATCGTATGGGGGCGATCCTCTATTTGAAATGCATCAAAAAACTCATTCATCTTAAAAAGGTTTTTAAATTGAAAAATCAGAACCAATTAGCCAATCCTTAAGAAGTCAAAAGGTTGCGTCTTGTTCAATTGGAAGCTTTTATAGCTTATAATTCTTTCAGCGGGGAGGCTGATCATCAGCAGCAGTTATTATCTTTACATCATGCCCTAAACAATGCTATTCGGGATGAAATTTCTTGTGCCAAGCAGTGCTCTAAGGCTCATTGGCTTTCGCTTGGGGAGGATAATTTAAAAAAACTTTCTACAATTTTATGGCTATTAGAAAGAATTTTTCCAGCACTTGTTATCTTTTATCCAAGGATCAAGCTATTTATCATTTCTCATTATTGCTAAATGACTCCAAAGGTCACGACAACATTATTTCTCCACCTTATGCAACTATTGAATCAAATTTACATAAAATTATTTGCAGGCCATTTACTTTGGAAGATATAAAAGCTGCTCTGTTCTCTATCAAGGATAACACGAGTCCGGGGCCGGACGGTTTTACATCTCTTTTTTTCAAGAAGGCTTGGAATAGCATTGGTAACTTCACTTACACTGCTATTTCCTATTTCTTTCAAAAGAGCATCATGCCAAGATGGCTAAATCACACTCTTATTACTCTCATTCCAAAAGGTAAAGGAAGTGCTTCTATTGAGAATTTTAGGCCAATTGCTCTTTGCAATACTATTTATAAAACCATCTCTAAGTTGTTGGCAGATCGTATTTCTTCTTTACTTCCAAATTTAATTCATCCTGCCCAGGCAGCTTTCATCAAACATAGACAATTATCCCATCATGTCATTCTGGCTAATGAAATAATTAGAACTTTTAATTGGCTTGCTGAAAAGTATTTTTGCGCTAAGATCGATTTACGAAAAGCTTTTGATAGTATTAACCGTAATTTTATTATTAATGCCCTTAATTGCATCAACCTTCAGAGGCAAATTATTAATTGGATTACAGCTTGCATTTCAAACATTCATTTCTCTATTAACATTCAAGGCACTACACATGGTTACTTTGGTTCATCTAGAGGTCTAAAACAGGGATGTTCCTTATCCCCTCTTCTCTTTATTATTGCCATGAACTTTCTTTCCTCCTCTCTCGAGGAAGCCGCTCAACAAAATCAAATACAGCCATTCTCTTGTGGTAAGTTCAGATGCTCGCATCTCCTCTTTGCGGATGATATTTTATTATTTCGTAAGGCTTCTAAAGACAATTTAGCTGGGTTTAAAGGATGCTTTGATGAATTTTTGGAGGCTTCTGGCCTCAGCATTAATGAGGAAAATCGCATATTTATTTTTCAAAGCATGTTACTGATGTCACCGAGCATTTGGAAATTTGGAATATCTCAATAGGTCACTTCCCTATAAAATATCTGGGTCTCCCGGTTCTACCCTTTAGACCAAAAATGATCTCCTTTGCTCCCCTTATTTCTAAATTGCACTTTTGGATTTCTGGATGGACTCAAAAATCTCTTGCCTTGGCTGGTCGCCTTCAGCTGCTTAAATTCTCTGTTTGGCCTCTTCTCCTGCATTGGTTCAAAGCTACCTTGATCCCTTGCAGTATTATTAACACCATTAAGAAATTATGTGCGAAATTCTTAGATCATGGTTCTCTTGATCATAAGTTACATACTATAGCCTGGATAAAGATTGCCTCTCCTTTGGGAAAAGGTGGCCTCGGTTTAATCTGCCCCTCTAAGCGTCTAACAAGCTGTAAGCTATCTTTATGCTGGGTTGTCTATTGTAACATCTCTCTTCTCACTTTATGGTGGAAAAGTAATTGTTTAAGAATATTTGAGAGTTCTTCTTCTAACTTCAAAGCAGCTTCTCCTTTTTGGAAAAGCGATCAATGAGCTTTATGAGATTTTTTATATTGAAAATATTTATGTATAGATTAATTTAAGTAATCATGAATTCCAATTCTTTAATTCACATAACATCCAAGCATTCATGATTTAAATAAAATTCATTGATATGAAGAGTACATTACATTATATCCATATGTTCTTGCATGCTCATGCCCAACCCTCCCCAAAGAAGATTTAGGCTGCCATAGAATAAGAGTACAAGGAAATGGACAATAGATGCTAAGTCCTTGCATGACTTTTACATGAAAAAAAGGGGTAAAATAAGAGTACAATACTAGGGAATGGCTATCACATTCACTTGGATCTCTCCTCTTTGGATCTCCTTAGCTCCTTGCTCTCTATGCTTCTCCTCTTCCTTTGGCAGCAGCTTTCTCTGCCCTTGAGTATGGGTCTCTCCTCAATGGTTCTTACAGCAACACTCAGGATCAAAAGCTCATAAATTGAAATTAGGAACCTTGTTTAATTCTTGAATTTTCCTTTTTATAACTCTTTAGTCAGCCTCCATTTATTAAAGCAACCAGCCACTTTTTCTCCTTGAGAATTAAATTTATATTTAAGTTTTATTCCATTATTCACTTAGTAATAAAAGAGTTTTAATGTATGCAATCAATTTAAGATGTGTGAAAATGGAAAGATTTAAGTTTGCTGGTTTTCTCAATGATAATTAGGAGGCTATCCCCAAGCAGGAATGCAGCTGGGCGCTATGGCACGCTGTAGCACCAGGCTTTTGTCTTGTCTGGAGCTACAGCGTGCTAGTGCCTAGATCTTGGGTTATTTTGCCATGGAGCTGTAACAACTTAAGGTTGTTACTCTAAGAAATCAGGGCTAAACCAGGTTATAATCTTCACTCTAATAGTCTTAATAAGTTATTAAGAGCGAACCCTGAAATTTTGGTTCAAATCATAAATCAATCGAATCAATCCCTAATTCTGGAAAATCCATATAATATGGAAAATGACTTAATTAAATTGACCTCAAATAAAAAATTCAACTTTGTCATTGCGCTCATCACTCCCAAATTGCATAAGGGTGATGTTTTAGAAGTGTTTGGAAGTAGTCGGATTTTTCACGAATATTTTAATATATTTAAAATACCACAAAAAATGGAATAATTAAATTTTCATCGAAATCAAAACCCGACTTCGCTGTTGTGTTCCTCACCCTTCAATTAACTAGAGGTAAATTATTGGAAACTTTTGGAAGTCAATTATTAATTTAATTTCATTTAGAAAATCAAAAATTTTTAAATTAAATTAATATTATTTAAATTTTCTTAATGGCTCTCGTCTTCCAGCTTGCATGCTGTCCATCTCCAATCTAATCTCTGCACGAGATCGAACGGCTCAGGCGTCGTCCCAATCACTGAGCCCTAAAATCACAACAAGCGCGTGACACGAGCATGGCGCGCGGCTCTCACCAGTCAAACTAGATGGCTTGCCATAGCTCAAGCTATCTGTTCGAGGCCCGTTTAGTTTTGTTTCTGTCTGCAAGCCTCAATTTCATTGATTGGATTTGAACATGAAGCAATTTGGATGCCTGCAGGTCCCGTCGCTCTAACCCTAAGGTACCCCGTTTTCCCTTCGATCTTCGTTCAATCTTCCATTAATCATTTCATCTATGCAATTATTGTTGTTTTGAGGCCTGTTGGCTGTCGAACGAGCTCGATTGGGGTCCTTTCGCTAACCCTTGGGTTCGCCTCTCGGCAATGCTTCCAGGAAGGCGAAGCACCCTCTGGGTCGGGCCAATTTAGGCCGAACCCGACCCACGCCTCTGTGTGCGGGCCCGCCTAGCATTAGTTAGGCTAAGTTAGCTGCCAGTGAGACTCGCTCGTTTTGTTTGCAGTGCCAGTGTAGCCCGTTGCTGACCCGACTGTAAAGGATCGGCGTGTGGGACACGTTAGTCTTCTCAGCACTTGCCGTGGGTCCTGCCAATGCCTTTTTGCATAGTAGGATTAAGGATTTTTTTTTGTAATGTAGATTATTAAATCTATTTAATTTAGCTTAATTATTAGATTAATTAACCAAACTTCAATCATCAATAACTTTAAATTCATAAATCCAAATATATTAAAGTTATATCTCATTTTAACAAGAAAAATGCCAAGATTATTATGGTAGTATTAGTTTTGTTGTTGGAGTATTATTTTTCTTAATGATATATAAGACCCTCCCCTAATCCTCCATTAAATCCTAGAAAAATCATTAGCTCATAACTTGACCAATTTAGCTCCAAAATATGCAATCCAATATATCATTTTGATTAGAAAAATCTAAATTGCAGTAATCTGCAAGAAAATTTCAATTTTAGTGATTAGTTTGCTTAATTATTTCTAATCACCCTAAAAATAGATTTGTGATTACTAGCCTCATTAATTATTCAAATTGAGAAATTTAAGTTGTTGATAGTTCCTAGTGTAGTGTATAGAACATAGTAGTAAAATTAATTATTTATTTTTATAATTAATTTCACTATTTACCCATTAATCACTCTAAACCCTAATTAAGGCTTAAGTTGATCATTTATAAAGCAAACTCAATTTCATTAAGATCAGTGTTCTGTAGGGAAACCATAGTCAATGAGTTTGCTCAATTTGGATACTAATAAATCCAAGATTTATAGCAAAATAAAGAAAGAAAAATATATAAATCATCATATGAACAAGCATACTTTGAAATAAATTCAATGATTTTCAGGAGAAAGCTGGAGAAAATACAATCTGGAGTAAAAGGAAAATTCTAGAAGAAAACTGCTGTGGCACGTCATAGCAAGCCATGGCGATCTACTGAATAGGGCTCTCCTAGAACCATATCTGCAAGCCTGGAAGGAGAACCGCTGCAGCGCGCCATCGCGGGCCATGGCGACATTCCAAAATATTATTTTGAATGGGACAAATGGAGTGAAAACGCCACTGTAATTTCTTGGAGCATTCCTTGCTAGCTTTAGAGTGATAATTGATGCAGAAAGAGGGTTGATGATCGTGAGAGTAAATGACTTGGAGGAGATTATAAATTTGATACCTTCTATGTTTAAAGAGAAATTTACAAAGGCTAATTGGAAAAAAGCTAATTTGAAGCTGGAAGGTAAGGGGGAGATTCTTAGTGAAGCAAATTATGCTAGTCACTTAAATACCTCATCTAGAGGAAGTGACTAGAAAGGGGAGAAAAATAAAAGGAAAATGAGGAGAGGGAAGAAGAAGAAAAATGGAGCTTCCCTTCTAATTATTGAAAATGGGGCAAAAAATAAGGTCAATGATGAAATCATGAGTTCGAGCCCAACTTCGGTAGGTGCTCACTCACATAAACCAAAAACAAGAAAGAAGAAACCAGCCCTGAATTTAGACCATATTTGATCCTAAACGTGTCAGGCTAACGACTTGAAACTAAGCATTTCTTGGGAGGCAACCCAATTTCTGTTATGTTTGATTTAAGAACTTAGGAATAGTCATTAGAAATAAAAAACCTCATTTGAGTTAAATGAATTTTGGATGCAATTTGAAAGTTTGGAAAAAATTTGCTTTTGAAGGCGCTGCAGTGGAATTTCTGCCACAGCGCGCAGCAGCGGAATCAGCCTCTAGAGCGCGTCGCAGCGGATTTCACTGCTACATCACGCTGTGGCAAGTTTTATGCACACTTGAATGTTGCTAAGTCCTAAGGCGCCACAACACGCCGCGGTGACTGATGCCCAACTATAAATTTCTTTAACTGCTTGGGATTCCCTAAATTATCAACGGCTACAGCGCGCCTTAGAACTTAAAACCTGGACATAAGGCTGCAAAAGCTGATCTATTCCACACATTTAAGGCTGAATTCTAGTCACATTCATTGCATGATATAAAATAATTTTTGACTATCCTTAATCATGCTTTGAATGTGATTACCTTTGTAAGAACTATCATAAATCTTTGGCTATAAAAATCCTAGTGGAGGAAGAGAGAATTTCACCCTTACCTAAGACTAAAATTTAGACTTCTATTTTCAAAACCCTTCAGCTCTCCTCTTCAAAATGTCTTCCCAGAAGAAAAAGGTGGTAAGCAAGAAGAAGGGGGCCTCAACTTCTGGAGGCCTCTACAATTAGAAAAGATTCACCTCGGTTGAAGCTGAGCAAAGGTTCTACCAGGTGACATCAAAGTGTAAGCTAATCCCTGAACGGGGATTTGAACTCTCCTACCCTGTGAACTCAGATCAAATTAGGAACAGGGGATGGGATCACTTGGTGAGTCCCCAAAATGTAACCTACCCCTCCATAGTTTAGAAGGTTTACAAATTAAAAACTTTTATTTGTTAAGAGAGGTAGAGGACTGTGCCTACCTCAACCTCACAGGGCCACAATATGACCCAGCTGCTGTCGCCAGTGAAATCACCCATGCTAATGTGGACTGGAGATGGAACTTAGCCATCTGGGCATCTCAACGGCCTGGAGATATTCATATCTCCAGCATTATTGTGGAGCAACTTTGGAATGCCCTGACCGGGGCTTATGCTGCGTTAGCATTTGGATCACTCATTTCAGGTTTGTATGAGAATCAAGGAGTTAAGATCCTCTCTTCCGATATCATGATCCCTCCCCATGCCCCTCTAGCCCTGATTAGTTTGGGCACCCACATCCATGAGGGGGTACGGGCTAAAAAGAGAAGGGGGGAGGAAGGAGATGGCTTCAAATTTCATTGGATGGACCATAGTTGATAAGATGATGATGCACATGTATGCTCATCAAAGGGACTTGGGGGTAGCCATGGCGCGGGACATGCACTTCTTCAAAACATAATTCGCTTGGCAGCGCCAATTGAGATGAAATTCCATGACGCTCTAGGAATGATGTTCAAAGAGTGGAGCTTGCATGGAGGACCGGATGGATCTCGGCTACCATGGCACCATGTTGGTGAAACCATCCCGGACACGGAATGGCCAGCGAACTACACCTATCGGGATTTTGACGAAGAGGAAGAAAAAGATCAAGAGCAAAATGATTGATATGTTGTATTATTTTCTATTTTTCTATTTTTCTATTTTTTCCATTTTAGTTTTTTATTTTTATTTTTTGTTTTCTTTATTTTGTTTTTCTATTAATAAATCTTGGATTGCTTAAGCCCTTCTGAGATGCTACTGAGTTTGCAAGTTAATTTTCTGAAAACTTTTCTGTTTGGATTCAATAACAAATCATATGTGAAACCTAAGTCACCAATTGTGCATAACCAAGGATGATTGAATTTAATGACAACACACTAAGCTTCCTTAGCAAGGTAAAAAAAACCTAAGTAACTTCTCAGTCTCCAATGAATTAAACTGAACACATGCTGAAATTCTATGTGCGGCAGTGGGAAGTCCTAAGGAACCAAGACTAGAAATGGGCAAGAAATAGAGTGAATAATTGAGTGTGCTAGGCTTATGTAAGACTTCATAATCACAAAAAGAATTGAACGGGGATGAAGAAAATATCTCTCCCTGGAATTAAAAAAAGAAATCAAAAGCAGAATCAGGGATGAAGAAAAATATCTCTCCTAGAAAATATGATTTATTCTTTGTGATTCATAAGAAGGAGCACACATGGCATAGAATTCTTGTCAGTCATTTATTGCCCAGCTAGAGTTTGGGATTCCAAAGGAAACTATACCCACCCTAAATGAAGAAATAGGCATTCAATTATTTTAGATTAGAGACTAGTGAAAGTGAGTAGGGCTTAGAACCTGAATTTAAAAGATGATAGTAGTTGTATATCTGTAAATTACCTGGACTTAAGCAATAATAAACAACATAGAACTTCACATTGACATCCAACATTGAATTCACAACCTTAAAAATTTGAAAATACACTTTGAGCTTATTCAAGGATGAGCAAGAATTTAAGTGTGAGGGTATGATAAATTCAAGATTTATAGCAAAATAAAAGAAGAAAAACATACAAATCATCACATGACCAAGCATACTTTGAAATAAATTCAATGATTTTTAGGAGAAAGCTGGAGAAAATACAATGTCGAGCAAAATGAAAATTCTGGAAGAAAATCGTTGTGGCGCGCCACAGCGGGCCATGGCAGTCTACTGAATAGGGCTCACTTGGAACAATATATGCAAGCCTGGAAGGAGAACTACTGCAGCGCGCCATAGTGGTCCACAACGACATTCCGAAATATTATTTTGAACTATTTGGAAACTAATTGAACAGTAAAATTTGAAATATTAAGCTCTCCAGTGCGCCACAGTGTGCTAGGCTCCACTAAAATAAAATGCAAACCTAGAAGGAATTCGCTGCAGTGCACCCCAGCATGCTTCAGTGGACCGCATCGTTATTTCATATGAGCTATAGAAATCAAGGGGAAAATTGATTGAACTGTGAATTCAAAATTCAAACCGCCTCAGCGCACCATGGCAAGAATATGAATTAACTCGACTCACTCCAGCACGATGCAACAAAATAGTGTTTGAATGAGGCTACTACAGAGCGCTACGGTGGATCCCCAGTAAACAGTATGTCTGGAGCTATGCACAACTGTAATGAGATGCAATAGCTGCAGCGTGCCATAGTGACCGACGCAATTTTTCCCAGGTCAAGGAATTAATGACAGCATAGGGAAGGCCGAAAATTCAAACCATTGACCTTCTCCAACCATTTGGAGACTACAAAAGTAATAAATCCTACTGTATCTAAGAGGAATAAAGGAATAATATTAAATGGCTTGCCATTACTTCAAGGAAAAGGAAGGGTTATACAGAATTTATGTATAAGGCTGAAGGAATCCCTATATAAACAACATTTTGAAACTAAAGAAGGGTTCCCAATTTTGACATTCATTGAGCCAAATTATAAGCTACCGCGAGAAAGAGAAGGAGAACTCTCTAGGGAAGAAATGTCAGAATGACCTTGCAAGTTCAAGAGGAAAGAGAAGCAGAGGAACTTAGAGAACAGAAGAGAAGGAAGGAGAAAGAACCAAGAGAACCCCAAAAATTCAGGGTTATTCATAGTACCATTTTTCATCCCTATCTTGTTTTCTTTATTTGTGAACTGATGTCAAGGTTCATGTTCTTTTATATCTCTTGTTGTATTGAAACTGTAATGGAATGCTAAGCCCTCATTGGAGAGGGTTGGGCTATAGTTATGTGCTGAGTGAGGTGTATGGTGTTGTATGAATTTGTAATAAATAAAATTTGAGCTGAATTTTTATTTATTTTTATTGAATGCCTAGAATGATTATCAAATGTAAGTCTTTAATAAACTAAATATGGAATAAAAACTTTGAATAAGACATTAAAAGACATGTGCTCTAATGCTCATTAATTAGATTAGAGGAAGGAGTGAGTGCAATAGAGCTGAGAACTCCATGACAAGTTCTCAAGCCCATTAGTACCACTCCTTCATCTCATCAAAGAAGCTGAAGCTTGTGAGCCAAGCCCCCCCTCCAATCATGCTTTGCAGCTCAACAAAGTAAAAGGAGGGAGATATCATCAAACACCCATGGATGATGTGACATAGTCAATTGGGTCCAATGAATTTTCTCCCTTAGCTAATCTGCGTGTGTAGCACATGATGCTGATTGGTGGGAATCAAAGCTTATGAGATCCATTGAACTAAAATAATATTTGATAACCTAGATATAGGAAATCAAAATTAAACTAACTCTGATCTCATAAGAATCTATGTACCGAGGTAGAACCCCTAGGGTGCTCTCCTTGTGCACTAGATTTAAACTTGTTGGAATTAGAGGACAAATCTAAGAAAGGCAATGTTCACTTGATTGATTAGGCATAGTAAAATTGCTTTATGAATTACAATGATATGATTACAACACCGAGTCCTTACGAGTCACATAATGAACCCCCAACTCTCTCTTCTTAAATCAAATAGTATTTTCAATTTAATCTTTGCTTTATTAAATTAGGAATCACACCAAAACCAAAATACAAATTGTCTAAACATTATTGAATGTAGATAAAACTTAGTAACAAAACCATCGTTCCCTGTGGATGATAAAAATCCAGAAATTATCATTCCAAATTATTACTTCGGACCATGTACACTTACGTGTAAGCGCAGACACAAAATTTAGGTCTGTCAAATACCAAATGGAGAAGTTAGATTGTTGGACCCAATCCCTTAGTTCTCTTAGTTACCCTTTAGGGCTAAAATTTTTTTTGACCATAACTTGGTCAATTGACCTCAAAATTTAGTAACTTTAGATTTTATGGAATCCTTAGGAGAATAGAACATAAGTATAGCAAAAAGTTTAAATTTCTAAAAGTAAAATTGCTAATCAACCCCTAATGAGCTTAAACCTTAAATTGAGCTCTTTAGCTTTAATCCTTGGCCAAATTGGGCGTTCTTAATTTATATTTTCATTTTAGATAGTAAAACGTCATTTGGCAATAATAGAATTCAATTTGGAGCTCTAATTCTAAAAGTTGCATTTTTGACCCTTAAGAGAGGGCAATTTGGTCATTTTGCCCAAAATTAAGTTTAAGTGTTCTTAATCCCTAGAAACCTGAGATATTCATAAACATTAGTAAAGTAATTAATTAAGAATCATGTTTAGATCTCTTAAACTCATTAGATTAATTTTAAGGCAAACCATAGTATTTGTTCAAAATTCTCTTAACTAAAATCATATGTTATAAGCAATTAATCACACACGGACCTACTCTCTCTTCCAGGTCTCGGCTATTGTGCAATTCTTTGGGTGAATTTGAAAGTGGAAGCCCTAAGTGAGCAAATCCTTCATTTCCTTCTTCCTTCTTTTTTGTCAACTTGATTTCTTTTGGTTTTCCTTCATCTGGAGGTGATATACACTCCTAGTGTGAATTTTGTAGATGATTTTAGCTTTTTGATTATTCTTGAAAAATTTGTCGAAATTTTTTAAGGTCTTTATTTTTGGTGGGCTAATCCCGACTTCCCTATTTCCTGAATCATAATTCATATTTTTTGCATGCTTAAGTGCTTGCCAGTTTTATTTTTGATTTTGCTGACTCGGTAAAATCTAGGGTTTCATTAGGAAAAATTTTATTTTCATTTTTTTTTTCTTTTTCTTGAAGATTTGATTATGGTTTATGGATAACTATAATATTTTAAGACCACCTTCTGGGGGTGTTCCTGTCATTCCTCCGACTATATCAAATCTCTTGAACCTTCATAATCGTGTAATATAACACCATCCCTGAATCGGCCAAGATCTTTTGTGGAAGCATTGAATGGCAACTCTTCAGACCCAAAACGTCCCACATAGGTAAGCCAACTATTTGGTTATCTGACGAGGAAATCACGATACTTTCAAAACCTTTCGATTTTGCATTAACTGGTAAATTTCCATTGGGGAAACCCTTAATGGTAGATATTAGGAAGTTTTTTAATGATCTTGGGCTTCTTGGAAGCTTCACTATAGGATAAATGGATTATAGGCATGTCTTGATTAAATTTTCTCATGAAGATGATTACTCCATGGTGTTTTCTGAAGGCATTTATTTTGTGAAAGGGTTTACTTTAAAAATGCTTAAGTGGACTTCTTTTTTTGATCCCAAAACTGATCCATCTATTGTGCCAGTTTGGATTAACTTTCCAAACATAAGATCTCAATTTATTAATCACTCTATCATTTATTTGCTGGCATCTTATTATGGTAAACTGCTAAATATTGATACTGCTATTGCTAATATATTTCGTCCTTCTACTGCTCGAGTTTTAATCGAATTAGAATTAATTAAAACCTATGACAGAAATATATGAATTGGCAATGATGATAGAGGTTATCTTTAGGAAGTGATCTTTGAAAACATGCCAAAATTTTGCACCCATTGCCAATTTATTGGGCATCATGTTGATAGTTGTTTTAAAGCACATCCAAAGTTGAAATTGGCTTTTGATTATGAAAAAGAAAAAAGAAGAAATAGACAGAATCAAAGACCAATAGCTTCTAATAATGAAATTGAGAATGAGGTTATTATAACAAATAATCAAGGAAATATTGAAAATACATCCCCACAAGAAAATAAAAAATTGGTTGTGGATGATAACACGTCTAATATTAATATTACTAATGAAAATAATAATGCCAATAATGAGGATATGAATTAGTCTTTGGTAGAATTCTTTAATAATTTAAGGGAAAAGACCGATGCTTGTTTATTTCAAAATGGGGTATTATGTTTGGAAACTACAAATTGTGTTGATTTATCAAATTCCATTGGAATAGATAAAAATGTGCTGGTCCAATCTGATGAAGAAAATATTGATAATGTGCTTCCTAAAGAAGTAGATGATGATGTTTTTTTGAATAATAATTCAAATTTTACTAGAGGAAAATCTTATGATAATTTACAAATTTATGAATAGGAAGGATTCACTATGGCTAGTAAAATAAAAAAAGAAAGAAAACAGTTACTTAATAACCAAGGGAGAATAGCAAGATCAAAAGTTCAATATCTTAGATCATCTTCTCAATGATTAAGCTTTTAATTTGGAATATTAGAGGGATTACAAACCCCATTGCTTGCAATAGACTTTATAGAATTGTTATTAATAAAAAGATTGATATTTTAATCATTTTAAAACTTTTTTGTTGATGTTAACAAAAATTCTTTTTATGTAAGAAGGCTTGGTTTCCAAATATTGAAAAATGTTAGCAGTATTGATAAGTCCAAGATTTATAAAAAAATAAGGAACAAATACAAACAGTTTTCATGAATGGAATAGTCTACTTTGAGGAGTTTTTCTACAATTTCAGGCAAAAGATCAAGAGAGCAAATTCTGGGATAAATATGAAATTCTAAAAGAAAAATATTGTAGCGCGCCCCAGTGTGCCATAGCGGATCCTATACGAAAGATTAACCACTACAGCGCGCTACAGCATGCTACAACGACACTCATTAAACCAGACTCAGCGCATGAGGACTTAACATAAGTGCTACAATGCGCTATAGCTAATCTCATACGAACAATTAACCGCTACAGTGTCACTCATTAAATCAAGCTCAGCTACGAAGGTTCAACCACTACTATGCGCCGTAACGGAATAAAAAGTAAATCAAATATTTATTGATCCGCCACAGCGTGCCTCAGCAAAGGCAGCACGAAAGATCGCCCGCTACCACATGCTACAACGGTATTACACTTAGTAAACATTTGTAATTATCTCCGCTACTACATACTGCAATGGGACCGATACACAAATTAAGTCGCTATTGCGCGCTGCAGCGGTACAAGAAAATTAACAAATAAATCAAGGGAGATTAAATGCATCTGCCACAGTGTGCCCGAGTGGAATTCATACGAAGGTCTAGGCGCTACAGCGCGAGCCTTATTTTTTGCCAGAATTTGTGCATTAATGGCAACATAGGAAAGGCCCAAAATTTAAATAATTTGCCTTTCCCAGCTATTTTGAAACTCCAAGTAATTTAAGTCATGCCTTTTCTCATAAGAATATCAGAATAATATTCATTACATGCCATTAAGGAAAGGAGTTAAGAAGATGATAGAATTTAATTACAAAGGATTGAGGGGCTGCTCAATATAACTTGTTATGCAAGATTAAGAGAGGGTTCCTCTCTTTGACATTCATTGATCAGAATTCTAAATTTGTTGTAAGAGAAGAGAAGGAGGCCCTTACCAAGGAAGGAAGAAGAGATCCACTCAAGGAAAGAAAAAGAGGATTACAACCAAGGAACTAGAGGAAAAAAAGATAGAAAGGCCAAGGGGGAAGATCCAGCGAATGCCATGAAAGGGCAGTCCCTAGTATTCTCCTAAACTTTTATTTTGATTTTCTTTTAGATTGAACTATAAAAAAGTTCTGTTTCTTGTACGTTTCCTTCTTTATTTCTATTGTAATGGAGACCTAAACCCTCCTTGGGGAGTGTTGGATTGTAGTCATGTGAAATATATGGGACAATGGTGTTGTATGTATTTTCATGCAATGAAATAAAATTTGCTTTAAATGTTCATCTAGATTTGTCCTTGTGAATGCATGTTGTGGAATGATTGAACATATATGTTTTATTAAAATGTTTCTAATGGAAATAATGCTCAGCCAACTAAACACTTCATGCCTAGAGGGAATGCACATAAGGGTCCTCGCCGCGAACAGATATTTGCTGAGCAAAGATTCTCTGTGTAAAACACCTCAAGATTGAAATGAAAAGTTGATTGAGCAACATTAGTTATCTTGTGCTCCATAGCTCACCAATCGTCATAAAGCTAGGTTTGTGTGCGCTAGTGCTTAGAGCTATGTGATAAGCTCTTGAGCCTAATTGCACCATTCCTTGAACTCGGTCGAGAGGTCAATGCATGTGAGCCAAGAGCCACTGATAGAGCTTCGCGACTCAGCAAATGTGAAAGAAGAAAGAGGACTTATTGAGTGCTCATGAATGATGTGACATAGTCTATGTAGCTCGATGAATCAACTTCCTTATCTAAACTATACGTATAGCGCGTGATGCTAGTTAGTGGAAATTAATGCTTGTGTGATCATCAAATTAAAAGACTATTTTGATAACCTAGACGTAGGAGTTTTTAATAATTTAAAATGCGATCTCTTGAGAGTCTATGTGTTAAAATAGAACCCAAGTATGTTCATCTCGTGCACTAGATTTGAAATTGTCTGAATTAGAGGACAAATTTAAGAAACACAATGTTCACTTGATTATTTGGCATGAAAATAAGTACATTATAAATTGCATGAATTGAATACGACACCAGTCCCTAACAAATCTCATGATGAAAATCCAACTCTTTCTTCTTTATGATAGAGTATCTTTAATTAAGATCATTGTATTATTGAATTAGGAACCATCAAAACCAAAACTCATTATCTAAATATTATTAAAAGTAAATATAACTTAGTGTCAAAGCTATCAGTTCCCTGAGGATAATAAAATATAAAACTTACCTTCCATTATTACTTCGGACCACGTACACTTGTGTGCGAGCGCAGATGCGTATTTTTGGTCTGTCAAGTTCTTGACGCCATTGCCAGGGAACGGTATTAGTTTTGTATAAAGTATAATTTACTAGTAAATAGTGATTTAGATCTTCTTTAGTTTGCATATAATTTTTACTTCCTGTAATTATATTCTTACTAATTGTAGTATTAATTTAGACTGTAGTAGTTACTTCCATTACCACTACTGACATATTATTTGATCCCAAAATTGAGAGAACTTATTTGAGAGCTAGGCAAAAGCAAAACAAATTGAATAAAAATTAGGCTGAAATGGAAATAATAGAAGCTAACCCGTTAGGAGAACCAAGGGGTAGAGCGTTAAGATATTATGTGTTGCCTACTGTTAGAGGCATCTCCCATGCGATTGTTAGATTGAATATAGAAATAAATAACTTTGAAATCAAACCCTCAATGCTTAGCATGGTTCAAATTAACCAATTTGGTGGATTAGCCATGGAGGATCCTAATTCACACATCTCAAACTTTCTTGAGATATGTGACACATTCGGATTTAACAGCATTTCAGAAGCTGCAGTTAACTTTGGCTATTCCCATCTTCTTTTAGAGATAAAGCTAAGAGTTGGCTTAGTTCACTTCCAGGCAATTTTATTCACACTTGGGACGATTTGGCTAGAAAATTTATAGCCAAATATTTCCCTCATGTAAAAATAGCCCGGTTGAGAATTGAGATAACCAATTTCAACCACTTTCAGTGGGAGACTTTGTATGACAGTTGGGAAAGATTTAAAAAATTCCTGAGGTGCCCTTATCATCGGTTCCATCAATGGATGCAAGTTCAAACATTATATAATGGGTTTAACGTACCAATAAGGACACTTATTGAAGCAACAGTTGGAGGGTCCCTTAGTAGTAAAACTAGAAGGAAGCTTATGAGCTATTAGAGGAAATAGCTAACAATGCCTATCAATAGCCTACTAAAAGACTTATTCAAGAAAAATGGGAAGCCAATCAAATAATTGAAACTAACCAAATTTTTGCTCTTCAAAATGAAATTCTTGCCTTTAATAAAAGGATTAAAAATATGAACGTTAACTGTTTTCAAGAAATTTGTTGTGAGCTGTGCGGGGGGAAACACACTAGTGAAAACTGTAATCTAAATAACCCTTTCGCACCTTTAAATAGTGAACAAGTTAACTTTTTAAGAAATAACAATTCTGAGCAAAATAATATGAATAACCCATACTCTAATACGTACAATTCAGGATGGAGAAATCATCCAAATTTTGCATGGAGTAACAATAATCATAATGGAAACTATAGTGGGGGAAACAGTTCAAGTAAACAAGGGTAAAATAATACTAATAATAATCAACCCCAACAATCAAACCTTGAAGGAGCTTTCAATGTCTTCAAGGCAGAAACCATACAATTTATGAGAAGAACTAAATTGACCATCACTAGACATGATGTCTCTATCCGCATCCCTTAGAAACTTGAAGTCTAGCTAGAACAAATTTTCCAACAGCTGTCCACTCGGTAGTAGGGAACTTTGCCTAGTTTGACTGAAATTAATCCAAGGGAGACGGTGAGCGTCATTCACTCGGACGAAACTGAATGGGACCTTCTTAATGATAAAACCGAAATAAACAAAGCTAAATTTTGGGTAGAAAGAGAGATGGGGAGAACTGAGAATGGAAGACTAGTGGCTGAAAAATGAGAGGATCCAAGAAGGCTAAATAGGCAGCGAGGTTCTCTTAGATCCCTTGTGTGATCTTGGAGCCTCGTTCAATATCATGCTATATCATGTTTACAAGCAGCTTAAGTTAGGGGGGATGGAGACCACCTCTATGATCCTTGAATTTGCAAATCTAGACTCAAGGACCCCCTTAGGTGTAATCAAGAACATGTCCATTGGCTTAGGAGGCTTTATTGTCCCAACTGATTTTATAGTATGTGAGTGGGATAGATGGAATGAAAATTCTACTATAATTTTTGGACAACCATTCCTTGTTTGTACCAATGCTATTATAGATGTTGTTAGGGGAATGATGAGTATTAAGGCTCAGGGTAGAGCATCTCTTATTAATCTTAAGCCCACCTTTTTCAAGCAAAAGACCATAAAAATAGAATGGAAAAAAAGAATTAGGAAAGAGGATGTTTGTGAGGAGATTGATTTGAAAAACTTACATTAAGTGAGAAGGAGTTGGTAAGTGACCTTAATACCTCTTTTGAAGGGGAAGCTAAGGAAAAAGCTGCTAAAAAACAAAAGACTACAAGAGGCGAGAGGAAGAAGAAGGGAACCTCTATGCCAACTGTTGAAATGGGGTTGGAAGTCAAAATCAATAAAGAGATCATGAGTTTGAGCACAACTTAGGTCAGTGCCCACTCAAATAAATCAAAAGTCTCGAAAGAGAAACCACCCCTAAATTCTGACCATTATTAATCTTAACATGTTGGGCTGACGACATTAAAATAAGCGCTTATTGGAAGGTAAGCCAATTTTTGTTTTGCTTACTTTTGAACTTAGGAGCATTTAGTTAGGATAGAAAACCAACAAAATAATAATAATAAATAAATAAATAATATATAAAATAAAGCAACCTGACATAATTGAACAAAAAGAAAACGGGAAGCTCATTTAATGCTATGGAAAATGCTGCTTTAAAAGCGTCGTAATGCGTTATAGCGGATTTATCCACCACAGCACGCCGCAGCAGATTTTGCTACTCTAGCACACTGCGGCACACAGTGTATGATGAATCAATAATTTATATCCTAATTAAAGGAAAATTTCGTTCATTTCTCATTTTAAACTACTTCCTTAATCCTATTTTACTATTCTTTTTAGGAAAAATGCCTATCCAACAAATTCTAAGCAATATGGACAATTTTCTAGAATTTCTAAGGGAAAAACTGCTACCGCACGCTGCAGCGAGCCAGTTTGCAAAATTTGGTGCCACAGTGTGTTGCAGCGGAGCACTTTGCGAAGTGCTAGCACCACAGCGTGCTGCAGCGGAGCACTTTGCGAAGCGCTAGCGCCACAGCGCGCTGCAGCGGGCTAATTTGCGAAATTGGGCGCCACAGCACGCTGCAGCGGAGCACTTTGCGAAGCGCTAGCGCCACAATACGCTGCAGTGGGCCAATTTGTGAAATTGGGAGCCACAGCGCGCTGCAACTGTGCACTTTGCGAAGCACTAGCGCCACAGCGTGCTGCAGCGGGCGAATTTGCAAAATCGCGAGCGCCACAGCGCACTGCAGCGGGCCAATTTTTGAAATTGCCGGCGCTTCAATGCGCTACAGCGGCCCTTCAATGTTTGAGCCAGAACGCCCCAGCGTGCTACAATGGCTCACTTTGCGAAAAGTTCCACTATAGCGCGCTGCAGCGGCCCATCAAACTTTTGTCTAGCAGGAGCATTAAATGCGTCTGGGACAAGACCCCTAACCAGCATCTTGTCTCCAGCCATCATTCCTTCTACTGCAGCTACATTATTATGGGGAAAATGGTCATCTTTAGGGGATGTGAAGAATTAACAATGGAAAAGTAATAGGCACTTCAACCCTCAAGTGGATTTTGCCATCATTACACAAGAAATTTAAATAGGCAAATGCAGATTTTGAAATGAGAAGATGAAGAAGCAGCCCTCTTCCATAAATACCACTTCCCTAGACTTAAGGGAGGTTCCCAACTTGGCTCACTTTAACCTAAGTAAGGAGTGGGCTGAATAGAATAGAAGAAGAACTCCCCAAGGGTGGAAGAGCTCATATTGCTAAGGAGAAGGAGGAGAAAAGCAGCACTAGGGACCTAAGAGAAGCAACTCCAAGCAAGGAGAAGAAGAGTACGAAGAACTTCATAAAGGAACGTTCCTAGTATTTTCTAAACTCTTGGCTTGTGATTTCTTTTCTTAGTTGATCATAAAAGGATCTTTATCCATGGATGTGTTTTTTTTCATCTTTTTATAATGGAGAGCTAAACCTCCCTTGGGGAGGGTTAGGGTTATCCCACATGTGTTGATAGATAATCTGAAATATATGAAGTTTTCCTCAAGTTTTAATAAAAGTTGTAAACTCAATGACTTGCTAAGAAATGTAAAGGACTATTGTGGACTTGAATGTAGACAAAAGGACAAAGGATTAAAGAACTCATGGACTAAATTGTCTTGTGCTCCATAGCTCACTTTAATTTTGATATTAGATTTATGAGTGCATGAGAGCTTAAAACCATGTGAGAAATCTCTTGAGCTTAGTGCACCTTAATCTAAGCTCAACCAAGGAGTTGATGCATGTGATGCTAAGACCCACTAATTGAGCTCCATTGCTCAGCATACTTGAGGGAGGGAATTGATTCATTGTGTGCTCATGAATGAGGTGATATAGTCATTGAGCCCAAAGAAATCAATCCCTCATTTAAATTATGTGTGATGCACGTGATACTCTTAGTGGAATCAATGCTTATAAGATCTTAAACTTAATACCCCTCATTTCCATGATCAAGAGATGAGATAACAACCACAAACCTAAAATATTATAAGGGTCTTTGTGCTGAAATTGAACCGACTGTGTGTTCATTTCGCGCACGAGATTTGAACTTGTAAATCTTTGAGGTAAAACTGAAAGAAGGACAATGTGCACTTGATTTAAAATTGAAGTAAATGAAAGATGAACACTTGAGGAACTATCATGCAGAAGTTATCTATCATATCATATGGGAGAAACCCAACTCTCCTCTCCCTTTTATCTGACATATTTTTTACTAAGTGATTGTTGTGCTTGTTCAGGAACCAACTTAAACAATACACTCATAGCTTTAATATTAGTGAAGTTAGATATACCTTAGTAACAAAATATCCAATTCTCTATGGTTTGATAAATCCCAGAAACTCAAATTTTCCACTTATTACTTCAGATCACGTACACTTGCGTGAAAGCGCAGACGTATTTTAGGTCTGTCAAGTTTTTAACGCCGTTGCCTGGGAATTGGAACTTGTTTCGTATTAAGGATAATCTATAAGTTATTAGTGATTTAAGTAATCTCTTGCATATACGCTTAATTTTTGGTCTGTCATAGAAATTTTTTTGATCAAAGCCATTGATCCCAGCGACTAGGATTCAGAGTATAAGGACTGAAAGAGCTTAAGAAGAGGAAAAATGAACAGCAACAAAGTCCATAGAAGACACAATTAGTGAATGAAAATGGCCATTAAATGGAGCAGATGATCCACTAACCACAAGGCCTTTTGACTTTGAATGCTGAAAAGGTTTTCTTTTATTTATTTATTTGGTGTAAGAGAAAAGTTTGGAATGAAGTTCTCCTTACCAAGAATGACATAAAAATAATCACATTCAACCTCTTCATTCCTATAGTCAGTGGAACTCTAAAAATATAATTAGACTAATTATAATAATATTTTGTATAATGTCTTCAAGAATTCAAGTGGATGAGAGAGAAAGCCAAAAAATTTGATATTGTAGGATTTTAACTCTAATTTTAAGGTAAGAATCGCCATAGTAATGATGTGTATATTAGTCTGATAATACTTTAAAGATAATGTAGTGGAAGTTTAGAGGTTGGGAGATAGAGTTATATAATTAAAGCTTATAATTAATATATTAGTTTATAATGTAGCAAGTATTATTTTCCTTAAATAGGATTGTATGTGTATAAAAGAAAGATTTTGCTATGATTTGGATGAATTGGTTCAAGAAATACCTCAAGAGGAGATGCTTTTATAGGAAGAGATTTAAATGCATAGGTTGGAAGGATATTTAACAAATTTAATAATATTCATGGTTATTTTGATTTTAGAGAGATTAATGAAGAAGAAAGAATGATTTTAGAATTTGTTTTAGCTTATAATGTTATGATTGTTAATAGTTACTTTAAGATAATGGAGGAGTATATATTTTCTTATAAAAATGGGATTTCTAAAACTTAGATTAACTATTTTCTCTTAAAGAAAAGATATCATTTATATTATAACGATTGTAAAATTATTCTAATGATTATTGACAACCCAACATTATTTGTTGGTTTTGAATTTGAAAATAAGAGGTAACAAAATTATTAAATTTAACATATATTTTAAAACTATATTGTGAAATCTTAAGAAAGATAGTATAGATATTCTTAGAAGTTAAGTTTTAAAACTTGGATAGTGGGATTTTGAGGATGAAGCCAACCTTTTGTGGAATAGAGTTGCTAGTTGTATTTGCAATGTAGTGAAAAGTTTAATCCATGAATCAAAATTGAAAGTACCCAATTATAAAGATGTATGGTGCCATTGTTTTCTATTTTTGTGTTTTAATTTTTTCTATTTTCTGTTTTGTAGTTTTGATTTTAGTCAAAAAAATAAGTTCTGTATTTCGCACACCCTCATTTTTGCTAAAATTGAACTTAAAGAAGAATTTTCTGAATGGGATCAAGTTCTGGATTCAATGTCAAAAATTTATGGTGTAGAATTAAGATGCAAGTATGTTTGAGATAAAGATGAAAATGAACTCAAGTTACACACCCCTTATTGAGTTCATGAGTCCACTAAGCTTGGTTTGCTAGACTTTAAAATGAAATGTGCTTAAGTTTAAGTGTGGGGGGGGGGGGGTATCTGAGAATTAAACTAAGATGGTAAGAGGTGAGTGATAATTTGAAGTGCTAGGCTCCTGTAGGATTTAGTGATCATAAGGGACTACATCAAGGGATGAAGAAAAATAGCTCTCCCTTTAAAAGGAATCTGAAAAAGAAAAAAAATCAATATATAAAGGGATGGTGAAAAATATCTCTCCCAAGCTAAACAAGTGAACATTTAGGATGAAGAAAAATATCTCTCCTAAAATATTAAAATATCCTTGTAAATCATAAGAAGGGATACACATGGCACAATACTCAAAGACTCACCAATTGCATCATTAAGGTTAGAATTTCAAGATCAATTAATATCCAAAAAATCAAGTTTTTGGCGCTGTTGCTCGGCTGAGAATTGAGATAACCAACTTCACTCAGTTGGAAGGTGAGACACTGTATGACGGGTGGGATAGATTTAAGGAGTACTTAAGGCGATGCCCACATCATGGGTTTCCCTTGTGGATGCAAGTTCAAACCTTTTACAATGGTTTGAATGCTCCTACAAGGACTATCATCGATGCGGCCGCCGGAGGCTCTATTAGTAGCAAAACCCAAGAAGAGGCTTACGACCTCTTGGATGAAATGGCAAACAATGCATACCAATGGCCTTCTGAAAGGCTTAAAAAGAAATCCATGAAAGTGAATGAATCAAACCAAATAATGGCACTGTAGCAAAAAATCCATACCTAGAATGAAAAAATTGAGAGAATGAATGTTAACGTTGTTCTGGAGATACAATGTGATTTATGTGGAGGAAGACATAATAGTGAGAGCTGCAATATGAATAACCCCTTCATACAAACAAATATAGAACAAGTCAATTATTTAAGAAACAACAACACCATGAATAACCCTTACTCCAATACCTATAATCCTGGGTGGAAAAACCACCCTAATATTTCATAGAGTGACAATAATAACAACGAAAATCAATATGGGGGGAGTTCATCAAATCAGCAGGGTGTTAGTAACAAAAATAATCATAACAATCACCATTCGTCTTTAGAAGGAGCTTTCAACTCCTTTAAGGCTGAAACTATCCAATTCATGCGCCCCACTGAAGCCACAATCACATGCCACGATGCCTCTATCCAAGGAATAGAAGCATCCCTTAGGAACATAGAGACCCAATTGGGGCAGATCTCTAAGCAGCTGACTATTCGGCAGCAAGGAGCTCTACCTGGTTCCACTGAAGTGACCCCTAGGGAGTTGGTCAGTGTGGTTTATTCTAAAGGGGTGCATGGGGGAAAAATAACTGATAACTTGAGTGCCATAGAGGAAGAACTAGAGGCTCAGCAAGGAGCAAGGGGAACGAAATGTGAGAAGCTCATGGCTTCAAAATGTGACGACCCCGGGAGGTTGTGTATTCCTTGCATAATTAGAAAAGAAGTGTTTTTAGATCCCTTGTGTGATCTTGGTGCTTCTATCAATATTATGCCCTACCACATTTAAGAACATCTAAAGGTAGGAGGAATGGAGTACACTTCTATGATTCTAGAATTTGCAAATCTGGAATCCCTTACCCCTCTAAGAATTATAAGGAATGTTATTGTTGGATTGGGGAGCTTCATTGTTCCAACTAATTTTGTGGTATGCGAATGGGAAAGATGGAACAAGAACTCCACAATTATTTTCGATCGATCTTTTCTTATGAGCACAAAAGTTATTATTGACGTAGGCCGCAGGGTGATGAGTATTAAGGTTAAAGGGAAATTTGAGTTAATTGATCTTAAACCCATCGTCTTTAAGCAAAGAGAAATGGAAGAAGAGGTGAGGAAAAAATGAGGGAAGAAAGAATTAGGCTTGATAATGTTTTTGAGAATCTAGCGTTAGGAGTTAAGAATTGGGATAATAGCTCAATTTCTTCCTCGAAAAAGGGGAGTAAGGAAGAAGTGAGAAGAAAAATGCAAAGAGGAAAAAGGAAAAAGAAGATTATCCTTGAGATAGAACTGGAAGGAGAGGATTCCATGAGGGAAAGAAAAGAGGATGATGGTTCGAGCACCCTTAAGGGTTGTGCTCACCCTAGTACCTTGAGGTTGTGGAAGGAGAAATCTCTGGATCTAATTATATGATTGTTAATGAGTCTAGCTAAAAATATTAAACTAAGTGCTTCTTCTTGGGAGGCAACCCCAAATATATATATATATATATATATATATTATGGTAGGTAGCGCTATAGTATGCTGCAGCGGTCTGCGCTTGCTGTAGCAAAAATTTGAGCGCCTTAGATTCCCTGCAGTCAAAAAGTAATATATTTGAGTTTCCAAGGCAATCAAAAAGGTGTGTGCTGAAAAAAGCTATCCCCCCCTCATATGGATCATCACATTTATGGCATGGGGAAAACTCATTGACCATAGCTCTCTTGCCTTTAATTTTCTTGACTATTTAAGGGAAGGCAAGGGGGAGGGCTAATCCTTGCACCTTCTAAAATTACTTGCTTCCTCATCAACTTTTGCTCTCCTCTCATTTCTTCATCATGTATTCCAGCAAGAAGTCAATTCCAAGGAGGGTGATGGAAGCTTCCTCATCCGGGGAAACTTTTAATAAGAAAAGGTTCTCCTCCACTGAAGCCAAACTCCGGTTCTCCTCCATAACTTCTCAGCGACAATTAATTCCGGAGAAGAGCTTTAGCAACTACTTGCCCATGCAAGTAAAGCAAGTCGACCCTCAGGGATGGAGGGAGATGGTGACAAAAAAATCTCCCACGTACCCATCCATTGTCCAGGAGGTGTATGCCAACGCTATCATTGCAGCCGGACGGACGGTATTCGTGAGAGGTAGGGGAGTCACATTTGGAATTGCTCAAATTGAGCAATTCTACGGGTTATATGAGGTAAGTTCTTGCTCTTACCTTGAACTCTTGGAGTCTCGCTTAGATCCCCATGATCTCGTAGCAAAACTCATCCATGAAGGCACAGACTGGGAGGGAGGCCTAGCCAATATTCCTCATTCCGAAATGATGGATATGAGTAGTGCATGGTTGGTATTCATTTCCAGCTTTGTCATGCCTTTGAGTCACTTGACCAAAGTGACCCATGCCTGAGCACTACTCTTGTGCTCATTGGTTATGCCGGGTGAGATCCACATAGTGAGCATTATTTATGAGCAGCTCTGAAAGGCTCTCAAGGGGCCCTGTACTGCATTGGCCTTTGGGTCTTTGGTCTCAAGAATTTGCGAGGCCCAAGGGGTCAAGATCCTCTCTTCTGACTCCGTCATTCCCCCCAGCTCCGCTCTTGCTCATTCAAATCTGAATGCCCACGCCAGTGAACGTAAGCTACCAAAGAAAAGGAGGGGCGAGCAAGGGGGAATGTCCGCTCCGTCCGACTAGAATCTTACGAATGAGCTGTTGCTATGACTCCACATGCAACAAGCTGATCTTAGTAGGGCCTTGGCCACTGACATGCGGTTCCTTAAAAAGGAGCTCGTCCTGCAGCGCGAGTTTCAATCCTTATTTCATGAAGCCCTTGGATTAATGTTCAAGGACTGGAGCTTGCAAGGTGGATCGGACCCCTCCGTGTTGCCGCGACTGCCTGTAGGTTCCCCCATTTCGGACACGCGCTACCCATGCGACTATGCCTACAACATGAGAGAAGAGGAGGAGGAGGAAGCCCAAGAATAAATAGGTTATATTTTTTTATTTTATTTTGCACCATTTGTTTTTGTATTTTTGTTTTTTGTGTTGTATTTTTGAGGAATTTAAATTATGGATCATCATATTCTTAATTCTCTCTAGAACTTGAAAATGATAAATTTTTTTGAGTTTTGCAAGAAAATGAAAGTCACAAAAATATCAATAAAAGAAATTGATATGAAATAGAAGGGGAGCTTAATAAAAAGTGATCAACACATTGACAACATTAAATCTTTGAACTAAGGAATGAATTTAGGTTAATCTAATCTCCAAAAATTTAAATCAATGCTATGGATTAAGTGTGGGGGAAGCATTGGACCTAAAAAAACTAGAGATTATGGTAAGTAGTCTAAAGAGTGTGCTATGCTCCCATAGGCATTCATGATCATAAAGAATTATTTGGGAATGAAGAAAAATATCTCATCCTAAGAATGAAAAGAGAAAAACATAAAAATATGGATAATGAAAAATATCTCTCCCAAATGAAAGAAATGAAAAAGGATGATGAAAATTATCTCTTCTTTAATATAATCATCTTTGTGATTCATAAGAAGGAGCACATATTGCACAAAATTTTTGATTATTTCATTACCTCTCTAGTCTAAGTATTTCAAGGAACCTCCCCCATTACCTAGTAACAAGTATCAATATAAGTACTTAGAGATTAATTTATTAACCTTAGTTCATAACAAAAATTTGAAAATTTAATACCTAATGATTTTGGTCATTTTAGTTAAGCACATGCCTTAAATTGCTCATCAAAATTTAATTGATATCATTTGTTGACTTTCACACCTAAGAAACAGAAAAATATCATTTTAAGCTTACTCGAGGATGAGCAAGAGTTTAAGTGTGGGGGTGTGATGAACCATAATTTATATCCTAATTAAAGAAAAATTTCGTTCATTTCTCATATTAAACAGCTTTCTTAATCCTATTTTGCTATTCTTTTCAGAAAAAATGTCTATCCAACGAATTCTAAGCAATAAGGACAATTTTCTAGAATTTCTAAAGGAAAAATTGCTGCTGCGCGCTGCAGCGCGCACAGCGGGCCAGTTTGCAAATTTTGGCACCATAGCGCACTGCAGCGGAGCACTTTGCAAAGCGCTAGCACCACAGCGCACTGCAACAGAGCATTTTGTGAAGTGCTAGTGCCACAGCCCGCTGCAGCAGGCCAATTTGTGAAATTGGGAGCCACAGCGCGCTGCAGCGGAACACTTTGCGAAGCTCTAGTGCCACAACGCACTGCAATGAGCCAATTTGCAAAATTGGGTGCCACAGCGCTCTGCAGCGGAGCACTTTGCGAAGCGCTAGCGCCACAACGCATTGCAGTGAGCCAATTTGCAAAATGGGGCGCCACAATGCGCTGCATCGGTGCACTTTGTGAGGTGCTAACGCCACAGTGCGCTGCAGCGGGCCAATTTGCGAAATCGCTAGTGCCACAGTGCGTTACAGTGGGCCAATTTGCAAAATCGCCATCGCTGTAGCGGCCCTTCATTGTTTGAGCCAGAACGCCCCAGCGTGCTGCAGTGTTATAGCGCGCTGTAGTGCGCTACAGCGACCCACCAAATTTTTGTCTGGCAGGAGCATTAAATGCGGCTGGAATAAGACCCCCAACCAGCACCTTATCTCCAGCCATCATTCCTTTGCTGCAGCTATGTTTTTATGGGGAAAATGGTCATCTTGAGGGGATGTGAAGAATTATCAATGGAAAAGTAATAGGCACTTCAACCCTCAAGTGGATTTTTCCATCATTGCACCAAAAATTTTAATAGGTAAATGCAGATTTTGAAATGAGAAGATGAAGAAGCAGCCCTCTTCTATAAATACCACTTCCCTAGACTTAAGGGAGGTTCCCAACTTGGCTCACTTCAACCTAATTAAGGAGAGGGCTAAATAGAAGAGAAGAAGAACTCCCTAAGGGTGGAAGAGCTCATCTTGCTAATGAGAAGGAGGAGAAAGGCAACACTAGGGACCTAAGAGAAGCAACTCCAAGCAAGGAGAAGAAGAGTCCGCAAAACTTCCTAAAGGAACATTCCTAGTATTTTTTAAACTCTTAGCTTGTGATTTCTTTTCTTAGTTGATCATGAAAGGGTCTTTATCCATGCATGTGTTCTTTTTCATCTCTTTTGTAATGGAGAGCTAAACCTCCCTTGGGGAGGGTTGGGGTGATCCCACATGTGTTAATAGATAATCTAAAATGTATGAATTTTTCCTCAAGTTTTAATAAAAGTTGTGAACTCAATAACTTGCTAAGAAATGTAAAGGACTATTGTGGACTTGAATGTGGATGAAAGGACAAAGGATTAAAGAACTCAAGGACTAAATTATCTTGTGCTCTATAGCTCACCTTAGTTTTGATGCTAGATTTATGAGTGCATGAGAGCTTAGAACTATGTGAGAAAGCTCTTGAGCTTAGTGCACCTTAATCTAGGCTCAACCAAGGAGTTTATGCGTGTGATGCTAAGACCCACTAATTGAGCTCCGTTGCTCAGCATACTTGAGGGAGCGAATGGATTCATTGTGTGCTCATGAATGAGGTGACATAGTCATTGAGCCCAAAGAAATCAATCTCTCATCTAAACTATGTGTGATGCGTGTGACGCTCTTAGTGGAATCAATGCTTGTAAGATCTTAAACTTAATACCCCTCATCTATATGACCAAGATATGAGATAATAACCACAAACCTAAAATCTTATAAGGGTCTTTATGCTGAAATTGAACCGACTGTGTGTTCATTTCGCGCACGAGATTTGAACTTGTAAATCTTCGAGGTAAAACTCAAAGAAGGACAATGTGCACTTGATTTAAAATCTAAGTAAATGAAAGATGAACACTTGAGGAACTATCATACAGAAGTTATCTATCATATCATGTGGGAGAAACCCAACTCTCCTTTCCCTTTTATCTGACATATTTTCTACTAAGTGATTGTTGTGCGTGTTCAGGAACCAACTTAAATAACACACTCATAGCTTAAACATTAGTGAAGTTAGATATACCTTAGTAACAAAATATCCAATTCTCTGTAGTTCGATAAATCCCGGAAACTCAAACTTTCCACTTATTACTTCAGATCACATACACTTGCGTGAAGCGCAGATGTATTTTAGGTCTGTTAGTGTACAGGTGGAGTTGAAACTGAGTGCTTGGGATTCCCTAAGTAGTTAAAGTTGCTACAGCACACCTAGGGACTTAAAAATCTAGAAAAAGGTGCTGAAAATTTGTTTATTCACTCAATTAAAGCTAAATTGATATCACATTAAAGGCATGGATTTGAAATTATTTGACCAGCCATAATCATGCCTTTAATGCTTTTTTTTCTGCTGAAATCTAGCAAATATTTCACTGCTTATTCTTCCCAAAACTTTATGCTCAATTCTTTCAACTCTTTACTACCCTCTTAGTCACTATGTCTTCACATAAGAAAACTGAAGCTAGGAAAGCTGCAGGAGCCTTCACTTCGGAGGGAGTTTTTAAAAAGAAGTGATTCTCATCCATTGAGGCTGAACAAAGGTTCAGCCAAGTAACTTCTAAAAGAAAGCTCATCTAGGAGAGGGACTTCTCGCATCCTTTCCCTATGCCATACAATCAAATTAGAGACCATGATTGGGATGCGCTGGTCTATTCGAAGACCAATTCTTAACCCTTCCCTCGTCCATGAAGTATATGCCAACGCCATCAACGCGGCGGGGCATACAATTTTTGTGTGAGGGAGAGGGGTGGTATTTGTGCTCAAACAGATCAAGCAATTTTATGGGTTAAGTGTGGCGACCCTCACCCTTAATCCTCAATAGGTTTAGATTAAGGGTGGAGTGTCATTCTGGTTAACCCCTCACTTAGCATTGGATTAAGATATACTCCACAATCCACTTGATTAGTGAAAGGTTAACTCAGAATCAATCAAGCAGTCACTATATAAGTAAAAATACAGAGTGCGGAAGCGATAAATAAATGACATCCAAGCATCATAATGTATATAAGAAGAGAAATATAACTCAGAAAAGTAGCATAGTGAAATTTGAACACACAGTCATAGGTACCTGTATTATTACATTCATGAAAGTTTAAATAAATAAAGGTTCAAATACGCTCATCCTCACATGCAGTAAATAGCTAGATCTCTTCTGACCCCAGCTGCAGCGCCTCCTCCAAGAAAGGCTCCTCCTCGGGTACAGGCTCCTCAAACTGATCTACACCTAATATTGTCGATTTCGCAATGTAGGGCCCCAGCCAAAAAAGAGAAAATCTGGTTAGACAATTGTCTAAGTACATTTTAAGCTAAATTTTTAATAAGGTTATGTAATATCACCATTTTACCATTTACTTCTAAGCATGATGTGTAAATACAGGAGCAGTAAGCAACATAAATAAAAAGGCAAACTATAGACTATGCTCTATAGTATAAACAAGGCAAAGAAAAGAGGCTGAAACATGCCTCGCATAATAAGTAATCAAGGAAAGGCATATAAGTGCAAATATAACTGAATAAATGTTGGAAGAAAAATTCTACATCCTAAACATGCTGGTGATCAATAAAAATAATATGCTAATTAAAAAAAAATGAATAACTCAGCAGTGATATATACATATAGCAGCAAGATTCTAATATATATAAAGCAGTACGAAGAAATAGCTGACTGAAAAAGAATATACTGAAACAACCACAACTGCATATAAAACTATAATACATTAACTGCCATACAAAAAAGAGCTACACTAGCTCGCCAAAAGAAATTGAAGATCTTAGCACGATATGGCTAGGGCTACTCCTAGCTCGATACGACTAAGCTAACAACAGTCATATATATGGCCCTAACACGATACGACTAGGGCTACTCCTAGCTCGATAGGTTAGGTCACCAACTCTCATACAGAAATATCCTAGCACAGTACAACTAAGGCAACTCCTAGCATGATACAACTAGGGCAACATTCGGTCTGATCAAAAGAAAATTGAGAGGCAGCTCAATCACATCAATCCATTATCATTTCACTTATTTACTTTAATATTTTCATAAGGAATCTAAGGAGTCTCCATAATTTCCTAACATTTTATTTATGCATCAAATGTCTTATATGATATGTTCAAAGAAAATATAAGGCACAAAATTACAAGGTATGCGTAGCAACAAATAACAAGTAAGCAAGAGACTCGACTACACATGGTGATATCATTTGTTTTCTACTTAACCACTCTAACTATTCCAAATTACACAAGTTCAGGATCACCATTTTCCTACTATTGAGTGTAATTTAGAAACTCATCCTTATAAGTTAAAAAGGATTAGAACTGATCAGGTTCTAATCTAGATCAATCAGATAGATGACTATGAATTAAACAAATAAATCATACGTCCTAATTTTGTGAATTTAGACGTTCTAACTAAGATCTGATCAAGATCTTCTACACCTATAGATTATGGATTAAGCACTACAAGATTTTAGGTTTAATCACATAATCCAAACTGGATAAGACCTAAGTTCTAGGTTTTATACTATAAGTGATCTACTAGTTAAGGCAAATCCTATTAAGTAATCAAACTTAATAAGATGAATCTCCTATCTTAAATCTAAAGTTAAAAGATAAACTAATCAGAATGGGTTGTAAAATAAAATAATATCTAGAAACTACTAAAACTAAGGTTTCACCCATAGGATAACCCAATTTACCCAATGAATGAACACTAACCTATGATCTAGTCCTAGTCTCAGGAAAGGTCCTTAAGGTGGGGTGCTTAAGACTTAGGAAAGATTATTGGAATTCAATTTAATGACTTGTTTTATTTACTTATATGGTACTAATATGATTACATTATTAATCCTAGTATTCTAAGATTTTAATTCAGGGCTAAAGTTGAGTAATCTCTAATTTTAAGGTAAAATGACCACTTTGCCCCTACTTTAAGGGTCAAAAAGTCAACTTTTGATTTAGGAGTTCAAACTGAGTTTTCTCTTCTTCAACTAATTCCTTACTGTCTAACTTGAAGATAGACAGTAAGTACGTCCAATTTAGATGAGAAACAACCGAGTTATGGCTAAAATAAGGCTAGGGGTATTTTGGTCATTTCCCTAAATTTTAGGGTTTAAATCCTAAATATTATTTCTGTGAAAATGATGACATTGAAATTCTAAACTAGGTAGCTTCTTGAATTTTTGGATTTGGAGATAAATTGACCAAGTAATGGCCATTTGAAGTCCAAGGGCATTTTGGTCATTTTTCACTAAAGTCAACTCTAAAATCTAAAGTTGACTTTTTGTCCTGATGTCCAAATGGGAAAACTAATACTACCACGGTAATGGGGCCGCTCTCCTGAGCATTTTAAGACCCATATTAACTATGTTTCGATAATCGGGTAAAAAGTTATGTGAACTTAAAGAGGTCCTAAAATGCTATCTCATTATATGTACCCCGAAATAAATTTTTACATTATGTTATTTGAATCCTTATATTTTTCTGAGTATTTTAAGACCTATATTGGCTATGTTTGGATCATTCTACAAAAAGTTATTAAACTTTTAAATTTACTATTCAAAAATACAATTTGAATTATTTTAATATTCATTTATTCAAATTGTATTATTTTACTATTCATTCATAAAGTTTTTTTTTATATATATTTTTGATTTTTAAATTAATTATATTAATTTACTGTAGCAAAGTAATTAGTGCTAATTACTTTTTAATTAGTCTTAATTATCTATTAATATTAAATTTAATTTAATTAATTAAGTTTTACTGTTCAAAAGTAATTAATTATCCTATTTACTATTTAAGATTAAATTAACAGTTAATTAATCTTTAATTAATCTCTAATTATAATTATTTAATTATGGTTACTGTTCAAAAGTAATTAGTACTAATCCTAATTTAATTAACCACTAACAGTAATTAATTATAGCTAAACATTAACTAACAGTAATTAAATTTTAATTAACCGACAGTGGGCCCCACTGACACATGGCACTGCCAGAGGCTGCCACGTGGCACTGTGGGTCCCACGGGCTGCTGACTCAGCTCGGGTGACTGGACTGTGGGCCCCACTTGACGCGTGGCAGTGCCAGCGGCTGCCACGTGGCACTGTGGGCCCCACTAGGAGCGAACCGCCGGTAAATCCGGGCAGTGGGCCCTAGTTCCACGTGGCGGGCCCAGACGCTGCCACGTTGCTCGGTGGGCCCCACTGGGGAAGCCGAACCGACGTGGGCTCGGGCTGTGGGCCCCACGTGACACGTGGCGTGCCCAGAGGCTGCCACGTGGCACCTGTGGCCCCACGGCCGAAGCCGAAGCGACGCGGGTCGCGGCCGAGGGCCGTCGGATCCGCGTGCGATCGGACGGTCCGGATGGATCCGTCCGATATGACGGCGCCGTTAACTGGAGTTAACGGCGTCGTACGGCGCCGTTAACTGGAGTTAACGGCGTCGTACGGCGCCGTTAACTGGAGTTAACGGCGTCGTACGGCGCCGTTAACTGGAGTTAACGGCGTCGTACGACTCCGTTAATTAATTAATTAATTAATTTTTTTTTTTTTTAACATTTTCAAAAGAAAATTTTGAACATATGTTTCCTAGCTAATTTGGGGTCAAGGAATTCAATGGGGCAGTCAGATTTTCGATCCGACGAGTATTTTGATATCTCGATTTCCGTGATATTTTTATTATTAAAATATTCGTCGAAATTTCGACGACTTCCGATTGACACGAAAACTTCACCCCAAGCTAATTTGGGGTCAAGAAACATAATGGCGGTATCCATTTTTCGATCAGAGATCAATTTAAATAGGTCATTTTCTAGGGTTTTCTGGATTTCTAGAAATTAGGATCTTCCAAGTTGACTCCTGATTTGGGCTAGGTTTAGGAGGTTGACTTCATTGACCTGATTAGCACATCTATTTATGTTTAAGACTTAGGATTAATCCTAATTATCTAAAGTAACAACTTGGGTTGTTACATTAAGGGAGGTAGTGAACTTTGCCTACCAGTCCCTAATTGGACATAATTTTGACCCAGCTTAAGTCACAAGTGACCTCATTCGCGAGAATGCGGGCTGGAGAGGGAACTTAGCCAGCATACCTCGAGCCCTTCTCACGGACTCGAGCATTGCTTGGCATGTTCTCATATCTAGCTTCATCATGCCATCTGGGCATTTGAGCGAGGTGACTCTGTCATGGGTGCTACTCATGTTTTCCATTCAACAACCTAGAGAAATCCATATCTCTAGGTCATATGTGAGCATCTCTGGAACACTCTGACCGGGTCATGTGGTGCACTTGCATTTTGGTCCCTCATTTCGGGGATATGTATGGCCCAGGGGGTCAGCGTATTACCCTTTAACATTGCTGTCCCTCCCCATGCTCTTCTTTCCCTCACAAACATAAATGCTAGATCTTATAACAGAAATAGGACCAAAAAGTGAAAGGGAAAGGAAGGAGCAGCTTCATCCTCCACCGGCCAAACTGATCTGGGTAAGGAATTGGCATGAATACACACCTACTAGGTAGCGCTGGGGAAGTCCTTGGCGACTGACATGCAATTCTGCAAGTCCAAGATAGCCCGACAATGGCAATTTTAAACGGAGTTCGATGCAGCTCTTGGAACCATGTTCCAGAATTGGAGCTTGCAAGGAGGACTGGGAAAGAATGTGTTGCCGCAACCCCCAGCCGGTGATCTGATTCCAAACACTCCTTGGCCAGAGGATGTTGAATTTGATGACAGCGACGATGAATATGAGTACGAAGGGGATAGCGAATGACCAGGCTATATTTTTTCTTTTATTTTTATTTTGGTTATTTCTTTAACTTAGTTTGTACTATGTTGTGTTGTCTTTCTTTTGAATAAATGAATCTTGAGCTTGCTTAATTCCCCATATGCTGCTATAATAAACCAAACTGATAATTTTTTTTTTTGAAAATTTAAATTACATGAATTCAATAAAGAGGTCAAAGGGTGAAGATTGTGGTCATAACAAATTACTGAAACAAAGTGTGGTTGAACTTAATTGATAGGTTTAATGCCTTTTAAACAAAGTGATTTTCTTGAGTTGCATTAAGTCTCCAATGATTTAAAATGAATGATGCTAAGAATCTAAGTGTGGGGTGAAGAAATTTAAGGAATTCAGTAAAAAGTGAAGGGAAATAATGGGGTGAATCTAGGAGTGTTCTAGGCTCCTATGAGACTACATGATCACAATAAACTGAGATAGAATGAAGAAAAATATCTCTCCCTTGAGCAGAAAAAGAAATTAAGAAAAAAATTAGAGATGAAGAAAAATATCTCTCCCAAAGTTCAAAAGCTAAGAGAAACAGGATAATGAAAAGTGTATCTCCTGAATTTAGAATAGTTCATTGTAATTCATAAGAAGGAGCACATATAGCATAGAAACTCTAAGTCATTCATTCATACAAGCTCAACCTATTTAAGAATTCCTAGAGACCCCCCCCCCCCTATTTGAGAAATAAATCACAAACTTGAGATTAAAGACTCGAAAGGCAATGATGGAGTTGAACTTGAGTTTGAACTGTATTAGAAGCTGAATTATTAGAAATCACACTAATCAAGTAAGAAATAAATTGAGAACACACTTCACATTGTAATCGTAATTGAATTACATAATTCAAATTTAGAAAGATAAAATTTTGAGCTTACGCGTGGACGAGTAAGAACTTAAGTGTGGGAGGTGTGATAATGTACCAACTCAAGTTATTACCCAATCTGATTAGGGCTAATCTAGGTCCTAATCTTAATCTTAGTGCTTTAATTATATCATTAGGAGTCTTCCACCAAGCTCCAGTTCAAATCAAGAGTCAAATGGATCAAATCCTAATTTTTGTAAAAATCCAGAAACCCTAGAAATTGACCTATCTAAATTGACCTCAAATCAAAAATCAGACTTTGCCATTGCGCTCATTGCCCCCAAATTAGCTATGGGTGATATTTTTGTGTTAATCAGAAGTTGTCGAAATTTTGTCAAATATTTTAATAATATTTAAATAACCAAAAAATAAGGAAAATAAAATACTCGTCAATTCAAAAATCTGACATCGTCGTTGCGTTCCTCACCTCTCATTTAGCTAGGGGTGAATATTTGGAAATTTTTGAGACTCAATTGAACATTTTAGAATTTATTATTAAAATAGGATTTTATTTAATTAAATAATTAAATTATTTTCGTTAGTGGGTCAGATCCTGTAAATGGGTCAGACCCGACAGCGTATTGAATCAGATCCGTGACATTGGATCCGTATCCGATAATCGGACGGTCTGATCTGCACGCGATCGAGCGATCGAGGACCTTCTTCCTCGTCATCTCCGTCTCCTCGTCCGCTCCGTCCGCCGCTCGCCCTCCCAACCACAGCCTCCTCCTCCTTGGCAGGTCCGTGTACCTGTGTTCAGGGGTCGGGATTTTGCGCGAAGGGCCGAACCAGGAACCTTCAATCTGAACCTAAGTCTGCGAGCCGTCGATCTTCCAGGAACCTGATCTCCCTTGACATTCAGCCAATTATTGCATTCTTCATTCGTAGCTCAATTTCATGCAATAGATTAGGTCGTGATCGATTCGATCAGGCTGGATCGAGCCCGATTGACCATATTTTGGGATGCATCCACAGTCAATTCCGTTAGGATGCATCCCGCAGAACCCCTAAATCTAGGGTTGGCTCCTGCCGGCGCATCCTTCCACCTCCAGCCTTGACTCCGTCGGCAGTGGCTAGCTCTCGTCGAGGCTGACCCGTCGGCATGCGGGTCAGTGCCATGCACCAAAGAGGAACAGCAATCTCCGTTCCTTAGGATCCCCGCTTCGGTGTGAAGTGGGGAAGGCGAAAGGTCGGGTCGGGTCGACCTAGGCCCGACCCGTTTCTGCGAGGTTTGTCCGCGATGGCGGATGCGTGTCATGTGCGGGGCCCGCAGCGCTACGCGGCACCCTTTGGGTGTGACACGTGGCAGTGGAGCCCGCCGCCTGTCCGCAGTCTGCCAAGTGGGGCCCGCCGCCTGTTCGCGTGGCCTGGGTGGGGCCCACGTCCTCGTCTGTTGCCAGCAGTGGGCCCGCCACTGTGACTCGACCAGTCAGAGCGCGCCATGTGTCAGTGGCTGGTCCCGCCACCATTAATACCTGTAGAAAAATGTGTAAGTAAATTAATAAATATATATATATATATATATATGTATAACTTTATATAAATATATATGTTATATATAATTAGAATTAAAACTTTAGGTGTATTCATGTCATTTAGTTAGTTAGTTAACTATTTTTCAATTAAATAATATTAATTAATACTTAATAAATAATTAATTAGTGATTTAGTTTAATTAATCATTTAATAATTACTTAGTTAACTAATTAACATTATTAATCTAGTTGATTAATTAAAAATAGTATATATATATATATGTTACTTAATTATGTAGATTAATTAAATAACGCTATTAGTTAACTTTAATTAATTAATTTAATTTAATTAATTCACAATTTTAATTAATTTAATTTAATTAATTAATTATTTTAATTAAATTTCAAATTGAAAGAGTATGTATACTTAATAATTAGTTAAATTATTTAAATGACTCTAATTTAAATAATTTGATTTGGAATTCAAAATAGGGAATTAATTACTTGATTAAATTTGATTAAATTAATTTAAATTTAATTTTAAAGCTTCATTTTAAAATATTGATTTAAATATATCAAATATAGGTCTCATTTTATTCAAAAAAATAAAATGAATCAAATGGCATAATTCAAAAATTCAATTCGGGGTATATTTAACCTAGTGATATTTTAGGTTTTAAACAAACCCCCATAACTTCTTACCTAGATTATCCAAACATCGTCAATATAGGTCTTAAAATACTCAAAAGAATAGTATCATCACTGTTATAGTATTAGTTTTCTTATTTGGAGCTTAATTTGTAAAGTAACATTTAGGACCCTCACCCAAAAATAACTAAAATGCTCTTATTTTTCAATTGACCATAACTTGGTCAATTCAACTCCAAATCAAGAAATTCAAAGTGCTAACTAGCTTATAATTATAGTGCCAACAATAATTTGAAATAATATTTAGGATCTAAATTCTAGAAAATTAAAAATGACCAAAATACCTTTAATCCTAGTTTGGTCATAACTAGACTAATTGAAGTTCAAATTGGGTCTACTCCCAGTTAAAGTACTCAATGTATTATAAAAAAGCTATAGATATTGAGTTTGCTGAATTTAGACCTCAAACAAAAAAGTTCAGTTTTTGCCCCCCTTTAACCCTTGGAAAAAATACCGAATTGCCCTTGAATTTTAGAATATCTATAACTAATTCATTTGACCTTAGAATTTAGTATTCTTAAATTCTATGGAATCCTTGAATAGCAACCAATAGTAAACTGCATAAAAATTTAGATTCTATTTAGTGTAAATTACTAAATTGCCCCTTAGGTCAAAATCCATAATTTGGACTATATAACTCGTTTCTCATCCAAATTAAGTGTACTTACTGTCTATTTTTATGTTAGATAGTAAGAAATAATTTAGCATTAAGAAATTTTAATTTGAAACTCAAAATAAAAAAGTATATTTTTGAACCCTCGAGATGTAGCAAAATGGTCATTTTGCCCAAAATTTAGGTTAAGCGCTCTTAACCCCTAGATTATCGTTCTAAATTAGTAAAATCAATATTAGGACTGTATTAGAATCACTTAAGTGAATAAAATTAGCTATTAAATCAAATTAGTTAAATTCTTTGAAAATTTCTCTAAGTCTTTCCTTAGGATCTTTCACTTCCATTAGGACTATTCCTAAGGCTAGAACTAGATCATAGGTTAGATTTCATTCAATAAATAATGGAGTTATTTAATGAATGAATCCTTAGTTTTATCAGTTTCTATATTTTATAACTTAATTTTGATTATATAATTTTTCAGCCTTACAGGGTAGAAGAATCATCCTATTGAGCTTGACTTTGCTTAAATAGGATTTGCCCTAATTTGTAGTTCACTCTTAGTATAACCCTAGATTCCTTAAACTGTACCATTGGGTTATGTGATTAAGCCAAAGCTCGTGGTGTTTAATCCATAGCCTTTAATTTAGTAGATCTTAATTAGATCTTAGTTAGAACTTCTAAATTCACCATATTAGGAATTGTGATTTATTTATTAATCTATTATCGTACTTGATTGAATTAGATTAGAACTTGATCAGTTCTAATCCTTTTAACTTATAAGGATGCACTTCTAAGTTACACTCGATAGTAGGAATTGGAGATCCTGAACATTGTAACTTAAAATAGTTAGAATGACTTAATTAGAAAACAAATGATATCACTATGTTTTAGTAGAGTATCTTGCTTACTATTAAAATTTGTTGCTTTCACATTCCTTGAAATTTGTGCTTGAATCCTTGGACATATCATACAAGAATATTGTTGCATGAAAATGAAAACTTAAAATATTTAGGATAACTTTGCATTTGGGTTCAGTTATTGACTGATTTTGTGCAATAGTACCCCAATGGGCAGGAGGAAGGTGAGATAAGAATTACTTAAGTTCACTCATTGAGGAGTGTGTTGTTAGGTTTGGAACTCGATTAGTCTTGCAGATGTGCTTGACTCCTCAGCTACTTCTAAAATTATCCACAAAAGTAAAGTAAATAACTAAAATGAATTTGTATATATTAATACTGCCTCTCAGTTCAATTATATATATATATATATATATATATATATATATATTCTGCCTTTGCCTCCTTGTTGACGCTAGGAGAAAATTATATATATATATATATATATATATATTTGTATATTTCTGCCTATGCCTCCTTGTTGACACTAAGAGAAAATTTTTTGTATATATATAATTTCTACCTATGCCTCCTTATTGACGCTAGGAGAAAATTATGTATATATATTTGTATAATTCTGCATATGCCTCCTTGTTGACGCTAGGAGAATTATAATTTTGTTGCCTTAGCCTTCTTGTTGATGCTAAGAACCCTTTTAATTTCAGCAGGCTAGATGTAGCGCTTTTCTGTATGGTAGTTGATACATAATGGTTTTATTTACAGTACTTTATGATTTTAGTTATAAGTTTCAGTTTACTTTACTTTAGTCAGTAGTTCCACTTGCTTTACTTATATATTACAGGATGCTAGATCTTTTACTGCTTATTTATATGTACCACAGTTGGATTGATTCCTTTTAATTTGCATATGTCTTATGATCATCAGTATGTTTAGTCTTTCTTTTTAGTATTTTGCTTACTTATCTATACATGTATGTCTAGCCGTGTTTTAGCTTACTTTTGAGGTGTGTTTTTTGCCTCAATTCTTACTTAGTTAAAAATGCTTGATTTATAATTTACCATATTTCCATTATTTGATGCTTGTTGCTCTTAGTTATTTTCTACTACTTAAATGTTTAGGATAAATAGTGATATTAATAAATATATAATAAATTTTCAGCCTAAAATATACTTAGATAGTTTGTCTAATAAGAATTTTCTTTTATTAGCTGGGGCCCTAGCATTGTGAAACCGATAATATCAGAATTTGGGTAGCTTGAAGATCCTGTTCCTGTGGAGGAGCCTTATCTAGAGAAGGCGCAGCAGATTGGAGCTTAAACCTTTAGCTCTTTTATTACTTATGAGGATGAGAGTTATTTATATTTCATTTTTTAAAACTTTAAATAAATGTTATAATAATACAGGTACCTTTGTGACTGTGTTTACTTTATATACTATTATTTCTGAGTACTTTACTTTTTGTCTCTCATTTGATGTATGGTGAAATGAATGTACTATTTATTTTATATGCTTTCGCACTCTGTACTTGTATTGATTTAGTGACTGGCAGTATGTATTTATTATGTGCACATCCTTCTCTTATTAGTGGATTGTGGATCTTAACTATTCCAATGATAAGTGAGAGATTTGCCAGAGTGGCACACCACCCCTTAAGTCTAATCTTGCGGATTATGGGGTGGGGCACCACATATAAGTCCAAGATTTATAAGAAAATAAAGAACAAATAAAAACAGTTTTTATGAATTGAATGGTTTACTTTGAGGAGTTTTTCTACATTTTTAAGTAAGAGATCCTGAGAGCAAATTCTGGGAGAAATTTTAAATTCTAAAAGAAAATTCTTGTAGAGCACCCCAGCGCGCCATAGTGAATTATAATCATAAGATTAACCGCTACTGCGCGCTACAGCAGCACTCATTAAATTGGACTCAGTGCATGAGGACTTAACAAAAGTGCTATAGCGCACTATAGTGGATCTCATACAAAAAATCAACCGCTACCGCGCACTACAGCGGCACTCATTAAATCAAGCTCAGCAGAAGATAACTTAACAGAACTGCCACATCGCACCGCAGTAGATCAGATATGATGGTTTAACCACTACCCTGCACCGTAGTGGTATAAAAAGTGAATCCAATATTTATTGATTCGCCACAGTGCACCTTGGTAGAGGCAACACGAAAGATCTGCCGCTACTGCGTGCGACAGCGGTATTGTACTTAGTAAAGTTTTGTAATTATCTCCGCTACCGTGTGCTGTAGTGAAACTGATATGCAAATTAAGTCGTTACCATGTGCTGCAGTGGTACAAGAAAATTAATAGATAAATCAAGTGAGATTAAATGCATCCACCACATTGCGCCCGAGCGGAATTCATATGAAGGTCTAGGCACTTCAGGGCACCCAGGTGCACTGCAACACGCACCTTATTTTCTGCCAAAATTTATGCATTAATAACAGTATAGGAAAGGCTTAAAATTAAAACACTTTGCCTTCCCCAGCTATTTTGAAAGTAAATTAAGCCATGTCTTTTCTCAAGAGAATATCAGAATAATATTTATTACATGCCATCAAGGAAAGGAGTAGAAAAGATGATAGAATTTAATTGCAAAGGATTAAGGGGCTGCTCTATATAAACTGCCATGCAAGACTAAGAGAGGGTTCCTCTCTTTGATATTAATTGATCAGAATTTTAAGTTTGCTGTAAGAGAAGAGAAGGAGGCCCTCACTAAGGAAGGAAGAAGAGTTCCACTCAAGGAAAGAAAAGGAAGGTTACAACCAAGGAACTCGAGGGAAAGAAGATAGAAAGGCCAAGGAGGAAGATCCAGCGAATGCCACGAAAGGGCAGTTCCTAGTATTTTCCTGAACTTTTCTTTTGATTTTATTTTAGATTGAACAATGAAAAGGTTCTATTTCTTATATGTTTCTTTCTTTATTTCTATTGTAATGGAGAGCTAACCCCTCTTTGGGGAGGATTGGATTGTCGTCATGTGAAATGTATAGGACAATGGTGCTGCATGTATTTTCTTGCAATAAAATAAAATTTGCTTTAAATGTTCATTTAGATTTGTCCTCGTGAATGCATGTTGTGGAATGATTGAAAATATGAACTTTATTAAAATGTTTCTATTGGAAGTAATGCTCATCCAACTAACAACTTCAAGCCTAGAGGGAATGCCCATAAAGGTCCTTTCAGTGAACATCTATGTTCGCTGAGCGAGGATTCTCAGTGTAAAACACCTTAGGATTGAAATGGAAAGTTGGTTGAGCAACATTTTTAATTACCTTGTGCTCCATAGCTCACCATTCGGTGCAAAGATAGGTATGTGTGCGCTAGTGCTTATAGCTATGTGGCAAGCTCTTGAGCTCAGTCGAGAGGTCGATGCATGTGAGTCAAGAGCCACTAATTGAGCTCCGCGGCTCAGCAGATGTGAAAGGAGTAAGAGGACTCATTGAGTGCTCATGGATGATGTGACATAGTCCATGTAGCTTGATGAATCCACTTCCTTATTTGAACTGTGTGTGTAGCGCGTGATGCTAGTTAGTGGAAATCAGTGCTTTTGTGATCACAGAATTAAAAGATTATTTTGATAACCTAAACATAGGAGTTCTTAATAATTTAAAATGTGATCTCATAAAAGTCTATGTGCTAAGATAGAAACCTAGTGTGTTCATCTCATGCACTAGATTTAAACATGTCAGAATTAGAGGAATAATTTAAGGAACACAATGTTCACTTAATTATTTGGCATGAAAATAAGTACATTATAAATTTCATGAATTAAATACGACACCAGTTCCTAACAACTCGCATGATGAAAACCCAACTCTTCCTTCTTTATCAAATAGTATTTTTAATTAAGATCATTGCTTTGTTGAATTAGGAACCATCAAAACTGAAACTCATTTATCTAAACATTATTAAAAGTAGATATAACTTAGTATCAAAGCCATCCATTCCCTGAGGATGCTAAATTCTGGAACTTACCTTCCATTATTACTTTGGACCACGTACACTTGCGTGAGAGCGCAGACGCGTATTTTTGGTCTGTCAAGTATGTAAATTTAATGGAATAAGAAAATCTTTGGTAACATTCATGAAAAAATAAAGTTGCTTGAAACTGAGGTTAATAAAGCTAAAGAGCTTTATCAATCTTTTGATTATGAAATTGATATAGTTCATTGTAAGAAATTAAATGTTGATTTATATCATTCTTATGAAATGGAAGAAAAATTTTTGCAACAAAAAATTGGTTTAAATAGATTAACTTTTGGTGAAAGAAACACTAAATTTTTCCATAAGGTTTTAAATCAAAAAGAAGAAATAATTGGATTAGTAAAATAAAAAATGATGATGTTTAGATTCAAGATCAAGAAGAAATTAAGCATTTGGCTATTGATTTCTTTAAGAACAATTTTGATTTTTGTTGTTTTAATATAAATGATTTTAATGAATACCTATTTTCAAAATTTATTAAAGATGATGACAATATTTTTCTAACTTCTATTCCTACTATCATTGAAATTAAAAATGCTATATTTGAAAAGCATGATGAGAAGGCTCCTGGGCTGATAATTTTACTGCTTATTTTTATAAGAATTGCTGGTCCATTATTTCTGATGATTTATGCAAATATACTAGCAATTTTTTTAAAGGTTTTTATCTTCCTAAATATTTTACTACAACATATATTGTTCTGATTTCTAAAACTAATACGCCTAGCACTTGGAGTGAATTCAGGCTTATTAGTTTATGTAATGCGTTCAATAAAATTATTTCAAGAATAATTATTAATAGATTAGCTAGAATTCTTCCAAGAATTCTAAGTCTTAATCAAAGTGGTTTTATTAAAGGAAGATTTTTAATAGATAATGTTTTGCTGGCCTAAGAACTTATGCAAGATATTAACTGAAAAATTAAAGGAGGAAATTTAATTGCTAAACTTGATATCTCTAAAGCATATGATTCAATCCAATGAGGTTTTATTCTTAAGGTTTTAATTTGTTTATGTTTTTCTAATACTTATGTGGATATAATCTATTTAAGTATTTTTTAATTATTGGTTTTCTATTATTATCAATGGGGAAACCTGTGGTTTTTTTAAATCTCATAAAGGCATTAGGCAAGGAGATCCTTTGTCTCCTATTATATTTGTAATTGCAGCTGAATATTTTTCAAGAAGCTTAAATAATCTTTTTGGCAAATATCCTTCCATGTATTATAATAACAAAACTGATATGCATATAACTCATCTAGCATTTGCTGATGATTTTTTAACTTTCTTGAATGCTAATAATTTTGCTTTGAGAAAGTTTTTATTATTGCTTAACCATTATAAAGAAGTCTCAGGCCTTTGCATTAATTAAAATAAGTGTAGCATGATTGGCTCTAAACATATTTCAGTGGGAAGATATACTAATATTTCAATTACTATTGGCTTTGTGAAAAAGATATGCCCCTTATTTATTTAGGGGTGCCTATCTTTAGAGGCATTAATAAAATTTGCTAGTTTGATTTGATTTTGACATGGTTAATAGGAAAACTTAATGGTTGGATGAATAAGATTCTTTCTCTGAGGAGTAGAATTATACTTATTAAAAGTATACTTTCTTATATCCCAATTTATATTTTACAAATGTTAAACCCCTCAAAAATTGTATTAAAAAGAATAGAATTACTTTTTAATAAATTTTTATGGGGAACAGCAGAAAGGAAAATTAAATTTTGTTGGCTCAAATAGAAAAATGTTTGTTATCCTTATGAGGAAGGTGGTCTTGGTTTTAAGAGTCTTCAAGATATTATAATGGTTTTTAGTGCTAAATTATAGTGGATGTTTAGAGAGAAAAAAAGTCTTTAGTCCAATTTTTATGAAAAGGAAATATTTCTACAATATTCATCCAATAAATATTCAATTGAAAACTACTGATTATAATCTTTGGAAAAGATTGCTTAAAACTAGAAACTTTGTGGAAGAACATATTGCTTGGGGCATTGGGAAAGGTAAGGTCTCTTTTTGGTATGATGTTTAGTTTGGTGATAAATCTCTATCCATTAAGCATCTTGAATTAGCTTTTTTTTTAGTTACAGTCATAAATTTCATGGATTCTAATCAATGGAAATAAACTAAATTGAAAATGGTATTACCCAATTAAACTGTGGCTAAAATTGTTACCTTAAATTTTGACATTACTGAAATGGATACTATAATGTGGAAAGGCTCTTCTAACTCAAGTTTTGTTTTTAAAGAAGTTTGGCATTTAATTAGAAACAAAAAGAATCATTTTTTATTTGGGAATGCTCTTTGGCATAAGTTTTTAAAATCTGCCATTTTTTTCTTTGGTTGGAGGCTTTGTAAGAATACTTTATATGATGACAGAAATTTCAAAAGAAAAGGTTTTCAATTTGCTTCTATTTGTAGCCTGTGCAATAACATGAAGAAGATCTTATTCATTTATTTTTCTCTTGCTCAAAAGTTCAAAATATTTGGAATCATGTTTAAAAAATTTTAATGACTATCCTATTAATGCAAATTCTTTGAGTATAAGGGCTTTTCTCTTTCAATGGAAACTTTCTAGACCTAATGTGAGAAAAAAGGTCATAGCAAATTTTTTATTCCCATTTTATGCTTATGGTTTATTTGAATGGAAAGGAATAATGTTAAGTATGGATATATTACTTTTAATGATAATAAGATTATCTAGATGCTTTCTAATTATATTTTTATGGCTACAAAAACTAAATTGATTTTTGAAAAGGACTTCAAAGATGATAGATATGGAAGATGATTTTTGTCTATCCAGAAACCTATCAAAGACCTTTTCAATAAACTTATTTTCTAGAGAAAACTGCCTGAAAATATTTTAAAGCTCAATATGGATGGAAGTTTTGATAGGATTAACTGTATTACTGGTGGAGGTGGTATTTTAAGAGATCATTTCACTTTAATTGTGATGCATTCCTAAACCTAAAATCCTAAACCTCTTTGTTATTATTTTGGCTTTGTGGAGTATTTTGATGGTGGGCCTTTGGATGGCCTCTGGATTCGTTTCCTTTTCTTTTAAAGGATTTTTGGGTTTGGTACTTTGGGTTGCCATACTACTCAAAATCTGAACTCTTTTTCTTTTGGATTTTGGTTTATTCTTTTTGCATTCCATATGGCTGATGATAGCATTTGATGGTTTGATTCTTTTGTTGTGGTGCCATTTTTTGAATGAATTTCTTTTCTGTTGCTGAAATTGAGTGTCTCGATGGATTTTCTGAATTTATACTTTCATGTCCCTTTAAGTTTATTTCCAAATTTTGTAATCTATCTTAGAATTTCAATTAGGTAGTTTGGATTTAGGTTGATAGTGGCCTTAAGGCTTAGGGTCTTTAAAAGATACAAAAAGTTTCTTCAGCTCTTACATCATGGTAGGTTGATGCTTTATGTGAGAAGAAGGTTCTTTCGGAGGCTGCGAATAGCTAAAATAAAGTTGAATATTGCTATCAGTTATTGCTATCGCTCTCAATTGTTACTTAGGGAATATAAAATTAAAGTTTATGGGGAGGCTGTCCCCTTTGGATGGATATCCCTTCCCCTTTAGATTAGCTTTCCTTTGCAATTTTTTCTTAAGTTTTATTTTGCAGGAATGCTCAGGATTTTTGCTATTTTTTCTTAGCATCTTATCCCTTATTTGCCATTAAGCTTTATAGCTATCATCCTTTTTTTGTCATTGGTTCATTTTAGGATATACCTTGGGAACCTTATTTTGTTTTCATTTTCTTTTACTAAATGATTCTCTTAAGAATATTCCCTAGGATCCTTAAATTTTTGGATGACTTTAGGTATTTTTGTAAACCGGTCATTCCTTTATGTATCTTTTTGTTTAATTAATAAAATAACTATTTACCAAAAAAAAAAACTAAAATTATGTTTCATAATGTGGAATTAAGCCCACATTATGCCTTCCCTAAATTTTCCATATCATTACATAGTTATAGTTAAGATTAAATAATACCAATGCTTAAATATTGAATCCTTCCCTAAGTCCTTAGTAATTTTCTTTAAGTAAGCTTCCTCCATAAGCTTTTAGGAATCCCTCTTCCTTAAGTGCTTAGTAGTATACTTAAGTAAGATTTTATTCCTTGGGTAAATGGTTTACTCAATGGAATGAATCCTTGATTTTATTAATTCTTAGATTTTATCTTTTAATAGTGATTATTTCATATTTTAGCTTTAGTTTAAGATTAGAGATCTATCTTATTGAGTTTTATTATACTTAATAAGATAGCCTTAATCTTTAGTCCGTTAGAGTTTGGGATTAACTTTAGATCCTTAGTCTTTAGTACCTTTGGATTAAGAGGTTTAAACCCCAATATTTTGGAGTCTAAACTCTTAATCCCTCAATCTTGATTTACCTTCATCAATATTGGTTTGGGTTATTAATATCACTAATTAAGGAAATTAATTTATTATTAAGCTTATGTAAGCATCATTGATTGAATTAAATTTGAACTTGATTAGTTCTAACTATTTAAAACTTATAGGACCGTAGCTCTATCTCAGATTAGTTAGACTGATTAAATTCGAAAATAAGTGATATCGTAAATTTTTGAGTAGTACTGTTTATACTTTAATTTGTACGCATTGCTTTCTTATTTTGAGCTTTTACTGCTTTCGCATATTAGATGAAACATTGAATATTTGATGAATGTTCTATGTTAGTTTTAAAATTGCATAAGTCATGAATATAAAGGAATTAGAAAAGTCAGATAGATCAGATAAATTAGTAAATTAGATAATAACCCAGTGGAATGTGCTCTAGTTAGTCTTCCTCTATACTTTTGATATTGAAATACAGTGCAGTGCAATTCAGTTCAGTTCCCAAGCATTAATATCTTTAAAGTATAAGATATTCTATTGATCTAGGCATTAATGCCCTAGATGCATCAGTGTTGGATTTAATGGTTGGTTGAGCCAATTTTCTATTATGGTAAGACTAATCTAAGCACATGTCCAATTAAAAATATTTTCAACACAGTTTTAGTTATTTTCAGTTTAGTATTTTTAGTAATTTTTAGTACTCATTTCAAATTCATTCAAATCTAGGAATTTTAAATTCTAAAGAGGATATGGTTATTTCCACCCTTGATAATGCATCAGTAAGTTTGTTTTCAATTCCTAATTTATGTTTAAGGACAAATGAGTAGTCTTAGAGAAGCTCAACCCATTTGTCATATCTATATTTAACTTTCATTAAGTGTTGATAAATTTAAGGGCATGATAATCTGAGTTAAGAACAAATTCATTGTGTAAGAGAGTGTCTCCAATGCCTTAATGACCGAATGACAACATAAAATTTCCTATCACATGTTGAGTATTGCTGCTTTGCATCATTCAATTTTTCACTAAAGAAAGCAACAAGATGATTTTTTTGACTTAAAAATCCTCCAATTCCAATTCCAGATGCATATCAAGTCACTTCAAAGGTTTTAGAAAAATTAGGAAGTCGAAGGACTAGGGCTAATTTCATTAAAACTTAAATTTGATATAAAGCCTTTTGAGTAGTTGGGGTCCAACAAAACTTTTCTAACTTTAGTATATCAGTGATTGGTGCTACAGCAGCACTAAAGTTTCTAGTGAATCGCCTATAGAATATTGCGAGGCCATGAAAACTCCTTACTTCAATAAAATTTTTAGGAGTTGGCCACTCCATGATTGCCTTAACTTTGGTCAGGTCAGGTTTAATTCCTTCAAGTGAGATGATTAAACCTTAGAATATCACCTCAGTTCACAAGAAGAAACATTTTTTAAAATTAATGTATAACTTCTTTGTTTTAAGGGTCTCAAAATTTTGTCTAAGATAATTAAGGTTGTCTATTTTATTTGGGCTAACAATTAACATATCATCAAAATAAACCACTAAAATTTTTCCTATAAATGGCTTAAGAATAGTATTCATTAATCTCATAAATATATTAGGTGTATTCAAAAGTTTAAATGGCATGACCAACCATTCATTGAATTCAGCAGGGGCCTTGAAAGCTATTTTCCATTTATCTCTATATCTAATTCTAATTTGATGATACCCACTATTCAAATCAATTTTAGAAAAGAAGTTTTCTCCTGAGGTTAAAACTAACATGTCATCTAATCGGGAAATAAGTAATTGATATTTGATAGTGTTTTTATTGATAGCCTGACTATTGATACACATTCTCCATGTTCCATCCTTCTTAGGAGTTGTTAGGGCAGGGATCGCATAATGACTAAGACTATCTTGTATAAATCCTTTCCCAAGTAACTCAGTAACATGTCTCTTAATTTCTACATGTTCTGTGGGGTTCAATCTATAATGAGGAAGGATTGGAAGTTGTGAACCTGGAGCTAATTCTATAGCATGTTGGATGGATCGAAGTAGTGGTAATTCATTTGGGAGTTCTTCTGGAACAATTTCTTTAAATTTATAAAGGAGAGGTAAAACCTCCTTTGTGAATGGGAATCTCATTAATATTTAAGTTAACTTCTTTTATATGTAAAAGGTGAATATTGGTTGGATCAAAAAATTCTATTCTTAAAGTTCCAAATCCCATTGAGCTTACATCAAACGTTGAAGAAGAATAAGTAAATAAGCTAGAACTAGGATTATGCATAGGATCCCTTATCACGATCAGTTGAAGCTTTGCTTCATTTTTGATAGTGGGTTTTGGTTGAAGATCGGATGTTAGTTTATGTGGTGTTATAGAGGGTATCTTCTCTAATGGTTTGACTAGATAAAGTTTGATGGCTTTATTATTATGTTTAAAATATATGTGTTCTCCCTACCATAATGAATTACACTAAAGTCAATAAGTCATGGTCACCCAAGTAGAATATGAGTGATATCCATAGGGAGCACATCACACCAAATTTTATCCTCATAACTACCAATCTTGATAGGAACTAAACATCGACTAGTGATGGGAAGCGAAGTATGGTTAACCTAATTAACATGAAAGGGTTGTGGATGAGGCTCAATTTTTGAAATTAGCTCTTGATATAGCATTGGTAGAGATAACATTCATTACACTACCCCCATCAATAACTAGCATACACCTTTGCTCATTGCACACAACATACTTACTAAATATATTCCTTCTCCTTCAATCTTCTTCTTCATTCTTAGCTATTATAAGGCATCTCATCACATTAGTTTGAGGATTATCCACAAATTCCTCATCTGATAATGGGTATCTTTGTAAACTTCTTCTAAGGTTTCGTCTATAAGGTTATGAAATTCATCTAACAATAAGATTTGTACCTTACATTGGTTCTGCATGTAACCTCTCTTGTGATATTTGAAATAAATGATGTCCTTAATGTTATTAGAGCTTCCCTTAGAAAGAGCTTTGGGTGGATAATTTAAGCTAGAGGGTGGAATGGGTCTGGTAGTTGACTTATAATTTGAATTTGAAGTCACTTGAGCTCTAGTTTGTATTATATAAGTTGACTTCTTTTGTTGTTCAACAAGTAGAGCATAATGGAAAGCTTCTTCTAAGGTTTGGGGATAAAAAAGTTCAACCTCATTTCTAATTTACATTCTAAGTTCAATAGCAAATTTATTAGCAAGTTACCAATCATTATCCCACAATTTGTCCTAGAAACTATATCCTCAAAAGTATTTAAGTATTTTGCTACATAAACAGATCCTTGCCTTAGAGTCAGCAATTGTCCATGTAACTTCTTATCATAATGTCGAGGACAATATTTTGATGTAAGCATTTCTTTGATCTCTATCCAAGTAAGATTTATCCTTCCTAACATTTATTATTTTGCTAAAGTGTTTACCAATAAATCTTAGCATGACCAGTCAATTTCATCTTAGCAAGAGAAACTTGTTGATAATCATTTATCCTATACCAATCAAAGAAGTCATCCATTTGGGTTAACCAATCTAAGGATTTATTTGGATCATGTGTGTATTATAAGTACGAGCTTCAACTTTAACTCTCATAAAGGGATCATTAAAATTATTGGCAACTCGTTGGTGGTCTCTTTGTTCTCCATTATTATGGTTTAATTGTCTTCGATGAGGTTGGGGAGGGGGTGGAATATGGGATTGGTAATCACCTGTATCTATGTATGCGCCATCATCTTTCATAGGTTCATTAAGGTTATGGATAGGATGTGGAGCATAAATTTATTATTTTACAAGAAGTTTAAGATGATTTGAATTTGATCTTTAACTTTTTACATCTGAGTTTTATTTTTCTCAAATAATTCCATAGTCTTTGTTTCATATTCATAAATCATAAGATCTAAGAATCTACTATCTTGGTTAAGTTCTCAATTTGGTCTTGGGAAATTGACTTTGGTGCTATATTTTTTTCTTTATTTTTTTTTAAAGAAATATGAAGAAAAAAATGCTAAATTTGAGAATATAAAATAGAAAATATAAATGAAAAAACAATGTGAATTATAAGTTAAAAGAACTTTCAGGTGATGAGGGGGGCACTTGACCACTTACGTCTCAAGCTCTCCTTAAGCTGTTTACGCCTTTTTGACAAAGTTCATTTTAACTTTGCAATACACTAGGTTTTATACAAGTATATGCTCATGTATACATGTTTAATGAAAAGAAAATTATTTTTTAATAAATATTTAAAAGCCTTATTTTCTTAAGAATTACAAATTAATTTAAGTGATGAAAAATAAGCAACTAATATTACCAAAAATACCAAACATAGAAAGTAAAGAAGTTCATATAATTTTTTTATTTGCATCAAGGTAAGGGCCTCAATATTAAGTGGACACTCACTTTCCATGTTTTAACTCAAGTAAATATTTAAGGTATGTTCACACAAGAATATTGGCTAGGCTATATAATGGTGCTCACTAATTAGAGTTCATGTACACACTATAGACTTGCAAGTAATAAGATAAATTTCCAAGCATTGATAAGAAAAATATCAAGTCATAAAAAGGATTAACTTACCTTACACTTGTTGGCATGATTTAAAATCTTGTGGAGAAGATTTCACCAAAAATTATTCATCATGCCGAGATGGTTTTTGTTTTTCAACTTTCCCAACCTCGTTGTGATACAAAAATATGATGCTAGTGGGAAACCTTTTTGGTGAATTAGGTATTTAAATATTAAATGGATGGGTAGGATAATGTCTAAGGATCATTTTTGGAGTTTATGGTGGGTTGGTTATGGGTTTAGTGTAGACTATCTAAAGGAAAACCAAGACTAGTCCAAAATAAGCCTAGTTTGGGTTGATTCAAAATATCCCTCTTGTAGGTGAGATTTTAGTGGGTTAAAAGGATGGAAATAAATTGATATAGGTAGCCTAAGATGTAGTTTGGATCTAGAGTAGTTGGCTTGGTTTGATGGTGTTTAGATTGGTGTCGAGAGGTAAAGAATAACATTAGGTCAGGCAATTTTTAGATTTGTCTATGGAGATTGCGGTGGAGTTTGGAGTGTGTTTAAGAGATTATATAATAATTTAATATATTTAAAGGATATTTAAGATGTTGGAGAAGATGTGTCGATGGTTTAAGGTTATGAGCATATGATTATAGTTAGAAAATAAAATTTAAATAAGATAACAGCCAAACTCACCAAAGATATGTAATAAACTTGACACTAAGCACCAAGCAATATGAGCAATATTACTTCATTCAAGTTACTTTATTATATTACATTTAAGTTCATATTTATAGGCACTACAAGTTTCTTGCCTTATAAGATTTTGAGGGAAAATATGGAGGGAAATTTTGGAAAGAAAGATAGGTAGTTGGTAATTAGTGATGGAGTAACTCCAACTACTTATATTAACTATTTTCTTCATGATATGGCTGATCAAACATGTGCCTTAATAAATAAAAAGTACAATATTAATAAAAATAAAATACAAATGGTAAGACAAAAATTTAGGCTATTTATTGGGCTTTTGATTGGGCTCTTGTAATTATGCCCAACTTCAAATTCTTCCCTAAAACTTTAGTCATGGCTCTTATTGTTGAGCCTTTAAAAATATTCTTTAGATGAGCTATATCAAAATTGAGTTAACTAAGCATTAACCTAAGTTAATTATGGTTTAAAAGTCATTAGTTAAGATATTAGTCAAATTATAAAAGTGATACTACTAGTAAATTCCTTATATTTTTCTAATCCCTTTAAGATATAACTTTGCCTTATTCAGACTTATATTTAAGAAGTTATTAAGTAATTAAAAATATGATTAAATTTAATTAAGGAATTTATTCTAACCTAATCTTCTTTTCTGAACAACGCCTTCTACTCATAGAATGCAGTCGCTATACAAGCAGAGCGACCGTGGGTGCATGCCCAAAAGCAGTGTGGCGTGGGTCGGGTTCGACCCATCTATCACTGTACATCCTCTATATTGGGATGCCAAGAATAGAAAATCTAGGGCATCACAATATTCACAGCACTGTGTGATCCAGCCCACATGCCATATACCAAATTGAAGCAGATGTTGAGACCTTATAAATTTATCTAAGACCCCTATATGATTCTAACTTAGTCTCTCTAATGAGACTCGAGCACATCGGTCTCCTAGGGTTTATTATTGAGGGAGATTGCTCCCTACACAGTCAACTTCAAGTCTTGGCACATGTCCCATCAGAATCTTAAGATTATGGTTGACCTTAGGGTTCCATATGCGATGATGGGAGCTACTAGGTGCCTAACTCAACTTTAAATGACTCGATCACTATGCTACACTGTACATGCTTGAGCTCATTTGATCCAACTAGACTTGATCAAACACATTTAAGCTCAAAAGAAGATGCTACAATCACTAAAATCAATGAATGAAAAGCAGTGCAAAGAAAATTGAATGATTAGATTGGAAGATGGCATACATAGGGTTTGTCGTTCATCGAGTCCAATGGGTCCTTGCACAGAGGGGAGTATCTCTCTGTCTCAGCAACCCCACCCAATTTGAGCGACCCACTACAACATTTTAAGGGTGGATCTCTCCTAGGATTTGAGGATGTGGAATGGCAATTCGACGGTCCTCCTCAACCACCATGGCGCTTCCCGCAAACGGGCTTAGATACGACGCATCGGGGCAAAATCCTGGCCTTTTGTTCCATCAGATGACTACAACTAAGTCAAACCATCCGATTGATTATGAGGACCAGCATAATAGCGGATCCTCCGCCGTTCAGATCCAATGACTAGTTGATTTTTGAAAAATATACTAATATTAAATTTAATTAATTAATTACAAATTATTCATTTTAAATTATTAACAATATACTAAATAAATGAGCTCCAAAAATTGCCAAAATTTCACCATTTGTTAACTTGGGTGTGAGAAACTCAATATGAGGTCGGATATTTGATTGGAAGTCTAAATAATTATCTCATTTTTTTATTATTCAAAAATTCATTTCAATCAAACAGCTTGCAAACTTTGCAAAAACTTTAGGGTTTGATTTTAAGACTATTTTGAGATAAATTGTGAGATTCCTAAGCTAATCAAATAATTTAAAATTTTAAGTAACAACTGTAGATTGTTATAATATCGAACTAAACTTAAACCTGATGGTACTATAGCATGCCATAAAGCCAAATTAGTGACTCAATGATTCATCTGATACTAAGATATGTATTATGAGGAGACCCATGCCGCAACAAGGTAAGTTGGGGAGGTAGTCACTTGGCAAATCAAATTGTGGCGACCCATGCCCCGACAAGGTAAGTTGGGGAGGTCATCACTTGGAAAATCTCTCACATATCATTAGATTAGGTTTCCATCCCTAATCGACTAATAAGGGAAGGATGTGCACTATGTAAGGCTGAACCATTCACAAAATAACGTACATAATTATTATAGTGCACAAGAAAGAAATAATAGGCTTACATCCATTGAATCCATAATTCAAAAAAGGAAAACATACAGCTCAAAATAAAGTATGCAGTAAAGGAAAATACAATGAGTACATGTATTATTATAATATTTTTAAATTAGTTCTAAGCATAAATAAAGGACACTCATCCTCACTTAAATAAAAAAAACAACCTAAACTAAGGCTTCTGAGCTCCAAGGTGCTCCTCCTCCTAGAACTGCTCCTCCGCGGGTGCTAACTCCCCAAAATGCTCAGAAACTGATATTGTTGGTTCCACAATGCCAAGGCCCCAGCCAAAAAGAGAAAAAGTGGTTAAGCATATTGTCTAAGTACATTTTAGGCTATTAATAGTTCATGTATTTAATGATATCACAACACCCTAAGCATTTTAGGAGCAAAAAAAGCTACAAAAGAAAATGGTAAAAGCCATAATCATATGATTATAACTTAAAACAAGATGTGAAGTAAGCATATACCTCAACCCAAAGCTATAGAAATGTTAAGTAATGAATGTGTAAGAGAAAATACTAAGTAAAAGAAGCATCCTAAATAAATATGATTAATTCTACACATGCTGATTTTCAAAAAAATGAAATATAATAAAATTGAAATAAATCTAACATCCTAGCATGCTTGCATATCAAATCAAGAATTGCTTAATATGTAAAAATAAATATTGGAAATACAGTAAATACAGAAATGCTGCATAAATGCTAAAGAATAAAAAACTAAATGTATAATGGAAATACAACCTCATATAGACATATGCCTACATAGAACTGTCATAACAAGAAATGGTGTCTCATCTAACCACTAAGTAAATCTAATGAAGCATCTAGGAGAAGTATCTCAGATCAACAGGTCCATTGAAAATATACCATCTTGGAGAAATTTCCTAGATCTTTATTACCTCAAATATGTGCAAAAACACTACAGAGGCATACTAAGTAGGACACACCCCGATTCAAATGTTATATAATTCATTGATTTCATTTAATCTAATTATTAGTGAATATGTCTCAAGCAAATTTTGAAACTAACATAGAATATTCATCAAATATCTTATGTTCACCTATTATGTCGCAATGTAAATACTCAAAGCAAGGAAGCAATGCATGAAAACAAGGTAATAAATAGTACTACACAAGATCTATAATATCACTTGTTTTCTAATTTAATTTCTTCTAACTAATCCAAGATTATACAAGCTCAGGATCTCCAATATCTTACTATCCAGTATAAACTCAGAACTATGGTCCTATGAGGGTTAAGGTAATCAGAACTAATCAAGTTCTAATATAATTCAATCAATGATGCTTAATTAAGTTGAATAATAAATCAAACATCTTAATTAATGATTTTAAATATCCCAAGCTAATCTTAATTTATACAAAACAAGATTGAGGGATTAAGAGTTAAACTCCAAATATTGGGGTTTAACCTCTTAATCCAATAAGTTCTATAGACTAAGGGTAAAGGTATAATCCCAACTCTCATGTACTATAGTTAGGGCTGCCTTATTAAGTAAAGTCAAGCTAAATATGATTGATCTCTAACTTAAAATAAGGTTTAAATACAAAATAATCAAAATAAAAGATGAAATATAGAAACTAATAAAACCAAGTTTTCATTCATTGTGTAACCCATTTACCTAATGAATGAACTCTAACCTATATCTACATCTAATCCCTAAAGAATGTCCTATGATTTTAAGGAAGAATCCTAACCTAGAGAGAGTTATGATTTACATTATAACTTATTTTAAATGAGCTTAGATGAATTACTATTGCTCCCAAATCATTTATATTATTGATTTTACTAACTAATTCAGGTTTCTAAGGCCTAAGAATACTTAAACATAATTTAGGCAAAATGACCATTTACTCCTATTGAACGGTCTAAAATGCAACCTTTTGATTCAGGGTTCCAAATTGAAATTTATTAATGTCAAATGGTTACTTACTGTCTAATATTAAGATAGATAGCAAGTACACCCAAATTGGACAAGTATTAAGCCTTATGAGCTCAAATTAAGGATTTAGCTCATTAGGGGTAGTTTAGTAATTTTACCTGAGTAAAATATAAAATTTTAGCTATGGTTATGTTGTTTGCTGTCAAAGAGTTCCATAAAGTCTAAGATCATTAAATTATGAGGTCATTTGGCCAAGTTATGGTCAAAATAAAATTGGGGTTCAATTTTATAATTTAAGGATTTTGGGAAAAGTCCAAAAAGCTAACTTTTCTAAATAATATCTAAATTTAACAAACTTAGTGGCTATAGCTACTCTATAATATTTTGAGTGTAATGACTTGAAATAGACCCAATTTGGACTTCATTTAATTAAGTTATGTGCTAATCAAGTTTTAGGGTGATTATGGCTAATTAGGAAATTTAATTATCAAAACTCAAATACTTTTGCAATTTAGTGCTCTTTAGTTTCTCCTTATCATAATAGTATATTGGGTGACCTAATTTGGAGTTTAAATTATCAAGTTATGGCCAAATGAAATTGTAGGGTTTAATGGTGTAATTAAGGAAGGGACCCTAAAGTCATTAGTCAAACTATAACTCAAATAGAGAAACTAATACTACTAGAAGATTACTAATTATTTCTTGATTAAAATGAGATATAACATAGCCATGTTTGGATCTATGGTCACAACGTTATGGTCATTTAAAGTTTTCTAGGGTTTAAGGTTAATTTAGGGGACTAAAATGTCACTATGCTAAATACTCATCCAAATGGAAATTTGACACTACCATAAAATTTCTTGAATTTTGCTAATTAAAATGACTTATATATTTGCAATATTTGGATGAATGGATTAGAAGATATGAGTGCTTGAATATTAATCATTTAATTAGTTTAATTAAATTAGAACTAATCATTTAATTTAAGTTAATCTTAATCTAATTTGAATTGGTGGCGGGACCCACCACACTGGCTACTTGACTGCATGGGCGGGGCTCGCAGAAGCGATGGCTATCAGAAGGCAGTGGGACCCACAGTGCTAACTCAGCAAAGAAGGGATAGCAGGGCCCATAACTTGCTTACAACAGAGGACACGTGTACACCGTGGGACACTCCATCCTCGATACAGCAGATGACGCACATCTACTCAGCAAAATGTGGGACAAGCCCGGGTCGGCCCGGCCCGACTCAAGCTTCAGTCAACCCCGACAAAAATATGTGACTATAGAGCTAGGGCAATAGTTCTTAGCAGCATCTTGGCGGTGATGAGGCTCAACCCGCATAGCAACGGGCGAAGCACAACTAGCACTACCCAGCCCTGGCCGTTTTGAGGGCAAAGGTGGTCTTAATCGCCTAAAATCCTAAACCCTAGGTAGTTTGGCATGGGTCAAAGGTGGAAGAGGGCAGTGACTGTAGATCACTGTGGATGCTTGAAAAAATTGGCAGTCGGTACAAACCCAAATGGATGCAATTAGTGGCTAATAGCTCAACAATCATACGGAATAAACGTAGATATAGAATTAAACATGAATTGAAAGTAGGAAAACAAAGATAGAGGGGTACCTTGCTTCGAGTGTTCGTCGAGTCTCCTTCTTTGAGAGGGGTGATTTTGACCTCGAACTTGCTTCGATCCAATGCCTAATGGAGCTTTAAGAGCCTATAAGGAATTAGGATGAGTATTAAAATTTCCTTTTTCTTGGGGTATTTTAAATATATTAAAATATTTGACAAAAATCTAATGACTTCCAATTGCCTCCAAAACATCACCCTTAACTCATTTGGGAGTCATGAGCATAATGGTGAAGTTATATTTTAGATTTTAGATCAATTCAGATACGTCAAATTCTAGAGTTCCTGAAATTCCCAAAATCAGGGATTGATTTATTTGACGCCTGATTTAGACCAAAACTTTAGGGTGTGATCCTAAAGACTATTTAAGAGAGATAGAATCAAAATTAAGACTTAGTTTAGTCCTAAGAGGCTAGGGTAACAACCATAGGTTGTTATAGACTCTCCCACTTAAGAATGATGTCATCCTCGACATCACTTAAGTAAGAAGAATGATGTATGAGTGAAATTAATAGATCATAAATAAGAAGGTCAAGGGAGTACCAGGGTTCTCAAATAGCCTTGGGTTCTTCAATTACATATCTGACTCCTTCTCTCAAGTGGCTTTTGTAGAGGAATGATTCTTCCACTGAACTTTGACCATTGGGATTGAACGGCTTTTTAGCTTTTTATGTTCCTTTCCCAAAATTCTAATAGGCTCTTCAATGAATGATAGGTCCGGCTAGATCTCTACTGGGGGAATTGAAATCAAATGATGAGGCTCACTTAAGCATTTCATGAGTGATTACTCATGAAAAAAATTGTACACTATGGAGAGTCATTAGGTAATTATTTTGAAGGGTCCAACATATCTTGAATTGAGCATTCCAGTCACTCCAAAATAGTAGATTCATTTTATTGGGCTGACCATAAGATATGTAAAACCTCCAACACTGAACTTTAGCAGATGATGATGTGTATTATGAGATTTACTTTGATGATCTTGAGCGGCATGAATACTTTGTTGAATGAGCTTGACCTTTCTGTTAGTTTCTACTACTAAATCAGACCCATATATTGAACATCTCCAGTTTCAGACCATAATAATGGAGTGGGGCACTTCCTCCCATATAATGCTCCATATGGATTCATTTTAATGTTTGAATGAAAATTATTGTTATATGCAAATTCCACCAGAGGAATATGATTCTCCCAAGAACCAGAAAAATCCAAAGCATAGAGACGGAGCATGTCTTCAATAATTTGATTTACTCTCTCACTCGACCATCTGTTTGGGAATGAAATGTAGTGCTCATTCTTAGGGTGGTTCCTAGATCTTGATGCACTGCCTACCAAAACTTAGAAGTAAATCATCTATCTCTATCAGAACAATCTATTTGGGAATACCATGCTAGCTCCTCAATAGAATTAGTCTATTGGATAGGAACAAAATGAGCTGATTTGGTAAGATGATTAACGATGTCCCAAATTTCATTTGCACCTATTCTTGTGTGAGGCAATCCCATCACGAAGTCCATTGAGATGTCAAACCACTTCCATTCAAAATATTCTTATGGGTGATGAAGTCCACCAGGATTTTGATGTTCAACCTTGATTAGACTACAGGCATGGCACTTTGCAACAAATTTTGTAGTGCTTTTCTTCATGGCAAGCCACCAAAATGACTGTTTTAAATCTTGATACATTTTGGTACTTATTAGATGAACTTGATATCATGAATTATGACCTTCGATAAGAATCTCCTGATGCATGGACTTAGGGATCCATAAGTAATTACCCTGATAAATTACGGTTCTATGTAGCTGTAAATCCGGTCGGCGACCGTCTTCAATATCGACTTTGAACTTTAAATAATCATCATCTTTAGTTTGCGAGATGGAAACATCTCTATGAAACTTGGGTTCCACTGATAATATTAGTTAGCATAGAGCTTAGTATGTCACCACGCTTTAGGAAAATGCCTAACTTATAAAATTCTTCTTCTATTGGGCTTGCTGAGATTGTGGAACTTATAGTAGCACGACGACTAAGCACATCTGCTACAACGTTAGCTTTACCCGAATGGTACTGAATATCTAAATCATAATCACATATTAGCTCTAGCCATCGCCACTGCCAACAATTTAACTCTCATTGAGTGAATATGTACTTTAAACTTTGGTGGTCGATGAAGATCGAGTATTGAACACCATAGAGATGGCGGCACCCAATATTCAAAGCAAAGACAACTGCAACAAGCTCTAGATCGTGTACTGGATAGTTTTTCTCATGTGGTTTGAGCTGACAGGAAGCATAGGCAATGACTTTGCCTTCATGTATCAAGACACATCCCAACCCAGCTTTAGAAGCATCTGTGTAAGCTTGATAATTCACACCTTCCTTTGGCAGAATAAGCACGGGGGTTGATAAGAGTGCATCCTTCAAGCCTTGGAATGCTTCTTCACATTCATAACTTCAAACAAAAGGCATAGCCTTTTGAGTTAACTCGGTCAATGGAGAAGCAATTTGGAAAAAACCCTTAACAAATTTTCTGCAATACCCGGCTAATCCCAAAAAGCTCAGATATCGGTCACAGTCCTTAGTTGTGACCAATTCTGAACTATGCTGACCTTTTGCTGATATGCTCTAATGTATTGGGCATCAAAAACATAACCCAAAATGCAACTAAATTAAGCCAAAACTTATATTTATAGTACTTAGCATAGAGTTGATGGCCATGCAACTCTTCTAGCACTGCCCTTAAATGGGCCTCATGCTCTTTCTCATTATTAGAATAGATTAAGATATCATCGATAAAGATGATGACAAATTTGTCCAGAAATAATTTGAGCACATGTTGCATCAAATCCATGAAAATCGACAGCGCATTTGTGAGACCAAATGACATTACGAGGAATTTATAAAGTCCATATCGTGTTCGGAATGTCGTCTTCTCAATGTCTTCTTCCTTAATACGCAGCTGGTGATAACCGGAATGCAAATCAATCTTAGAAAATAATTTGGCTCCAGCTAACAGGTCAAACAAATCATCGATCTAGTAGAGGATACTTCTTCTTAATCGTCACCTTATTGAGTTTTCTATAGTCAATGCACATACGCATAGACTCATCCTTCTTCTTGTCAAAAAGGACTAGCGATCCCTAGGGAGATAAGCTTGGCCTTATGAGACCTTTCTCAAGTAGTTCTTGAAGTTGACTATTCAGCTTCTAGAACTCTTTGAGCATGCTATACAAAACCAAAGACAGAGAGTGCCATGCTATTGCATGCCACAGTGGTCTAAAGACAAAGACTTTGGCGCTACCGATCGTCATAGCAGTCTCAAGACAGAGACTCTGACGCTTCCGCACACCGTAGCGGAAATTCAGCTTAGCGACACTTTAACATAATCCATATACCACACTACCGCGCACCACAGCAGAACCAAACAGAGGCTTTGGCGCTACCGCGCCACATCAAAACCAAACAGAGGCTCCGGCTCTACCACGTGCCACAGCGTAACAACATGTTTCCAAGACTTAACGTAACTCTAAAAACACTGACATTACCGCACGCTACACAATCTCAAGGTAGAGACTCTGGAGCTCTCGCACGCTGCAGCGCTATAGAACTTGAAGCTTACACGCTACCACGCTCTGTAGCGGTCTCAAAATAGAGACACGGGCGCAACTGTGCGCCATAGCGCCTATCGTAAAATATGCTATCTAATAGCACTTAAGGCAACATGGGGGAGAGCAAATGTCTGATTTAATTCTATTATCAACAACAAGACATAAATGTCAACAGCTGAAAACTCATCATTACCAAGGAAATAAGGAAATAATCATTTAAAGAAAACAAAACTTTCTAAATGGAGAGTTATTGGCTAAATTAATTCTAAAACAGCTGCAAGGAGTCTATAAAAGGGAGAATTGAAGATTAAGAAAAGGTTCCTGATTTTGGTTAAGAAAATAAATACTCTACCACCAGCTTCTGCAAGAGAAATAGAAGGAGAGTTTCACCCTCCCCCAAGGAAGGAGAAGGTTGTCCTTTGAAAGAGAGAAGACACCGTACTGGATGCAAGGAAGAAGAGCTATGAAAAGGGAAGACAAGCTGGTGAATGCAACAGTAGTTCCATGTATCGTATTACCTTATAACGTATCTTTCTTTTCTTGTAAAATCCATGCAAAGGCTTTCTAGTACTTTTATACTTTTTTTGTGTTTTCTATTTAATGGCAGCCTAAACCCTATTTGGGGAGGGTTAGGTGTAGGCATGTAACGAATCAAGAAATTGAAACTGCTGTACTCTCAAATTATCAATGATTATATTTTTATCTTTGATTTAAATGCTGTGATGAATGAATTGGATTAATAAATATTAATATAATAATATCTCGATAAATGATTGGATTTAGATCTGTGCAAATCATTAAGCTTAATTCACTGAGATCCAAGGGTTTGCATATTGAGTATCCTCATTGCTAACGTCAGTGACAACATTAATTATGCGATAATAGCCAGTGCAACCCCTTTGTAAGGCCCCATCCCATCGCCATGCATAATTTAAGTTAGTCTAAGAAATAACAATTGGCGGCAGAATGGTGCGTTACTCTGGAAGGGAACTGAACCTCCCTGAATACACGTGCTAAACATAAGAGTTGTTGAGAGTCCACCTCAAGAGAATAGGACTTAGTACTAATCCCTAAGATAAGTGTAGTATTTTTATCTTAAGTATTAGGACTCTCAACAACAAAGGTAAGATCCAAGTTACATCACAATACTATGTATAAGTATAAGTAAATATAGAGTGCAAAAGCTAAAGCATACATCTAGAAACATTCATCACAAAAGCTAAGTAAATCATTCATCTCAGAAAAGAAAAGATAATACATCTAGAATTATTACAACTGCTTTCTAAATAAACATACAGAGAAGAGTCTAAATACTGAACTGCAAAAATAAATGTGAAAAATAAAGGCTGATGAAGAGTCCTCTAATGTTTCGTGAACTCCTCCTGGATCTCCTGTAAAGGACACTGATCTGGCTCCACAAGATGCTCTGAATTTAGCAAATTACAGGATCCCAAATGTACCACATGTTAGATAATAAGTCTAACATAATGAAAACTACTCGAATAGTTACAGTTATCTACTATTTAGTATTTAAATAGTTTATAAGTAAAAACTATAAAAAAGATAGTAAAATAGCTGAAAGCTCAAAATAGTACAAATATAAAAGTAAAGTAAAATTAAAACTGTAACTAAATACTAGAATGTGGATAATATAATAAGTAAACTGAAGTTGCAAACTGAATACTAAAATGTAGGAAATTTAATAAATAATCTAAAACAGAATAATGACGATTTAAAACCGCGTTGTATGCCACTGAATTCATAATTATGCATTTCAATATGTCACAGAACTATATGTCACTGATATGCTGACTTGGTGTCATAAGACACTCCACGGATCCTAAATGAGCTCATTCGCTCCACTAATAGAGTCCTTAGGTGAGCTCATTCACTCCGCTAATGCGGACATGACTTATGAATTTCATGATATTCCAAGATTTTTATGACTAGTTGCTTTAAATTATCGAAATCCAAAAATCAATACAATATCAAGTGATGATTCCATTTATCTCCATTGTGCAAAATTCATCTAAATGAATTCTGAGTCTAAAATCTAATCCATTGCATGGATTTAGCTAATATTTGAATTTAAACTTATCAAATGAAGAGATTGTATATACACAGTTGGTATGCTTCTGAGAAAGGTGACTTTAACATTTAGTTTGTTTAACTGCACTTATCAAAATACATGATGATAAGGGACAAAACCCGATCACAGTTTATTCTCTCAAACTAAGTTGTTAAATACCCTGATTACTAACATACTTATAATGTCCTAAGAAAGGTAACTTGAAATATTTAGTTTGCTTAACTACACTTATCAAAGCGCGTGACAATAAGGGGCTTGACCCGGTCATAGTTCATTCTCTCAAATTAAATATTAAATCCCCTACTTGTAACACTTTTAAACTTGAGATGTTTATCCTAAATTGAACTATACTTATCTAATTACCTAAGATATGATCGAGACTCTTTAGGTTAAATTAACCAACTCTGTTTTCTATTGAAATAATTTAATTCTATGGATATACACTATCACCTTCAACTGATAATTCTATTGATTTTAATAATGCTATTTAATAGTCAAGGAATATTAAGCAAATGAATCCATTCTCCATTATGGTAAATCCTATACAAAAGTTCCAAAGATGTAACTTAAAGTCACCCAATTCTAGATATTACCATAAGGAAAATAACCTCAAGCTAGATCATTAGGTTATCCTACCATAAGGTTATAGGATCAAGTATTAAGGTTAAGAAGGTGCATCTAAAATTCTATCTCAAGATTAGACAATAAGTTCTTCATACATCACTAATTCATCTATTGATATGTCTTAGTAATTATTAAATTATTAACACTAAATCACAATCTTAAAGGTCTAGCACTAAAATGTACAAATTATAATCTAAGATCTAAGATTTATGTTAAGCTCTCAATTCTTAGTTCATTAAACTGAATTACACAAATCAGGTGAGTAAACCCATCTAATCACACCGTATACTATAATTATGGGATACAATCATGTAATTTATTAAGAATTGATTATTTTATAAATCAATAACATTTTATAATTTATCTCATGCTAAGAGTTTTACTTAGGAGAAAATCAAATATTTAATGGTATATGTTCAGATGATCAATCACATAGATTAATTATATATCTTAATATTTCTAGTTTAATGGCTTAAGTTCAATGTCAAATTAGAATGTATTATTGAAATCATGCAAGTCCTTTAATTGCTCAAATCAAGTGTTTTACTTAAGGTGATTAAAGTTATAGACCTTAATCTAATCAAGTTAGAATACAATCCCTAAGTTGACCAAATCAAGATACATTATTGAGTTAGTAATCAATGACAAAATTAGTGAGTTATTAGTATATTATTGATGTCCATTTCCAGTTTAAGGTTCCATTAATTATATTAATCATTCTTTAAGATTCTTAAGGCTTAGGATTGAAAATTATCAAATCAATCTTTTAAAGTGTCCAAATTAGGATTTGAGTTCTCTAACATGCATACTACTTTCATTGAAGCATATAAACATTTAATTAAGCAAAACATAAAGTAATTAAGGCAAATCAAACTCTAAATCAAGCCAAAAAATATTAGCACTTAATTACATATCTAACCATTCAAAATCTATGAAACTTGGCAAATTATTTCACCCAACACATGCATTCTACAAAGCATAAGAAGCATAATGAAACTTGAATCAAGGAATATAGCTAAGTATACAAGCTAATCCACATTAATCTAGTTATGTTGTATTTAGGCAAAATCAGAAAATTCAACCACAGCAAGTGCAATATTCTTTTATATTTAGATTCTTCATGATTTTTTGAACAAAATGATATATAATTTTATAAGGTTTTGATGAGTGGATCAAAAGTTATTCAATTAATTTAATCTGTATTTTTCCAATTAAATTATCTATATAATTTGATTAATTAGATTATTTTCCTTAAGGAAAATAATTTTGATAAATCCTTAATATTTTAAATAGTCTTGGCCCAATATTCAAAAGGCGCAAGTCAGTCGGGGCTTGAGCGACCCGAGACTGTCGCACGGTGCAGGTCGTGGGCTGGCCAGACCCACACAGGATTGTCATCCCCGATCCCCACCCAACACTTAGGCAGATTAAGGAAACCCTAATCGCAAAATTCCTGAGTATCCAGGCAATGGCAGAACCAACCAAAGGTCGCTACATGTTCACCATGACCAGACGCGTCGATTGGAACCCAAAGCCCCTTGAGAAGAGGCCGGGAACTCTTGAACCTCACTCTCCTGAGAGCCCTTCCATGGGGCTACTATGGGGAGTCAATTCTCCCCATAGATTCCATGATTCCTCCAAGATTCTTCCCTACACCTTTAGGGAGGTGAGGCAGATCTAATCCCTAAGGAATCAGGTCCTTACTCGGACCTAGCTTCCTGAAGGATGATAGCCCGATCGATCAATTGATCATTCAGGATGAACCTAGACCTTAATTTTGCAAGCATTGCATTCGATTAACCCAATAGAGCAATTAAGAATAAAAATGGAGGAAATGTTGAGCTTAACTGACTCTTCACAACAACTAGGGTACCAGGTTTGATTAGGAGTACGAGTTGGTGATATAGAGGGAGAGCCAGTGACTTAGCTAAGCTTCAGAGGAGAGCTAAGGGATTTGAACACCAAAACTCACCCACTATCAATGATACGCAAGCATTGGAGCACCGGGGAGAGCTTCTGATGAATCCAAAATTTATATCCTAATTTAAGGAAAATTTTATTCATTTATCATATTAAAACTGCTTCCTTAATCCTATTTTGCTTATCTTTTCAGGAAAATGCCTATCCAATGAATTCTGATCAAAATGGACAATTTTCCAAAATTTCAAAAGGAAAACTGCTGTCGCGCACTGTAGCGGGCCATTTTTTGAAATCAGGCGCCACAGTGCGCTATAGTGGAGCACTTTGCGAAGCACTGGTGCCACAGCACGCTGCAGCAAGCCATTTTGCAAAATTAAGCGCCATAGCGCGCTACAGCGGAGCCTTTCCGAAATCACTTATGCTGCAGTGCGCTGTAGTAGCCCTTCATTATAAGAACCAAAACGCAACAGTGCACCACAGTGGCCCACTTTGCAAAAATTTTCACAATAGCATGCAGCAGCTTGCCAAAAAATATTTTGAGCAGAGCATTAAATGCGGCAGGGACAAGACCCCCAACCAGCACCTTGTCTCTAGCCATCATTCCCTCTACAGCAACTACATTTTTAAAGGAGAAAATGGTCTTCTTGAGGTGATGTGGAGAATTATCAATGGAAAAGTAATAGTCTTTTCATCCCTAAAGTGGATTTAGCCATCATTGCATAAGAATTTTTAGAAGGCAAAAGCAGATTTTGAAATGAGAAGATGAAGAAGCAGCCCTCCTCTATAAATATCACTTCTCTTGACTTAAGAGAGGTTCCAAACTTGGCTCACTACAACCTAAGTAAAGTGAGGGCTGTATAGAGGAGAAGGAGAACTCTTCAAGGGTGGAAGAGCGTATCTTACTAAGGAGAAGGAGAAGAAAAGCAGCATTAAGGACCTAAGAGAAGCAACTTCAAGCAAGAAGAAGAGGAGTCTGGAGAACTTCCCAAAGGAACATTCTTAGTATTTTCTAAACTCTTGCTTCGTGTTTTTATTAGTTGATCATGAAAGGGTCTTTATCTATGTATGTATTCTTTTTCATCTCTTTTGTAATGGAGAGCTAAATCTCCCTTGGGGAGGGTTGGGGCAATCCCACTGTATTGATAGATATTATAATTGTATGAAGTTTTTCTAAAGTTTAAAAAAAAAATCATGAACTCAATGCCTTGTTAAAAAAATTAAAGGACTATTGTGGACTTGAATGTGGACCAAAGGATAAAGAACTAATTAAACTTAAAGACTATTTTATCTTGTGCTCCATAGCTCACCTTAGTTTTGATGCTAGATTTATGAGTGCATGAGAGCCTAGAACTATGTGAGAATATTCTTGAGCTTAGTGCACCTTATTCTATGCTCAACTAATGAGTTGAAGCATGTGATGCTAAGACCCACTAATTGATACTCCATCGCTCAGCATACTTGAGACAGGGAATGGATTCATTTAGTGCTCATGAACGAGGTGACATAGTCATTGAGCCCAATGAAATCACTCTCTCATCTAAATTATGCTTGAGGCGCATGAAGCTCTTAGTGGAATCAATGCTTATAAGATCTTTAACTTTATAACCCTCATCTCCATGATCAAGAGATGAGATAAAAACTACAATTCTAAAATTTTATAAGGGTCTATGTGCTAAAATAGAACCAACTATGAGTTTGTTTTATGCACAAGCCTTGAACTTGTAATTCTTTAAATTAAAATTCTAAGAATAATAATGTGCACTTGACTAAATAACTAATAAATGCTTGAGGAATCATCATACATAATTTATCTATCATATCATGAGGGAGAAACCCAACTCTCCTCCTCTTTTTATCAGAAGTATTTTCTACTAAGTGTTGTCATGCTTGTTCAGGAACCAACACAAATCAATACACGTATAGCTTAAACATTAGTGATCATAGATATACCTTAGTAACAAAACATCCAATCTCTGTGGTTTGCTAAATTCCTAAAATTCAAACTTTCCACTTATTACTTCAGATCGCGTACACTTGCGTGAAAGCGCAAGCATATTTTAGGTCTGTCAAGTTTTTGGCACCGTTGCCGGGGAATTGGAATTTGTTTTGTATTAAGGATAATATATCAGTAATTAGTTATTTAAGAAATTTGTTGCATATATGCTTAATTTTTTATTTTTGTAATTATAGGTGTTAACCATTTACTTTTCTGTTTTCTTTTATTATTGCTGAATCTTTGAACATTATTGCTGACTTTGTTCTTAATAGCATACTTGGTGTTGTGTATGAATAGAAGAGTTTGCACGGAATATCTTTTTGACCCTGAAATTGAGAGAACCTACTTGCAGGCTAGAAGAGAACAAAGCATTTTGTTAAGCCAACAAGCCATTATAGAAAATCATAATGAATATTGTGGAGAGCCATTAGGAGAACCTAGGGGAATAACACTGAGAGACTACGCACTACCCATTGTTAGGGGAATTCCCCATGCTATTGTAAGGCCTAATATAGAAGCTAGTAACTTTGAGATCAAACCTTTCACTCTGAGTATGGTTCAGAATAACCAGTTTGGAGGATTGGCCACTGAAGACCCTAATTCACACATTTCAACTTTCCTTGAAATTGTGACACCTTCAGATTTAACGACATCTCTGAAGATGTTGTTAAATTAAGGATTTTCCCATTCTCTTTAAGAGGTAGAGCCAAAAGTTGGTTCAGCTCTCTCCCAAGCAATTCAATCCAGACTTGGGATGATTTGGCTAAGAAATTCTTAGCCAAGTATTTCCCTCCGGTGAAAACCGCTCGGCTGAGAATTGAGATAACCAACTTCACTCAGTTGGAAGGTGAGACACTGTATGACGGGTGGGATAGATTTAAGGAGTACTTAAGGCGATGCCCACATCATGGGTTTCCATTATGGATGCAGGTCCAAACCTTTTATAATGGTTTGAATGCTCCTATAAGGACTCTCATAGATGCGGCTGCTGGAGGCTCTATCAGTAGCAAAACCCAAGAAGAGGCTTACGACCTCTTAGAAGAAATGGCAAACAATACTTACCAATGGCCTCTCTAGAGGAATGATCACCATAATAAAAATGAATGTAACTCTCTTGGAAATTCACAACAAATTGTTGAGCTCCAAAACCAAATCTCTCAACTCAATAAAAAGTTGGAATATGGGTATGTTAATTCATGTCAGGAGGAAGACGGAGAGTTAAGAAATGTCAATGTAATCATGAATGGAAGGAATAGAGAGAGATTGGAAAGCTCGCTTATCAAATTTAGAACCTCCACAACTGAATTCATGAATAAAACTGACACCACCTTAAACATGCACGAACACACTCTTTTAAGGCAAGAGAAATCAGTATAAAGAATAGAACAAAAGCTAAAAGAAATTATGAAACAGTTAGAGCAACCTTCATTAGTGGGAGTTATTGGTGAGTATGAAAAGGAGTCGGGGAACGTAATAACCCTAAGAAGTGGAAAATACAAGGCCGGTCGTAAGAGAGGAGAATCATAAAAACATAGCGACAGCTAGAGAGGAAAAGAGGGAGGAAGAAAAAACGATCATGAAAGAGAGGAATGATGTTAGGGATTTAGAAAAGGAAGAACCTAGGGATCAACTTAAGGAAATATCTCATATACCATATCCTCAGCAAATGGCTAGGGAGAAGCTTGATCTCCAATACCACAAATTCCTAGAAACTTTTAAAACTCTTCATATAAATATCCCTTTCACAGAAGCTCTAGAGAAAATGCCTAGTTATGCTAAATTTATGAAAGACATCCTCTCAAAGAAAATGAAGATTGATGAAAAGGAGACTGTGGCATTAACAGAAGAATGTAGTGCAATCCTTCAGAGGAAGATTCCTATTAAAAAGAAGGATCCATGGAGTTTTACTATCCCTTGCACCATTAGAAGTCAATCTTTCCAAAAAGTCTTTTGTGATCTAGGTGCATCCATATATTTGATGCCATTTTACATATTCAAGAAATTAAAAATTGATCACTTAAAACCCACCTCTGTTCTCCTCCAATTTGCCAATAGATCCATAAAATCCCCCTTAGGAATTGTGGAGAATGTGCTTGTGAAGGTAGACAAGTTCATTTTCCCTGTCAATTTCATAATCTTGGATATAGAAGATAAAAATCAAGAAATTCCCATCATCCTAGGAAGGCCCTTCTTGGCCACCGGAAGAACTTTGATTGATGTAAATAAAGGGGAATTGAGGTTGCGTTATGGGGATGAGGAGATTAAATTTCATATGAATAGTTCTATGAGGCACCCATCTAAGCCCAATGAGGATTATTGGAAAATCAATTTACTAGAAGAAGCTTGGTTAATGGGAGAAATAGGAGAAGAGGGAATGTTAGCAAAGGAGGAAGATGAGGACCCCACTGACAAGGAAGTGATTGAGAAATTGGTTAAGGAGTGGAAAATAATTCAGCCTTTTATAATTTGCCCTCCATAACTAGAATTAAAACCTCTGTTCTCTCACTTAAAATACACTTATCTAGGGGAAAATAAATCTCTTCTAGTGATAATCTCCTCCTTGTTAACCCAGCATCAAGAAAGTATTTTATGCAAGGTTTTAAAAGAGCACAAGACAGCAATTGGTTGGAGTATAGCTGATCTGAAGGGGGTCAATCCAACTCTTTGCATGCACTGAATCCTTTTGGAGGATAACTCCAACCCATCAATTGAGCCCTAGTGGCATTTAAACCCCAACATAAAAGAAGTAGTTCAAAAGGAAATCATTAAACTCTTAGATGCTGAAATCATTTTACCCATTTAGGATAGTCCTTGGGTTAGCCCTATACATGTGGTTCCCAAAAAGAGTGGGATAACAGTTATTCTCAATAACAATGATGAACTGATTCCCACTAGAACGGTGATCAGATGGAGTGTGTGCTTTGATTATAGGAGATTAAATAAAGCCACTCATAAGGACCATTATCCCCTTCATTTTATTGACCAAATGCTTGATAGATTGGCCAAAAATCCCTATTTCTACTTTCTTGATGGGTATTCAGGGTATAATCAAATCCTTATTTCACCTGAAGATCAAAAGAAAACAACTTTTACCTGCCCCTTTGGGACATTTTTCCTTAGAAGAATGCCCTTCGGATTATGCAATGCTCCAGCCACTTTTCAATGTTGTATGATGGCTATCTTTTTTGAAATGATAGAGGAGTTTTTGGAAATCTTTATGGATGACTTTTCTGTTATCGAGAGCTCTTTCAATCATTGCTTAATCAATCTAAGAAAGGTTTTAAGAAGATGTAAAGAATCAAAATTAATCTTAAATTGGGAAAAATGTAATTTCATGATGGAAGAAGGTATTGTCCTTGGTCATTTAATTTCTAGGAGAGGAATAGAAGTTGATAAGGCCAAGGTTAAGGTAATTGAAAAACTTCCCCCTCCCATCAATGTAAAAGGAATTAGAAGCTTCCTTGGGCACGCAGGTTTTTATAGAAGATTTATGAAGGACTTCTCCAACATAAGTTTGCTGCTTTACAGATTACTTGGGAAGGATGTCAAGTTTAATTTTGATGAAAATTGTTTAAAAGGTTTCAATGTCATAAAAACTACTTTAATTTCTACTCCAATAATTTCTACTCCAAATTAGGATTCACCTTTTGAAATTATGTGTGATGTGAGTGACCTTATAGTTGGTGCTATCCTTAGGCAGTGAATGGAGCAAACCTTCTATTCAATCTATTATGCTAGTAAGCTCCTTGATGATGCTCAAAGAAATTGCGCTACCACGGAAAAGGAACTCCTAGATGTCATCTTTGTCTTCACTAAATTTAAGTCATATCTCATTGGGTCTAAGACTATTGTTTACACTGGTCATGCAGCTATTAAGTATCTCCTTCAAAAGAAAGAAGCAAAACCTCGCTTGATACTTTGGGTGTTGCTCTTGCAAGAGTTTGATCTAGAAATTTGGGATAAGAAAGGGAGTGAAAATGTGCTTGCAGATCATTTATCTAGATTGACCCACCTCGATAATGATAAGTTGACCAAAATTAGTGAAATATTCCCCGATGAGAAACTTTATGCTATTGCTTCAAATCATTCCCCTTAGTTTGCTGACTTTGCGAATTATCTTGAAGGAGGAGTCATACCAAAAGACTTGAGCTACCAACAAAGAAAAAAATTCTTTGCTGACATTAAAAACTACTTTTGGTATGATCCCTTTTTGTACAAATATTGAAATGATCAACTCCTAAGTAGATGTGTTCCTGACTCTAACATTAGAAATATTCTCTATCATTGTCACACATCTCCGTATGGAGGGCACCATGAGATTGAGTGAACAGCTACAAAGGTGCTTCAATCTGGATTCTTTTGGCCCCACTTGTTCAAAAGTACTGCTGACTTTGTCAAAAGTTGTGATAAGTGCCAAAGAACCATAAATTTAAGCAAAAGGGATGGCTCTTTGAATGGAATTTTTTAAGTGGAGTTATTCGATGTGTGGGGAATTAACTTTATGGGACCATTTCCCTTATCCCAAACTAATATGTATATTCTTGTGGCGGTGGAATATGTGTCCAAATGGGTTGAGGCGTTAGCATGTGTGAACAATAATGCTGAAACTGTTATTAAATTTCTCAAAGAACATGTGCTAGCTAGATTTGGGACACCTAGATTCCTAAACAGTGATGGGGGAAAACATTTTTGCAATAGGCAGTTAGAGAATGTATTAAAAAGCTATGGGATGAGACATAAGGTGGGTACTCCCTACCACCCTTAAACTAATGGGTAGGTTGAAGTCTCAAACAGGGAGCTTAAGCAAATTTTAGAGAAAATTGTGTATCAAAATAGAAAGAATTGGAGTTCAAAGCTTCAAGATCCTGTGGACATATAGAACTACTTTTAAAACCCCTTTAGGAATATCTCATTTTAAGCTCATTTACGGTAAATCATGTCATCTTCCAGTATAATTGGAGCACCGTGCCTTTTGGGCAGTAAAAAAATTAAACTTTGACTCCCAAAAAGCAGGCGCACAAAGAATGCTACAATTAAATGAGCTCGATGAATTCAAACTAAACGCCTATGAAAATGCAAAATTATATAAAGAGAAAACTAAAAAATAGCATGATAAGCTGATCAAGCTAAAACATTTTCAACCTGGAATGAAAGTATTGCTTTTTAACTCAAGATTAAAATTATTTCCAGGAAAATTGAAGTCAAGATGGATAGGACCATTTACTGTCACTAAGGTTTTCCCTCATGGAGTAGTGGAAGTAGCTTCAAACGATGGCACTTTTAAAGTAAATGGGAATCATCTTAAAATGTACTTGGAAGAAGTATTTTATAAGAAAATAGAGGATGGACCATTCAAGACCTCCCAAATGAAGGTATCACATGATTGAGCCTACTTGTGTCAGGCTGAGACATTAAAATAAGTGCTTATTGGGAGGAAGCCCAAGAATAAATAAGTTGTATTTTTTTAATTTTATTTTACATCATTTGTTTTTGTACTTTTGTTTTTTTTGTGTTTTATTTTGAGAAATTTAAATTATGGATCATCATATTCCTAATTCCCTCTAGAATTTGAAAATGATAAATTTTTCTGAGTTTTTCAAGAAATGAAGGTGACAAAAATATCAATAAGAAAAATGATATGAAATAAAAGGGGTGCTTAACAAAAAGTGATCAATACATTGACAGCATTAAGCCTTTGAACTAAGGAATGAATTAAGGTTGATCTAATCTACAAAAATTTAAATCAATGCTAAGGACTAATTGTGGGGGAAAGTTTTAGACCTAAAAACTAGAGATTATGGTAAGTAATCTAAAAGAGTGTGCTAGGCTCCCATATGACTTCATGATCACAAAGATTTGAATTGGGGATGAAGAAAAATATCTCTTCCTAAAAATAAATAAAAAAGAAAATTATAAAAATAGGGATGATGAAAAACATCTCTCCCAAATGAAAGAAATGAAAAGGATGATGAAAAATATCTCTCCTTTAATCTATTCAACTTTGTGATTCATAAGAAGGAGCACATATGGCACAAAACTCTTGATTATTTCACTACCTCTCTAGTCTAGTGTTCCAAAGAAGCTCCCCCATTACCTAGTAACATGCATAAATACAAATACTTGGAGATTAATTTATTAATCTTGGTCATTTCAGTTAAGCACATGCCTTGAATTACTCATCAAAATCTAATTGATATCTTTTGTTGACTTTCACACCTAAGAAACAGAAAAATACTATTTTCAGCTTACTCAAGGACGAGCAAGAATTTAAGTGTGGGGGTGTGATGAATCCATAATTTATATCCTAATTAAAGGAAAATTTCATTCATTTCTCATATTAAAACTTCTTCCTTAATCCTATTTTGTTTATCTTTTCAGGAAAATGCTTATCCAATGAATTCTGACCAAAATGGACAATTTTCCAAATTTTCTAAAGGAAAACCGCTTCCGCGCGCTACAGCGAGCCAATTTGCAAAATTGGGCGCCATAGCGCACTACAGCGGAGCACTTTGCAAAATTGGGTGCCACAGCGCGCTACAGCGGAGCACTTTGCGAAGTGCTGTCACCACAGCGAGCCATTTTGCAAAATCAGGTGCTACATCACACTGCTGCGGTCCAGCTTGCGAAGTGCTTACGCCACAACGGGCTGCAGCGTGCCATTTTGCGAAATTGGGCACCATAGCGCGCTGCAGTGGAGCCTTTTCCAAAATCACTTATTCTAAAGCGCGCTGCTGTGGCCCTTCATTGTACGAGCCAAAATGCCCCAGCGGCCCACTTTGCAAAAATTTCTGCTATAGCGCGCTGCAGCGGCTGCTGAAAAATCTTCTGAGCAGAGCATTAAATGCGGCTGGGACAAGACCCCCAACCAGCACCTTGTCTCCAGCCATCATTCCCTCTGCAGCAGCTATGTTTTTTAAGGAGAAAATGGTCTTCTTGAGGTGATGTGGAGAATTATCAATGGAAAAGTAACAGTCTTATCATCCCTCAAGTGGATTTAGCCATCATTGCATTAGAATTTTTAAAAGGCAAAAGCAGATTTTGAAATGAGAAGATGAAGAAGTAGCCCTCCTTTATAAATACCACTTTTCTTAACTTAAGAGAGGTTCCAAACTTGGCTCACTACAACCTAAGTAAAGAGAGGGCTGCATAGAAGAGAAGGAGAACTCTCCAAGGATGGAAGAGCTCATCTTACTAAGGAGAAGGAGAAGAAAGGCAACACTAGGTACCTAAGAGAAGCAACTTCAAGCAAGAAGAAGAGGAGTCCGGAGAACTTCCCAAAGGAACATTCCTAGTATTTTCTAAACTCTTGCTTTGTATTTTTCTTAGTTGATCATGAAAGGGTCTTTATCCATGTATGTATTCTTTTTCATCTCTTTTGTAATGGAGAGCTAAACTGCCCTTGGGGAGGGTTGGGGCAATCCCACATGTATTGATAGATATTATAATTGTATGAAGTTTCCTCAAGTTTTAATAAAAATCATGAACTCAATGCTTTGTTAAAGAAATTAAAAGACTATTGTGGGCTTGAATGTGGACCAAATGACAAAGGACTAATTGAACTCAAGGACTACTTTGTCTTGTGCTTCATAGCTCACCTTAGTTTTGATACTAAATTTATGAGTGCATGAGAGCCTAGAACTATGTGAGAAAGTTCTTGAGCTTAGTGCACCTTAATCTATGCTCAACTAATGAGTTGAAGTGTGTGATGCTAAGACCCACTAATTGATGCTCCATCACTCAGCATACTTGAGAGAGGTAATGGATTCATTGAGTGCTCATGAATGAGGTGATATAGTCATTGAGCCCAATGAAATCACTCTCTCATCTAAACTATGCTTGAGGCATATGAAGCTCTTAGTGGAATCAATGCTTATAAGATCTTAAACTTTATAACCCTCATCTCCATGATCAAGAGATGAGATAAAAACTATAAATCTAAAATCTTATAAGGGTCTATGTACTGAAATAGAACCGAATGTGTGTTCGTTTCATGCACGAGACTTGAACTTGTAATTCTTTGAATTAAAACTCTACAAAGAAGAATGTGCACTTGACTAAAGAACTAATAAATGCTTGAGAAATCATCATACATAAGTTATCTATCATATCATGTGGGAGAAACTCAACTCTCCTCTTCTTTTTATCAGAAGTATTTTCTACTAAGTGTTGTCATGCTTATTTAGGAACAAACACTAATCAATACATGTATAGCTTAAACATTAATGATTTTAGATATACCTTAGTAACAAAAATCCAATTCTATGTGGTTCGATAAATCCCAAAAATTCAAACTTTCCACTTGTTACTTTAGACCACGTACACTTGCGTAAAAGCGCAGATGTATTTTAGGTCTGTCAGCTTCGACTAATCAACAATGGAAAATTGGGGGAAGCTCCAAATCAAACTCAATTAGCCAACAAAAGAGCTCAAGAAAGACTTCTGAGGCTATTTATAGCCTATGAGAATGATGGGGTGAGGCTGGATGGGCTGGAGGAGACACGAGAGGTCGGGTCATGGCCGAGCTCTCAGTTTTCTAATTTGAGCTCAGCTAAGCCTCGAGGCCTGATTGGGTTGATATGTCATTGAGGGAAGATCCCCAATGGTCTGCTGAGGTGGAAGAGGTAGTGGGGGATAGGATCGCAGTTGACTTATGGAAAAATTTTGCTATCGGGAGCGCGAGTGAGTGGAGACAAAGATCCATAGTCGCGGGACCTTCCACAACTGTCTGATCAATCGAAGGAGAAGGTGCAACTGCTCGAATGGATTAGATCCTAACGGCCGATCGCAGAAGCGATCCGGACCATAGGATCCGCAGGGTGGATCTGGCGGTAGATCCGCAACTCTGCGGATATGAATCCTAGCCGTAGGATTAGAGGGATGGATGGTGAGATGGACCGAGGCTCCACTATCATGTGACTCGGGCTTCACAGCGGATCGCCCACGGTCTGCACAGCAAAACCCGGACGGGTAGGTTGGTTATGGGTATAAATGCAAATTCAAAATGTTAGGAACCCTTTTATGAAATTTTCTCAATTTAATTTAAATTCAATTATGGCCTAAATGATCTTCAAAATTTCCAAAACTTGCACCCCTAGCTAATTTGTGGGTGAGGAATTCAAAAATGCAATCAAGATTTTGATTGGAGATCAAAATATTTTAGTTATTATTTAGGGTACCTAATTAGACTAAAATGTTCTTTTTGATTTTAAGAGATCTAATTAACCCCAATTTTTTATGGTTAGAAGTCCTACCAGTATTCAGCTTTATCTTGGAATATGTGCACCATTAATCTGATAGCCTCAAATCAGGACACTTGAGACTTGTCAGGTTCTTTTCTACTAGCTTTAGCCAACTGGCTGTATTTATGGCTGATAAATTCCCACTAAAAGTAGGGGTCCTCAAACTGATGAAACTATGTAAAATTCCATCAATGAACTGATAGTGAGGTTGAGGGGGATAATATGGTGTGGGGGCTACAGATACAAGGGAAAGATTCTGATTGCTTTGAGTAGCAATTAATCTCTTGATTCTCTCCGCTTATCTTACATTTATATCTACCAATGTTCGCACTGTTTCGAGAAGTGTGTTAACTTCAAAAGAAGAGCTGTCAGATGCAGCAGGGGTGGAAAAGGACTGTCCATGATTCATGTTTTATCTGAGTTTTAAAATAACACTCTTTTAAAATTTAAGAATAGCTAAAATAAACTAGTTTATTTTATTGACCGTTTCAGATAGAACATATAATAGGAGAGGTACTATATAGAATATAGAACAATTCACTAAAACATTTATTTAATGTATTCCATTGAAATGGTGAGATGAAAGTCTTCAAAAGTGACTTCATGATGCTCTCCTCTGTGAGTTCCAAGAAGGTGATGACCCACCATTCTTCAACCTAATCTTAGAGGAGGTAGGTCATTAGTGAGACCCAGATATTATCAGGGCATTCCATTGCTTCAAGAATGGAACTCACATGCTTCAATCACTCCTTGGCTAAGATATGAAAGTGTAGTCTGCTGAAGATAACATGTTGAAGCATCTTATCTAGCACTAGTACTCCTTTCTCAGATACTCCATCGATGTGCCTCCCATACCTTTGTCCTATTTGGAAGTTAAACTTCCATTGGGATTCAAACTTCTTGAAGTATTTCAAGATTGACATTTCCAAATGTCTATTGACCCTATAGGTTTAGTCAAGTTTCATTAGTTAAATTGAGCTATCTTATCATTCTTAAGGTTATTAATATATGAGTTTTATATTTGAGCATTTAATATTACTTATATAAGTATTTTTATTCTATGCCTTTTATTCTAAGCATATGATTATGCTACTATGAATGTATTTCAAGTATTTATTTAGTGACTATTATGGCATATGAACAATCCAGTAGGTAGATAGGAATACAAATTCTAATCTGACACCTTATGGTGCTCTCTAATACCAACTATAGCGACCTGTGCCCCGACAAGATAAGTTGGGGAGGTCATCACTTGGCAAATCCCTCATTTGTCATTAAATTAGGTTTCCATCCCTAATCTACTAATAAAGGAAGGATGTGAACTATATAAAGTTGAACCATTCACTAAATAATATACATAATTATCAAAGTGCGGAATAAAGAAATAACAAGTTTACATCCATTGAATCCATAATGCAAAAATGGAAAACATACAGCTCAAAATAAAATATGTAGTAAAGGAAAATACAATGAGTACCTATATTATTACAACATTTTTAAATAAATTCTAAACAGAAATAAAGAACACTCATCCTCACTTAAATAAGAAAATAGCCTAAACTTAGGCTCCTCAACTCCAAGGCGCTCCTCCTCCTGGAACTACTCCTCCATGGGTGCTAACTCCTCAAAATACTCAGAAACAAACATTGTCAATTTCGCAATGCCAGGGCCCCAGCTAAAAAGAGAAAAATTGGCTAGGCATAAGATAAACAAAAATACATGTTTGTGTTTGCACGTAAGTGTACGTGGTCTGAAGTTATAAATAGAAAGTTTAGTTTCTGGGATTTATCGAACCTCGGGGAACGGTTATTTTGATACTGAGTTGTATTTTCTTTCACTAATGTCTAGATGCAATTTTGGTTGATTTTTGTTGGTTCCTAATTAGCAATACACAAGACTTTGAGTAAAGATATAATTTGATTAAAAAGGAGAGAGCTGAGATTTTGTTGTAATATATGCAAATGTTGGTTACACAACTTCATTGTTTGAATGTACACGTTCAATTTAATTGCTTAATTAAATCAAGTGAACACCATTAGAGTTGAAGTATCCTTCAATTACATTGGGTTCCAGTTTAGTGCATAAGAGAACTCCTTGTGGGTTCTTTTTTAGCACATAAACTCTTATGAGATCTATTTTCATTAATTTGATTTTGACTACCTATGTCTAGGTTACCAAAAACATCTTTTAGTTTAATTAATCTCACAAGCAAGATTCCATTTACCGTGCGTCATGCGCTTCACACGCAGTTTAGCTAGATGGGAGGATGCATTGGGTCAATGGATTATGTCACATCATCCATTGAAGTTCCCAATGTCCTCTCATCCATTCTACTTTACTGAGCAGCAGAGCAAGGTTAATGGAGAACTTAGTTCTCAAGCATTAATCGTTTAGGAGAGCTACTAAAAGAGGGTGCAAGTGAGCTTGAGAATTCTCACATAATTCTCAGCTCTACTCGCACTACCTTCCTTGCTCTTACTCAATTGATGAGCATTAAAACACTAGCTCTTTTAATTAAAATAAATAAGAATTCAGTTCATCCAAGGATTCATTCAATATTAAAATTATCAATACAATAAATAGTTTTTCATTACAATTAAACAATATCATCATACACCAATAATTCCCTTACATAATTCTACAAGTACATCTCAACCCTCTCCGAGAGGTTTTTAGCCTTCCATTACTACGCAAGAAAGAACATACATGCAAAGAAAAGTGAACATCGCCATCAGTTCATGGCAAGAAATAAATCAAGGGAGTTTATGAGAAATACAAGGAACCACCCGGAGGTTTCTTAGGGTTCTCTTTACTTTTCATGTGCTATCCTCTTGAAGCTTCACCCTTTGTTCCTTGCTCTATTTTCTTCCTTTCTATTCTTGGTCCTCTCTTCCCTTTGGAGAGTTCTTCTTTTTCTCCCTATAGCCTTTCTCTTGGCTATTGAGTAGTAAGGGTTGGAACCCTTTCAAGGTCTGAGATTGGCCATTAAATAAGGATGCACTCAGCCTCAAAGTTTTTAATGTGTGACCCTTCATATTCCTTGATTTAATTCCAATCCCTTTTAATGTTTTTATCTGTTTAAACTATTGGGATTCAGCAAGGATTTAATATATTAGTTTTCAAGAGGCTAGGGAAGGCCAATGGCCATATTTTTGTGGCCTTCCACATGCTTCTTAATTGTTGTTTTATGGAAAATTCTGGGTCGTCCGCTGCGGCGCACTATGGCGCGCTGTGGCAGCGTCATTTCAATTACTGTTTTGTTGTGGCGTGCTGTGGCAATAGTGCTCCAAATATATTTTATGCAGATAAGTTAGTATCTTTTTCGTACAGTCGCTACAGCGTACGCTGAGGCACGCTGCAGTGCACTACAGCGGATAACTTGCGGGATCACTATTCAATTAGTTTTACTATAGTTTAACAAAATGAAAATTCACCCGATGCAACGTGCTACAGCAGACAACTTGCAGGATCACTGTTCAATTACTTGTTTATAAGGTTTTAATAATCAACGAGAAATGATGCTTGAGCGCGCTGGAGCGCGCTGCGGCACGCCGTGGCGCGCTGCGGCGTGCAACTTGCGTATTTACTGTTCAATTACTCATTTATATGGTTTTGATTTATCCTTATCAATATGACGCTGTGGCGTGTTGTGACGAGCCGTGGCGCGCTGCAGCGGTCTGCTCTAAGTCTGCAGTTCTACTTTTATGTAAGGCATTTTTAAGGGGACGCCATGGCGCGCTGCAACGCGCTGTGGCGGTTTTTGTCCATAAATTGGTAAATCAGCATTTGCAGTTTATTTTATTCATTTTTCTGAAAAGACATCAATTTCTACTCAAAGTATATGGAAATATATAGTGATATGAATGTTTAAACCCTAAATTTTTGCTACAAATTTCGGCTATATCAACATATTTTCTAAGTACATTTTAGGCTATTAATTGTTGATATATTTAATGATATGACAACACCCTAAGCATTTTAGGAGCAATAAAGACTCACAAAAAAATGATAAAAGCTATAATAATATGATTATAACTTAAAATAAGATGAGAGGTAAGCACATATCTCAACCCAAACATGCAAAAAAGTTAAGCAATAAATGTGTAAGAGAAATTACAAAGTATAAGAAGCATTTTAAGTAAATATGATCAATTTTGCACATACTGGTTTTCAAATAAAATGAAATATAACATAACTGAAATAAATTTAACATACTAACAAGCTTGCATATCAAGTTAAGAACTGTTGAATATGTAAAAATAAATACTTGAAATATAATAAATACAAAAATGCTACATAAATGCTATAAAATACAAAACTGAAAGTATAATGGAAATGCTACCTCATATGGACATATGCCTACTTAGAACTGCCATAACAAGAAATGGTGGCTCATCTAACCACTAAGAAAATCTTCTGAACTTTCTAGTAGAAATTTCTCAGATCAACGGGTCCATTGAAAATATACTATTTAGGAGAAATTTTCCAAGTCTTCATTGCTTTAAATATGTGCAACAACACTGTATAAGCAGACTAAGTAGAACACATCCCAAATCAAATGTTATTAATTCATTGATTTTATTTAATCTAATTATTTGTGAATATATCTCATGCAAATTTCGAAACTAACATAGAATATTCATCAAATATCATATGTTCGCCTATTGTGTCGCAATGTAAATACTCAAAGCAAGGAAGCAATGCATCAAAACAAGGTAATAAATAGCATTACATAAGATATGTGATAACACTTGCTTTCAAATGTAATTCATTCAACTAATCCAAGATTTTACAAGCTCAAGATTTCCAATATCTTACTATCCATTATAAACTCAGAACTACGATCCTATGAGGGCTTAAGCAATCATAACTAATCAAGTTCTAATATAATTCAATCAATGATGCTTAAGTTGAATAATAAATCAACATCCTAATCAATAATTTTATATATCCCAAACAAATCTTAATTTATACAAAATAAGATTGAGGGATTAAGAGTTAAACTCTAAATATTGGGGTTTAACCTCTTAATCCAATAGGTTCTACAGACTAAGGTTAAAGGAATAATCCCAACTCTCACATACTACAGTTAGGGCTATCTTATAAATTAAAGTTAAGCTAAATAAGATTGATCTCAAACTTAGACTAAGGTTTAAATACAAAATAATTAAAATAAAAGATGAAATCTGGAAACTAATAAAACCAAAGTTTCATCCATTGAGTAACCTATTTACCCAATAAATGAACTATGACCTACATCTACATCTAATCCCTAAGGAATGTCCTAAGGTTTAAGGGAAGAATCCTAACCCAGGAAGAATTATGATTTACATTGGAACTTAGTTTAAATGAGCTTAGCTGAATTAATATTGCTCTCAAATAATTTATAGTGCTAATTTTACTAACTAATTCAGGTTTCTATGGCTTAAGATTACTTAAACCTAATTTTAGGCAAACTGACCATTTGCCCCTACTTAAGGGTCTAAAATGCGACCTTTTGATTTATGGTTCCAAATTGAAATTTATTAATGTCAAATGGTTACTTACTATCTAAATAAGATAGACAGTAAGTACACCCAAATTGAATAAGGATTAAGCCTTATGAGCTCAAATTAAAATTTTAGCTCATTATGGGTAATTTAGTAGTTTTATCCAAGAAAAATATAAAATTTAGTTATACTTATGTTGTTTGCTGTCTAAAGGTTCTATAAAATCTAAGATCACTAAATTCTGAGGTCATTTGGCCAAGTTATGGTCAAAACAATATTATGGTTCAATTTTATAATTTAAGAATTTTATGAAAAGTTCAAAAAGCTAACTTTTCCAAATGATGTCCAAATTCAACAAATTTAGTGGCTATAGCTTCCCTATAATATACTAAGTGTAATAATTAAGAGTATAACCAATTTGAACTTCATTTGATTAAATTATGTGCTAATTAAGTTTTAGGGTGATTAGAGTTAATTAGGAAATCTAATTATCAAAACTCAAATATTTTTGCAGTTTACCGCTCTTTAGTTTCTCCTGATCAGAATGGTATATTGGATGACCTAATTTAGAGTTCAAATTGTCAAGTTTGGGCCAAATGAAATTCTAGGATTTAAAGGTGTAATTAAGGAAGGGACCCAAGTCATTAGTCAAACTACATCTCAAATAGAAAAACTAATACTACTAAAAGATTCCTGATTAAAATGAGATATAACATGGTTATGTTTGGATCTATGGTTAGAATGTTATTGTCATTTAAAGTTTTCTAGGATTTAGGATTAATTAAGGGGTTCTAAAATATCACTATGCTAAATACTCATCCAAATAAAAAATTGACACAACCATAAAATTCCTTGAATTTTGCAAATTAAAATGACATATATTTCTTATATTTGGATGAACGGATTAAAATATATTAGTGTTTGAATATTTACTATTTAACTAGTTAAATTAAATTAGATCTAATCATTTAATTTAAGTTAATCTTAATCCTTCTGATTTGAAATGGTAGCGGGACCCACCAGACTAGCAGTTGACTGCACGGGTGGGACCCGCATAAGCATTGACTATAAAAAGGTAGTGGGACCCACAGCTCGGACCTGGCAAAGAAGGGACAGCATGGCCCACACCTTGCTTCTAGCGGAGGACACGCGTACGCGGCGGGACCCTCCATCATCGATACAGCAGACGACATGCGTCGACTCAGCGACACGTGGGTCGGGCACGGATCGGGCCTACCTGACCCAAGCTTCAGGCAACCCAGTGAAAATCTGCAACTACAGAGCTAGGGCAAGCATTTTTGGCAGCTTCCCAGCAGCGATGAGGTTCAGCCTGCACGGTAATGGGTGGAGCACATCTACACTACCCAACACTGGCTGTTTCGAGGGCAAAGGTGGTCTGAATAGCCTAAAATCCTAAACCCTAAATAATTCGTCATGGGTCAAAGGCGAAAGAGGGGAGTGACTGTATATCACTGTGGATGCTTGAAGAAATTAGAGATCGATGCGAACCCAACGGATGAAACTAGTCATTAATAGCTCAACAATCATACGAAATAAACGTAGAGATAGAATTAAGCATAAATCAAAAGGAGGGAAACAAGGATAGAGGGGCACCTTGCTTCGAGTGTTCGCAGAGTCTCCTTCTGTGATAGAGATGATTTCAACCTCGCACCTGCTTCGATCCAATCTCTAATGGAGCTTTCGGAGCCTATAAGGAAATAAGGTGAAACCTGCGAGGCTTCGGTCACGACCGCACACGACGATTGGCCGCGTGCCGCGGCAGCGCGACGCGCACCGCGTGAGCAGAGGGGGATAGGGATGGCGGGCCTGGACTGTTCGATCGACTCGATTGAACGGTTAGATTCTTCCATTCGATCGGACGTTGGAAGCTGATTGCGCAAGCAAGAAAGACGGTGCGGGTGACGGAGGAATTAAATATTAATTTCATATTTTCTTAATTAAAATTAAATAATTAAATGGCTTCTAAAAATTTCCAATAAATCGCCCTTAGCTAATTGAAGGGTGAAGAACGTAATGGCTAAGTCGGATTTCGATTCCGACGAGTATTTAATTTACCTATTTTTCAATGTATTTTAAATATATTAAAATATTCGACGAAAATCCAACTACTTTCAATTGCCTTCAAAAGATCACCCCCAGCTAATTTGAGAGTGATGAGCACAATGGTGAAGTCAAATTTTTGATTTGAGGTCAATTTAGATAAGCCAAATTCCAGAGTTCCTAAAATTCCCAAATCAGGGATTGATCCATTTGACACCTGATTTGAACCAAAACTTCAGTGTGTGTTCCTAATTACTATTTAAGAGCAATAGAATCAAACTCAAAACTTGATTTAGTCCTAATTGACTAAGGTAATAATCATGGGTTGTTACATATTATTTAGAGACATTCTTGTTGGCAAAAATGCTAACAAGCAGCACCCTCTTCTACATAGCCACACAAAAGTGGCCTGATCAACCCTATATTTAAATATATTTTTCTAATAAAAATTAGTCTTAAAATAAGTTATTTGTTACTTTAAAGCTTTTTTTTTTGTATGATATATTGTTTTTACAGCACAAAAGACAAATCTAAGAAAAAGGAAACAAGGCATTTTATCAAATTAAAGAGAGGGGCGCTATAGCACATCGCACTGCCTAGCCATCGAGAATTAAGCGCTACAAGGTTGCTGCAGTGCCAGCCACTCAAAACAAAGTGCTGCGGCGCGCCAGGTCATCAAGTGGAAAGCACTACAATGCACCTCAAGGAAAATATGAAGACGGATCATTTATTGAAGACCAAAGCCTTTGTGCCTCGCGCCGTGGAACCCCTCATTCAGAATTTTTAGAAAACATGAAGGGTTGGAAGAACCTACAAGGAAATAAGGTGATACCCGTGAGGCTTCGGTCACGACCACACACGGTGATTGGCCGCGTGCCGCGGCTGTGCGACGCGCACCGCGTGAACAGAGGGGGATAGGGATGGCGGGCCTGGACCGTTCCATCGACCCGATCGAACGGTTAGATCCTGCCATTCGATCAAACGACAGAAGCTGATTGCGCAAGCAAGAGAAGACGGTGCGGGTGACGGAGGAATTAAATATTAATTTCATATTTTCTTAATTAAAATTAAATAATTGAATGGCTTCTAAAAATTTCTAATAAATCACCCTTAGCTAATTGAAGGGTGAAGAACGTAACGGCTAAGTCGAATTTCGATTCCGACAAGTATTTAATTTACCTATTTTTCAATGTATTTTAAATATATTAAAATATTCGATAAAAATCTAATGACTTTCAATTGCCTCCAAAACATCACCCCCAGCTAATTTGGGGGTGATGAGCGCAATGGTGAAGTCAGATTTTTGATTTGAGGTCAATTTAAATAAGTCAAATTCCAGGGTTCCTAAAATTCCCAAATCAGGAATTGATCCATTTGACACCTGATTTGAACCAAAACTTTAGAGTGTGATCCTAATTACTATTTAAGATCGATAGAATCAAACTCAAGACTTGATTGAGTTCTAATTGACTAAGGTAACAATCATGGGTTGTTACATATTATTTAGAGACATTCTTATTGGCAAAAATGCTAACAAGCAGCACCCTCTTCTACATAGCCACACAAAAGTGGCCTGATCAACCCTATATTTAAATATAATTTTCTAGTAAAAATTAGTCTTAAAATAAGTTATTTGCTACTTTAAAGCTTTTTTTTTTGTATGATTTATTGTTTTTACAGCACAAAAGACAAATCTAAGAAAAAGGAAATAAGGCATTTTATCAAATTAAAGAGATGGGCGCTATAGCACATCGCACTGCCTGGCCATCGAGAATTAAGCGCTACAAGGTTGCTGCGGCGCCAGCAACTCAAAACAAAGTGCTGCGGCGCGCTAGGTCATCAAGCGGAAAGCACTACAACGCACCTCAAGGAAAATATGAAGACTGATCATTTATTGAAGACCAAAGCCTTTGTGCCTCGCACCATGGAACCCGCCGTTCAGAATTTTTAGAAAACATGAAGGGTTGGAAGAACCTATAAGGAAATAAGGTGATACCCGCGAGGCTTCGGTCACGACCGCACACGGCGGTTGGCCGTGTGCCGCGGCTGCACGACCTCACACGGCGGTTGGCCGTGTGCCGCGGCTGCACGACGCGCACCGTGTGAGCAGAGGGGATAGGGATGGCGGGCCTGGACTGATCGATCGACCCGATTGAACGGTTAGATTCTACCATTCGATCGAACGACGGAAGTTTATTGCGCAAGCAAGAGAAGACAGTGCGGGTGACGGAGGAATTAAATATTAATTTCATATTTTCTTAATTAAAATTAAATAATTAAATGGCTTCTAAAAATTTCCAATAAATCACCCTTAGCTAATTGAAGGGTGAAGAACGTAACGGCTAAGTCGGATTTCGATTCGGACGAGTATTTAATTTACCTATTTTTCAATATATTTCGACAAAAATCTAACGACTTTAAATTGCCTCCACAACATCACCCCCAACTAATTTGGGGGTGATGCGCACAATGGTGAAGTCAGATTTTTGATTTGAGGTCAATTTAGATAAGTCAAATTTCAGGATTCCTAAAATTCCCAAAATCAGGGATTGATCCATCTGACACCTGATTTGAACCAAAACTTCAAGGTGTTATCCTAATTATTATTTAAGAGCGATAGAATCAAACTCAAGACTTGATTTAGTCATAATTGACTAAGATAACAATCATGGGTTGTTACATATTATCTGGAGACATTCTTGTTGGCAAAAATGCTAACAAGCAGCACCCTCTTCTACATAACCACACAAAAGTGGCTTGATCAACCCTATATTTAAATATATTTTTCTATTAAAAATTAGTCTTAAAATAAGTTATTTGTTACTTTAAAACTTTTTTTTTGTATGATTTATTATTTTTATAGCACAAAAGACAAATCTAAGAAAAAGGAAACAAGGCATTTTATCAAATTAAAGAGATGGGCGCTATAGCACATCACACTGCCTGGCCATCGAGAATTAAGCGCTACAAGGTTGCTGCGGCACCAGCCACTCAAAACAAAGTGCTGCGGCGCGCCAGGTCATCAAGTGGAAAGCACTACAACGCACCTCAAGGAAAATATGAAGATGGATCATTTATTGAAGACCAAAGCCTTTGTGCCTTGCGCCATGGAACCCGCCGTTCAGAATTTTTAGAAAACATGTAGGGTTGGAAGAAAAATAAATCATTATAACTTCCAAAGTATAATAAAAAGGAATATTTAGGGAATTAACAATTAAAAACTCCAGCTTCCAAAAATGATTAAGAGGAGAAATTAATTAGAAAAAAAAGGGAATTAAAATTTGAGTTAGCCCTTGGGCTGAATGAGAGATTTATATTTAAGGGAACTTGAGACATACAAGAGGGATCTTTTGGACCCCTAAGGAGGGATAGGAACCCTAGCCGCCACATCACATTTTAAGGAGTTCCTGAAGAGAACAATTGCATGCCAAAAAGAAGACGAGAAGTATAGTACCAAGGAAGAAAAATAAGAAACTGGGATGAAGTGCTGGAAAGCTGTCCCCGTGTATCATATTTCTAATCTTGTATTGCTATTCTCCTTTCTTGTAAGAATGCAATGAGTTTCATGTGTTGTTCTTGTATTTCCCTTTTTGTATCTATCATAATGATAACATAAAATCCTATTATTGAGGAGAATTAAGTTGAGAACTATAAGATATATGTAGTCATTATGCATGTAATCAATTTTTTAATTTAATGAAATCATATTTGAATTTTATGCTGAATTCTTTTTCTATTTTGAAAGAACAAGTAAAATAACATGAAAATGTCTAAAATATATTTTATTGTAAAGCCTTCATTGAGTTAGATGCTTATCTCTGATTTAAAACAAATGCACTAAGAACATGTAAGCCGCAAACAAAGTGTCATAAGTTTGTTGAGCTTTACTACTCGTGCAATTGCTTAAAATCAGAGATTAGACGCATCTGAGGCGTGAAGAACAATCTAAGAAATTCTCTGACCTATGTGCTCAATTCAAGACAAATACAAAGATTTGAGCACGTTTCAAGTAGTGACTATGTGAAAAGTTCACATATGCTTCATTGCTCGTCTCTATTAAAGTTAGAAGTGAGATGCACGTGAGCCGAGACTAACTGATTTACTGAGCTCCACTGCTCACTTGTGAATTAAGCGAGAAAGCTCGAAGTGTGTTAAGCCATGAGTGATGTGACATAAACTCATATAGCTTCATTGCTCGCTTCCTTTGCTAAGTCAGAAGTGGATGTGTTTGAGCCGTTAATGGATTAGGATTTTGTGATTACCAATTAACTTGCAAATTTTATTATTTAGATGTAAGAACAATATTTATCATTAAATTGCCACAAAATTAGCTAAGTGGTTGATGTGAACCCTAGTGAGTTCTATATAGAACAAGATATGACAAAACTGTAAGAAACATTAAAATGACAACAGTTGCCCCTTGAAAAATAAAATGATGATAATAAAAGAGAATAATGAAAAAGCAAATAAATTGAAGAGATCTCATGCACAAGATTACTACAAACTGTTCGTTCAAAAACCAATAAATTGAAGAGATCTCATGTACAAGATTACTACAACTTATCAACAAAATATTTTAGCGTAACTTAATTTTATCTAGCTTGGTAATCATCAAAAAAATTTGGTCATTCAAATATTATCGAAAAGCGGAAGTAATTAGTAACTAACACACGTCGTTCTCAGTGAATGATAAAATCTCGAAAATTAACCATTCCTATGTTGCTTCAGACCACAGGTTCTTGCGCGTTCACACAGACGCGCAATTTCAGGCCTGCCCAACTTACAACTGAACATCGCAAACACATTCTTATACAGGAAACTCAACGAAATAGTGTATATGAAACAACCACAAGGGTTTGAGGATCCCAGAGTCCTAATCATGTATGCAAGCTCAACAAAGCCATATATGGTCTTAAACAATCATCCACAAATTGTACTCAACTCTCATTAACTTTCTACACCCCAAAGGTTTCAGAAACAACAAAGCCAATCCTTTTATATTCATACAAGACATCACATATGACAATCTACATCATAATCTGCGTGGACGATATACTCATCATCAATCCACATCAAGCAGCACTTACCTCCCTCATGCATGTCCTCACTCAACAATTCTGCATGAAACATCTTAGCCCCCCAAATACCTTTCTCGGCATCAACCTTACCACCTCATCCACTGTGCTCTGCCAATCAACATACTAATCAAACATCAGGCATGGAGAAATGCAATCCGGCTCTTATTCCCATTACCAGCCAAAAACCCACCAAGTCTTCTCTTCAATTCAATCACCCCAAATTATACAAACAGTTGGCAGGTTCTCTCCAATACCTCACCATCACACGCCCTGATCTTAATCCGTCGTCAACAAAATATGTCATCACATGCACAATCATACCCAAGCTCATTTTGATAAGGTAAAGCGCATCATACAATATGTCAAGGGCTCACTCCATCTCAACTTCCCATTAGCCTCGACAATCTGCATTTTCAAGCATACATTGATGCAGTTAGGGCCAAAGGCAAAGGACGGCAAGTCCATCACAAGTTATTGCGTCTTCTTGGGCACACTCAAATATCATGGATAGCCAAAAAAAACAAAATATGATATCCTGCTCTTCCACTGAAGCTAGAAATAGGGCACTAGCATCGGCCGCCATAGGCATCATTAGACTTCGTACTCCAAGAATTTAACATCTCCCTAGAAAGCCCAACACAACTATTCGGCGACATATTGCTCCCACAAGAAATCCAATCTTTCATGCCAAAACGAAGCTCGTCAAAGTCAACTGTCAATTCTTTCACAACATTCAAAAACAAGAAATTGAACTACTATACAATTCCACCGAGAACCAAGTCATGAAAATCCTCATAAAACTGGTCAGCACAACTCAATTCAACAAACACCGGTCCAAACTCACCATCTCAACAACAAATGATTTGTTTTCAAGAGGATAATAATGGCCAATTCCATCTGCCATTAATTGGCATCACAGCCAATCAAAGACCATCTACATATCCCCATTAACAACTATATATGTGTAACTGAACAGATCAATAAAACAAATAAAATCTTTTCTCCTATGATTCTTGAATCTTTACATATTATACATAGTATGTTTGCGTTTGGAAAAGCCATCAGGCTACATGTTAACACAAAAAACCTCTTATTATACGCACATAATAAATTTGAATTTGCCCTGCCTGTTCTCAAAATTACAAAACATATATACAGATTATGTAACATCAATAATTCATTACCACTACATACATAGCAAGTGCAATTTTTAACATTCCAACTTCTAAGCCATTCATTCGAAGGAAGGTGAAAATGGCTACCCTCAGCTGTTTTCCAGCGAAATATCAATCAACTTCTATTTCTTTTTTTTTTTTTGAAATTGGTAAGATTTGAACTCTTGATCTGAAGCTCAACCATTAAACTACAACATCATTAACACTTCTATTTCTTTCAATAGTAACACTAACAATAATTATTTTAATAGTCTAAAAGGTGGCATAAATGAGAAACTAATGGAAAAAACACAGCAATGAAGCGGCATCATCAAGCAAAGTCCTAGCTAGAATAAGAGGCAGATAGGAATTTATTATAATAACAGCAGTCAGATGGCTTCAAGGGCATGGAAGATATCAGCTTTCAGGTCCACGAATGCCTCAATTCCAAAGCTGAACCTAACCAGATTGTCCTTTATCCCATATTTAACTCTATCCTCTTTGCTATCCCTGTATAGGTATCAACATATAAATATGCATGACAAAAGGAAAAGAAAACAGAATCAAGCAGGCTGCTATATAATTTGTCCTCTAAAGTTACAAGGAATGCAAGAATAGAAGAGAGCATATATATACCAATAAGACATGATGGCAGGCTGGTCGACGATGCTCTCAACGCCGCCGAAGGAGGGAGCGATGTACGGTATCGCTAAAGAATCAATGAACTTTTTAGTGGCGTGGAAATCGCCCTCCACCTGCACGCACACAGACAATGTAGAAATATATTCAGGCAAAATCTCTATCCTCGGTGAATAGCGTTGTGGCTCAAAGGATGAGATCCTAGATTTGAACACTTGACAAATCAATAATTTAAATCTCACAGGCCACATATTTGCCCGAGTAACTCAAATTCTTCAAAAAAAAAAAAATAAAAAAAAATAAAGTTCTATCCTCATTGATGTTGATGTTGACGGAGCACTACTACTAATTATTGCTTTCACACTAGGCCATGCATTTCTCTAATAATTTTTAAATACCATCTCTACCTATTTATTGGGTGAAATAAGAATTTTTTTTTTGATAAAATACCTGTGTACTTTTTAATGCAAATTAGAACATTTTAAAGCGACCATAGAAATTTTTCTTTGATAGAAATGGAAAGAAGGGGGTTTCGCTGAGCTTGCCTCAAAACTAACCACACCGCCAAAACCAGTCATTTGCCGCTTGGCAATGTGATGCTCCGGGTGGCTGGGCAGCCCTGGATAATACACCCTTGCAATCTGCCAAATAAATAAATAAAATTTCAATCATCAGAAAATAAACAGTAAGGTTTATCAATTTTATTCTTGAGAGTAAGCATGATGTCCTCAGATTTATTTTAAAAAGTTCATTCAAGTCTCATTTTGACAAAAATTAATGATTTATTTTTATACATATATTTCAATTCAAAGTTTATATATATATATATATATATATATATATATATATATATATATATATATATATATATATATATATACTTACAAATTGAAGTTTTACTAAATTGATGAATTTCTCAGAAACCTTTACCAAAAAAATGTACATTCATATGAAGCATATGGATGAGTACCTAGAAAGTTACCGTATAAATAATTTGAAAAATATTACGATGCCCCTATTTTTATCCTACTCTTAATTATTATAAGACAAGGTACTAAAATTGAAGAGAGAAATATGGGTCCCTTGTGCAAGTAAATTACACTAATCTACAAAATTTGAAATTTTTTAGTAAAATTTGAGGCACTAAAGTAAATCTCAAATAATTTATATATAGCACATATTATTATTAAAATATATTTAGAAAAAAGGATTTTTGCTTAGCATGTATTAAAACGAATGTAGAATAAGTGCATTAAATATGCATCAGATGTCTTGATACCACATTATGGAATATAATGTTTTTTACAAGAGATGAGATTAAAGCGAAATTTGATTTACATAGAATTCCCTATCATTTATAAAAGGATGTCCTACGAGATAAAAAAAATAAAATATGAAAGGTAAGTTTAATCTAATCATAATAGAAGTTAAAATATTGAGACATGACAATTGAAACTCATGTTACTGAGAATAGTGAAGAATCAAATATTTTTATTCACTCATATAGAATAATGATGAAATAGAGGGTAATCTGATTAATAGGATCTGACCAAGTTGGATGAAATGAAGGAGCACCAAGGTATTGTGCAATTGAAAAATTTCACTCAAGTAAAAGTTTTATAGAATATCTGCAATAGCACAGTATTATGTAGCAAATTGTTGTCATTCAGACCAAAAACATATTTATAAATTAAAAATTGCTATAATTAGAATGTCAAAAGAGCTTCTCTTAATATTCTATCATAAGCCTTTTCAAAATAAATAAAAATTAAATGATCTTTTCTTTCTCTAAATTTCTCCATCAAACCTCCAATTTATGCATAGCTTCCATGATAAATCTACCTACCCAAAACAAAACTAATTTTAAGAAATACAAATATCCCTTCATAATCTATATTCAGTTACTCTCCCAATATTTCAATTCATGATATAATAACTTAATTTTTCTATAATTTGTAATCTTGAGTATCACATTTATTCTTGTAAATAGGTTTAACAAACTCATCTAAAATATCTTTTAAAATTTTAAAATAATATTAAATAACTTGATAAGCCAAAAAATCTCTTCCTCACCCAAGCATTTTCAAACACCAATATAGAAGTCATCCTATCCTATCACTTTTCCGCTCATCATCCGCTTTAAAGCATATTCCAAATCTTAGGTTTACTAATATGTCGAATGAAAGTATGGCTAATTACATCTTTACAACATTTAATGGTACAAACACGACATCTAATTCACATATCTCACAATATCTAGTTCCTAAATTTTTTATAAAAGAAGATCAAAGCTATTGTAGAGATGCTAAGTTGCGAAGTCAATTTTATTGTACGGGCCTATTTGGTTTGCAGAAAAGTTTGGGTAAAGTAAGAAAAATTCGGGTAAAGTGAGATTATATGTGTTTGGTTTAAAGTAAAACAAGTTAAAAAAATTTTACAGTGTAATCCATTTTTTGCATTAATATATAGGAATGGGGGATTCAAATTACGGCCGAATCAGGCACAAAGTGGGATTACCCAGAGCAACTGAGCGAGTTTGTTCGACCTCTTTTAATATGGGAGAAATTCATAAACTCAAATTTATTTACAGGAACAATGCACTATGCTTAATATGCCTGAACTATCTAAAAGGCGGCATTGTCTAATCTTGTCCAATATTGGAGCCACTCCAACCTTGCTACAAATAAACTCATTTCTCATTCTATCCTTATACGAGTATACTCACTCATCCACCTAAGCATCCTCATAAATGTAACACTTAATTTATTAATGATTTTCTTCTTTGTGGTCTAATATTCAACCACATAACATTGTTGGTCGTATAATTGTTCTATAAAGTTTTCATTTAATTTTGAGTGGAATTTTCGGATCACACCATTCCATAAGTGCTCCTCCATTTCATCCAACCAGCTTGAACAATATTAACCACATCACTCTATGTTTTGCCATTATACTAAATAATTGAACTCATGTACTTGAACCTCTTGCTCTTCTTGATCATATGGTTCTCAAAGTTATGTCCTTGAGATAAGGACATCCAATACAATTGAACTTATACTCCATATATCTAGTTTTAGATCTATTAAGGCAAAAACCTTTGGATTCTAAATTAATCCTTCATAACTCAAATTTTGCTTTAACCTCATCCCTAGTCTTATCAATTAATAGAATATCATCTGGAAATAACATTAACTAAGGAATCTCCTCTTGAATATGCTCAGTAAGAACATTCATAATTAAAGCAAAAAAATATAGGCTGAGAGCTGAGCCTTGATTTAATCCAATCAAAACATGAAAATCATTAGACATGGGTCAAATCTTTTGTTCACTGAATCTGTCTTTCTCCCTCAACAGTGTCTGATTTAATACACAGGATGTGTCTTATTTATTATATAGAACATCGAATACTGCACTATTAGAATCACAAAATACTATTTTGGATTAATGACAATCAATTGTCATTAGTTTACATTTAAAACACCCATTATAGCATGTTTTTATCTTTAATTTTAACTTAGACATCATATTTTCGCCATCATGTATTTTTATTATTGAGTACTCATTCTCCCTTTTGATTCACCGAGTAAATATTTTACGAAACTACCAATACAACTAACAATTGAATTCTACATAAAATTAGCTTTACAATCAAATCCCACTATCCAAGATTCAACCATCAAATTTTTGGACATATTTTAGATTTAATATTACTTAAATATCTCTTATTTTCTAATCCAAAACTAACAGACATTGTTGAGTTGTCAAACAATCAGTTAAAATAACTTTACAATCTTTACATAGTAAACTATCATTTTGAGTTTTAGAAATATCATTTTGAGTATGTTACTCCCTTTTTTTTTAAATAAAAGTGTTAACAATCATAAAATCACGAGTTAAGACAAACTCCAAAATCATTCTTCCTTCATTAATCTCTTCAAAATCAAAACCACCATATATATTACTAAATTCTTTAATTACCCTTCCAACATGTTCATTTAAATTTACTCATAAAAAACATCTTTCATTGAGATATTTCATGAACCAACGCATCTAAATCACCAAAATCTTTCTTTTATATGCATATCCAATCTTATTTGAGGGGCATAAATACTTGCAATACTAAAAATTATTCCATTAATAATAACTTTTAAAGATTTAATTCTATTTCTCATTCTCTAAACCTCCACTACATTCTCTTTTAACTTCTTATCCAAATTGATATCCACATCATTCCTAAGGCGAGTCTACCCAATTATCAAAGATTAAAGCTAAATTATCAAATTCTTTTGTTTTCTTTACCCGATTCATCCACAATACAAGGAGACATTGCTTATTTGACACTACACCTAGGCATCAATGTAGCGGCCATTGCACGATCTACAACCAGGCAATGCAGTGCGCTGCTTCTAGGGGATGCCCTAGCTCTAACACAATTATTTAAATGATGCATATAATAAGATTCAACAAACTTTAATGTAACAAAACCCTCATCTTTTCTCATCCAGGAATTGGGACCCAGCAATGGCAAAGTGCAATCAATTGTTAATAGAATATGAATAGAAGGCTATAATATGAAAAATAGGTTTGGGTATTTCATGCATACACATAAAAAGTAGAATATTCCTAAATAAACACAAAATATATATTAAAAAAAAAGTTAGACAAAATGTAATACATATAAAAGTTCCACTAAAATTTTGCTTAACTTTTATGTGTACACATATGACGAGGTCTAGTTCCCAAGAGTCTGGGCGCCAGGGCCTCTAGCTGGTGCTTCCTCTAGTTGGCACAATTAAACCTTAACATCCCCCCGTAAGGTGACGGTGGGGTTTTGAACCGTCAGATTATCACGTAGAAGGTTGAATTGCGTAACTGAGAGAGGTTTGGTAAGGACGCTTGTTGTTTGTTCGTTCAATGGGGGGGACTGGATGATGACTTCTTTACTTTTAACATTATCGCTGATGAAGTAGCAATCCACTTCCACATGCTTCATGCGAGCGTGAAATAGTGGGTTGTTGGCAATGTAGATTGTGGAGGCATTGTCTAGACACTAGTAGCTTGTAGTAGTGTGTTATAAAACTCTTGTAGAAGCCATTATAGCCATATGATTTATGTTCCGTCTATTCAAGTGCTCAATATTCGGTTTCCATAGAGGATTGTGCTACTACTACTGTATGTTGTTTTTTTGGTTCCAACTGACTAGTGTGTTGCCAAGGAATATGTAGAATCCTATTGTAAATTTTTGGTTTGTAGATGATGTTCTATATTTGAGGTGATTGGAAGAACAAATTGTATTGTGCCCTTGATGTATCATAGGAAGCCCATAAGTTGAGAAAAATTGTGTTGTGATGGCTAGTGCATGTGTTGGCAGATGCGGTTGATGGCGAGCTAGTGCATGTGTTGGCAGATGCGGTTGATGGCGAGCTAGTGCATGTGTTCGCAGATGCGGTTGATGGCGAGCTAGTGCATGTGTTGGCAGATGCGGATGACGGCGAAGCTGATATCTAGACGGGTGATGGTGAGCTGGAGGCATCTAGCAAGCTTTGTTGTAGAGCTGTTTGTCAATGAATAGAGCTGAGGTGTCAATGGAGCTGTCAGCAGAAGTTGTAGGCGTAGGGGCTGGTTTGCAATTTGACATTCCATCTTCTTGGAGAAGCTAGTTGACGTACGTTGATTGAGGTAGGTGAAGGTCGTGTACAGTAGTTTGAACAAAGATTCTGAGAAACTGAGAGGGAAAGCCGATGGTCTACATTTTGAAGCGAGCTTCCATTGTGCTTTTAGTGTTACGGAGAAATTCTTGTACCGGTGAGGAGTAGATCGTCAATGTATATGAAAAAACATGCATAAATGCCTGAGTTGACATAGATGAGAAGGGATAGGTCTGCTTTGGTTTGAGTAAAGCCTTTCGATGTAAGAAATTCGATGAGAAAAAAGAACCGCTGATGAAGTGATTGTTTTAGGCCATAGAATGTTTTCTTCAACCGACATATGCAGTCAGCTTTAGTAGGATCGGTGAAGCTTGGAGGTTGCTTGATGCATATTGTTACATTTAAGGAGCCATAAAGAAATGCATTTGAGATGCCAAATTGTAATATGGACCAATTACGATGAGTAGCGATGGTGAAGAGTACACAAATGGTGGACATTTTTGCGATTGGAAAAAGGTTTCAATATAGTCTATCCCATAGGTTTGATTGAAACCTTGAGCCACAAGGCGAACTTTATGGCGAGCAATGGATCTGTCGGCGATGTATTTAGTACGGAATGTCCATTTGCTGCCGAGGGCTGGTTGTACTGGAATCGGTGGAACTAAATCCCACATGTTTTGATTTTGAAGGGTCATGATTTCATCAGCCATAGCTTGTCTCTAATGATTGTGTTGGGCAGCTTGAAGATAGGCGACAGAATCAGGTTGTAAGAATAATTTTTTTGTGGATGTTGATTCGGTGGTGAAGACTCGGTATGGGATGTGTTTTGGCGTAGTGGTGCATGTTTAGATTGATTGAGCATAGGATGTGTTGGTTGAGGGTGAGGGTTGGTTGTTGGAGAGGAATGAGTGGTTGTATGCACAGGCGATGACTATGAGGAATCGGTGAATGTTGTATGTAGTGGTAGTTATATGGGTCGTTGGGTTGAGTAGGGAGATTGTTGCATGGAGGACTATTTGAAGTTGTAGGTGAGTGCGGCTGAAGAGTAGGAGGAACAAGTACTTTGCAGTGGAGAGTTCAGCTGCGGATGTTAGTCGAGGTGGGGAATTGAGAACTTTAGTATAGAATTGGTGCTCAAGGAGGTGGACATTGCGAGAAATAATAATTTTACGTGTAACAACATAGCCTTTGTGATTAGGGGAGTAGCCAATGAATATACATGAAACGGTTTTGGGAGTTAATTTTGAATATTGAGTAAGTGCAAGAAGAGGATAGTAGATGCAGTCAAGACACGAAAATGGTTATACATAGGTTTTTTATTGTGGAGGACTTTGTATGAAGATTTGTTATTGGTTGCTAAGGACGGAAGGCAATTGATGAGGTAGGCAAAGGTTGAGAGAGTATCAACCTAGAAGATATGGGAAATATAGGCATTGTTAGTTCGTGCCGTTGCTTGCAAAGAGTGGCGCCTGTTCTCGGCTTATCCACCTCAGGTGCTAGGGCGCCTTAGCCTCCCTCGAGTTGAGGCTCCCTGCCACAGCCTCCTAGGTGCCTAGGCCTCAAGCAGAGTCCAGCAACACTGGTGTCATCTTGTGCTGAAACCAACCGGAATTCTATCGACACCTTCGGTGTTGATCAATCAGGCTCCGCACCATAACAAGGTATACATACCAAAATACACAAAAAATTTCTCAATTTCCCACTAAAAATGCATTTTGATTGCTCATGAAAAACATCTCATCAATAAATAAAAGAAATATTCAAGGAAAAAAAGAGAAATTTACAAACGTTATAAGTTCCTCATATATTTGGCCATGTTTAGGGATTAGATTTCTTTAAAGTTTTACTTTTAGGGTTTTAGTTATGATCATTGGTAAACCAACCAGCATAGAAAAAAAGTGAATCTCATTTTCCCTCTGTTAAAAAGCATTTGTGCTGCTCAAGATGAAGGAATTCTCTAAAAACAATGCCAATGCAAAAAAGAGAAGTTGTCACAAACCTTGGGATGCTCCTCTAAAACTTGGGCCATCCCAAGTGCTGTACTATTCTGTTGTTGTACACGAAGATGCAAAGTTTTCATGCCTCTAATGAACATAGCAGCCGCATCCTAAAGGGAATATTGTAAAAGAATTAGTCAATAGCAATAACAAAATGTAGAAAATTGTAATTCATCCATATTATAATGATAATATAAGGAAAAAAAACATAAATTTTATTTTTCTTGCAATTGATGAGTTAAGAAAAAACTATAAAATGCTTACAGGATTAAGAACTCCACCAACAACATTATGATATTGGCGTATTTTTGAGATTAGCAATTCTGAACCACTAATGCAACCTCCAATTGCCTTGCACAAAAAAATGCTTGATAACTTCAATATGAAAAATTCAACAGACAAATAAATGCAAAACTATTCAACGAACTCACATCATTATGGCCTCCAATATACTTGGTTGCAGAATGAAGAACTAAATCAGCACCCAACTGTAATGCTTTTTGATTAAGAGGCGATGCAAAGGTTCCATCTATGCAAACCAGAGCACCTCTTTCATGGCAAAGGTTTGAAACTAGCTCGATGTCAACGCATCTAAGGAAAGGATTAGTTGGAGATTCTGTGAAGAAAAGAGATACCTGAGTTGGGAGAAAAAAAGAGGGAGAAAGAAAGAGAGAATGCATAAGTTGACTGTATCCGGGATAAATGCATATATAAATTACAAAACAGTAAACCAATTTCAATAACTAACTTTTTTTTTTTCCAGAGCACTCTTTAATGCATTAATGTCAGCAGGATCAATGATGGAAGCCTGCAGATCAACTCAAGTCTTGAAGTCAGAAATACAAGAAGAGGTGACAACAAAATTGAAGGAAAGATAGCTGAATTTTCATGGTAATCAGTGAGAATGAATTTTAATACCAACTGTTGTTTTAAAAATTAGAAGGCTGGATTCTATAGAGCACTTGACCATGCAGCTTGTACAGTCTAATTTCTCATTAAATTTACAAGAAATATAAAATTCATGTATCATAGATATTAGCAAGAAAGTTAGTATGACAAAAATACTTCATGCATAATTAAAACACATCTCATTAAACCAATATGAAGAATACGCTATACAATCTGGTCGATTCAGAATTCATATATTAGAAAATTTGCCCATTCTTGGATAATATCCAGTGAACCATATAAAATATTTCAAATATTGATATTGGAAAAGACTAACAAGTTGAGTAAAAGAAATTATTGGCCCGATGGGGATATGATTGCAAAAGCTTAACATAGCAATTTCTCTTTTTTTTTTTTGACAAATCAACTCCTACACCAACATTGGCCTCTACAGTAAGGACTAAACTTTGTATTAGCACAAGCAGGTTGTTGGGAATTAGTTTTTTTACATTTTCCACGGTAAGTTGATACATTTTCATTATGCGATTGGGGCATTGAAAATAAAGTGTCCACTATTTATGTGGATAATAAAACAAATAATGATAAAACAATTAGGCTCTTAAAAATTAGTTTATAGAAAAGACGTTATTTGATGGAAAGATTCATGCAAGTTGTAATGCAAATGTATTGAAAAATACTTGTGAAAATGTAAACTTGATAAGATTTACAGAGGTAGTACAACTCAAAATACGTGCACAAAGACTATTTACATATTGCTCTACACGATGGAACTCTACTTTTGCTATGTTGATGATTGCCTTGCAGTTATGTGATGTTTTTCTATGATAAAGTGACAATTGAGAAAGTCAGTGATATTTTAAATTCTTTAACGAGGTAACACATCATATTAGAAACAGTTTTCAACGTCATTTCTTCATGTTACAATTTTGCACAAAAAAAGTTTTGGATGATGGTTCTAATACATATGGGCAGAAATGACAAGAAATGAAAGAAAATTCTGATAATTATTACTGAAATGTAGTTTGTTGATGGTTTTTGGCGATATAATAAATCAAAAGATAATATTTGTTGCTATTAACTATGCAATTTTAATGATAAATGACAAAGATGATAACATGAGACTTATCTCACAAATCAGTAGTCAACTTTATGAACGTTATGAAGAGTACCTGCCCTGCTCATAAATTTTGAGCTGAACTTTCTAGCAGCATTCATGGAGCTTCGCAAGTAGAAGCTTGAGAAGCAAGAGTTTAGTTGAAGGTAAGAGTGATGAGGCAACATTTTCGATATAAAACAAATATAGTGGCTGGCATGAGTCTGTGACATGTCTAAGAAAACAAGGTGCTTGTGAAATGTGATTTGGGCGTTTATCCTGAAGTTGGATTACAGGTTTGTCTGATAGGTGTGAACATCAATGTCCTTTGGATAATGGTAATAACAGCCCAACTCCATCCAATAGTTCATACAACCACGGCTTATCTATGCCATTCGTCTACACTCTATACTCTACAGTCTCTCTCTCTCACTCTCTCTCTCTCTCTATATATATATACATATTTGTACTGAACAATTTATGAATGAATAAAACTATTCTTCATTTTATCTCCCGACTCCCTCTCGAGAGAGTTCTTGGATCTTGCTGCCTCTCTTCATGGCATCCGAGCAATCAAAAATGATTGGAGCTTTCCATCAAGGATGATCGTGCGAGCTTCAATCTCCCTTCATATACGAAGTTCTTGATCGACGACACTACCTCCCGATGTTCTTGGTCGAAGACGCCATTAACAATCCCGCAGGCTAAACCATTCCCGTCAGATCTACCTACATGGAATCAACTAATGTCAAATCGCAATCCAACGATAATTGCAGCACCCAGCACAGCAACTCTGTCTACCGACCAAAATCCAAGTATCTCAGATTCTTGATGTCCAAATCAAGAACTTAATTCATAATCCCCTGACATCCGAGAACTATTCCACATGGAGAGCTAAGGTAACCCAATTATTCAAAGAAAATAACTTATACAATCATCTTGACAGGACCAAATCTATCTCCTGCACTGCCAACGACAAGTACCCACTGTGGATCTCAACTGCCAATGTTATTCTCTATGCATTGAACGGACTCCCATCCACATATCAAGCCTTCAAAATAGTTATTAGAACAAAACTCACACCAACCAGTCTTTACGACCTTTACTCCCTCTTATCTAGTGAAGAAATTAACGTTCAACAAGATCTCCACAAGGAAATTCAACTCTCAAACCAGTCCCCCACCAGCAGTAATTCACATCTCTCCCTATTTTATGATCAATTCCGCAGCAGAGGTCGAGGACGCCTGCCACCACCAAATCGAGCCACACATGCAAAGAGAGCCTCCGGACCTTCCTACATTGAATGTCAAATCTGCAGCAAACCAGGTCATTCAGCCAAAGATTATTGGCAAAGGATGGATGTCAACTATTGTGAATCTCCAAATCCACAACTGCTTCATCTAGTCGCCCTACGCATGGACAGAGTGTCTAATCACAGCTAGTACCTGGGTTCGAGAGCCTCCAACTACGTCACCAATGACTTTAGCAACCTATCCATTGTTGAAACCTGTCAAGATAACGATCGTGTAACCATTGGAAATGGTCAATCACTTCTGATCTCCAACATTGGCACTAGTATCCTCCCTACACCCAATCATAAGTTCCACCTAAATCATCTTCTTCATGTTCCACAATTCCAATATAATCTCATTTTTATTCACAAAATAATATCTGATAACTCTTGTTCTATCTTATTTGATCCACATGGATTCACAATAATGAACCTCCAGCCGAATATTCCGCTTCTTAAAGGCCACTACATTAATGGACTTTACATCATTTGTTCTCTCCAGAACCCCCTCCACCTTGGCACATGTAGCTAGGACATCAAACCATGAAATTCATCAACTTCTCCTAAAGCACTTTCCCAGCTTCCGCAACAGCATCTCGTCATCCCCTTACTTGTATTACTGCAATTCGCCATAGATTACCATTTTCAAAGTATACAAATATAAAGTATGTTGTTTTCCCAGCTATATCCAATGAAGGCTACAAATTTTATATTATTTTTGTGGATGATCATTCACAGTTTACTTGGCATTTTCCACTCGAACAAAAATTTGAAATAATACACAAATTCATCTATCTTCAAAAACTTGTCAAGTATCAATTCAATAAACGTATCAAAGTACTCCAATCCGGTGGGTGTGGAGAATATAACTCAACACCCTTTCATAACCTTATCAAAAATTTCGACATACCATCAAATGTCATGCCCCTACACTCCTCAACAAATTGGAGTTGTGGAGTGCAAACATCAACACATACCCGAGATAACCCATACTCTCCTCGTCACGGCTCAATTATCCGAAAGTTTTTTAGCTCATGTCACCCTCACATTCACCTATCTAATTAATCGATTATCCTCTCCCAACACATGCAATATCTCACGACTTCAAATTCTGTATAAAACCAAATCCGAGTACCAGCACCTTCAAGTGTTCGTCTGTCTCTGTTTTCCACTTCTTCCTCTAGCAAAACAACCAAGCTCGATCCAAAACACTACCATGCATCTTCCTTGAATACTCTCCAAATCACAATGGCTACATCTATTTCAACCCAAAAATTTCTACCACTCTAATTTTGTATCATGAGCAATTTATCGAACATGTATTTCCCTATCCTACGTCACACAATCCTCCTACCACAAAAACCCACTACTCACCAACCACATCCCTCTCCATTCACTCTCGTTCCAACATCAAACTCTACTATGCGCACACCAAATCTCTTCAACAAACCAACTCATTTCTCTCAACTTCTCCTCTCACCAACCATTTCCATCGAACTACAACCTACACACTCCTCTTGTTTGGCACATTCCTCCTCTACCTCCAAAACCTCCTCTCAGCCACCCTCACCCATCTGCATATCCATCACTCCACAGGCACACAAATCCACTCTCACATTCCACCGTATGCTAACCCGTCTCAAAACTGGCATCATAAATTCCAAACCACTCTTTAATCTCCTTCACACAATCTCCCTCAACTGAACCCACCTACAATGTCGTGATAAAACTGGAGGATTGATAGCTTGCCATGGAAGCTGGGCATTGTGCCTTGATAGATCAGCACACCTGGACACTCATATGATGCTAATGGACAATTCAAACAAAACTCAAAGACGATGGCACTGTGGCATGCCACAAAGCCCAATTGGTGGATCAAGGGTTCAACCAACACTATGGTACCAATTATCTAAAAACATTCAAACCAGTTACAAAATTGTAGACCATTCAAATTCTCTTCATCATAGACACTCATTGCAAGTGGTCCATCCTATAATTGGATGTCTCCAATGCATTTCTACATAGGAAACTCCATGAAACATTTTGCATGAAGCAACCACAAGGGTTTGAGAATCCTAGTCATCCCAAATATGTTTGCAAGCTTAACAAAGCCATCTACAGCCTTAAACAATCACCCTGCCAATGGTACTCCACTATCACAGATTTTCTACACTCCAAGGGCTTCAGAACCAGCAAAGCAGATCCCTCTCTACTCATACAAGACACCAACTCCAACAAAATCACATCATGATCTACGTGGATAATCCTCATCACCGGTTCACAGCAAGCTACTCTCACCTCCCTCATCCACATCCTCACATAACAGTTTCACATGAAACACCAAGCAACCCCAACCACCATCCTCGGCATTAACCTTACAAACTCAGCCACCGGCCCAATGCTCTGTCAAGCAAATTACGCATCCAACATCCTAAGAACTTCAGACATGGAGCAATGTAATCCAGCTCTTACTCCCATAATAGCCGATCAGCAAATCTCCAAGTCATCTCCTTAGTTCAATCACCTTAAACTATACAAACAACTAGCAGGTTCCCTCCAGTACCTCACCATCACATGCCCTGATCTCAACCTCGCCGTCATTAAGATATGCCAGCACATGCACAATCCTAAGAAAACTCGTTTTGATCAAGGTAAAATGCATCCTACGATACGTCAAGATCTCACTCCATCCCGAACTTCCCATCAACTCCGACAACCTGCGTCTTCGGGCATATACTAATTCAAACGGGGCTGGAGACAAAAGACTGCAAGTATACTACAGGTTATTGCATCTTCTTGGGCAACACTCCAGTATCATGGGCGCAAAAAAAAAAACTAGTCTCCCGCTCTTCCACTAAAGTTAAATATGTAGCGCTAGTCATCGTCGCCACAAACATCATATGGCTTCACATACTCCTCCAAGAATTCAACCTCGCGCAAGATGGTTCAACCCACCTATTCTGCGACAACATATCTGTTATAGCTCTCGCAAAGACCATTTTCCACGCTAGAACGAAACACGTGAAAGTTGACTACCACTCCATTCGTGATAGTATTTAGAAACAAGAAATAGAACTACTACGCATCTCCACTAAGGAACAAGTCACGAATATCCTAACCAAACCACTCTCCGCAGCTCGATTCAGCAAGCATCGTTCCAAACTCACCACTTCAACCTCAGATGGTTCGTTTAAAAGGGGTTAATAACAACACAATTCCATCAAACCGTTCAAGCAACCACGGCTTATCTGCGCCATCCCCCTACACTCTACAATAGATATAGATATATACATATATATACACATATTTGTACTGATCAATTTATGATTGAATAAAATTATTCCTCATTTTATCTCCCGCCTTTCTTTCTCTCGAGAGAGTTCTTGGTTCTCGCTGTTTCTCTTTGAATGGAAAGGAAATCAAGTGAAGCACATATATTAACAAGGATGATGATAGATATAATATCTATACCAATTAGCACTACTACTTCAAGTTCATCTACAATGCAAGTAAACAAGTTATTGATACATAACTTTATATTCGTCTAAGTTGGGGTGGACACAATGCACTTGCATGCGGCTCTAATTTGGTTGTACATGAACAAAAGAGCAAAGATTATTTACAGCACTCATTATTTTTATTCAATTTATAATTTTTCATTTTTTTTAATCAAGAACATTGAATTTGAATGTTGCTCCTTTGTATGAATGAGAGGAGGACGAGGAAATGGATACTGCCATGCAAATATCATAAACGATGGAATGAAGATCACAAATATCAAGTTTTCATATGTGTATTTTTTCCTAATCACTTAATGTAGTTAATGGTGTTGAATTAAATTTTTACAAGCACATTGAAATTTATATTAGAAAAAAAATATCTTGTTTTGGATATAAGGAAATAAAGATTGGAGTCATGAGATATGTTGTTTTTATGAAGTTATTGCTAGATATGGAGAATGTTTTAAATGGTGGGGAGATAGAGTTGTTCTTTGGTTGTCATGTTATTGCTTATTAAATTTATTGTTGAAATTCGAGATGTATATCATAAGATTGTTTAGATATTACTATATATATTGGTGGATTGTCATATATTTGCTTTAGAATCAACATCTTAAGGTTTATCAATTATTGTGTGATTTGTAAGGCTTTAACTTCTTTAATTTTTTTCAACTAATGCTCAAAATTGAACACTCAGTCATTATTCTTGTTGCACACAATGATATTTTAAAGTTTTCAAGTTTTCTATACTTTTTTTTACTTTTACATGTGAAATTTGTTAAAAGTCAAAATTATTTCAAAATTGAACACTCCGTCATTATTCTTGATGCACACACAATGATGTTTTAAAGTTTTTAAGTTTTCTATACTTTCTTTTCACTTTTACATGTGAAAATTGTTAAAAGTCAAAATTATTTTTTTAATGCTAAAACTAGGCCTAACACACTTAGTTAATGAGCATTTATTCAAATTCGAGTTTCACAAACAAGCCTATTCCCAACAAGCTCATGCTCGAGCCTACTTAAGTTTACTCAAGCATGTTCGAGCTTGCCAAACAAGCTTGAATTGAGCTCGAGTTCAAGATGAGCTTAAACCAAATGGGTCGAACTCAAGCTAAGACTTACTAAAGCTTGACTCAGCTTTTTACACCCCTAATACCATATTTAATAATATACTCAAGGTGCATATTTGTCAGGTGTATGTGCATATAGTTTGTAAGCATTTTTGGAATGCTCCAGGGATAATAGGATACCTAGTCTGTGAGTTGGTTAGGCAAAAACATAGGTTTGTTAGGGACCAAACCTAGAAAATAAATCCTACATGTATGATTATGTACTATAGTTTAGATTCACATTCCTACATTATTTATTTATTTGCAGTTGCTTTTATTCATTGGCTTTATTGTAACAAATGTAATCATAAGAAAATTTATCACCAAGCAAAATAGTTAAGTGTATAATTACCGTAATGCCCAATTTTGGTAGTTCTTTCTCAATGAAAATTCTGGTTTTTCTGTAGCAATCCGTGGTAGTGATAATATGCCCTTTGGCAGGGACCAGTGCCATCAACAAAGCCACGCTTGCATACATCCCAGATGACACGAACAGAGTTGATTCTGCTCTTTCTAACGCACTGCAAGAGAATACCCGATGAAATCAGCAAGTGCTAACCAAAGAAGGAAAATGGTTTCTCACGCTTAAGCAATGATGTATAATTTTATAAGGGAGTTTGAACAAGGAAAAGTGGTACTGCATTTCCAAAAATAAAAATCCCCAAAAAACTTGGGGAATAAATTGGTGAAACGCATAATTGATAAAAACCAGCATTGTTAAGAGTGCACTTTGCTTCACTTGAAAGCTTTATTAATGTGCTTTATCCATCGTAAGAGTTTCAAAAAGAGTTTTGAGTGAATAACTTTTATGAGACTATTAAGTGATATAAAAACTAGAAACTAGTTAAATAATTTGTTATTGGATGAGAACTTGATTCACTAAAATGTGCTTTGCATTATACACTATCAAAAAAGGACCTACACTTTGTACTGTGCATTATGCTTTTAAAATACCATGAAATATCTTGCAGTTTATCTCACAACTCTATCCATCTTTTTTTCAAAATTTGGGAGAGTTGTGAACACAACATTTCTCAACAAAAAGAAAAACAAGAGTATGCATCAGCAAGCACCTCATTTTATCCTCCAATGACTTTGTTGTAGGGTTTCCATAGCGACCATACTCATAACTCATATATCTTCCCTCCTAGAAAAAGGTCAACGATCAAGTCAATTGCATATACAAAAAGACAACATCCATTCCAAATAAAAACAAGAAAAGCTGGGAAATAAAATCAATAAAAAAAATTATTTAGTAAATTAAGCAACAACCTTAAAGTCAATCAACTCATCAGAGTTTCTGAACCAGTACGTGGAAGTTCTAAAAACCGGGGTTGTAATTGAATCCGTAGCCACACGACGATCGTACCTTTCGCCTGCAGAGTATATTGAAGATACATTAAGAAAATTAGTAACTTTGTTCAAATAGTTCCAATCGTAATTTTCATACAATTAATTAACACCTAGATAATCTTAAGTTATCCAAAACAAAGTTACAGAATGTTAATAATCCCTAATTGTAGTTCCTAATATCTTCATATAAACGGTATATGAAGTATTTCTCCAAAATTAATAAACATAATTATTCATTAAGCCTAAATATTCTTTAATCGGTTCAATCAAGAGCTAGATTTATCATTGAATAATACAATGTTCTTACCCTTCTTCTAGTACAGATTAACAAAGCTGTTTGTAAACTGTTGTATGCTACCTTTTATTTTGTTACTCTGTATATAAGCCTGTGTATGTTGATTATTTTTTCTTTTGTGTAATTGGTTTTAGCCCACACATTCTTAATAAGAAAACCAATTAAATAATAATAAGCCCGCAGTTATTCCAATAATTTATTCCACCTTTTAATTTAGGATGAATAATCAACTGATTGTCTACATTCAACATCGAGTTTGACCGGGAAACAAACCATTTTCAAGAAACTTCATTATACTATTCAGATTTAATATATATAAAAGTACCTTTCAAAAATTCTATCATAAAAAAATTCTTAAATTTAATTGACGCTTACAAAAAAAAAAATTAATATTAGAAGTAAAATAGCTACATCTATGATCGCTTAGGTTAGTTGTTGAGAGCTTCATCCATATTACACGGCGGAGAATCAAAACTTAACATCCAAATAATTTGAATCCGCATAATTCATAAAGCTCGACAAAAAAAAAAAACATAATAAAAGTTCTAATTCAAATCGATTAAACCTTTAAAACAAAAGATGAGAGCACTACAGATCTGAATTCATCCAATTCAGACCTGCTTTAGGAAAATCTCTAATTCAAATAATCAACATACCATATCATCACAAAAGAAATCAGACAAAAAAAAAAACATTTGATCACCTGCATGGACGGCAAGGCTCTGATCGGAGCCCAATGGAGAATATGCGGTGGAAGCAGAGGCTGCAGTAGCGGCAGCCTTCAGGTCCTCATTCTCTAAGGGAACGGTGTCATAATCGCGTTTGGCGGGCACTATTTCCTCCTCCTTGGGTAGAACAACGTCCACGGCCGCAAAAGCAGCAGTGGACATCGAAGATTCAAACGAGGGCTGAGTGTTCGACCAAGAAGCAGCCACGATCTGAGCCACGCCGATGTTGCTGCAGTTCCGCCGAGCCTTGTTGCTAAGCTGTCGCACGAAGTTGGGCGGGAAACGAAGGATGATGCCGGACTTTCTTTCAAAAGTAGTCTTCTTGGATCCGGTAGTGGATCCATCATTCCCGGGTGAAAGAGGGCAGAAATCAGACGACGGACTGAAGAACACCGCCCTAGATATAAGATGAAAGGAATGCACAGTGCAGTAGGCAGATGCGGCAGCCATAAGCTTCAAAAACCTTTAATCGATGAGATGCAAAAGAATGAAGTTAAACAAAGAAATTTCCGGCGAACCCCATGGATCGAAATCAAAATTTCCGAAAACTATATGTATAAATTAAGATATGCTCTCAGGAAGGTGATGGCTAAAAGATCTTTGAATATGAAATAGAAGCAAAAGAAAGAGAGAAAACGAAGGACCTAAACCCTACCTGCTCCTTGATCTCGATCTCGATCTTTCACAAATGCCAAAACAATGCGGAGGAAGGAAAATGCAGACGCCACGAGACTTTCAGGACGACCCTAAAAATATTCCGGTAAGCTAGTGAGTGGTGGACAAAGGCCACGTGAAAAATAATTGTTTCATGAGAACCATTAATTTATAATATTTTAAATAAATTTTAAGTAAGCCTTTATTATCTTAAGAAAATGATACATTTATTGTATGCGATATTATCAAGTATACTAACGGATAAGAATATTCTTGATTCATTTGTAAATAAATTATAAAATCCGGATTTATTATTTTATATATTAATTCTAATTTTATCAATTATATTTATGATCTCTACAATATAAAAGTATAAAATCATCAAAATTTAAACAACAAATAAAAATATATAAATTATTATACTTTAAATTATTAAAAAAAAATTATACTTTTTTATTATTTATATTTTTGTGAAAGGCTATTCATGTTATATTTATACAAATTAACACTTGTAAATGAGGAATTAGACAAACATTATTAGCTAGATTAATCTACATCTCAATAATTGTTGTTGATTAGATGAACAATGTACTTAACAATCAGACAAGCATATAGAAGAGAGTATAATAGTTAGTAGCAAATCATGAATGCATCAGTTAGTCACTGATTAGATGAGCACTGTACCTTCATTATTTCCAGCATATACAAAATAATAAGGAGACAGCCGCACAATAAAATAATAGACACGTCATGCAAAGTAGATAGTAGAGCTTAATAAAGTATGAAATTATTTTCCTCATCCAAATGATCATGTTCAAACTCATCATCAGAGGAAGAAATACATTGCTCATCAAGTTATCACCAACACATTGTGACAATAACAAGTAACAATGTATAACTTAAGTTAGAAATTAAAAATCATTCAAACTTAATAAATAGGTTACAAAGTACTAAAAAGATGTGTATAATTTACTATTAAAAATTCAGTTAGTAAGATAAATCAAAACCTAGAGTATTTTGGCTTCAAGGAGCTACAATTGATTAATTTTTTCTTGATGATACTTGATTTAGATGCTACTTTGGAAAGTTGTACAACCAACAAATCTCTTAAGAATGCATAAAGTATTAGATATTTATCTGATTTTTGATTCTAGAATAATAAGTTTATATCATAACTTGGTTCTTCCAAATATTGATCTAGCTCACTCTTATCTTATTGTGATTTAGTTTTATTACTTTAAAATGTGTTATAATCATCAAATACATTGCTGTCATCCTCATCAAACAAATAACTTCTATTCACATCACTTGTTAGAACAACATGTTGTGAGGTTACATTTTCATTATTTTTATATTCACTGAATAGTTGATAAAATGCTTTTTTAGTTTTATTGGTGAAATCATCAAATTTGTCACCATATAGTTTAGCATAAGAATATTTTATAAACTTTATCTTAGACTTAGAAGCACACATTGTTATGCATGATAAGAATAGACTAACCTCTCCCCAACACTATAATAACTCTATAATACTATTAGACCACTTAAAATTTGTTAAAATCATAAGAATTAAATAATTGAACCATAATATGCCTAAATAATTAGGATTATCATAAAGGTTGGTAATGTGGATGGGAATGAATAATGCTATTTCCAAATATTTTACAAATGAGGAACACTTTTATGGATATTTATAAGAAAATAAATATGAAAGATTATTAAAAATAATCAGTAATCAAACTCCAAAAATATTTGTATATTTAGAATTTTCATGTTAAAATACATAAGTGGTGGAAAATTAATAATTTTTAGATTTAAAATGGGCAAAGTATACACAATATATATTTAGAACTAATTTAATTAAATTCTTATGATTTAAAATTATCTAATCAAAATATAAATACTTATTTAAATAACAAAACAATCATGGGTCATTTGATTTAGGCTATGATATGATGTCCACTGATTAAATAAACAATGGGTGAAACCTTTGTCGACAAATCTGGAAGATATGATCTGACGATGGCTCGTAAATCCAAACAACGGCTTAAATCTAGGATGCATGATCAAATTTAATGATTAATCAATGTAAGTATACATCATAGTAAATAAATGTCGTAGAATTATATATAAATAAATCAAACACTTAATATAATTTTTAAACCTCAATATCATCAGAGATGTTGGATTGAATACCAATTTTGATTAATAACGAAGACTAGGCAATACAGTACCTACATCATAAATTGTGATCGTCATGATACTTCATGATGGAACTCTGATGAACCACTAAATCAAAGCCAATAAAATGAAATATTCTCTCACAAAGCTCCCAATCAACATCACATGGCCATGAATGCCTTTAATAGAAGTTGTTATCTAATGTCTAGATGATGGATTAAGTAATCTAATTTAATATTAGGTGTTACTGTAATACTTAATACTATATCACTAGATTGTAACCCAATATTTAGTATTACTTAGTTCAAAAATCTATGAGATGGGAAAATAAATATATAAGAACATATCAAAGTAGATATATTTCTATCATTCTAGCCATCCAGATAAAAAAAAAAATTCATTGCAAAAAAGAAAGTACAAATATCTAAATTAATTATGTTATATAAATAGTTTAATTGTAATGATACTCATCCTCATGAGAATACTAAGATATTATAGTCTTCAAGTTTGCTCCTGCTTGTCTAGCTCCACCTTAGGATCAAGATCACCTCATGTAACAATCTTAGGTTGTTAACCTAGCTAATCTAAGCTTAACAAACATCTATTTTTTATTTCATTAGTTTTATCTAGTCATTAGAACATAATCCTAAAATTTTGGGGTTAATCGGACCTCAATAGGTTAATTGACTATTTTGCCAATTTTAGAACTCAAAAAATTAGCTAAATTTATTTGATATCCAAATCCAATTATGAGTATTTTTTTGAATTCCTCACCCCTAAATTAGCTAGGGGTGAATTTTTGGAGGTCATTTAGTCCTAAATAAGATTTAATTTTTAATTTGATTAATTAATAAATTATTTTGATTATTTAAATCTTTATTCCAATGGTCGGTTCCCTCTCTAAATCATGGAGCACATCCCAATCGTCAATCTACGTTTTCGCCTTCGATCAAATGACGTGCAATTGATAAGGATCGGGCCCATTTTTAGTTGTTAGATCGCGCCTGCGATCCAACGGCTGAAAGTAGCCTCACGATCAGCAGTTATACTCAATTGCATCAGGACCATCACCCTATTTTGTTCGATTAATCAAATGGCTGAAGCAGCACCCATAGCTGTTCATCTTCTCCCTCGCGTAAACATCCCTAACAGTAGGAATTTTCTTTGTACACTCATGCCAGAAGCTGTCCCCCACTCCCAACACCACTTCAGGTAAGTAGTTAGCTTCCTCCCCAAATTAGTTAGCTCCCATCGGGCCACCGACCCAAAATCATCTCTATTTGGGATTAGGAAGAGTTGTGCTCTTAGGTGAGCCCGACCCATGGTAGCTCACCTAGGCTCCTCTCAAGGCCATAAATAGCCTCAGCATTCTCTCACAGTGTGCTCTTTGCTCTCTGCATATCCCTAATTGAAGTCCCAAACTCCCTGCATTCTCCCCAATCCTCTCGAAGCTTGTGAGCACCCTCTCTGACATGACAGTGGGTGTGGTCTAGTGTTCAGACCCCCACTGTGATCCAATTGATCCCCGATAACTATTTGAAGCTTTGAAGACCCAGCCAGCTCCCTGCCCTTAGCTTAATTCCCCAATCAGGTACTTCCGCTTCCCCATTAAGTCATGTGAGGTCAATGTCTATTTCATTTTGCCCTAGGGTAGCTCTGTGATGTGCTATAGGATTTTCATAGAACTCGACCACCATTTGACTTTGAACCGAACCATTGGGCTCCATCCAGATAGTGAGAATTCATTGCCTAGATAGAGCCGACGTCCAGTGAAGACAAAGAAGCTCCAATATAATTCCAAGCTTGATTTCAAATTGATGCAATCCACAAGTGCATTTTGGGATGATTAAAACTAATTGCTAGACATTTGGGGCTCGGGCTGAGTCTCGATTGATTGTATCGATCAATCGGACTACATCACTAAATAGTGTCGGAGTCTGAGTAAGCCCCTGACTTTCCAGCCATCCTCCAACCAAGCCTTATCGGGGTTTCAATCCGCCTTGACACCCTGAAGGTGTAGGGATCGAGTCCTAATCGTAAATCAGTCTCTATGGGAAGAATTTCTTCACCATAGTAAACACTAGAGTTTGATAAGGCAAAAATTATAGCAGTTATGTCTCCATCCAATTCGACCACCCCACTTAGGGCTTTAGGATCCATTCAATGCGTCTTGATTAGGAGAAGGTGTGGCAATCAATTTGAGGCAACATTGTAGCCTGGCGACAGAGAATTTTGGTGATTAGGTCAAACCCTAGACGGGTTTATCGGGGATTCTTACGGCGCTGACGAAGAATAGTGCTGGATCAGGTCGGACCCCAACCCGTGTGGTTCTGTAACTAGGTTTCCATCGTTCGCATGCGTGTGATTCAGTCCATGGCCAAGATCTCAAAGACATGTGTGCGTTGGTTTTAGGGATAAAATGTAAGAATAATTGGGATTATTAAATGATAATTCCATTTATTCAAAGATTAATGTCTTACTCATTTTAAACCCAAGTACCATGATCCAATATATCATTTTGATCAGAAAAATATGAAGAATAATAAAATATAACAATATTTTATTTTTTGTGAATAATTTTATTAATCATGCCCTAATTAAATTAAACCTTGATTAGTAAAAATTAAGATAAATACCTGTCCAAAATGCTGCTTATAGTCTCTATTTCTTCACTATGTTATTTAGAACATGATTGCAAGGATAAATTTACTTTTTTTGTGATTTATTTTCTTAATCAGTACTAATTATATTAAGTCTTGATTAGTGATTATAAGCTTCATTTGAACCCTGATTCTAGTAAATTTAGTATTGATAGAACCATTAGACAGTAAATGACCTAATAAAAACTTCACATTTTTCAATTTAGATGCATTTAATTCATGATCTTCTCTAATTAACCTTAAGACCCCAATTAGCTTAATTAACATTTTGGCTTAATCAAAATGTATTCTCTCACTAATTTTAGTTTCATAAAATAATAAGCATTGAATTATTAACTTGATTGTCATTTTAAACTTAATTTGGCATGCTAGAGTCAAAATTGGCTTATGTGATTTACATCTTAATCCTAAAATAAATCCTTCTTGATTTTTTCTTATTTAAGATAACTAAGATGTATTTAATTTTAATTAATCAATAAATTATGCTTGATTTATCCAAAAACTAAACCTTAATTTTTAATGATTTGCCCTTTGACTTATATATTAATGTGTAAGGGAAGGAATTAAGGAATTGCATTCTTGATTTACTTCCTTAAATCAATGTTTAGACTTATGATTTGCATTAAATTATCCTCACCTTGATTTTTAATTCAATCATTAGAGCTTGTAGACTATAGATGTAATTATCAAAATCCTTAGAGGTTAAAGATAGTAATTTTAGATAAGGCAAAATTTGAGGTAAGAAATATCTTATTTGTCTTATAATAAGGTAGGATCCTATATGAACCATGTAAAACTTAGATGATTGATCTTATGTTTTATGGTAGTGATAATCTACTAAAATGTAGATTGAATTTATACACTTATCATAGTTCACCTAATCTGTATGATTTAAATGTCACTTCCTTGGAATCACTTGATTAGGACCTACTATAATAAAGAATGGATTCTATAGCTTAAAATTCTTTATTTACTAAACTAGTCAGCTTAGAACAATAGAGATGATAATATTAGTATTATTATATGAAAATTGTAGTGCATATCCATAAAACTAGTTTGATTTAATAGACTATGGGATTGGATGAATTGCCATGTATATAACAATATAATTTATGTATTATCTTAAGTAATTAGATAAGTATATTTTAGTTTAGGATAAACATCTCAATCCTAATGTGTATCACAAGTAGGGGTTTGGACATCTAAGTTTGGGAAAATAAATTGGACAAGGATGTGTGTCTCCTATCCTTGTGCATGGGGATAAGTTCAGTTAAGCAACCTAAGTGTCCAATATTACCTTTCTTAAGACATGCTAATAATGTATATGTACTCATAATATGTGATAATGTAGGTTAGTATTTTCAGTACGCTTATAGATTCTAGTGGTTAAGGAACCTAAGTTATGAAATTATTATGGTTAGAATTATGAACCTTATAGCATAGATCATGAACCATGTTAAAGAAATAGGCTAAATAGCTAGATAATAAAGTGAATTATGATTTTTGTTTTTTGGATTTAATTGCTTTTACTTATGTTTCATCAAGTTTTGGCATAGCATAACATGCATAAGCATAATGCATCAAGAACATTGACAATGATAGGATACAATAGGCATCAAGGTTGAGTATGAACTATGGGATGCAATATGCATCAGGACACTTAGGATTCATTTTGGGATGCAATGTGACATCAAAAATTGCTTATATTGTAGCATAATCCATGGCATATTTGACAGATTGTAAATACACATCTGCGCTCGCATGCAATTATAAGTGGTCTGAAGTAATAAGTGGAAAGTTTGAGTTTCTGGGATTTATCAAACCACAAAGAATTATATGTTTTGTTACTAAGGTATATTTATTATCACTAATGTTTAAGCTATCAGTAACTTGTTTAATTTGGTTCCAGAACGAGCAAAACAATCACTTAGTAGAAAATAGTCAAATAGAAGGAAGAGGAGAGTTGGGTGTCTCCCACATGACATGATAGATTATTTAAATATGATGCTTCCTCAAGCATTCATCTTTTATTCACTTTGATTTTAATCAAGTGCACATTGTTTTTCTTTGAGGTTTATCTCAAAGATTTACAAGTTCAAATCTTGTGCTTGAAATGAACACACAGTAGGTTCTATTTCAACACAAAGATCTTTATAAGATTTTAGGTTTGTAGTTTTTATCTCATCTCTTGATCATGGAGATGAGGGTTGTTAATTTTTCTTAAGATCTTATAAGCATTGATTCTACTAAGAGCGTAACGCGCATCACACATAGCTGAGATGAGGGGTTGGATTCATTGGGCTCAATGACTATGTCACCTCGTTCATGAGCACACAATTATTCTATTCCCTGTTCTTTTTAGTTGAATATTTGAATTGTATGAGTAGGAGAGAAAGCTCAAACATTTTATTTGATCCTGAAATTGAATGCACATATCTTAGAGCTAGAAGAGAACAAAATTTGTTAAACAAAAATTCAATTGAAATGAAAAACATAGATGATGATTCGGTTGGGGAAATTGGAGAGCAAAGAGGGGGAGCTTTGAGAGAATATGCTTTGCCTACTGTGAGGGAAATTTCTCATACAATTATGAGGCCAAATATAGCTACTAATAACTTCAAAATTAAGCCATCAACCCTTAGTATGGTGCAAGACAATCAATTTGGGGGGGTTAGCCACAGAAGATCCAAACTCATATATTTCTAATTTTTTAGAAATATGTGACACCTTTAGATATAATGACATCACTGATGATGCCATAAGACTTAGGCTATTCCATTTTTTGCTGAGAGATAGAGCTAAGATTTGATTCAGTTCCTTGCCCAGTGATTCTATCCGCACATGAGATGAGTTTGCTAGGAAGTTCTTAGCTAAATATTTCCCATCTACAAAGACTGCCAAATTAAGGATTGAAATAATTAATTTTTTCCAATGTGAGGGTGAAATGATGTACAATAGTTGGAAATGCTTTAAGGAGTCCCTTAGACGCTATCCCCATCATGGATTTCCACAGTGGATGCAAGTTCAGTCATTTTTTAATGGATTGAATGCACCCACTCGAACACTCATTGATGCGACTACTTGAGGAACTCTGAGCAGCAAAACCCAAGATGAGGCCTATAATTTGTTAGAAAAGCTAGCCAAAAATGCATATCAATGGCCTACTGAAAGGTTGTATTCAAATAAAAAAGAAGTTAACCACATCGATGAGGCAAATCAAATCCTTTCCCTCCAAAATGAAATAAATGCACTTAACCAGAAAATTATCAACATGAATATTAATAACTTGCAAGAGGTTTACTGTGATTTGAGAGGTGGTAAACACACTGGTGATAATTATAACTTAAATAACCCCTTTGCACCATCTAATACTAGACAAGTGAATTACTTGAGAAATAATAATGCAAATCAAAACAACATGCCGAACAATCCTTACTCCAACACCTACAATCTTGGATGGAGAAATCATCCAATTTTTTCTTGGAGTAATAATTATAATAATGGAAATTTCAATGGGAACAATTCTTTAAAAAAGCAGGGTATAATTATGGAAATAATCAACAATCCCAAAACACAAACCTTAAATGAGCTCTTAATGCCTTCAAGGTAGAAACCACTCAGTTCATGAGGAGAACTGAAATGACAATAACCCACCATGATGCCTCAATCCCTTCGAAACATTGAGGCATCCCTTCAGAATGTTGAAGTTCAATTAGGACAAATCTCCCAACACCTGTCAACGCATTTGCATGGAACTTTGCCTAGTTCAACTGAAGTGAATATGAGGGAGACAATTAGCGTCATTAACTCTGACGTGATAGAGGGGAATTGCCTTGAAAATAATCTTGGAATGAATCTAAAATATTTGGGAGCTGGAATAGGCACTAGTAGATTTAAAGAGAAAAGTTGATTGCAATAAAATGCGGAGATCTGGGTAGATTAAGTATTCCTTGCATAATACAGGGCAAAGAGCTCTTAGATCCCTTATGTGATCATGGAACTTCGGTCAATGTTGTGCCTTATCACATCTATGAACACTTGGGAATAGAAGGAATGGAGAGCACTTCGACAATTTTGGAATTCACAAATCTTGATTCGTTAACCCCTTTAGGAGTTGTAAAAAATGTGGCTGTTGGCTTGGAAAGTTTTATGGTCCTCACTAATTTTATCATTTGCGAATGGGATAGATGGAATAAAAATTCCACTATCATATTTGGACAACCTTTCCTCGCCACCACAAGGGCAAATATTGATGTTGTAAGAGGGGTGATGAGTATTAAAATACATGAAAAAACTGAAGAGATTGACTAAAAACCCACTTTGTATAAATAGAAAAATATGGAAGTAGAATGGAGGAGAAAATTTAGGGGAGAATCTAAACCAATTAATATAGATCTAGATAGCCTGAATTTAATTGTTCAAAAATCTGAAAGTGGCCAAAGCACCTCATTTGGAGAAATTGTTAAGGATAAAATAACTTAAAAAAAGAAAACAAGAAGGGGTAAGAGGAAGAAGAAGGAAACCTTTAATCCAATTCTGAAGAAATAGTCAGGAAGAATATAATTGATGAAGTATTGAGTTTGAGCACAACACATGTCAGTGCTCACCCATTCACTTCAAAAATCTAGAGAGGGAAACCCCATAACAAATCAGTCCCTTAAAATTCTTAAAATGGTCGGGCTGGCGATAATAAACCAAGCGCTTCTGGGAGGCAACCCATATGTCTTTATTTTTGTTTTGAACTGATCTTCTTTAAAATTGTTTTCACTTTAGTGTGTAAAGGAAAAGTTAGTTTGATTAGTAATAAGAAATGCAACCTGACCATGATAGAAAATGCTAAAAAGTAAAAAAAAAAAAGTTTTTTTTTATAGCAGGCGTTACAGCGCGCCACAATGAATTTCAACGCTGTAACGCCCTACAGAAAAAATTGCCGCTACGACGCGCCACAACGGAATTCAATGTTGCAGCGCGATGGAGCGAAAATTAATGGTTACTCATGCCAAAATAAAAACCTAAGTGCTATCGACTGCCGCAGCGTGCCATAGAGTGCTGCAGCCATTATTGGCTGCTTGGGAATTTCCAAGCAGTCAAAGGTGCTACAGCATGCATAAGGACCTAAAATCTACTAAAAACTATTGCAAAGATTATTTTTTTCTTTCTTTTTAAAGGTTGAATCAAATCACATTTATGACATGATTTAATGACATCCTTGACTAGCTGTAAATGTGGTTTGAATGATGAATTAAGAGAATAGGTGAAGAAGTAATGGTCTATATATAGTGGAGAGGGGAGAGGATAACCTACACATTAGTTTCTCCTAGAACTATTCTGCTGTAACTACCAAATATTCTCAAACTCTTCCTCTCCAATGGCTTCACAAAAGAAGAGCATCACAAGAAAGGAAATAGCCACCTCAACATCTGGAGGTGCATTCAACAAAAAGCATTTTGCTTCGGTGGAGACTGGACATCGATATGTTCTGATCATGTCATGATGAAAGCTCATTTCAGAGAGAGGATTCAAACTCCCTTACCCAATTTTCCATGGAGATGTCTAACACTAGGAATGCCAAAAATTAGTTTGTTTGCAGACCGACTCTTACCCTTCCATCGTGCAAGAAGTTTATGCCAATGCAGACAATGCAAGTGGGTGTAAAATTTTTGTGTGAGGGAAGGTTGTGTCATTGGGGCTCGAGCAGATCGAGCAATACTATGAGCTGAAGGCGATAGAATAGTGTGTTCATATCAAGCCTTGAATATGAACCGGTGGCGATAACAAGCGCCCTCAACTCCAATAATGCTGGTTGGAGAGGGAATTTAGCCAACATTCCACGAGCTCTACTGAGGAACTCATGCAATGCATGGCATGTTATCATTTCTAGCATTATAATGTCATCTATGCATTTGAGTGAGGTGACACGGTCAAGAGCACTCCCATTTGTGCTATTGAGCGACCCGGAGATATCCACATCTCCAAGATTATTTTTGAGCAGCTATGGAATGCCCTGATCGGGTCCTGCACTGCACTCACTTTTGAATCACTCATATCTGGGATATGCCTTGCCCAAGGGGTCAAGGTATCGTCTGGTGACGTAGTTGTTCCTCCCCGAGTTTCTCTTACTCGCAACAACTTAAACTCCCGCTTCCAATAAAGTAAGAGGGGCAAAAAGAGAAAGGGAGAGGAAGGCAAGACTTCCTCTTCCTCCAGTAAAGCTTCATCATTAAAACAATAGTAAAAAGGAATGGAATGATTGCATGCCTATCAAGTACAGATGGGGAAATCCATGGCAGCATGCATGTGGTTTTGCAAAGCTGAATTGTCCCGATAGTGCCAATACCAAATTGACTTCCATGCAGCTCTGGGAACTATGTTCTCAAGTTGGAGCTTGTATTATGGACTGGGCGATGCTATCTTGCCACAACCCTCAGCAAGCGACCCTGTTCGGGACACTCTATGGCCAAAGAACTTTGAATATGAAGAAGATGAATATGAGGATGAAAAAGATGAGGAAGATGAATGAAAAGATTGTAGTAGTTCTTTTGTTTCTTATTTTTGCTTTGTTTCCTTTTGTTAATTTTCTTTTATCTTTATTTTAGTACTTTTTTGTTTCGCTTTCATTAAATAAATCTTAGTGAATCATTTTTCCCAAATTTTTTTGCTAATGGAATATCATTATCTCTGAAATTTTTCTGAAATTTTAATTTAGCTTAATTCAATTGTGATAAAACATGTTAAGATTTTTTTATTCTAAATTACTTAATGAGGGGTGATTAAGCAACAAACAATTTTGAAATTTTTTAGGCTAAAATATTTTACACTTATTTTACTATAAGTCTCCACAATTAAGGAAATGTATGATGCTTTAAAACTTAGTGTGGGGGTGTGGTTAGGGAACTTCATTAAGAAAAACACGAAACAGAGAAACAAAGAATGTGCTAGGCTTCTATAGAACTTACTGAATACAATAAAAATAGATGGGGATGAAGAAAATTGTCTCTCCCTTGAATTGAATGCAAAAAGAAAATTCAAGGATGAAGAAAATATCTCTCCAAAAGTAAGAAAAACTGAGAAAATAGGATGAAGAAAAATATTTGTCATAAATAAAATAATTCATTATGGCTTAGAAGAAGAAGCATAAATGGCACAAGATTCTAAACACACCGAATTTGGCTGTCTTTGTCAAGCAACCCTAGAAACCCCCCGGTAATGAAGAGTTGAGCATTGAACATTTAGAAAATGGATACTTAGTTAGTCAAAAGAAAGGAAGACATTAGTATAAGAATTTTTGGAACTTGAATTTTTTTAATCACCTTGTTAAGTAATACATGAAATAGAAAAAATACTTCACACTTATCCTATTTAATTATGCAATCTAGAAAATAAAAAAAAAATATTTCTTGAGCTTACATGAGGATGAGTAAGAATTTAAGTGTGAGGGTGTGATAAATCTAAAATTTATAATAAAATAAGTGAATACAACAAACACTTTTTATAATAAAAATATATACTTTGATGTCTTTCTGCAGTTTTTTAGGATTAAGATTGTGCAAAGAAAATATCTGAGCCAAATATAGAAATTCTAGAAGAAAAGCGCCATGGCACGCCACAGTGGACTTAGCCCGAGAGCGCGGCGCTATAGCATGCCACAGTGGACTCAGCCTGAGAGCTCAGCACTACCGCGCGCCGCAGTAGAACCCACTGGATCCAAGAACTTAGCAAAATTCTCAATGGCCCTCACTACAGCGCACTGCAGCGGTCTCAACCCTAGACTCTGGCGTTACAGTGCGCTGTAGCAGATACAAACTGAGAGCTTGACGCCACAGCACATCGCGGCAGATCAGCAGGGCCAAGGCTTAATGAAAGAAGTTTAAGGCATCCCGCACCACTGCACGTCCAAGCGTGCCACTGCGTACTCAAGCACGCCACTGCGCCCAAGCGCACCACAATGCGCTTAAGCAAGCTCAACCCGAGAGATCAGTGCTATAGCACGCCGCAGCGCTACAGTAATTCAAAGCAATTTGCTACAGCGTGCCGCAGCAGCCCTAACCCGAGATGTGGGTGCTTCAGCACACCGAAGTGGGTACTCACTTGACAGATATTCTGAAGCAAAAATGTTGCAACATGCCCAAGCGCGCTGTAGCGCCCATCATAAATTCAGCCATAAATGAGCATTCAATTCAACATAGGGAAGACTAAAAATTCAATTCTTTTATTTTTTTCACAGCTGCCATTAAACTCAAATTGCATTAAATCTTATCATATTTAAGAGGAATAAAGGGAATCTTCATTAACAGCCATTAAAGCAAAAGGAGATGAAAGGTTTAGAATATTTAATTCAAAGGGGTGGAGGCTGCAGCTATAAAAGGAAGAGAGAAATACTTAGAGAGAGTTTCCCTTTTTGACATTCTCAGCTCTAAAAATTCTAAAGCTGCATCAAGAGAAAAGGAGATACTCTACCCAAGGAAGGAGAATGTGATCACCAAGGGAAAGCATGAAGAATATTTAATGAATCAGAAGGGAAAGTAAGGTTGGAGAGCAAGAAGGAAACCAGTGAATGCAAGGGTTGTTCCGAGTATTTCTCTTAATCCCCTCTTTATTTTCTTTGCCGTAGTGTAACAACTTAAGTTTTTACCTTAGTTAATTAGGATTAATCAAGGTCATAATCCTAATCTTAAGTACTAATTAGGTCAATTGGAGTCAACCTCCAAGACCTGGTCCGAATCAGTAGTCAAATGGATCGAATCCTGATTTCTGGAAATCCAGAAACCCTAGAATTTGACCTATCTAAATTGACTTCTGATCAAAAATCGGACTTCGCCATTGCGCTCATTGACCCCAAATTAGCTAGGGGTGAAGTTTTCGTGTCAATCGGAAGTTGTCGAAAATTCGACGAATATTTTAATAATATTAAATACCCCGAAAATCGAGGTATCAAAATACTCGTCGGATCAAAAATCCAACCTCACCGTTGCGTTCCTCACCCCTCAATTAGTTAGGGGTGAGTATTTGGGAATTTTTAGGGCATTGATTATTTAAATTAGATTAATTATTAATATTAGAATTTAAAATAATATTTAAATATTTATTTTTCCCACTTAACGGCGCCGTTCGACGTTTCCGCGCGCCGTCAGGGATCCGCGACGCCGTTCCCATTTCCCCATTTGCTCGATCGCGCGATCCGAGCTGTTCGATCAGGATGATCGAACGGCTCCCGTAGCCCTCCCTCGTCTTCTCCGTCGGCCCTCGTAACTCCTCCGCCGCGCCGCAGGCCAACCGGTGACCGTACGGGCCTCGCTGACTCCACCACAGGACCTTTAAGACTCGACTCGAGGCATAGGGATCAAGGTTTCGGTGAGATTGTGCTCGGGCCGCCAAACCGTCGAACCAGGAGTCTCCAGCCATTGATCAGGTACCCGCTGATTCCCCCATTTTATGCAATGATATTGATGCATCTCTTTGCTAATGCTTATTTCGGGAGTAGGATTAAGGATTTAGAGGGTCCGATCGAACGATAATCGGTTCGATTGTTCGAATTTCGGCGAGCTCAAACAGTCGAAACCGTTAGCCCTCCCCCTCGCCGAGTCGATCTGCCTAGGGTTTAGGTTTGACGCCGATCTAGGTTGTCTCCAGCGTTGGTTCCACCGCCGATGGCAAGCCCTTGGTCCCCTCTTTCGAACGGTGTGCGGGCCAGCGTCATGCATGGTCGGGAAGGCCGGCAACGGCGACGCCCTAGTCCCCCCCTGCTCGCAGAAGTTCTGTGAGGGCGAAGGACCTATCGGGCCGAGCCGAGCCGACCCGAGGCCCGCCCGCGACACCTTGGGCCGCGAGTGCCAGTGGCGGGCCCCGCTGCGCAGCAGCCAGCCAACGCGAGCGCGACGCGTGGCCGCGCCGAGCCAGGCCAGCTGGCACGCGCTCGTTCGCGAGGCGCTGTGCCGTGGGTCCCAGCGTGTCCCCTCTGCCGATAGTCGTAGTGCCCACCCGGGCTCTGCCGCGCCTCTAAGATGCCGCCACGTGGCGCCTGACTTGACCCGCGCCATGATTCCTGCAGAAGAGTTATTATAAAATAACTATAATTATATAGTTATTAAGTAATAATTTAATCTATACTTATACTTATATAATTACTTTATATAGTATAACTATGCACTTAATTATTTATATATATATATATAACCTGTCATAATGGGGGTGATTAGGATTAGCCTAACTGTAATAGAGTAATTAAATATAATTAGGACTTAATTAATTAGATTAGGACCAATTAAATGTTAAACAGTAAACTTGTAGCTAATTAAATAATATTATTTAGTATATTAATAAACTAGAATATGCATATATATATATATATATATATATATATATATATATATATATATTTATACTTATATTTATAGTTATAAAATAATTTAGAACCATAACAGTAATAATAATAATTAAATTAAGTGGGTTGATATGTTAACTAATACTAAAATTAAATAAATTAAATTTAGATAATTTGTTAAATAATAATATTAATTAATCAAATTAATGGTTTAATTAATAATTAAACTCAAATTAATGACAGAATAATTAATTATCAATTTCAGAAATATATATATATATATATATATATATATAATTATATGAATGAACAGCAAATTAATTTAATTGGAATAAATGAATAGTAAATTAATACAAATCATATTTTTTTTAATAATAAAACTTAAAAGGTTAATAACTTTTTGTAGGATGATCCAAACATAACAAATATAGGTCTTAAAATACTCAGAAAAATAAATAGAATCAAATGGCATAATGCAAAATTTAGTTTCGAGGTACGCATAATGAAGTTGTATTTTAGGACCTCTTTAGGACCCCATAACTTTTTACCCCGTTATCAGAACATAGTCAATATGAGTCTTAAAATGCTCAGGAGAGCGGCCCCATCATTGTAGCAGTATTAGTTTTCTCATTTGGACATCAAGATAAAAAGTCAACCCTAAAACTCAGAGTTGACTTTAGTGAGAAATGACCAAAATACCCTTAGAATTTAAATGACCATAACTTGATCAATTCAACTCCAAATCCAGAAATTCAAGATGCTAACTAGTTTAGAATTTCAATATTACCAATAAACTGAAACAATATTTAGGATCTGAACTCTAAAAATTTAGAAAATGACCAAAATACCCATAATATTAGTTAGGTCATAACTTGACCATTTAAGGTCCAAATTGGGTCTACTCTCTTCCAACATACTCAGTACATTATAGGAAAGCTATAGAAACTGAGTTTGCTGAAATTGGATTTCAAACGGAAAAGTTCGGTTTTTGTCACCCGTTGACCAACTCGAAATTACCAAATTTCCATTCAAACTTAAAATGTTCATAACTTAGTCAATTGACCTCAGAATGCAGTGTTCTTAGACTCTATGGAATCCTTGAACAGTAATCTACGATAAACTGTATAATAAACTTAGTTTTTAGTAGAGTGAAAATTATTTAAATGCCCTCAAGTTATAAACCCTAGTTTGAACTTGTAGGATCCGTTTCTCATCCAAATTGGACATACTTACTGTATATCTTCTAGTTAAACAGTAAAAAATCATATGGAAAAGAGAAACCTTGATTTAAAGACTTAAATCAAAAGTTGACTTTACAGACCCTTAAGTAGGGGCAAAATGATCCTTTTGCCCAAAATTTAGAATGAACACCCATAACCTTTAATTAGTCCTTTAAAACACTTGAATTAACATTATAACCCTATTAGTGACAATTAAGTAAGTAAAATTATCAGTTAGGTCAGATTTTAGAATTTTCTTAAGTCTTTAATACTACACCTTAAGGACCCTTCCTGAGACTAGGACTAGATCATAGGGTTGATTTCATTCATTAAAAAATAGGGTTTTTCAATAAATAAATCCTTGGTTTTGTTAGTTTCTAGAATTTTCAACTTATTTGGATTATTTTATCTTTTAACCTTAGATCTAAGATAGGAGATTCATCCTATAATATTTGATTACTTAATAGGATTGGCCTAAATTATTAGATCACTTTTAGAATAAAACTTAGATCTTAGGTCTTATCTTTTTTAGATTATGTGATTAAGCCCAATCCTGTGGTGTTTAATCCATAATCTATAGCTTAGTCATTTTAGTTAGAACGTCTAAAATTATTAATTATGTCGTAATGATTTGTTACTTAACTTTTATAGTCGACTTTGATTTGGTATATTAGGACTTAGCTAGTCCTGATATTTTGTAACTTGTAAGGATGAATTTCTAAGTTACACTTGATATGTAGGAAAACGGTAATCTTAAACTTGTGTAATTTGGAATAGTTATAATGGATAATAGAAAATAGATGGTATCACCATATTAGTAGAGTCCCTTGCTTATTTTGATACTTTGTGCTACGCATTCCTTGTATATTTGAGCTTACCTCCTTGGACATTTCATATAAGATAATTTTGTGCATGAAAATGAGAACTTAGAATATTAGGATAACAGTTGCCTTTGGGTCCTGTTTGTGGAGATTATGGTGCACATTTGCCCCGATGGACAGGGGTAAGGTGAGATCAGGATGCCTAACATTCTCATTGAGGAGAGTGTGTTAGGCTTGGGACCCGTATAATCTTGCAGACGTGCTTGAATCCTCAGTTATTTCTAATAGTTGTCTATATAAAAAAAGTAAAATAAATAAAATATGTTGCATAAGTATTGTCTACCTCTTCAGTCATGCAGTATGTTCAGTATGTTTACAGATTGAGATGTATATATATATAAATGTGGGCCAGTTTGGCCAAGTCTTCTGATATGGCAGTCAGTATACAAAATTTGATGTGCAGTTTTAGTATTTGGCTATGTTTTGGCATTGCTTATTCAGTCAGCTATTTCCTTGTACAGCTTATATACAGTAGGATGTTAGATTTTGTTTCTATTTATATGTATCACTGTTGAGATTTATTATTGTAATTTGCATATTTTATTTGATCACCAGCATGTATTAGGATGTAGCATTTTCTTTCAGCATATATTTAGTTACTTATATTATATGCCTTATCTTGTTTACCTCGCTTTTGAGGCATGTCATAGCCTCATTTGTTTAAGTTATAAATGTTATTTATAGCTTTTCCTCTTTCTTATTGTAATTGCCAGTCGCTCCTTTATATATTATTGCTTAGGAAGAATTGTGTAAAGTGGTGATATTATAAAACATATAATAATGTATCAACCTAAAATGTACTTAGACAATTATCTAACCAAATGTTCTCTTTTTTTGGCTGGGGCCCTACATTGTGAAACCGACAATGGCAGGCGTAGAGCATGTAGAGGATCCAGTACCTGAGGAGGTGCTATACCTAGAGGAGGAGGAGCAGCTCGGACCAGAGCATATCTAGCACTTTGATTTATTTGTGAGGATGAGTGCATTTGCATTTCCTTTTTATTTAAACTTAAAATGTTGTAATAATACAAGTACCATTGACTGTGCATTTGGACTTATATGCTCATATTCTGAGTTATATTTTGCACTTATGTTATATAGTGATGCTTGGATGTCATTTATTGCTTCCGTACTCTGTACGTTTACTTATATAGTGACTGTTAGATTGATTCTGTGTTAATCCTTCCCTAATCAGGTGGATTGTCAAGTTTATCCTAATCCAATGGTAAGTGAGGGGTTAGCTAGAGTGACACTCCACCCTTAACCTAATCCTTTGGCGGATTAAGGGTTCGGGGCGCCACATGTAAGAACCATGCAAAGATTCATCTTTTTATTTTGTATTTCCTACAGTTCATTTGTGATGGAAGGCTAAACCCTCCTTAGGGAGGGTTGGGTTAAGTCATGTAATTAATTATGGGATAAAAGGTATTTGTATACATTTTCTTCAATGAACAAAATTTCCTAATCATTCTTGGTTTAGATATGAACATATTTGAAAGCATGTTGTGTGATGAATGTTACATTAAATTAAATAGTTATTAATGAAAATACTATCAAGCCAACTCATCTTATTAAAACTAGGGACATGCATATAAAGGTCTTCGCAGCAAATATATGTGATAATATTTGCTGTGCAAGGATTCTCGGTGTGAACACCTTAGGATTAATATAACGAGTTGGACTTGTTAACTTAACTCTCTTAGAGCTCTATAGCTCACCAATTAGTGTAAAGCTAGGAATATGTGCATTAATGCTTAGAGCCCAATGACAAGCTCTTGAGCCTACTAGCATTATTTTTAGATCTCAGTTGAGAGGTTGATGCATGTGATCCAAGAGCCACCAATTATGCTCCGTTGCTCATTATTAGTTAAAGGATGAAGAAGAAGAATTGTGTGCCTGTGGATGAATGTGTCATAATTCAGTTAGCCCAAAAATTCACTTCCTTAGCTAAACTGCTAGGGAAGCACATAATGCTAATTGATTGGAATCAAATTTGCTTGATCACTGAAATTATAATTATAAAATTGATAACTTAGATGTAAGCAATAGGATTTGACTTGTATCGATCACACAATAGTTTATGAGCCGAGATTGAACCTTCTTGAGTTCATCTTGAGCACTAGACATGAAATAATTGGAATTAGAGGACCAATCTAAAGAATGATATTATCACTTGATTATAATTTGTATGTGAATAAGTATCATTTAAAGTTGCTGAATAAGAGTACTTACACCAATCCCTTTACAAATTGCATGATAAAACCCAAATCTCCCTTCTTCTCAAATTGTACTTTTGAATTAAGATCTTTGCATTATTAATCAAGAGCAAACAAAAGCAACAAAATATTATTGGTCTAAATATTATTAAAAATAAATATACCTTAGTAACAAAATACTCCGTTCCCTATGGACAATAAATCTCGAAACTTACTTTTCATTATTACTTCAGATCACGTACACTTGCGTGCAAACGCAGATGTATATTTATAGTCTGTCAGGATGTATATTCTTTCTCATAGCTTCTGCACTCTGCATTATATATTGCACTTATTAGCTTTATACTCCAAATTATTTTTATCATTACATGATAATTCAAGGCACAACTATATGTCTAAGAATTTAATCACTTTGACATTCCAATAGGACTAATGTGGGCAAAGTAAGTGTCTCGCTGCTAGCATTTCCTTATTTACATAAATCTAAGGGTTTGTAATCACATAGTAATTCTCTCTAACCATGTTTCCTTTAATATAACTAGCTCAAGATTTTATAAAAATCCTAAATTTTAGGCACCTTATACTTCAACAATAAACTCTATAATGTGCTATTTGACACTAGAGCAAGTGATTCATTTATTTCCAAATGATTTACTAAATCATTGAACTTATCCTTTCACAACTTAGTAAAAGCATTGCATATTGGGCTACCATTTGGAGCTCAAATGAATGCTTAAAAAATTTCATGATATTGGTATTTTTATAAACAATCACCTTTATCAATCCAAATTAGTTATTCTACCGATAGCAAACTTTGATATTATTTTAAGCAAGAAATTGACTTTGCAAACAAAAATCAATCATTATATGCCAAAAGAAAAAGGTTGCTCTCCATAGTAATGTGTAATAATCCAAGTTGTTACTTTAGTTAATTAATACTAATCTTAGTCTTAAATCTAATGCTAAGTGCTAATAATGTCATTAGGAGTCAACCTCTAAAACCTAGTCCAAATCAGGAGTCAAATGGATTGAATCATGATTTCTGGAAAATCCAAAAACCCTAAAATTTAACCTATCTAAAATGACCTCTGATCAAAAAACAAACTTTGCCATTGCACTCGTTGCCCCAACGTTAGCTAGGAGTGATATTTTCGTGTCAATCGGAAGTCATCGAAATTTCGACGAATATTTTAATAATATTTAAATACCCCAAAAATTGAGAAATTAAAATACTCGTCGGATAAAAAATCCAACCCCACCATTGCGTTCCTCACCCCTCATTTAGCTAGGGATGGATATTGGAACCTGTTCTGAAGACGTCTAAATATTTAACTAATAAGTAATAAAATATAGTATTTAAATAAAGATTTTATTTAAATCTGTAAAAAAAAAAAAATTGGTGGGGCCTGCCTTTTGTAAACAGGTCGGGTCCCGTCTTTCCCTTCAGACCGGATCCCTCTTCCTCCTTGGTCCAGGTCAGACCCATTGGCCCTGAGCGACGATCAGAGCCGTCCATTCGGGTCGGCCAGATCGGACGGTCCGAGAGCTTCTCCCTCGCGTCGATGGCCAGCCCTACGAGCGTCGTGCGCGTGGCACCTCCCACCTCGCCAACCACAGCTGCTCGACGGCATCGTAGTCTCCGCCAAAGCCACGGCTTTAACCCTCCCCTTCGCTGCCATTCTCCGCGATCGTGGTGGGAGCAGCGGACCTAAGTCGCTCGTGTCGTCTTCCTCCGGCAACGAAGGTGCGTACCTCTACCTAATTGTTATTCAATTTGATTGTTAAATCAATTCGCAAATTGATTACACGTATCGATCAAGGCATCCGATTGAGCCTCGCCGAGGGAAGCGTAGATGAGTCGGGACCGATGGGGTCTTATAGGATCGTCCCCGTTCCATAGAAGGCAACTAGGGCTCTGATTCGCGCCCAATCCAGTCCTCCCCCACGGTCGACCCGCATGCCTATAGGTAGGTATCGACGTCCTCTTTCATTTGGTGTGCGAGTCGAGCCCATCCAGCGCCGACGTGCTATCCAAACCTTCCACCCTAGTTCGCCTGGTCCGTCGACCATTGGGGAAATGAAGGACGACGCCTCGGGTCGGGCCTGACCCGACCCGTTGTCTCCCAGCCTAACGACGCCAGGTGTCGAACCGAGGGAGCACCGCGCGGAGGAGTGGGACCCGCCTCTGAGTAGCGTCGGGTCCGGTCTGCGTCAGCTGGCGGACCGAGGTAGTGGGTCCCGCATTGCCAGTCGGCATGCGGGGATTCGACGCGCGATTGCATGTGGGGTCGCTGTCCCGTTGTGACAGAGTTGTGGGCCCCACTGTCGGTTCCGCGGCCAATGCCGTTGCGCCACGTGGCAATTGGCGGGTCCCGCGCCATGGTTACCTGCAGAATAAATAAATAAATAAATAAATATATATATATATATTCTTATATATATATATATAGTACTAATTAATTTTAATTATAATAAAATAGTACCTAAATATTAATCTGACAATAAAAATAGTATTAAATAATATTAATAATTAGCAAATAATTAAACATTAAACTAATAACTAATGATAGTTTATAATAATCAGTAAATTAATATATACATAATTCAAATTAATGATTAATTAAGTAAATCAATTAATCTGTTAATTAATGTTAAATTAAATAGCAAATTTATATTTCAAATTATATAATAATTAAATTGATTTGATTAATTAATGAAACAAATAATTAATAATAAGATTAATGATTATTAAAAATGAATTAAGGATAATTAATTAATACATATGTATTAAATCAGAGACTTTAGGATTCAAATATATATATATATATATATATATATATATATATATATATATAATGAAATTTTAGGATATAATCAAAATAATTAAAATAATTAAATAATAGATTAATCATTGATTATTAATTAATATAAAAAATCAATTAAGTATTTAACCTTAGGGATGAATAGTAAATTATATTTTTGAATAGTAATTAAATTAATTAAAATTAAATAAATTTAAAGGTTTAATAATTTTTTATAGGATGATCCAAACAGAGCCAATATAGGTCTCATTTTACTCAGAAAAATAAAATGGATCAAATGACATAATATAAAAATTAATTTCAGGATATGCATAACGAAGTAACATTTAAGATCTATTTAGGACCCCATAATTTTTGACCTTGTTGACCAAACATAGTCAATATGGGTCTTAAAATAATCAGGAGAACAACCCCATCACTGTAGTAGTATTAGTTTTTCTATTTGGATATCAGGATAAAAAGTCAACCCTAGATCTCACAGTTGAGTTTAGGGAAATTGACCAAAATGCCCATATGATTCAAATGGCCATAACTTAGTCAAATCAATTTCAAATTCAAAAATTCAAGATACTAACTAGTTTAAAATTTCAATGTCATTAGTAAACTAAAATAATATTTAACATCTGAATCCTAAAAATTTAGAAAATGACCAAAATACTCCTAACCTTAGTTAGGTCATAACTTGATCATTTGAGGTCCAAATTGGGTTTACTTCCTATCAACATAATTAGTATATTATAAAGAAGCTATAGAAACTGAGTTTGCTAAAATTAGACTTCAAACAAAAAAGTTCAATTTTTGTCACCCGTTGACCAACCAAAATTACCAAATTTCCATTCCAACTTGAAACATCCATAACTTAGTCAATTGAACTCATAATCCAGTGTTCTTGGCCTTCATGGAATACTTGAATAGTAACCTACAATAAACTGCATAAAAAGCAGGTTTTATTAGATTAAAAATTACTAAAATACTCTTCAGTCAAAAACCTTAGTTTGAACTTGTAGAACTCGTCTCTTGTCCAAATTGGACGTACTTACTGTCTATCTTCAAGTTAGACAGTAAGGAATCATTTGAAACTATGAAACTTTAGTTTAGACCCTTAAATCAAAAGTTGATTTTTCGAACCCTTAAGTAAGGGCAAAATGATCATTTTGCCTAAAATTTAGGTTATACACACTTAACCTTTAATTAGTCTCTTAATTCACTAAAACTAACATTAGAACTATATTAAAATTATTTAAGTGAGTAAAATCAGTCTTTAGGTAAATTTTGTAAAATCCCTAAAGATCTTTCTAAGTCTCTTTCTTAGGATCTTACACCTTACATAAAAATTATTCTTGAGAGTAGGGCTAGATCATAGATTAGATTTCATTCATTGGATAAATGGGTTACTCAATGGATGAAACTTTGGTTTTATTAATTCTTCAACTTATTTTTGATTATATTGTCTTTTAAATTTAGATTTAAGATATGAGATTCATCCTATTAAGTTTGATTACTTAATAGGATTTGCCTTAACTAGTAGATCACTTTTAGAATGAACCCTAGATCTTAGGTCTTATCCTTTTGAGATTATGTGATTAAGCCCAATCTCATAGTATTTAATCCATAATCTATAGTTTAGTAATTTTGATTAGAGCTTAGTATAAAATGTCTAAAATCATTAAATAGGATGCGATGATTTATTATTTAACTCTTATAGTTGACTTTGATTAAACATATTAGGACTTAGCTAGTCCTAATATTTTGTAGCTTATAAGGATGAGTTTCTAAGTTACACTCGATAGTAAAAAAACGGTGATCCTGAACTTGTGTAACTTGGAATAGTTATAATGGATAATTAGAAAACAAATGATATCACCATATTAGTAGAGTCCCCTGCTTACTTATGATATTTTGTTGCTATGCATTCCTTGCTTTTATGCTTACTTCCTTGGACATATCATATAAGAGAACTTTGTGCATGAAATAAAAACTTAGAATAATTAGGATAACAATCACCTTTGGGTTCAGTTTCTGGATGGATTCTGGTGCACATTTACCCTAATGGACAGGGGTAAGGAGTAATAAGGAGGCTTAACATTACTCATTAAAGAGTGTGTGTTAAGCTTGGAACCCGTATAGTCTTGTAGACATGCTTGACTCCTCAGCTGTTTTTAGACGTGTCCACAGAAACAAATTAAAATAACTAAAAGATGTTGCATAGTATTGCTTGCCTCTTCAGTCACATAGTATTACCCAGTTATGTATACCCTAGCCCAGAAAGGCTATGGGGATAGAATGTTTGCCCTAGCCCAGAAAGGCTACGTAGATAGGTAGATATATATGTATTTGCCCTAGCTCAGAAAGGCTATGGGAATGGATATATATATATATATATATATATATATATATATATATATATATATATATGGGCCAGAATAGCCAATTCTTCTGATATGGCAGTTAGTACACAGATATTCAAATTCATGTACAATTTTGATACTTAGCATACTTTTCAGTATTTTTATTCAATCAGCTATTCCATTGTTTAGCTTATATATATTAGGATGTTAGAATTTTGCTGCTATTATATGTATCATTGCTGAGTTAAGTTATTTAATTTGTATGTTTCTTTTGATCACCAATAGTTTAGGATGCAATATTTTATTTTAGTACTTGTTTGGTTATATATATATATATATATATATATATATATATATATATATATGCCCTGCCTATTTAGCTTATATTTGAGGCATGCCTTTGTCTCATTTTTGCTTAAAGTTATAAATATTGTTTATAACTTTTCCTTTCTTATTGTTCTACTAATTACTCATATTATTGGATGTAGTTATTGCTTAGAAGATATAAGATGGTGATATTATAAAACACGTAAAATTTATCAGCCTAAAATGTACTTAGATAATCATCTAACACAAGATTTTTCTCTTTTTTTTTGGCTGGGACCCTACATTGTGAAACCAACAATGTCAGGTATAGAGCAGCTTGAGGATCCTGTACTTGAGGAGGAGCTTTAATTAAAGGAGGTGCAGCAGCTTGGACCAGAGGACATTTAGTTACTTTTTTATATGTGAGGATGAGCGTATTTTCACTTTCATTTACTTAAACTTTAAAATGATGTAATAATACAAGTACCTATAACTGCGTGTTTGGATTATACTATGTTTTTATTCTGAGTTATATTTCATTATACTTGTATTGTGATACTTGGATGTTTCTCATTTTTAATTAGTTTTCGCATTCTATATATTTTTATTAGATAGTGACTGATATTCGATTCTGTGCTCACTCCTTCCATTATTAGGTGGATTATGGATTTCATCCTAATCTAATGATAAGTGAAGGGTTAGCCAGAGTGACATGCCACCCCTTAGCTAAATCTTGCGGATTGAGGGGTGGGGCGCCACACAATGACACATTGAACACCTTTGTAGGAAGATTGAGTATGTAAAAATCTTTAATTAATGCAATAAAATTTGAGAAAGTAATCCATAAAGGATGCAATGCCTATCTCATGACTATGATGGGTGATAAGAAAGAATATGTACCAATCTCTGAGAATAAGGTAGTGAAGGAATTTGTTGATATCTTCCCTGAAGATCTACTCGAATTGCCACCTGTTAGAGAAGTGGAAATTTCAATAAAGCTAATTCCTGGAGCTCAACCTATCTCTAAAACACCATATCGTATGACACCCAATGAACTGTAAGAATTGAATGTGTAATTATAAGAACACTTGAAAAAAAGATTTATTAGGCCAAGTATGTCTCCTTAAGGAGTGCCACTGTTGTTCGTTAAAAAGAAGGATAAATCTATGAAAATGTGCATAAATTATCGTGAATTGAATAAAGTCACAATAACGAATAAATATCTCCTTCCTCAAATTGGTGATTTATTTGATCTACTATCTGGAGCAATGATATTTCAAAAATTGAACTAAGGTTAGGCTACCATCAGATGTGAGTTAAGGAAGAAGAAGTTGCAAAGTTAGCTTTTAGGACCCGATATGATCACCATGAATTTTTGGTAATGTCATTTGGGCTCACTAATACACCATTTTATTTTATGGATTTAATGCAGTGAATAATAAAGTTGTTCTTGGATAAATTTGTCATTATATTTATTGATGAAATCATTATTTACTCTTAAAACATTAAAGAGCATGAGGATACTTTAAGAACGACATTAGAACTGCTGAGAGAGCAACACTTATATGCTAAGTATTCTAAAAGTGAATTTAGGTTAAACTCTGTATTATTTTTGGGTCATGTCATTGATGCCCAAGGAATCATAGTAGATCAAAGAAAGTCATCTCCATTCAAGAATGGAAGACCGACATTAGAAGATTTCTCAAATTAGCCAGTTACTACCTTAAGTTTGTCAAGAGCTATTCTCATATAGCATCACCTCTAACAAAATTAACTTAGAAGACTATAACTTTTATTTGGAGTCAAGAATGTGAAGAAGCTTTTCAGAAGTTGAAGGAAGCACTCACCTCAACCCAATTATTAGTTTTGCCCAAAGAAGGCATGAACTACCAAGTCTACATAGATGCCTTTGAAATAGGAATCAATTGTGTGCTTATGTAGGATACAAAAGTCAATAAATACATATCTTGTTAATTGAAGCCACATGAAAGGAATTACCCAGTCCATGACTTTGAGATTATTGTCATTATGTTTGCTCTAAAAATATGGTGACACTATCTGTACGGCTCTAAGTGTGAAATTTTCACCGACTATCAGAGTTTAAAAAAAATCTTCACCTAGTGAGAGCTAAATTGTTGTTAGAGAATATGTTAGAGCTAATCCGTAACTATGATTTTAGCATCCAATATCTTCCAGGTAAAGCAAATGTAGTAGCAGATGCTTTAAGTCGATGTGCTACTCTTTATTCCATGATATCCATAGGCTTGTTATTGGAGGAATTTCAAAGGATGAGTATCATTCTGGTAAGAGGAGATATTTTGTACAAATCTCTTGATCTAAGTACAGTAGAGCCAACATTCAAAAGAAATGTAGAAATATTGCAAACCAAAGATGAAGCTTATCCAAACTAAAAGCTGATATTAAAAGTGGTTGAAGGGCCTATTTATAACTTTTTTACCAATACATTTATCAAGGGAATCAAATATGGGTTCCCAAATCAATGCATCAAAAAGTTCTTATCAAAGCTCAAAATTTTGGCTACATAGTGCCTCCCGGTAGCACAAGGATGTATCAATATTTGAGCCATTTTGGTGGCAAAAATGAAGAAGAGTATGGTAGAGTTTGTAGCAAGAGTCACGCTTATATTTTAGTAAAAGAAGAGCTTCAGAGACTAGGTAGACTTCTGCATCCTTTAGAGATACATGAATGAAAATGGTTTGATATTTCTAAGGATTTTGTAATGGGATTTCCTTGGGCAAAATACGATGCAGATGTAATATAGGTTATTATTGTTCGTCTGACAAAACTTTCTCATTTTATTCCAATTTATTAGACTAATTTAGTAGAGAACCTGACAAAACTTTATATAAAAGAAATATCCATATTGCATGGCATTCCCAACTCAATCGAATCAGACTGTGATAGCAGGTTTTGCTCAATATTTTGGTAGTCAATGCATCAAGATTTGGGTACTACCCTAGATATGAGAACCACCTTCCATCTGCAAACTGATGGCCAAACTGAAAGAATAAATTAAGTGTTGGACGATCTGTTGCATTTATATATTTTAGATTTTAGCAGAAGTTGGGAAGATAACATTCCTCTGCTCAAATTTTCCTACAAAAATAGTCATCAAGCTAGTATTGGCATGGCTCCATATAAAGTGTTGTACATAAGAAGATGTAGTACCCTGCTAGCTTGGTATAAAATTAGAGATGTTCATCTATATGTATCATAATTGGTAGAATAAACCAATTAGAAAGTAAAGCTCATTTAGTAGTAAATTCAAGCAGCCTAGGATAGGCAAAGTAAGTACTATGATGCTAGGCCTTGTGCATTAAAATTTTAAGCTAGTGATTTCACATATCTTAAGGTTTGTCTAATGAAAGGTATTTATAGATTTGGCATTGTTGGGAAATTCAGTATTAGATATTTGAAACTTTCAAAATGCTAGCCAAGATAAGATCATCAGCTTACAAGCTAAAATTGCTAAATGATTTTTCATCCATTCATGTTGTGTTTCACATATCATCATTGAGAAAATGTCTCTAAAGGGAGTCACACCATGTTATTCCTTGGTGATAATCCAACACTAGAGGCTATTAAAGAACTTAATATTGAATTAGTAGGAAGCAAACATAATATTAAGCATTACATGGCTAATAATATTTTTGACACAAGTAAAATTAGTAAGTAATAGAGCAACATTTACAAGTAAATATATATCTATCATCCAAACAATATATAGCAAAAGAAGTAAAATGCACCAATCACAGAAAAGACAAGTAAAAATATCCAGAGTTTAAGCTATTATAATATATAACAAAAGAAGGAAAATGCAATGCTAAGTTATTTAACTGATTTATGGTTTTGTTCTGTGGGCACATTACAGAGCAAAAGAGAAGTTAAGCATGTTTGCTTAACCAAGAATAATGGTGTTTACCATAACACACACATTCCCCTCTAGGATATGTATGGTCTCCAAATCACCCCATAGCTTGCCCTGGCTTAAATATCCACCACATAAAATCCTTAAGTTTAATGTTTTAAGATTTTATTATGCACAATGTCTTAATAAATGTCTAAGACTATAATCTCAATGTAATATAGCATTCAAGTAGTTCAAAATTAATTAAAAACCATGTGATATCCATTATTATTAATCAATCCCCCAATTGACTTAGACATTATCAACCTTTAACTCAATTAAAGTATAATAATATATATAGTAATGTGGTTTTGGAAAATAGTAGTTTAATTACATATTATTTAGATAAAAAAATAGTTTATAAATATAGATGCAAGTTATAATTTAAAATCCTATCTTACGTCTAGATCTAAATACTACCGCACCTTATATTTCCTAAGCTACTAAGCTTAGACTAGTGCTAGGTGTGGTGCCCGTACCCTCCACAGCTATGCTAATACTGATATTAGCATAATCACAAGGAGCACAGTGCTCCAACTATGGCAAATCCCCAACTCAAGTAGAGTCAGGTAAGACCCAACCCACCTTAAGCTAAGGACTTGTCACCTGGAACTATAAACATACATCAATATTTCAAAGTAGCAGAAGCAAGAAATTGTATGGTATAACATCCACATCACATCATAGTATAAAAGAGTAAAAGAAATAGTAACTCAGTTCAAAGTGCAGAAAGTAAATACATCCAGAATTTAATTATTACAAACTAAATTAGAAGAAAGAAAAGATCTCTCAATCTCACTGCAAGAAAGAAAAATCTAACTAAGTGGCAGTAGGAAGATCCTCCTCCTACACTGGCTCCTCTCCTGCAGAACTACCAACAAACAGCTCCAAATCTGACATTTATCAATATCACAAATGCTAGGTCCCCAGCCAACAAAAGAAAAATGTTACAGTTAGACAAATTATCTAAGTACATTTTAAGCTATTTAAGTGAACTGAATATTTAAGGATATCACATTAACTACTTTAAATATGCAAGAAATATAGGGTGCATCAAGCTACAAAGAACAGGATGGCTATAAATTATTCATTTATAACTGATCAATAAGTATGTACAAAACATAAAACTAAACAAGGTGAGGCTAAAGAGCAAAAATAACTGCAAGTACTGAAATAAACTGATCATAACATGCTTATGATCACATGAAGACATGCTGAATTTATAAATGTAAACTGTACTGAAAGGTACTAAAATGAACATACAAAACTAGCATCCTAAACATGCTAATATTTATTAACTACTCAATAAGAACATATATACAAGCATGCAGATTTAATATATATATATATATAAAAGGCCGCTAAAGCATGTGGCAAAAGCAAGCTAGGAGCATAAATAAGCTAAAGAGTAAAGCCACTGAGACATGTGGCAAAGCAACTGAAAGCACCAAAACTGAATTGAAGTAAGAATAAGCCTAAGACATAATACTGCCATAATAGAAACATGCCATACAGGGCCTCTGAACAGAAAGTTCAACATATGTCCATCCTAAGCATCATCAAAGTTAGGTCCAAGTTGAACTTATAGAATAAGACATGTATCCATCCTAGCCAAGCACTGGGTTAGGTCCGAGTTTATTCTATAATAAAACTAGAACTGAGGAGGCAGACTAAGCTAGGACATACCTTATTGGACTGAATGCACTGAAAGAACTGAGTGGATGTTATGCTTTGCAATTACTAACTTAGGATGTATCTTCCATATCCTAAGTTCTCCTATTATGCTCAAGGAATAAGGCTCAATATTCAAGGTGTGCAGAGCAATCAAAGTCAAAGTGATCAAGAGACTCAATTAGACTTATGTGGTATCTGTTGTTGTCTAATTTATCCAAATCTAGCTATTCTGAGAAGATACAAGTTTAGGATATCCAATATCCAACTATTGAGTATAATCTCAGATTCATGACCTTAGTGTTTAACCTTAGAACTTTACAAGTTCTAATTCAAAATCAAGTGATGACTATAAATGTTCAAAGTAAATAAATCAACGGCCTAATTATTATTATTATACTTACTTAACCCAAATTTTGATCAAGTAAATCAAGATTAAGGATTCCAGACTTAAACTCCACATATGGGGTTCAAATCCTAAATCCAAGGTGATATCCTAATGAGGATCTAGGGTTCACACTCAGACATAGTTTAAAGGTGCAAAATCATATAAGCTGAAGAATTTAGAAACTAAGATCTTACTGAAAGGTTATTCTAGTGTTATAAGATAAAATAATTATTTAAGAACTAAGAATCTAAGATTTATATTCAATCTTTAGAATAATTCCATTATGCTATAGATTAAATAAATCCTACACCCACAAAAAGGTTTCAAAAGGATTAAATAATCAATTTCTTAATGAATTCCATAGAAGATGATTCAATTCAATTAGATGATCTAAAGTATAAGATCTAAGATCTAAAATCTAAGGTTTGATCACTTTAGATCCAAGTTAAAACTAAACTTAGAACTTTTAAAAGAGTATTTACTTAAGATTTATAGCTTATGAATCAAATTAATAAAGTATTTAAAATAAAAATTTAGCATTAATGCTATTTAGGTTTGTTCTCTTACGGAAGTGGTTTTGAGTACTCTTAAGATCTTAAGATCTTAATTAGAACTTTTTTAGGATTTCTTTACTTAACTTCACCCTTATCAACATGAGATTTTAGAAAGGTGCTAATGAGTTAATTAGAGATACTTTACTATAATTTTTAAGGCTTTAATGGGTGCTTATACCTATTTTAGTCAAAATGACCAAAATGCCCCTCTTAAGGCTAAAAATAGATTTTAAGATCTAATCCTCTAAATTGATTCAATTCTATTTTAATGAACTTCATATTAATTAGTGAAGTGGATAAGACACTTAACTTAGGATTTGATAGCATTATTAACTTAATTCTCACTAATTACACCTTAAGGCTAATTAAAGTGGCTAAGGGAATTAAGGCATACTAGGAAGATCCAAACACATTTATAGGCTCTACTATACTTAATAAAGCATTAGGAACTAAATTCATCAAAATCAGAGACTAATCCAAGGCTTAAATCACTAATCACATATTAAGGTAATTAAGAGGTGATTAGCAAATTTAAAGTTCTAAAATTACTTTTAATGGTCTACATAGGTCCTCAATGGTCTCATGAGCAATCAGAGACCTTAATCAATATTTTGAGACAATTAATGAATTTATTATGAATTAAATACAAACAAAGAAGGATTAGGCAATAATTTAAAATCAAACCATTGGATCCTTGATTTTATTTTATATTATTATTCCTTGTGTTTTTCTGATTAAAATAGTATAATGGATCATACTATTTGGATAAGTATATCCAAAGTAATTTAAATAATTTATTCTGTATTTTTATTTAAATTGGAATCATAGGGAATGTATTTATTAATTATTTAACATAAGGAATATAATTCCAATAAATCCCTTATTTAACCGTGGCCCAAAATCAAGCTGCGCGGGTCAGGGAGGCCCAACCCGACACTAGTCGTCGTCCCTGCGGCTAAATCCCGATACTCGATTCCTAGGGTTTGCTTCCACTTCCAAATTCTCTGTGCTCCGGCTATGCCGCGCCTGGATCTCGACGACTACACCATCAGTGGCCCTAGACGTGTTGATTGAACTATGAAGCCCTGTTTGGGAGGAGCAGGATCGCTGGAGTGCTACTCAACCGAGGCGTCTCCCCAAGCACACATGTGAGGAGTTAATTCTCCTCATAGCATCTATGCCATTAATTGAGGTCTATTCCTACACAATCAACAACAGAAGGAGAATCGATTGGGTGAGTCGCGAGGTCCTAGGGAGGTCTATATCACTAGAGTGTTACTCATGGTGGAACACAGACGGGAGCCAATGACGAGTCGATCGATTTCAATCGAGTCGATAGATATGATCGAACCCATCCATCAATATGGGTCTACAATCATGGCCGAGAGGTTCCAGCACCAATTGGATAGCTAATTGCTTGAAGGAATGTAGTGATCAGGCGGATAGAAGCCAACTGGCAGTGCACACTCAGACAGAGAATTCTCCTTTTGGTCCACTGCCAGCTACTCCTACACTCTTGACTGCCTAGAGGAGGTTAAGAGCAAGGTCCTAATGCAAACATCTATGATAGAATAGTCATGAGTCGAGCTGAGACCAGCTCGACAGAAAGAGGGATAAGCGATTGTACCTGGGTTGAGGAATCACAGCGATAGAGAGAGATTGAGGTGCTTTCAAGCTCACCAAGCCAGCAACACAGGATCACAGGGGAGGTCTAAACACTGGACGAGCCCTCTATCAATGGTACACAGCAATGGGGATGCCGAAATTTGCAGAGGCTCCAGACGCTTCGTCTGGGAGAATTAGTGGATCTCAGTGATCAAAGGGGGTCACCAAGATGCGCTAAGGGTATTTATAGGAAAGGGGGAGGTCCAGGGGTGGATACCATGGCTGGAAGCCATGGTTCAGGCTCGGGCAGGGATGGTGCCTTGAGCCACCATAATTGGAGCTAGCAAGGTCTCATGACCCGACGAGCTTCACCTTACAAGAACCAGGAAGGTCTAACAGTCCGGAGGACGTCGCAGACGGAGTGGCAGACCGGGTTGATGTGGCGTGTACAAGCGCATCTTCCATGTCGGGCCTGCGATCGAGTGAAGATTATGATCCACAGCGATGGGGTTTGTCTCTATCGTCTGATCGCGAGACCGTTGGTGATAGCCGGTCTAATGTAGCTCTTGGATAATAGAAACCTGGATGAGATCTCAAGCATTGGATGAAAGATGCTGATTGAGCGGATAGGATTAGATCACATCGCGGGTGATACGACCCATAGGATTTGGTGCATTAGGATGCGCGCTAGAGCATCCATACGACGAGTATGCTTCCCCAGTGTTAGAACCCCGCAGCGGATTTGCCACGGTCCCGACAGCAAATCCTGCCCTTAATTTATTTATATAATTAATAATTTAATTACTTAATACTTATAAATTAATTAAATTAAATTCCATAAAAATTATTAAATCTAATTTATGACTACAGGAGCTCCAAAAATTCTCAAAATTTCACCCTTAGTTAATTGAGGTGCGAGAAATTCAAAAATGAACTCAGATTTTGATTTGGAGATCAAATTAATTTATGTATTTTTCAAGACCCAAAAATAGGCAAAAATACCAAAATTCTTAATTTAACTCCGATTGATCCCAAACTTATAGGGTTAGGTTTAAATGACCTTTGAGTCTAATAAAATCAAAATTAGAACTTGGTTTAGCTTAAATAATCTAGATCTAACTATGGTAACAACTAGGGATGTTACACTAGGGTTCTCAACAAGAAGGTTAACTTGAGGACCTTGTTAAAACCTCAAGTCTAATTGGGTATCTAAGATACAGACCTTTCTAACTCTACAGCTACACCCACTTATTAACTACTCCATAACATTCTACTATGAAGGGTTATAAAGTGAAAGTTTTATTAACATCAGCTTCAAAGTCCTAATCTTTCTAATTGGGAACCTTAAGGTTAGCTATAAGGTTTGATCTCTAATGAACTTTTATAGTTCTAATTAAACATCTACAATGCTAGAATGGTTTAGGTCAATTCTACTTCTAAGGAATAGAAGGTGCTAAACTAAGCTCAATCTACTCTTTTAAGACTTCTACAATTGGATATAATTGATTTTTAGTCATGGGAAACTAATGATTCTATTTCTTCTTAAGGTTTAGAATAACTACAATGATCAAAATCAAACCAAGAATCTCACACTATCTTCTCATTTCTAAAGTTGAGTCTCTCTCCTAAGTTTACTAGAACTAAACCACTATATGACCAACCAAAGTGTTTTCCTGCAAAAAGCATGCTCTAGGGTTCAGTCCAATCATATCCTAGGTCAAGGCTTGTTGTCCTAAGGCTTAGGAAGCTAAACTGGAAAAATTCCTAATCATAGGAATTTAATATTAATTAAATAAAGTACTAAAAATACACATTCTCCAATTGATGTTTGAAAGAGTTAAATTCCACCAATATAAATTTCATATAGCATAAGGATCAAAATGATAATAAGTAGAGTCAAATTGAACATCACTTGGTGTAGATAGGGTTTTATTACTCCTAATGACAAATTAATGGTGATTAGTAAAATTAAGTGTCAAAACTAAAATGAAATTCCATATTATTATTCTACACATTTATCTGATCATTTTGGCATTTAATTTTGCTATGTTTGGATAAGTAATTTAGAAGTTATGCAATTAATTTAATTTGAATTAATTTTTTCTTAAGTTTTGATTAATCAAATTCAGCATATTCCATGAATCTACCCTTCTAACTGCAAATTGATATGTGCAGAATGACGGGTTCCCTGTTCGACAAGCTTGGACTAAAAAAATAAAGACTAAAAATACATGATTAAGAAAAGAATTCTGAAAATTTCTTCAACATGTACTCTTCTTTTTCCCATGTGGCTTCTTCAACGGAATGGTTATGCTTGTGGAATTTAATCATAGAGATGTCGCGGTTCCTCAATTACTTGTGGTCTCTTCCCAAAATTCAAATAGGCTTAACGACGAAAATTAGATTGGGTTGCTGCTCGACTATAGGAATTTGAATATGCTGATTAGGATCTATCTGATACCTTCTCAATGACAAGAGATGGAAAATATTATGCATGATAGAAAAATTTTTAGGCGGATCTAACTTGTATGTAAACGTTCCCACTTTTGCAATTACTTCGAAGGGTCCTAGATATCTTGGACTCAATTTTCCAGATACACCAAATCTCTAAATTCCATGCATTGGATTGACTTTGAGGTATGCTTTTTCTCCTACTTGAATTTCTAGAGGTTGGTGGCGAGCATCGTGGTATTTCTTCTTCCTATCATGTGCTTCCAATATATTCCTTTTAATAAGTTGAACCTTTCTATTAGTCTTTTTGATTAACTCTGAGCCATACAATTGAGTGTCACCTACTTTGATCCAAGCTAATGGGGTATTGTATCTTCTCCCACGTAGTGCTTCAAAAAGAGCCATCCCAATATTGGCTTGATAGTTATTAATGTAGGCGAACTCCACCAAAGCAAAATGATCTTCTCAAGATCCACCAAAATCTAATACTTAAATGCAATAGATCTTCAAGGACTTGAATCACTCTTTCATTCTGACCATTCGTTTGAAAATGAAATGTTGTACTCATGGCTAAATTCATCTCTAGAGCTCACTGAACAACTAACTAGAATTAGAATGTAAACAAGTTATTTCGTTCTTATACAATACAATTAGGCATACCGTACAGACAAATAATCTATTTAATATCACCTTAGCTACTTTCTTAATTGAATCAGTCTAGTGGATTGGAATGTAGTGGGATGATTTTGTCAGTCTATTAACAATCACCAAATCACGTCAGCATTAAATTTTCTTTTGGGCAACCCCATAACAATGTCCATTAAAATGTCAGTCCATTTCCATTCAATAATTTCTAGGAGTTTTATAAGTCCGCTAGGATTCTGGTGTTTAGCCTTGACTAACAAATATGAATGGCACATATAAATGAATATTCCAATGTCTCTCTTAATGCCTGGCCACTAGAAGGTCTACTTCAGATCTAGGTACATCTTAATGCTCCCAAGATGGACAGTATATCTTGAATTATGGCTTCCAAAAGAAATTCTATTTGCATTTTTTTGGGAACCCACAATCATTCTTCTTGGAATACAACACTATCACCATCTAAATGCAGTTTTTGCCTTTTATTGCTCTCTATATCAGTCTTGAGCTTGGGGTAGCTCTCATCTTACTTTTGAGCTACAATGATACTTGACCTTAACAAAGATTCAGCCTGACTAACAAACAAGATATCACACAAATCCGCTGATCTAATCAGCTTGAGCTATAACCTTTCAAATTCTTCAATTAATGAATTGCTACAAAAAATAGATGATTGCTTTGCCTTACAATTTATGGAATTAGCTACTATGTTAGCCTTACCTGAGTGATAATGGATCTCCAATTCATAATTACATATTAGCTCCAGCCATCTTCAATGCTTGTAATTCAACTCCTTTTATGTAAAGATATACTTTAGACTTTTATTATCTGTAAATATCTCACACTTGACTCCATAAAGATAGTGCCTCCAGATTTTGAGGGAAATAATTATCGCTGCTAATTCTAGATCATGAACATAATAGCTTTTCCCATTGGGTTTCAACTGTTTAGAGGCAAAAGCTAACACCTTTCTTTCTTGAATCAAGATGCAACCTAGCCCTACATTAGAGGCATCAGTGTAGACTTGAACCTCTTTCCCCACTTAGGGTAGCACTAAGACTAGTGCAAAAGTTAGCAAATGCTTCAACTTATAAAAGGCTTCTTCATAATCAATACCCATAATAAAAGGAACTTGTTTTCTAGTCAGCTAGGTCATAGGTGCTGCAATCTAAGAAACCTGGCACAAATCTTCTATAGTAGCAAGCTAAGACCATAAAGCTTCGAATCTCAATTATAGATCTAGGTTTCACCCATAATTAAATGACACTAATCTTCTTTAAATCCACCTTATTCCATCGACATCAATAACGCGGCCCAAGAACACCATAAAATTTAGCCAAAACTCGCACTTTAAAAATTGATCGAACAACTTATAGCTTCTTAACATCTCCAAGACAGCATGGAGATGCTTCACTTTTTCAGCCTTGAACTTAAAATTGATTAGGATGCCATCTGTGTTTACGATGATGAAATCATCAAGATATGGTGTTAAGCTGCACTGCATCTAATCCATGAATATGGATGGGGCGTTAGTCAATCCAAAGGGCATGACTAAGAACTCATAATATCCATATCAGGTTCTAAATGTTGTCTTAGGGATGTCTTGATCATTAACCCTAATTTGATAATACCCTGATCTTAAGTTTATCTTTGAGAAAACATTCGCTCCAGCTAATTGATCAAACAAGTCATCAATCCTCGGCAGAGGGTACTTGCACTTAACGGTCACTTTATTTAGCTTGCGATAATTTATGCACATTTGTATTGAGCCATGCTTCTTATTTACAAACAATACTAGAACTCCCCATGATGACATACTAGGACAAATGGAACCTTTCTCCAATAACTTCTCCCTTGGGAGCCATTTGATAAGGTGCCTTAGACTTTGGTTGAGTCCCCAGAATCAACTCGATGGAGAACACTACCTCTCTCAAAAGAGGTAGTCCTAGCAGATCATTTGGAAATACATCCATGAACTCCATTAAAATACTGGTGCCTTCCATAGTTTTGTCTTATTTAGCTTCACCCAACAAGGTCACCAAGAATCCGTCGCAACCTCTGCCAATTAATCTCTCAGCTTCAACCACATTGATTAATGATGCGGCTACACCAAGTTTGCTTATAAATACCTTGGGCTTCTTGCCTACCTTGAAGATAACCTTCTTTTTTTGACAATCTATAACTATGTTGGACTTGCTCAACCAGTTCATGCCCAAAAATATGTCAAAATTAGTTATTGGCATAACTATCAACTTGGCTTAGAAAAGTTGGCTACTAATTAGGATGTTAAAAATACAAATTTTATCTACGTGCATTTTCCACTACTGACGGCATTTGAACATGCAAGCATTTCCTAGTTAGAATTCCTGAAGGTTTAAGGATTGAGCACATTTTTCATATATGAATGAATGAATAGCACCCATATTGAACAATGTGTCACAAGTTTGATTGATTATAAACAACATTCCTATGATGAACTAAGATTTTTGAATTTAAGCTATTAACTATTGCAGGAAATAAATACATGCAATTTAACATGAGGGAAATGAAAGAAAATTGTAGAAAAATAAACTTAGAGCATACCTGAGATGACTTCGTTATCTGCTTGTGTGACAACAAGTGTCAGAGCGTACACATAGGGTAGAGATAGATAGGGAAACTGCTTTACTCTTAGTATTATGCATTGCTTAAGGAGGCTTAGGAACAAGCTGAGGTGCTCTATCACTCATCTAAATGGCTTTACAGTCCCGATACATGTGGACTACTTTTCCACAAGTAAAACTCCTATTACCATAGTGGTAACACTTCCTATAAGGATGGGGTTTCAGGTATTGACCGCATTTCCTGCTTTACTGGTTAGAAGTCATCTTGTAGACCCATGGTTCTTGGGAATAATTTTGCTTGAATAGTTCAAACTTGGAAGAGGATAGAAGGAATCTCTTCTTCTACTCCTTCTAAATCAGGTGGTGCTCTATCAGCCTCGCACCTTCCAACAGTTTGATGAAACTATCGTGATGCTGGTATATGAGGTGGCTTTGATAAAATCCTCGAGTAGCTTCAAAAGATAATTGCACTTTGCCACTTCAGTATGCACAAGGTCATGAGTAAATCTTAACAACTTCAAGAATTCCATATCAAAACAAAGATGGCTCTATTGCCTTGAGTCAACTGAATCAGCTCATCTTTAATTATAGTTTGAGCAAATGGTGGAATAAATTTCTCCATAATGACTTCTTCAAATTCATCCCATGGGATCTCCTCAACATCGACTCCAGCAAAGCAAGTCTTCAACTTGCTATCCCACCAATACTCTGCTTCTTCAACAAACATATGTATGGTAAGATGGATTACTTCACTCTCTGGATACTTAATGCTGACCAAGTCTTACTCAATAACTTTGAGCCAGTTCGATGCTTCAATAGGTGAAGCACAGACCCATTGAAGGTTGGATGATTTAGCCTATGGAAGTCATGGAGGAAACCATCAACCAAATGACTAGGTGCGGGTTAAGGGTTTATATGGATAGTCTGAGTGACATGTGGTTTAAGGGTTATTTTAGCTGCTTGGGTCTGAGTTTTTACAAGGATCTTCAACATTTGTACTAAAGTTTTGATTTCTTTAGCATAAGACAAACGGGAAGGCATTTTCTTGTCTATAAACATAACAATGTTTTGTTAAAGATTCATTCTAAAGAAGAAAAGGGGCAATATGCAAGAAAAAAAAATACTTTAATTAATACTAAGTTTGAGAATAAGCTTTATAAATGATAGAAGCAGATGATAAAGAAAGACTACTACACTACTACTAAGCTAATACATTCATTTACAAAATTTAGCAAAGAAAATGATTTCAAAACCTTAAAGGATAGGTGGATGTAGAACTTTTGACTCATATGAACCATCTCATAATATGCATGGCTCCACCACTCTTCAATGTAGTAATCAAAGAGTTGATTTAAATCCTTGAAACAAATGGGATCTGGACAATCTATGGCATGGAAGGGTTCAGTCAGTCGATAAAACCACTCTTTATCCAACTGAGGAAGACCATCTCCATGGAACACTGACAACTTGAGAATCCCGTTGAGCATGTCTCCTCCAGCAAGTGATACTCCAAAGTAAACTCTCTGTACTTGAGTCCATTATGATAGTCATCATCCCAGAATTGGAATAACATCCTAGTATAAAAATTTAGATATGATTCATAATTCAACATCTCAAGGATTATTGATGATTAGGTTGAGTGAAGTTATATATTATTTTACTTATCTATGCTATTTGATTTGGATATATAGATATTTACTTGACTTCTCTCTCTCAACCTCTCTCTGATACAAATTGTAATGCCTTGGTGCCAAATTAGTAAGTTCTAACCCAACACTAGATGTTATTGTAGTAATATATACTGAATTAGTAGGAAACTAGCCCACTATTATGCACTACATGGCCAAAAATCTTTTTGAGACTAGGAAATTTAGTAAATAAAAGAGCAATATATATAAGTAAATCTATATCCATCATCCAAACCATTCATAGCAAAAGAAGAAAAATACATCCATCATAGAAAAAAAAGTAAGAACATTTAAATATCAAGTTATTACAAACAATTTATAAAATGTTAAAAGTCCACTCATCCTCACAAATGATAATAAAAAGCAAACCTTCAAGGTTATTGCTGAAGGTCAGGATCAGCTCCAACTTTAAGCTCCTTGATATGCTTTTGATCTACCGTATTTGGTTTTTAATACGATAGATCATAATTAATAAATTAAAAATTAATGATTATACCTGAAAAGTCTAAGTACATTTTAGAGTTACCCTAAGTTTTATTAAATTTTAAGCGGAAATCATATTAGCCATTTATAATTTCTAAATAAAGCGGTGCACTAAGCAACAATAAAGAAATATGTATAAGAATATGTAAAGATTGCAAAGTAAGTAAAATAAAGTAAAAGTAATTATATGAGATTGCTCTAGCTCGCACAAAATATGTAAGGATGAAACAATATATAACAACTAAAAATACTAGCGTGCACATGAAGCATGAAATACAAATGTATATGTCCAATGGAAAATATGCTAAGTAACAGTAAAAGTAAGTCAATGTATGAATAAATGAGAGTAAGTAAGCATACATACACTACAAGTAAACTAAAGTATAAGCTATAGATGATGTAATACATAAATAGAAGAAAAATAGTATAGTGAAGTAAGGTAAAAATTAGTCTAAAAGACTGAGTAAATATAATCATAAAACTATGAAAAGTCATTCACAATTAATAAAACTATAAAAAATGTAATGTTAAGTTATTTATCTTATTTAGGGTTTTGTTCTACGAGCAAATTATAGAACAAATGAGGAGTTAAGCTCGTCTGCTTAACCGAGAATAGCGGGGTTTCCCATAACACATAAACTCATCCCCTAGGATATGTGTGGTCTCCTGATCATTCTATAGCCTGCCTTAGTTTAAATATCCACCACATGAAACCCTTATTTTTAATTTTCTTAAGTTTTATTTATGTGCAATGTCTTAATGAATGTCCAAAGTTATAATCTCAAAGTGATGTAGCATTCAAGGAGTTTAAAATTAATTATAAACCATGTGATATATATTGTTGTCTAATATAGTTATCTGCCTTATTAATTAGGCCTAATCAAGCCCCAATTGACTTAAACATTATCAATCTCTAAGTTGAAGTATAATAATAGATATTTATGAGGGATTTGAAAATAGTTGTTTAATTAAGTGTTATTTAGATGACAAAATAGTATATATATATGTATATATATATATATATATATATATATATATATATATATATATATATATATATATTCAAGTTTTAATTTAAAACACTATCTTACTTCTAGATCAACAAGCTACTACACCTTCTATTTCCTAAGCTACTAAATTTAGACTAGTGTTAGGGTTTTCAAATAGAAGGTTAGCTTGAGGGTTTTACTAAACCTTAAGTCTTTTAGGGTATCTAAGGTATAAACATTATTAACTTTATAACTATACCAACTTGTTAACTACTAACTAATAATCTACTATGAAGAGTTCTAATGTGAAGGCCTTACTAACATTAGCTTCTAAGTCCTAATCTTTCTACTTGGGAACCTTAAGGTTAGCTATGTAGTTTTGCCTCTATGATCTTATATGGTTACTAATTAGACATATACAATACTAGAATGGTGTAAGTAACTCCTACTCCTAAGGAATGGAATGTGTTAGACTAAGCGCAATCTATCCTCTCAAGTCTTCTACAATTAGATCTAATGGGTTTTGGGTCATAAGAAACTAGCCATTCGATTTCTTCCTAAGGTTTAGAAAAATTATAATGATCAAACACTAAATCAAATCCTAAAATCTCACACTATCTTCTCATTTTTAAAGTTGAGGCTCTCTCCTAAGCTTACTAGAACTAAACCACTACAAGAAAAACCTAAGTGTTTCCCTACCAAAAGCACGCCTTAGGTTTTAGTCAAGTCACATCCTATGTCAAGGCTTGCTGTCCTAGGGTTTAGGAAGCTAAAATGGAAAATTTTTAAATTATATGAATTTAATATTAATTAAATGAAGTGCCAAAAACATACATTCTCCATTTGATGTCCAAATGAGTTAAATTCAGTAAATATGAATTCCTTATAGCATAAGGATCAATATGACAGTAAGTAGAGTCAGATTGAACATCATTTGGCTTAATTATAATTTAATTACGCCTTATGACAATTAGAAGGTTATTAGTAAAATTAATAATTTGAAATAAAATTTAATTCCATTATTATTCTACACATTGTTTTGATCATTTTGGTATATAATTTTGTTGTGTTTGGTTTAGTAATTTAAAAGTTATTTATATAGTTTAAATTGAATTAATAGTTATTTAAATCCATCAATTCCCTACTAATCATATGCATGTGTACATCTAGCTTGATTAGGCTTATGGCAATTGCACCCACGTGGGCGGTCCACATGCGCGGGCCTAATGGATAGTGCCGCGTGGGTCGGGGCCAACCCTCTCGGCACTGTTCATCATCATGTATATTAGGGAAACTGTGTGCTCTGACCTAGGGTTAGCTTTATCTCTGCATGCAAAGGGTTCTAGAAGATGATTTAAGTACCAAAATGTCGATCTCAATGAGACCAACACGACAGACCCATAATCCCCTTGGGAGGTTGACCATAACTTGATTAGGCAATGAGAGTAGGGGCCTCCTAAGGGTTTACTGTGGAAGAAGAATTCTCCCTCCTCAATGGGCTGGGGCTTATCAGTTCATTCCTTAGTCATTTGATCTGACTGAGAAAAAGGTGCAACAACCTAGGTTTCATGAGATCTCTATCTTGTGTTCTTGTCCAGCAAAGTGGATCCATTGCTGATCGAATTAACGGTAAACAGAATATTTAATTTAATTTAATTAATTATAATAATCTTAATAATTAAAATGGAGCAATCAAATGAGCTTCGAAAAATTTTGGAGTGAGGAACTCAAAAATGAAGTCAGATTTTTAAGTGGAGATTAATTAATTTTTTTTTAAGTTTTAGATTAATTAAATTGCTCAAAAAAAACATCAAAATCAAATAATCTCCCAATTGCTGCAAATTTTAAGGGTTGGATCCTAGTGTCACTAGGAGTCTAATGGCATAGTCTTTAAGCCATTTAGACTACCAAATATAGGGTAGCAACACTGGCATTGTTACAAAGGTGCCCTTAGACTTCTTGGACAGCAATCTACCTATTGGAATAGAATGTTATGGCTTTTAGAATCTTAAATAGTTATGTCATTCTATATGACCTGAGGAATTAGTATTTCCATTAATTAAATCTTAAGCATCCTTTTCATTGGACAGTTCTCTCTTTTAACTAACTTAGTAAGTGAAGCATTTTCACTTAAGCTATTTGCTTATAAGTCTAATCTTTCTAGCCTCTTTAGATCCTTTAATATAGAATGAGTAGATTTATAGGCTAGTGCATCCTACTTAGTGATAATTATGTAAGCTAGAGTTGAACTTGTAAGTCTTAAGTATGCTCAATAAAGAAGTTAAGGTTAGATTGCAGACCATGAATCCTTGTCGAATAGTCAACCTTTGAACCTTCACCTTGTAGTTTGGATTTTAGTATAAATCCCTTAAAACAGTTTATATTTCTATTCTTATGGACTAGATTATAAGTCTTGAAATATTAGATTATACTTAGAACCTTAATAAGTAAATCCTTAGTGTTTTAAGTGATCTTTATTAAGGACATAGATATGTTGTTTTCTCTAAAATATGATTAGATTAAACTTAAATGTTAAGCTTGTATATGTGAATGAAAAGATAAGATGAGTTCTTATAAATCAGTTTCAGATATGTTAATAATTGAATTATAATATGTTAATAATATAATCAAAATCTTGGCAAAGATATTGTTAATTGGAATCAATTATGTTTGTCTTATTATTTGGCTAAGACTTGATTATGTCTTAGCATATGTTTAGGCAAATGACATAAGGTAAAATGATAACAAAGGGGATATCTATTTTATTGCTTCTTTTGATGTTTTCTATTATGTTATGCTCTTAGTTGACTCATTCAATTCTATATGTATATCTTTCAGTACTTTCTGCATGATGTATTTTAATTCAATATTTTTATTACTTTAGTGACAAGCTATATTTTATGGCATATTTTATGCATGTTATAGTATTTAAGTCATACATAGCATATTGTTGGTTATCGTTGCATTGGGCACAATACTTTTCTAATTGTTCCGCATTGGGCATAATTCTTTTCTTATTAGCTGTGCATTGGGCACAACTTAAGGATTTATTAGCGGTGAATTGGGTACAATTTATGACTTATTTGTAGTGCATTGGGCATAATTTAATGATCTATTTATCAGTGCATTGAGCACATATTCTTGTTATCAGTGCATTGGGCACATATCTTATTACATTATTATCGCATATGCATTTTTCTTACATTAGAACATGCATTTTAGTTCCATATTATTTATTATGGCATTCAGTTACTTCAGTTCATAGCAAGCATCTCAGTGATTTATGCAGTTCAGTATTACTTATCTTTTTAGTAGTCTTCAGTTGTACTTTTATTATTTTTAGTTCTACTTTTATTTTCAACTTTTTGCTATGAATGCATTTTAGTGAGCCTAAAATGTACTTAGAATCACCATCTAAGTAAGATTTTTTTTTTCTTTTGGTTGGGGCCCTGGCATTGTGAAACCGATAATGTCAGATTCAGTTCGCTTGGAGGAGTTTATGCTAGTGGAGCTACAAGAGTCACACGAGGAAGAGGAGCATGGTGTTGCTGAGTAGATGTTGCGGCCTCCTTCATTTGCTAGTTTTTCTGCTTTAGTAAGATGAGAGTTTTTTTTCTGCATTTTTATTAAGTTTGTATTAATTAGTCATGTCTGGATGTATCTCTCTTCTTTCCTTTATGAGATGTATATTTGTACTTATTGTTTCTGGATGGATGAATGTATGGATGATTTACTTATCAGCTTCTACACTCTGTAATTATTGTTTTACTATATACATATTGTGTAATGATCATGAGATGTGTTGCCTCATTTCAGTGGTCAAGTTAAGGAAACACTTAATTTGGAAAATGATAGAGATCCTATAGTTGGTATCAGGAATGTCTTAAGGGGCATCCAAGGTACCAACCAGCTTGTTGTTTCCATTGTTAAGGTTACTAATGACCCATCCTATTACAAATATTATTCTCTTTGTGAATAGTTATGGGGTGGGGCATTACATAAGCTTTACTCTTAAGCTTGCACATAGTTCAAAAGACTAAGGCGCAATATACATCATCTAAGTTTAATTATCTTACAATGCATATCCTTAATAAATCCTACTATGCATAATACAATACCATTGTTGTGATGTGGAGACCATTTAGTCCATCATGTTGATGGTGCTCCGGAGAGCTTTCAACAGATTCTGAGGTGATTCGGAATAAGGAGTGAAGTCCAGAATCAACAAAGGTACGACAGCGTGTCGTGGCACACTGCAGCGCACCCTAGCAATCCCTCACCAAGATGGAGGTGCTATCATGCACCTCAGCGGTTAGCAGCCAAAAAAGCATGCGCTGCAGTGTGCCACAATGGAAATCGGTGCTGTCGTGCGCCGCAGCAGATCCATCCCAAGTTGTAGACGATTCGAGATGCAAGTGCTATAGTGTGCCGTAGCGGGTTCTAACCTGAGACGTAGGTGCTACCACACACCACAGTAGGTGCCAACTCGAGATGTGGGCGCTACCGTGCACTGTAGCAGGTTTCAACCCGAGACTCAGGTGCTACGGCGCACTGTAGTGCCTGGCAAACTTCTGCACCAGTTCAAGTCATGCTCTAAGTAAATTGGATGGAATTTTGAACCTTTCATGGTCCAAATGTGAGTTGGGTACTAAAGTGAAAAATTGGGAGGAGTTTTCTATGTTAGCATTTTTAGCTGGAGGCTTGGGCTAGCTATGTGGAGGAGATCATATAGGTGAATCCCTAAGGAAGCTACAGTGTAAGAATCCTCTTGCATGTTGGAGAAAAGACTCTTGGTGGTGGCTGCTTCCTCGCCTCTCCATATTATAGTAAGAGCTTGTGTATTTATAGTCAATAGTTAAGCTATTTGTAACTTTGTACCTCTTCAAGTCTTCTAGTAGATTTTTCTGTGGTGTGGCTCCATAGTTTTTCCCATTCTTGGGTTTTCCACATAATCTTTTGTGTTTGGATGTTTATGTGCTTGTGTTTACTTTACATGTATGTGCTGTAATCTATTCCTTATAAATTTGTATTTTGGATTTGCTTGGTAACTATCAATGCAACTCTGGTCCTCAATAAGAGAGAGTGCACTTTATCTAATCGCTTCTGCTGCAGATATTGTGTGCTAGAAGTTCTTCTTGCTTCAATTACCAACAAGTGGTACTAAAGAGCGATTACCTTGTTGGTCTTAGAAGGGTTTGCTATTTGAGTGGGAGAAATGGCCAAAGAAATGAGACATAAGATAGAGAAATTCAACAAAATGAACTTTGCATTTTGGAAACTGCAGATGGAAGATCTGCTTTAAGAGAAGAAATTATATCTTCCATTGAAAAAAGCCAGCAGAAAACCTGCACTATGATTGACGAAGAATGGGAAGTTCTCGATAGAATTGCACTGGATTTGATTCATTTATCATTGTCTTCTTCTGTTGCTTTTAACATTGTTAGTGAGAAAATTGTTATAGATCTCATGGATACCCTTATGAGGATGTATGAGAAGCCCTCAGCTTCGAATAAAGTTTTCTTGATGGAGAGATTATTTAACATGAAGATGGTGGAAAAGTGACTGAACACCTCAATGGGTTTAACATGGTGATGAGCCAGTTAAGTTCGGTGGGCATCAGTTTTGATGACGAGGTCCGAGCTTTGTTATTCCTCTCTTCATTACTAAATAGTTGGGATGGACTGGTTATAGCCATCAGCAATTCAATAGGAAATGTGTCATTGAGATTTGACAACATAGTTAGGCTTGTACTGAATGAGGAGGTGCGGAAGAAATCTCATGAGGAGGCATCTACTTCAGCACTGAATGTTGAAAGCAGGGGAAGACACATTGAAAGGAGACATAACAGAAATAGGTCAATATCTCGCTAAGAAAAATCAAGACTCGAAAAAGCAAGGCCGGATTGCAGGAACTATGGGAAGGCATGTCATTTTAAGAAGGACTGTCCTACCCTTAAGAAGCTAAGTGGTGGAGGTAAGATGATGAACCCCACTATAAATGTTTTAGATGAGGAGGATCAGGATGATTTGATTCTCTCACTTATCAATACGGAGTCCTAGGTAGTGGACTTGTACAGGAGTCAAGAATGATTTCAAAGATGCTTTAGATGTAGAACCTTGGCACATAGAAATCGATTATTGCATTGAGTCAGATGTTAAAGTACATGATGAAGCTTAGGAGGGTGTCAATATTGAACCACAAACACCCATATTTAAGAGATCCACAAGATTCACAAAACTGCGACAGAGGTGCTCTCCTTCCTTATTCTATCTGTTACTGACGGATGGAGGTGAACCAGAAAGCTTTGAAAAGGCACTTTAAATTGAAGATTCAATTAAGTGGGAGGATGTTATGAAAGATAAAATTACAATCACTTGTGTCAAACGAGACATGGGAGTTGGCACCTCTACCCGTTGGGAAGAAGGCTGTTCAGAACAAGTGGGTTTACCGGGTGAAGGAAGAGCTGAATGGGAGCAAACGCTACAAGGTAAGACTTGTATAGTAAAGAGCTTTTAGCAAAAGCATGGGGTCGACTACAGTGAGATCTTGCCCCAGTTGTGAAGAAGACAATAATCAAGGTTCTGCTGAATATTGTGGCAATTAAGAATTTGCATATGGAGCAAATGGATGTTAAAACTGCATTTCTTCATAAAGAGCTGGAGGAGGAGTTGTACATGCAACAACTTGAAGGGTACAAGGCTCAAGAGAAAGGAAAATATGAGCTAGTGTGTAAGATTAAGAAGAGCCTCTAGAACTTGAAGCAAGTGCCAATGCAGTAGTACAATATATTTGACAGGTTCATATCATAATCACGGTACAAGAGATGCCAGACGGACCATTATTGTTACATAAAATAGTGCAATTCCTCATATATCATTATATTGATATATGTTGATGATATGTTGATTATAGGATTGGACATGGAGGAGATAAGGATGCAAAAAGAACTTATGTCAAAGGAGTTTGATATAAGAATCAATAGGGAAAGAGGTGCAAGAATTCTAAAGCTATCGCAAAAAAAGTATGTTGAAAAGGTGCTGAAAAGATTCAACATGATTGAAACAAAGCCAGTGGGCACTCCCTTAGCAAGTCACTTCAGCTTATCAAAGGAGCAGATGCCAAAGTCTACAGATGAAAAGGAACATATCCCAAAGGTTCCTTGTGCTTCAGTAGTTGGGAGCCTAATGTACGCGATGATCTACATGAGACCAGATATTGCCCATGCAGTGGGAGTGGTTAGAAGATTCATGGGAAAGCTAGGGAGATCATTGGGATGTAGTCAAGTGGATCCTAAGGTATCTGAAATATATAATGGGCAAGGCTTTATGCCTTAGAAGATCTATCATTATTTTACAGGGTTATGTAAATTCAGATCTTGCAGGAGTTGTTGATAGTATGAGAAGCACTACAGGCTATGTGTATACATTAGGAAGTGCGATGAAAATTTAGATTTCCAGGCTACAAAACATCGTGTCGCTATCTAGCACAGAGGCAAAATATGTTGCCATTATAGAGGAAAGTAAGGAGATGATCTGGTTGAAGAGTTTCATGGAAGAATTGGGTAAGGAGATGGAGGATGTGAAGCTCTACAATGATAGTATGATTTCTTAAAGGTTGCTATCTAGTAAAGAATGCAGCATTTCATGCTAAGACAAAGCATATTCAACTATGTTACCATTTCATCCAGACACTGTTGGAAGAAGGACAACTTGGATTAGAGAAGATCCACACTTCTAAGAATCTAGCTGATATGCTTACTAAAGTAGTAACAGCAAAGAAATTGAAGCAATGTGGAGCTTCTGTTGGCCTCAGTACGTGAAGAGAGAGAGGGTAAGCCACATCATATTCTTGATAAGAATTGAAGAAGATAATGAATAATCAAAGTAAGCAGTGGAGGTGATTTCTTAAAGGTCTCCAAGTGGGAGATTTTTGTGCTGTAGAGACCACTTAGTCCATCATGTTGATGCTAATGGTGCTCCGGTGAGCTTCTGAGAGGTTCTGAGGTGATTCAGAAAAAAATTGAAGTTCAAAATCAGCACACGCACTGCAATGCGCCATGGCGCACCACAGCACGCCCTGACAGTTCCACACCGAGACAGAAGCGCTATCTCGCGCCTCTGTGGTCAGCAGCCAGAAAAGCATGTATTGTAACTCACCACAATGGAAATTGACATTGTCATGTGTCTCAGGTTCATCCCAAGTTGTAGACAATTCGAGATGCAAGTGTTACAGCGCACTCCAATGGGTGCTAATCCAAGACGCAGGCGTTACCACGTCCCGCAGCGGGTGCCAACCCGAGACGTGGGTGCTACTGCCTGCTACAGAGGGTGCCAACCTGAGATGTGGCATTATTGCATTCCACTGTGGGTTCCAACTTGAGATGTGGGCACTACCGCGCACCGTAGCAGGTTTCATCCTGAGACTCAGGCACTACGGCGCGCTGTAGCACTTGTGAACTTCTGCACCAGTTTAGGTTATGCCTTAAGTAAATTGGAGGACATTTTGAACCTTTTAGGGTCCAGTGTGAGTTGGGTACTAAAGTGAAAAATTGGGAGAAGTTTACTATGTTGGTATTTTTAATTGGAGGCTTGTGCTAGATATGTAGAGTAGATCCAAATATGAAGCCCTAAGAAAGTTATAGTGCAATAATTCTCTTACATGATAGAGAAGAGACTCCTGGTGGTGGTTGCTTCCTCTTCTCACCATATTAGAGTAAGAGCTAGTGTATTTCTAGTCAAAATATAAGCTCTTTATAACTTTGTACCTCTTCATGTCTTCTAGTGGATTTTTTTTTGGTGTGGCCTCGTGATTTTTCCCCTTCTTGGGTTTTCCACATAATCATTTGTGTTTGGATGTTTGTGTGCTCGTGTTTAATTTGCATGCATGTGTTGTGATATATTCTTTATAAACTTAAGTTTTGGATTTTCTTGGTAGCCTTCAATGCAATCCCGGTCCTCAATAAGAGAGAGCACACTTTATCTAATCGCTTCTGCTGCTGATATTGTGTGATGGAAGTTCTTAGTGCTTAAATTTCCAACAATCATGGGTTGATTAAATATAAATAAAGTTGATGTGCCTTAAAAGCTTGCCATTTGAGTATGAATGTTTAAATTTATCAGGCGTCACCATACTTTAAATTATAATCCTATATGAATCATCATTGTATTCAAGAATTAAATAATGCTATCCAAGATTCATGAGTTGTAGAGCGCTAGTCCATCAGGTCCTGGTTGACCCGACACAGTCCAATGGAGAAAATGAAATAATGCATTTGATTTTTGATTAAACCAAAAGTCCAAACTATACAAAATTAATTGAAAGCTAGGGCTTTCATTTATTTCCTTCAATTTCAACCAAATATTATGATATTATATACTATTTTGATCAAAAAAATTGCATAGATTAATAAATTGTAAGAATATTTTAGTTTTTGTGAATATTTTTCTTAATTATGTCCTAATTATCTTAAAATTTAATTAGTGAATATTAGAATGTAGACTTATCCAAATTGCATGTTTATGGTATTTATTTCTTAATTATGCAATTTATAGCATAACTGTAAAGTAAGATTTATTTCTCTCTGATTAATTTTGCTAATTATTTATCAATTACATTAAGTTCTGATTAGTGAATATTACTCTTAATTGTACTCTGATTTTGACACGTTAAGTATCTATGGAATCATTAAACAATAATGAACTTAGTAATAACTTCATATTTCAGTTTAGAGATGTCTAATTTCTAATTTTTCTTAATTTTCTCAAAACACTAATTAGCCCATATTAAAAATTTTAATAATCCAAAATGAGCTGACTTATTGATCTTCATTAGATAGTAAGCAATGATTTATTACCATTTGATTTGTTTCTTGAACTTAATTTTGCATGTTAGGCTTTTAGATCTTAAAGATAGCTAAGGTAACTAAGATTTAAGTACTATACCTTGCATCTTAATTGATTTTCTCCTAAATCAAAAATATTAGCATGCATAATGTTAATTTGTTAATAAAAGTTGTTGATTGATTAAATAATCAAATCCCAGGGTTATTGATTGATTTATTTTATGAATTTACATGTAGCTCTTAAAATACAATATTAAAAAATTGCACTATTGATTGTAATATTTAAACCCATTTAAAACCATGAATTACATATGCTCTTTCATGAGTTAGCAATTACCTTGATTTGTGTTTTAACTTGCATTATTAGATGACATAAGTTAGAACCATATATGTACCTCTAAAGGTGATGTTTAACAAAATGGTTATTGGAATTATAGTTAAGTGAACTTATTGAGGTAAGGTGCCTTACTTGTGATATATTGAGGTATAATCCTAGATTCATCATATGAACCTTAAAGATTGATCTTATATTCTTGTGGTAGTATTAACCTCATGCAAACTTGATTGAACATATTCTCTTATGGTAGTAAAACCAAATTGATAGAATTAGACGTTAATTCATTTGGAGCTTAGTGTTGAAACCACTTACAGTTGAATATACCTTTTGTAGCTTGAAACTCCTTGATCATTAAATAGTCTGTTTAGAATTACAAGTAGGAGTGTAATATAATATTTGAAAGGCCTAATAAATATTAATATATTGAGGTAGGGAGATCTTTACTTGAACCTTGAGGTAGGAAATCAGATGATTCTCCCTTAGCCTAAGAAGTTGATCTTAAACCCTTATGGTCAAATTCACCTAAGGCATTAGAATGAGACTTCTTCCATGTGGTGGTAACCTATATTGAGTGACCTTTTGATCACATCCTTGGATCCTTTTGTAGTGATACTGAATTAAAGTTAGCATCCATAGCTTTGATAATTCCTTGAGTGTTAAATAAAATTACTGAAGACTTAGATTATTAGTTGGTTATGATTATGTATATTCACAGTGCTGAGTTACTTCAGCAATATTTAGGATTGGTTGAGTCTCTCTAATGTGGACTTATGATCAACGGCTATCCCAAGGGATTAGATGAATACAGTCCTATTAGAGTAAATCATCTAAGCCTAAGAGTGTTATAATCAGTGAACTAGATCCTTAGTTTGGGGAAGAATAATAATAATAGGGTTCTGCCTCCTATCTTGGTGCACCTCAATAAGTGCAGTTATAAACAAACTAAGTGCTAAGTTCACCGCTCTTGGAAACTTACAATCATGTATATACAACATTTCCAACTGATAATTTCAAGTAAAATCCTAAATGAAACAAGTTATTGGAACTAGAACTAGTAGCCAGAATCCATTTAGATGGATGGATTCTGCATAATGGAGATAATAGATTCATTTTCTGATTCTAAGGTAATTTTTTGGATTTTTGGATTTAAGATATGTAATTATAGAAACATGAGAATTAGAATAAATATGGGTATGTATATTAATGATTATGTATGGATTATAGGGTGTTACATACATTGATAGGGGAAATACATGATGTTCAGATGTCACAATAAACTGTATTTTCCAATTGGATATATGTATACATGAGACTGTGTATCCATGGCAGTTCAGTGATATTTCAGTTGCATATTAGTGGCATACAGTATTGTGGCATATACAGATGCATGAATTTAATGGCATACAACATATTTTATAGTGTTTTACTGAGTTTTAGATTATTAACTATTTCTGTTACTTGTATTCAATATTCAATTTACAGTTCTGCATTATTTTTACTTTAGTTTTATACAGTTTTCAAACTTTCAGTTATTTTATAATTTATGCAATATTTATTTTACCTTATTAAAATGTTAACTAAATAATTATAATTGTTAAGTTTACTTTCAATGTGTTAGACTTATTATCTAACATGTGGTACTTTTGGGATCCAATAATTTGCTAGATCCTGAGCAGCTTGTTGAGCCAGATCAGGTGGACACTCAGGAGATCCAGGAAGAGTTTGTGGAGCATTAGTGGATTCTTCTCCTCCAACTCTTATTATTTTGTTTAGCTTTCTTTTAGTTCAGTACTTAGACTCTGATTCTGTATTTTAGTAAATCATTTGTAATAATTCTGAATGTATTTTCTTTTCTTTTTTGAGATGAATGCTTATTTCAACTTTTGTGATGAATGTTTTATGGATGTATGCTTTAAACTTCCGCACTCTATCTTTATATTACTTATACTTAGTATTGTGATATGATCAGCATACTGGAAATGCTGATATTATTAGACATAGATTGGATTCCTCATTTTATACTCATAATCCAATATATGTGTTAGCTTAATACTTATGATAAGTATACTACTCTTATCTTAAGTATTAGCTCTCAATCCTTCTTGCGGTTAAGTCAGCAACCTTCAGTGTTTTAGTCTCAGCTATTCATGGAGATGGGATATTTCTTCCCGAGTAGCGCACCGCTCCGCCGCCAAATTTGATCATGTCATATCTTTTTTGCGCGCGGCGACGAGGCAGGGCACTACATGTCTCATCAGGCCAAGCATGTCTTTTTGGGGAGCACCAATACATTTTGTGTTAAAAAGAAGGATGGTTCTATGCATATGTGCATAGACTATCGAGAGCTCAACAAGGTAGCAATCAAGAATAAGTATATGTTACCTTGTATTGATGATCTATTCAATCAGCTATCTAGGGCTAAGGTGTCCTCCATGATCGACTTGCAGCAGATTACCATCAACTATGATTCAAAGATGAAGATGTTGAGAAGACTGTATTTAGAACTCGTTGTTGACATTACAAATTCTTAGTGATGTCCTTCTGTCTAACAAATGCATCGTCCATCTTTATGGACCTAATGCAGCAAGTGCAAAAGCCCTTCTTAGATAAATTTATGATTGTATACATCAATGATATACTTATTTATTATTCTAAGAGCAAAGTGGAGCATGAAAACTAGTTAAGGGTTGTGCTAGAAGAATTGTGCAAGCATCAACTCTGTGATAAGTATTCCAAGTGTGAATTATGACTCAATTTTGTGGCATTTCTAGGTCATGTTGTCGATGCTGAAGGAATCTGAGTTTATCAAAAGAAAGTCACTATTGTCCAAGAATGGCCTCAACCAAAGGTAGTGATTGACATTCGTAGCTTTCTAGGACTTGCGGGATATTATTGTATGTTTGTCAAAGGATTTTCACATATAGCTTCTCCTTTGACCAGGTTAACTTAAGAAGCTATTAAGGCCTTCTCAAAGCTTAAATGGGCGCTTACTATTACTCCTGCTCTAATGTTACCTAAGAAAGGAATGAATTTTTAATCCTTACAAACACTTCAGGATCTAGATTGGGATGTGTATTAATACAAGAAAAGAAGGTCATTATTTATACATCCTGTAAACTGAAACCTAATGAAAGTTATTATCCAGTCCATGATCTTAAACTTGCTGTCGTAGTGTTCGCTCTGAAAATTTGGCTACACTACCTGTATAGAGTTAAATGTGAAATCTTTACTAATCACCAAAGCATAAAGTACATATTTACTCAGCGCAAATTAAAATGTAGCCAAGAAGATGGTTGGAGTTAATTAGCGACTACAACCTCACTATCCAATAACATCCCGATAAAGCAAATGTTGTAGCTAATGCTCTAAGTCATCATGCTTTTCTCTGTTCCATGATCGCTGAAAGTCCTCTAGAAGTTGAATTTACCAAGCTAAGTATCGAACCTTTCTCAGTGATGTCTCCATTTCTCAAACAAAGGATAAAGACTACCCTAAATTCAAAGAATATATAGAAAGTCATTATCATACCAATCTAAAATTCCAAAGCAATACTATCTATTCCCAAGTCCATGCATTAAGAAATTATTATTGAAGGTCACAATTCAGGCTACATAATTCAACCTAGTAGCACAAAAATGTATCAGGACCTAAGGAAAACTTTTGGGTGGCCTGGGATGAAGAAACGTATAGCATAATTCATAGTGAATGCCATGAATTTACTTAGTTAAAGCTAAACATCAAAGGCCTGGGGATTATATTATCCTCAATAAATCCCAAATGGAAGTGGTTTGACATATAAATGGACTTTGTTATGGGTTTTCCTAAGTAAAGACCAGAGATGATTCAATTTAGGCTATAGTCAATCGAGTGACCAAGTTAGCTCATTTTATTCCAATTTGTCAAATTGATTCTGTGAAGAAGTTGGCAAAGATTTATATCAAGGAAACTGTCAGACTCCATGGGATTCCCAGGTCAATTGTATCCGAAAAAAATAGCAGGTTTGCATCCAAATTCTAGCAAGGTGTGCATCAAAACCTGGGAACTACCTTGGCTATGAGCATTGCTTTCCGCCCACAGATCGATGGACAAATATAAAGGGTCATTAATATCCTTAAAGATCTTTTGCATCTCTATTAGATTTTGGTGGTTTCTAGGAAGATCATCTTTCGCTTATGGAGTTTGCGTATTACAACAGTCATCAAGCAAGCATCACGATGGCCCCATATAAAGCCTTGTATGGGAAAAAATGCAACACCCTACTTGCTTGGTCCAAATTCGATAGCGTTCAACTTTTTGAATCAGAATTAGTCGAAGAAACCAACACGAAAACGTAGCTCATTTAGCAATGGATTTGTGCAGTGCAAGATCACCCAAGCAAGTACCATGATGTACATCATCATCCTTTGGAATTTAAAGTTGGTGACTTTACATATTTAAGGGTCAGCCCAATGAAAGGTGTATTATATTTTGGCGTAGCAGGAAAACTCGATTCCCATTATGTAGGACCATTTGAAGTAGCAGCAAAAGTAGAGTTTGCAGCCTACATGTTAAAGCTTCTCGATAACTTCTCATCAGTTCAAGATATATTTCACATATCGTTGTTGAAAAAATGTCTTCAAAAACCCTTCACATTTTGTTTAATTTCTAGTTGTATCTCTTCAACTTGACTTTTCCTATGTGGAAGAGCCAATCAGAATCTTAGCTTGCGATCAAAGGCACTTAAGAAATCACTCTATCCCTGTGGTGAAAGTTCAATGGAAGAATCGTAGTATTGAGGAATCTACTTTGAAGAAAGAGACAGATATACAACAGAAGTATCCAAGTCTTTTTGAAAGTTTAATTACTCTTCTTTTATGTTTCCTATTTTTAATTCTATGTTTCCTTGCACCTCCTAACTAGGATGTCGAGGATGATATCATTCATAAGTGGGGGAGTTTGTAACAATCATAAACCCTAGGTTGCTACCTTGTTAAATTTGTTCCTAATCAAGTCTTAAACCTATCACCATTAAGTTCTAAACCTCATTAAGATAAAACCCTGAAAGATTGGGGTTCATTGGAATCCATTTAGAACAATTGGCTAAATAACCAATTTGGTGTCCTAGAAAATAGCCTAATTAAATTGATCTCCAAATCCAAATTTGATTACATTTTTGATTTTCTCATCCCCAAATTAGCTAGAAGTGAAAGTTTAGGAAATTTTGGAGGTCATTTAGGCCTTAATTCAATAAAAATAAAATTGGGGAAATTGTACAAAAGGGTTTGCAATTTCAAATAATTGCAAATATACCTCCAATGGTCGGTTCCTCTGAGATTCACTGTATGGACTGTGGGCAATCCACACTGGAGCCAGGGTCACACAACAATGTTGCCAGCATGATCTGGTCATCTATCCGTGTGGATCAGACGTCTTGGATTTGATTCTGTTTTCACTTGATCTCGAATGTTGGATTATGCATGTGATCCAATGACCTGGATTCCTTCTGCGTTCATCTGTTAAGGGTCGACACATCTTGAACATTTCACATTACCTATTAATCAATCAGACGAACAACAGAAGCTTGATAGCTGTTCAGCTTCATCCCATCTGTGCTCGGCTTCGATAGGGAAGATCACTCGTATCTACCATGCTAGGTATTATCCCCCACCACCTGTCCACCTCAGCCTAATTATTGCTCTCTCCTTCCATTAATGGAGAGGCACCCCGTTGGGCCTAGGAGCCCAACTTGGTCTCAATTGGCCGTTAGAGGCCGACCACGAGTATGGGCCTAGCAACCATGGACCGTCCATCCGAGGTCTCTCTCTGCCTATAATTAACCAAAGGAGCACCTAGTGAGATCCTTTGTTCATTGTGGAAGCTTTTGGTCTTCATATTTTCCCTGCCCTCTTCTCTGTTACTCCAGTCATAGCTGACAAACCCTGAAGCTCCAACTCATGTTGCCGCAGTGGGTGAGGCTCAGTGTTCGAGTCCCCAATAGCTAGGATGTAGTGTAAAAAGGCTCCATCAATCATAATCGATACTCGTGTGTGTCTACAACCTCTACAAGCTCATCAGCATCTCTCAACCAAGGTGCACTGTACTCAATGTACTGAACATGCTAATGTGCCTCATTCCAGTTCGATTGTCGATTACAGTCCATTCCAAGTTGATTGTTGTTGTTGATTTGGTTTGATCCAACCTGATCGAGTAGTGATCAGCTCGGACCTACACAGTGGGGTACAGTGCCTGAGCCACTATAGGCTTCCATTGATATGGCCAACCTCAAGCCGAGCCAAATTAGGGTTTTGCTTCACTTAGGAGCACTGATGGTGTCCATATAAAGTGGGATCCATGCTATCATCCTTGTGGGGAGAATTAACTCCCCACATAAAACCCTAAGTTATGGTCTCGGGTGAGTAACATTTGGGCAATCTGAGCTAATTAACATGCTACTTGGTGCGTTCGATGCACCATGGCCCCCAAATTGTGTAGCGATCAAGTATGGATTGTGGCATGGCCGAAGCACTTGAAATTTTGTGATTCCTCCTAACCCTAATCGCTCTGGCGTCGAGGATTTTCATTAGAGAAGGTGAAGAACAATGAGGGTTGGGCTAGCCCGCGACCGACGATGTTCGACAGTAGCGAGTCGTCGGGCACCAACCAACTGTGTTGTCCCGCAGAGCGCCATCTCGTCGGGTTCAAATTGACTTGACATAGCCCAATAGATTAATGCATTTGATTTTTGATTAAACCTAAAATCCAAAGTATAGGAAATTAAATGAAAAACTAGTGTTTCATTTATTTCCTTCAACTTGCATTCAAATATTATGATATTATATATAATTTTAATCAAAAAAATTGAGATTAATAAATTGTAAAAATATTTTATCTTTTATGGATGTTTTTCTTAATTATGCCCTAATTTTCCAAAATATTGATTAGTGAATATTAGGATGTAGACTTATCCAAGTTGCATATTTAAGATCTCAATTTCTTCATTATGTAATATAAAACATAATTGTAAAGTAAGATTTAATTTTTTGTGAATAATTTTCTTAGCTATTTATTAATTACATTTAGTCTTGATTAGTGAATATTAGTCTTAATTGTAATCTGATTTTGACAAGTTTAGTATCAATGGAACCATTAAATAGCAATGAACTTATTGATAGCTTCATATTTAAGTTTAGAGATGTATAATTTATAATTTTTATTAATTATCTCAAAACCTTAATTAACTAATATTAAGCATTTTAATTATCCAAAATTAGCTCACTTGTTGAACTTATCTTCATTAGATAATAAATAATGATTTATTACCATTTGATTTATTTCTTGAACTAAATTTCGCATGTTAGGCTCTTAGATCTTAAAGAGGACTAAGGTGATTAATATTTAAGAACTATACCATGCATCTTAATTGATTTTCTCCTACATCAAAAAAATTAGCATGCACAGTTGACAGACTGTAAATCGGCGCTTGCACGCAAGTGTTCCTGTCCAAAATAATAAGTGGAACGGTAAGTTCAAGGAATTTATATCATCCTCAGGGAACGGTGGTTTTAATACTAAGTCTTACCTTCTTTCACTAATGTTTATAATAATTAATTTTTGGGTTTTTGTTGGTTCTTAAATTAACAATACAATTTACTTAGAGGTAAGGTACTATTTGTTCAAGAGGAGAGAGTTGGGGATTGGTTATGGGACTCATAAGGGCTTGGTGCTATCATTTAGTCATTGAAGCTCTTAAAGTGTTTTCCTATGCCTAAACAATCAAGTGAGCATTGCTTAAACTAGAGCAATCCTCTAATTCAATAAGTTCAAGTCTAGTGCAGCAAGGAGAACACCCTTAGGGTTCTTCCTCAGCACATAGATCCTTATGAGATCTTTCTTTACTTCAATTCTCATTTTATACATCTAGGTCACCAAAATATTACTTTTAGTTAATTGATCTCACAAGCATGATTTCCATCAATCTGCATCATACACATATACACACAGTTTAGCTAAATAAGAGAATGTATTGGACATGTTGTACTATATCTTCATCCAATGGGTGTCCAATGTTCTCTCATTCCTTCTACTTTACTGAGCCATAAAGCAAGATTGATGAGGACTTAGCTCACAAGCATCAATCTCTTGGATGAGCTTTAAGGAATGGTGCTAACAAGCTTGAGAATTTGTCACAGAGTTCTCAGCTCTAATTTGCACTCATTCCTTGCTCTAATCCAATTGATGAGCTTTGGAGCATAAGTCCTTTTATTGATAATTCATTTCTAATTAGATTTAATAAAGATTTTTATAATATACATCCAAGCATTTTCATTAAATAATGATAAGAAATAATTCAGCAAACAATTTTTATTTATTTCAAAACAGTGTACAACACCATAAACCCTTACATTGTCCCACAACTACAACCCAACCCTCTCCAAGGAGGGTTTAGCCTTTCATTTCAAAATTAATACAAAAAGATAGGCATACTAAAATGATCCTTGATATCGGTTCACAACTAGGAAAATAAGATAGAGTTTAGAAGGGGTAATAGGAAATAGCCCAGAGGTTTTCTGGGGTTCTCTTAGTATTCCTCATTTTCTTCCCTTTCCTTCTCTTGAGATCTTCTACTATCTTTTCATCTTAATCCTTTACAGTTCTCTTCAAATTCTCCTAGGAGAGATCTTTCCTCTTTTTTTTCTCACAGTAACCTTCCTTTTAGATGTTAAAGTATGAAAAATTTTGAAACCATTACTTGGTCTAAAATTACCCTTTAAATAGTAGAGTTTTCAGCCCCCATGCATTAATCACATGTGACCTTTCATCTTCCTTAATTCAATGCAAGCAATTCAAATTTTATTTTGTTATTCACATGAGATTCATCAGATTTAATGTTGCTTCAAGTTTTAAGAGGCTGGGGAAGGCCAATGGTCTGAAATTGTGGCCTTCCCTATGCTGTATTAAATGCAATTTCTAGAGCTTTTTCTATATCGAGCGTAGCAATTGCATTTGATTTTGTTGAATTTAGCTCTAGATGGGCTATTATGTTGGGGATCTACCGTTAGGCACTATAGCACCTTCAACCCAAACACTATTTCATTGCAGCGCACTGTAGCAGGTTGAATTAATTCGATTTATCGCTACGACGCGCTATGGCGGTTTGAGTTTTGAAAATGAGGAATTGTCACTGTTCAATTAATTCATATAAGGTTTTCATGAATAATCTAAAATGCCGCAGTGGCGTGCCACAGCGCGCCACAGTGGGCTACAATAATTTTGTTCCAGGACTGTGTACATCTTCATAAGGCATAGTGCGATGTGGCACGCTTGGAGCGCGCTGCAGCGGTCAAAAGTTTGAAATTGTAGATTTGACACTGTTCAATTAGTTCATATAAAGTTTATATTAAAAATATGAAATGCCATCGTAGTCCACTGTGATGCGCTGCAACGATTTGCTTTCAGTTTGACAGATGAGGTTCCAGGTCTTTGTTTAGTGCACTTATACGCCATGGCCCGCTGTAGTGCACTGCAGTGATTTTAGTCCAAATTTCTTCAATTAAGCTCTGGCTTGCCCTTTTCTCCATTTTCCTAAAAATGCACAAATTTCACTCAAAGTATGTTGGTTTTTATGATGTTTTAAATATTTTTACCACTTTATTTTGCTATAAATTTTGGATATATCAATAATGTTACTTAATTAGTTAATAAAAAATGTTGATTGATTAAATAACCAAATCCTAGAATTATTGATTGATTTATTTTATGCATTTGCATGTAGCTCTTAAAATAAGGCGTTAAAGAATTGAGCTATTGATTGTAATGTTTAACCCCATTTAAAAACCATGAATTGCATATGCTCTTTCATGAGTTAGCAATTACCTTAATTTATGTATTAACTTGCATTATAAGATGGCATAAGTTAGAACCATAGATGTACCTCTAAAGGTGAGATTTAACAAAATAGTTATTAGAATTATAGTTAAGTAAATATATTAAGGTAAGATGCCTATTTATGATATATTGAGATAGAATCCTAGATTCACCATATGAACCCTAAAGATTGATCTTATATTCTTGTGGTAGTATTAGCCCCATACAAACTAGATTGAACATATTCTCTTGTGGTAGTAAAACTAAATTGATAGAATTATATGTTAAATATTTTGGAGCTTAGTGTTGAAACTACTTACAATTGAATATACCTTCTATAACTTAAAACTCCTTGATTATTGAATAGTGTATTTAGAATTACAAGTAATGAAAAAACTATTATTATCATGTGAGAATGTGGTACATATCCATAGAACTGACTATATTTTCAGTAGAATATGGGATTGGTTAATTTGACCTGTATAGAACTCGAAAGTTTTTTTATCTTAAGTAATTAGATAAGTATGATTCAGTTTATGATAAATATCTCAATTCTAATGTATATTATAATTAGGGGTTTATAATGACCCACTTAAGTAATAATAAGTGAAACTATTAAATATCAAGATGCCTTTTCAAATAATGATGGAGTTCCTGATAAGAACTCCAAAGTTAAGCATTCTCATGTGGGAGCACTCCCAAGATGGTGACCTGCTGGGAAGTTATCTTCTGAGGGAAAAATTGTGAGGTCTTTCAAGTTGAAATGGACAATACTTTAATGCTTAAGAGTTTGGGCTATTATAGGGTTTAGACATCTTAGTTTGAGAGAATAAACTGTGAAAGAATGTATGTCTCAGATTCTTGTTGCCATATAGGGCAAAGTACCACTTCATATGAGCAGCCTCTTAAACCCTTGATGATTAAGGTGCTACATAGTTGTGGATACTTTTTGAGCCAATAGGGGTCACCTCTAGTCCTCTCTACCATATGGATGGTTCTTAGATCTGTGTATGGATACTAATGAGGATGTCAGTTACTTAAGTTGGGCAGATTGTAATGACCCACTTAAGTAATAATAGGTGAAACTCTTAAACATCGAGACGTCTTTTCAGATAACAGTGAAGTTCCTAATAAGAACTCCAAAGTTAAGTTGCTCATATTGGAGCACTCCCAGGATGGGTGACCTATTGGAAAATTATCTTCTAAAAGCAAAATTATGAGGTCTTTAAGGCCAAAGCGAACAATACCTTGATACTTAAGAGTTTGGGCTGTTATAGGATTTGGACATCTTAATTTGAAAGAATAAACTAGAGGAGACCATGGGTTCAAAATAAAAGCATGGCATGACACATGATGTTATGTGGAGTGAATCAAGCATGTTTGGAAGGCAGAAGACCCATTGTATGTGTTGTAGATCGAGACACCTACACAAGCACCGCAGCTGAAGAATTTTGCGCTCGATGATCGGGGATGCGTTGACGGTTACCAAGCAAACGACAAAATCACAAGCACAACAAAAATTAAATAAAATATATACACATGCATCCACACATAAGCATTTAAGAAACAAGGATCTTACCTCTATCTCGGGTTCTTGGCACTATAGTGTGTTACGGCATGCTACGGCTCCCCAGTCTAGGGTAGACTGGCACCGGGGAGCGCTACAACACCTTCCTCTCGGGTGCTGGGCGCCATGGCGTGCTATGGAGCGCCACGGCGCCTTGCTGCAACTGAGCTATTCTAATTTTGTTCTATATCGCTTCGGAACCTCTACTATCAAATTTGATATAATGGCTAATATTTTGTCCTCAATTTTATTAATATTAGTCAGCTTATTCGAAGCTAGATCGGACAACCTGTGCATTTTCCATTTAACTAAGATTCAACCATTTGATTTAGTTGCTTTGATCCAATGGTTGATGTCGTACTTATGGTTCCGAATAGCTGCTGCCGTCGGATCCAATTTTAGATTCAACGGTCTAAATGGATCCTGCCATTTTAAATGATTAATTTAGCCGATTTAAGTCAAATTAAATCATGGGATATAATTAAATCAAGTTTTAAATCCAAAGACTACTAAATTTTCTTAGTACTTTATAAGAAATTCAATATAAGAAAAAAATTATTTTTCTTAATACTTTATTTTAAATTATTTTCTTAATTTATTACTGACTTAAATTCATAAATTTATTTTACGCTTATAAAGAACTTGAAACTTTACTCCTTCATAGATATATATATATATATATATATATATATATATATATATATATATATATATATATATATATATATATAACATTTGAGATATTGCACTTACTTTATTTGGATTCATTTTAGTATAATTATTTTAAATCTAGAATTTTGATAGATCTTAGGTTTAATTATACTAGATTAATGCTTAATTGATTAATAACAACATACGATTGTTGTATAAAGTTTAGAAAGACCTCAATCCATTTAGCATATCAATAATTCAATTTCTTCTAAGTACTTATGAATTTCAACTCATTAAGAACATCATGTAAAATGAATTCTCTATAAAAAGATATTGCTTCCAATATCTAAAGGATTGAATAATGACATAGAACTCCCTATCATATCTAGAATATCTTGGCCTAATTAAGTTTTTTATAAAAAAAGAAAAATGATAGTCTTTTGGTGACAATACTCCCACAGTACTGATTCTTAATGTATCACATGCCATCTTAAACACCTTCTTCTCATGTTACAATGCAATATTCAACACTACTCACTACCATTGCAAATACAAGCCCAAAAATACCCAAAGAAATTAGCAGTGTAACAACATAATTTAGAGACGATGAAATTTCTTCATCCAAAGGGGGTATATATAGGCCTTTGCATATACTTGGGTGCATGGTATAGCACATATAGGTGCATGACAAAGGTACGGCACATACTAACATTAAATGAGGCTCATCTGATAATCATATAGACACGTCTGGGTGCATGCTGAGTGGTGGCTATGCATCCAATTTTGGGCTCATGGGCGCCTAACCCAACCCCCAACATTACAATAATTATAAGAAGAACAATAATAATTAATATTAAGTATAATACTATAAGTTGACTATATTTTAGGATTTTACAATATCCCTAATTTAAAAGAAAAGTCATCCGCAACATTCAACTCTATATGAATAAGAATTTAAATATTATTTTAGCAAAAAAAATTTAATGTAAATAACTAGAAATACATTATATTACCATTTTGCAAACCAAAATGTAATGAAAACAAAAAGAATGAAAAGCTAAATATCACTCTCTCCCAAATAAAACAACAACTATAGCTAAGCAGATGCAAAAGAATTATCTTTCGCTCATGTTCCTCACCTGACACATACTCCTCAAAAAGTTCTAGATCTGACATGTTAGTTGTTATATGCTAGGGCCCCAACAAAGAAAGTAAGATGATATTGTGTTAGACAAAATGTCTAAGTATATTTTAAAATAAATAAGTTATAATTGAAATTTAAGATATCATAAATTAACCTAAGTATTTGGTGCAACATTCAACAATAAAATAAGGAAGTTATAAATAAAATATTTATAAATTAATAAAATGAGGTAAGTAAGACAACATACCTAAGATCCAAAAACTACAGAAAAAGGTTAAGCATATATAGTATAAAGGTTAATACTAGTACAAGAAAGTTCCTAAACATATATGATCAAATTTGAGCATGTTGAACATACTAAGATGCAGTCGTATACAAAAGAACTACAAATTCTCGCAACTTAACATTCATATATACATAGCATGCCAAAAAATCTCTTAAAAACATGAAAGTATCAAAAATACCTGAAAGACTAAAATCAAAAACTAAATTGTGTATATATATGTACTGAAATTATCATCTTATTGGACATATGCAAGACTAGCCTATCATAGCAATAACTAGATAAATATAGCCGCTGAACAGAAAGTTCCACATATATCATCTAGTAAATCATAGGGCTATATCTGAGCTAGACTATAGAATCACACATATATCATCAAGCGATACTCATGGTTGGATATGAGCCTATTCTATACAATAAGAGGAGGCGGACTAATTAGGGTATATTCCACTGAACTGTTATTTGATTTACTAAAATTAATTTATTGATGTAGAATGATATAACTTGTAAAGTTAATAATGAGTATTCATCAAATACCTAATATCTTTCTAATTATGCACAAGGCTATAAAGCTCAAAATAAGACAAAGAAAAGCATCAAATCAAGGACTTTAGCAATAATCTAAACAAGATCTATAATATTATTTGTTATCTAATTTATTCATTCTAACTATCCTGAGAATATATAAGCTCAGGATTTCTAATATCCCACTATCAGGTATAATCTCGATCACGGTCCTATAAAGTTAAATATTAGAACTAATCAAGTTCTAATTCAAAATCAGATAATATCGTCTACTAAAATTAAGTAATTAAACAAATCATCATATTTGATAAATTTTATTATCCCAAACCAATCTTGATTATTATTATCAAGATTCAGAGATTAATAGCTTAAACTTTAACATATGGGTTTGAGCCTCTTATCTCAGGATTCTAATCATCCATGGTCTAGGCTCACTCAAATTAGACTCTCCAAAGTTACAAGTTAATGAAAGTATTATTGAGTGTAATCAAACTCTATGAAATTGTATTATTAATGCTACTAATAAGGAACAACTAATGATGATCAAAAATAAAATAATCAGGCCTTAAGTATAATAAGGCTAGGATTGGGTCTAAGTTAAATCCTCTCAATTTATTAAGACACTATCTATTGAGATAAACAAGTTCTCAATAGAATAAACTAAGTTAAAATATTAGATTTTATACTTAAGAGAAGGAATTGTGGATTCTCAAATTAAATCATAAGATTATTTATAAGCTAAGTTCTAAGCCAAAGTTCATGGTTTAGTTTATATAAGAGATTCATAGATTTAAAAAAATCTAAACTTATTCTAATTACTTTAAAATATCAAGCTAAGTATTTAAGAAGGTAATGTGGATTTTAAATTTATATTTTTTGACTTTAGGAGTGACATATATTTAATTAAGGCGGTTTAAGATAATAAAACTACTAATTATTCAAATTAAATAATTATGGGACAAATTTGGAGGTCCTAATTTGTAACATCCCAAGTTGTTACCCACGTTAATTAGGACTAATCCAGGTCCTAATCTTGATCTTAGTTCTAATTAAGTCATTAGGAGCTCACCATTAAGACCTAATTCAAATAAAGAGTCAAATGGATCAAAATCCAAATTTTTTGAAATTCCAAGAATCCTAAAATTTGACCTATTTAAATTGACCTCATATCAAAAATAGAACTTCGCCATTGTGCTCATTTCCCCCAAATTAGCTAGAGGTGATGTTTTGGTGGCAATCGAAAGTCGTCGAAATTTTGTTGAATATTTTAATAATATTTAAATATCCCAAAATTTGGAAAAATAAAATACTCATCGAATCGAAAATCAGACCTCACCGTTGCGTTCCTCACCCCTCAATTAGCTAGGGATGAATATTTGGGAATTTTTTGAGTGCAATTAATCATTTAAATTCAATTAGGAAAATTAAATCAAAATTAATTAAATAATATTACTATTAATTCTTGTTAACGGCGTCATCTCGCGCTATTCCTTGTTTAGGCTTTCCGTCTGATCACTGGTTTCTTATCAGACGGGGGATGCTGACCATCCAATCGATCGATCGGACGGTCCTGAGGCATCGTCCTGAGCGCTCGCTACGCGTGGGACACGTGTCACGCTACCACTGGTCGCTGCCCGCCCTGTCCCTCGGCTACCTCGCGAGCTCTGCTGAGACACCATTAAGTTCCTCGGCGACGTACGGGGCTCGTTGTTTTGTGCGAACTGGATCCTTTTGGAACGATTCGAGCGAAGCGCTTCGTCTGATTGAGCCCTAATTTCTGCTACCCGTTCGTCATCAGGCACCTCTACCATTCGATCTTTGCATTCAATCATCTTGTTTTCCTTTCGTGACTTGATTTCATGCCTTAGATAGTAAATCCAACAGTACGATTGGGTTCGATCGAACTAGATCGAGGCGAATCGATGGACGGGCTACAGTACAAATCGTTACTCGTTGATACGCCGAACCCTAGGAGCTAGAGTTAGCTCTAGCTTGCTCCTCCGTGCACCCCCGGCCTTGGGTTCGGTCCCATCGGGTAGGCCTCATTGAGATCAACCCTCGGCCGTGCGGGTTGGCGCTCCCCGTCGCCAGCGTCGCCTGCATTTTGGAACCCTAGGTTCATAGGAACGAGAAGAAGAAGTTAGCGAGCCTTCGGGCCGGGTTCGGTCGGACCCGGCCTGTGCATTACCGAGAGCGTCGTCCGTGTGTCCCACACGTGCTGCGCGGGCCCCTCCCGCGTCAGCGCAGTCTGCGCGCGGGCCCCACCCACAGCCCGCGTCCTGCAAGGTGCCGCCACATGTCTCGCAGGGCCATTAGATGTCAGGTTGTCGTGTTCGGCCTGACATGTGGGACCCGCCAGCCGTGCTGCGTTCAACAGGGTAGTGCAATGTGGCGTCGTGGGTCCAGTTGCGGTCTTATCCGACAGATTTAAATATATATATATATATACTTTTATATCTATATTTAGATTAACTTATTGTTATTATGTTAATTAGATTAATTAATTTAATTAATTAATCTACTATCATTTCTTAATTTAGTTAATTATCAAACTGCTAGCATTTAATTTAAACATAGTAGGTTTAATTAAATTGTTATTAAACAATAAGATAAATTTAATTTAATTAGTCTAAATAAATTAAATTAATTTAATTCAGTAAATTAAATTAGTTAATTTAATTCAAAAAAAATTATATTTAAATTAATTCAGATAATTAATGTATTTGAAAATAGTAAATTGATTTAAGTTATATATTTGAATAGTGAAATCATTTAAATTAAATTAAATTGATGCAAAAGCTTTAGAATATTATAATTTTAAATATAATGATCCAAATATATCAAATGTATATCTCATTTCTATCAAAAAAATGAGAGGAATTTATTGATAGTATTTATTTTCTTATAGGATGATATTTAACATAGTGACATTTTGGGACATCCACTCAGTTGTATTAAAACTTTGAACCCTCATAACTTTGTACCTAGTGACACAAACCTAACTAATATGGGTCTTAAAGTAATCAGAAGAATCTCAAGAACACTTTGATAGTATTAGTTTTACCATTTGATAATTAGTTTGACTAATGATTTTTGTGTACCCTCTCTAATGACCCTAACACCTTATAAATTGATTAGGTCATATCTTAGTTATTTAGACTATAAATCAAGGAATCTAAAGTGCTATCTAGCTTAGAAATTCAGTACCAATAGTAAACCGAAATAAAATTTAGGTTTTGAATCCTATAAACTATAAGTTGATCAAAATTTCCTAACCCTAATTAGGTCATAATTTGGCCAAATGAGATCCAATTTGGGTCTACTCCCAGTTAAAGTACTCAGTGTGATATAGGAAAATAATAGCCATTGAGTTTGCTAAATTTAGATCTCAAATGGAAAAATTAGGTTTTTGACCTCTCCTAGCCCTAAAAGATTACACATTTATCCATAATCTTGGGACACTCATAACTTAACAAATAGACCTCAGAATTTAATATTCTTGGACTCTATGGAATCCTTGAATAGCAAGAAATAATAAATTGCAGAAATCTTTAGATTTCATTAGGAGAAAATTACTAGATTGCCTTTTAAGTTATAAACCTTAGTTTTGACCTATATAATCTATTTCTTGTCCAAATTGAGTGTACTTACTGTCTATCTTTGTGTTAGATAGTAAGGAATTATTTGGCAGTAAAAAAATCCAATTTAGAGCCCTAATTTAAAAAGTAGTTTTTTGGACTCTTTAGTAGGGGCAAAATGGTCAATTTATCCAAAATTTAAGTTAAGTGTCCTAAGACCCTAAAATGTCCTATAAGTCATTAAAATCAATAATAAAACTGATTTAGAATCAATTCAAGCCATAAAATTCATAATTTGAGTAAATTGGTTAAATTACCCCATTTAAAGGCTTAAAACCCCTAAGTAAGGAAAATGTGCCTTAGTTAAAATTCACCCTCAATCCATCCAATTGAGTAAAATTAGCGAATGAAATGAAATTGAATCAAATTCCATAAGTCCCTAAATCTCTAAGTCATCTTCCTTAGTAGTTTATTAGGAATATTCACTTCATTCAGGACATTTTCCTAAGATTAGGAATAGATCCTAGGTTAGAGTTCATTCATTGAATAAAGTGGGTTATTCAATGAATGAAACTTTAGTTTTATTATTTTCTAGATTTTATAACTTAGTTCTGATTATTATATTTTTCAACCTTTAGATCAAGATTAGGAGAATCATTCTATTAAGATTGATTATGCTAATAAAATTTGCCTTAATCATTAGTTCACTTTTAGATATAAATCCTAGATCTTAAGCTTCACCCTTTGGATTATGTAATTAACTCCAATTTGTGGTGTTTAATTCATATTGCCTAGTTTAGTAGAGCTTGATTAGATCTTAGTCTAGAACGTCTAAATTCATCAATTAGAACGTGATGATTTATTATTTAACTTATAGTCGATTATGATTGAATTAAATTAGAATATGATTAGTTCTAATTGCTTTTAACTTTTAAGGCCATGCTCCTAAGTTACACTCGATAATAAGAATTAGAGATCCTGAACTTGTGTAACTTGAGATAGTTATAATGGTTTAATATACAGCAATTGATGTCACCATGCATACTAGAGTCACTTGCTCACTATTGACTCACTTGTGCTTTTGTATTTCTTGTATTTTATGCCTTATTCCTTAAACATACCATACAAGATAATGTTATTGCATGAAATGAAAACATAGAATATTTATGATAACATTGCATTGGGTTCAATTACTTGTTAATCTGACACATTTTACCCTAATGGATATGAGTAATGAGAAATAAGGAGTACTTGGCATTACTCATTGAGGAGTGTTGTGTTAAATTTGGAACCTATTTAGTCTTGCAGACATGCTTGACTCCTCAACTACTTCTGAATATGTCCACATAAGTAAAGTAAATAATTAAGATATTTTTGCATGTGTACATTACTGCCTCTTCAGTTCAGTTTATGTTCTGTTATTCCGGCCTAGCCTCAAATGACGCTATAAATATTTTGACGCCTTAGCCTCCGCGTTGACGCTAAGAATCCTTTTGATATCAGTAGGCTAGATTATCCATCTTCTGATATGGCAGTACTTACATTCCTATTCACTGTTTACTATTTAATGTTTATTGTTCACTATTTTTTATTTACAATCATACTTTACTTTAGTCTACCTTACTTTACTTACTTACTTGTATATTATAGGATGTTAGATTGCTTACTTATATGTACCACTGTTGGATTAATTTTTTTTTAAATCTGCATATGTCATATAATCATCAGTATGTTTAGGATGTAATTTTTTCTTTCCAGTACTTTATCTATTTACACATGTATGCATAGCCTTGTTTTAGTTTATTTTGAGGTATATCTTTTGCCTCGTTCTTACTTAGTTATAATTGATTTATTTATAACTTACCATTTCCATTTGTATACTTGTTGCTCATATGCTGTTTTGGTTTTTATCTAATTTAAATGGTGACATAAATAAACTTATGAAAATTAATCTGCCTAAAATATACTTAGACAATTGTCTAATAAAATTTTTCTTTTGTTGGTTGGGGCCCTGGCATTGTTAAACTGACAATATCCAAATTGGATAGATTTGAGAAGCTTAGTGCTGAAGATGAGCCATATCTCGAGGAGGAGCATCAGGAAGGAGCTGAAGCTCCTTAGGCTTTATTGCTTTTCTGTGAGGATGAGTGATTTCATTTCAGTTCATTTAAACTTAATTAATGTTGTAATAATACAGGTACCTTTAACTTTATTTTTTTCTTAATTTACTATTTATTCTAAGTTGTATATTACATTTTCCCTACTTATCGTGGTAAACTGGATGTACTAGTTACTTTTACTTTTCTTCTACACTCCGAATTGTATTTATGTAGTGACTGATTCTCATGATTTTAACCTGAGCATATCTCTCCCTTATTAGAGGATTGTGGAATTAGACCTAATCCAATGATAAGTGAGAAATCTGCCAGAGTGGCACACTTCCCATTGGCTTAATCCTGTGGATTAAAGGGCGGGGCGCCACATAATTTCACCTTAATCATGTCTGACTCAAATGATTAAAATGCCAATTCATTAAGGGTCCATAAGTTAATTTGAAAATTCAAGGTTCCAAAATGAATTTTCTCAATGCAAAATGTTTTCTTACTATTAAAGGAAAATATTAACACTTTAAATGCTAAATTTGGTTAAGAAATGAGCTTAATGAGCATTAACTGTGGCACGGGCTCATTAGAGAGTGATTAGTAAATTAATTCTTAAAAAATAAAAATTTAAGTTGTAATTAGATTCTACACTATATAAGTAACCATTAGATACTTCAAACACTAAAATTAGAGCACTAATTATTTAAATATTTACTAATTAAGTTTTAGGGTGATTAATGAGTAATTAACCAAATTAAGCACAAAAAATATTTTTTAATTCCTTAATCAAGTTCACCTCTATTTAATGAAGAGGCTGAGACTTTGCTCATGAAATTTGGCTAAGGATTAAGCCTAATATTCACTAATCCAATATTAGGATAATTAGAGCTTAATTAAGAAAATTCTAATTTCAAAAATCTAATTATTATTACAGATTAGGATTCTACATGTTCTCATAATTAAAATAATATATTGGATCACTAAAATTAGATATGAACTGAGCATTTAATTTCAATAATTTATATGAAAATATTCTAATTATGCAATCAAAGGAAATCTGAATTTTCAAATGAATTTCTTGAAGGAAATTAAATCAAAATAATTGGGTTATTTAAATAACCCAATAGAAAATACATGGGTCAGGAGGCGGCCCGGCTCGTTAATGTTCACCATCTCCTCCGCTCTTCCCAAACACACACAGACCTATGGTTAGGGAAAAACGCCAAATTCTGGTCCTAGAGGCTACGCCACGGCTCGTTTTTCATTGCAGCACGATCCTTGAACCAAAATGCAGCGATTGCATGTCAAAGCACTATGTGCGAGAGCCGAGATTTTTGAAACCTTACTCGTCTTAAATAGCTTTCTAGAGTTTAGTCTGGGGAGTAAATTCTCATTATAAAGATGATGTCGTCCTTCCGTCTCGATCCCTACACAGTCAGGGATCACAGGAGGAGCGATTGAGCACAAAATTGCAACGAGTGGCTACTAGGATTGTCAGGACCCTACTCACAACTGTGCACTATTGCTGGTTTGAAGATCCACGTTCACTCGAGCTAGCCCGAGCGCAATCGATTAGGTCGATTGATTGCTAAGGATGAGCAATAATTAACACTATAAATGGACACTTAATTGAGTTGTCCATTTCTAGTAATGGCTCAGAAGATGGGCTGCCAGCTGCACCCCTTCAGACCGTTCTTTCCACCGTCTGGCCTGTTGCTGGCCTACAATGATGCCTAAATCCTAACTGTTGATTGATCCTAACATTCAAGCAATTAAAAAGGACGGGAATCCAAGTGGAATTGATTGCCAACATAGTTTAATTAGCTCGAGTATGATAGGTACCTGGACTGAAGGATGGTTGAATGAGTTCCACTGTATTCCATTGGCTAAATTCAATCTCAAAAGCTTCCTTGAGCTTACCACGATCAACTGGGATCTTGAACACCAAGACACACCCAATGGTTGTTACATACTATCATTTTATTTCTTTTATTATTATAATTTTTTATTATTGTCAATTTTGTTTTATTAATATAATTCTTATAAAAAATAATAATGATACATGGATGATGAATTATCATTATTTAAGATTCTTATTTTGCTAAACTAATTATTTAAATCATTAAGATAATTACTTAATATCCTATTATTATTATTATTATTATTATTATTATTATTATTATTATTATTATTCTCTTCTTATTATTTATTATTATTCATTTTCTATATATTACTATTAATACTAATATTATTATTAAGTTAATTATATTTTAGAAAGAGAGAAAAAAAAAGAGAGAGAAAGAAGAGAGAAAAGTGAGAGAAAGAGAGTTAAAGAAAAAAGAGAGAAAGTGAGAGAAGAAGAGAGAAAATCGGGAGAAAGAAAGTAAAACAAAAGAAGAGAGATAAAAGAGAAAAACAAAAAGAAAGAGAGAAAGATAAAGAGAGAGAAGAAAATAAAGAAAAAGAAGAAAATATTTATCTTAAATATTATAATTAATAAATTATTATTGCATCTTAATTTTTATAAAATGTTATCTTAATCAATTATTATTAATATACAAATTAAAAATATTAAATAAATTATTATTATGTATAGATTATTAGGAACAAATTAACTAAACCAAGTAGATGTATCTTAATACCTCTTGTTCTATATATTACAACCAAATAGAACACAACATTTGATAGCAATATGTAAGACGTGTTTTCAAGATCTTAAAGTAGCGACAATATCTATTATGACAGTAAATAAAGTATTTATTTGGCAACTGTATATTTCTATTTGTTATATACTGTCACGCTAATGTTTTGAATATATTGCAAAATTTTAAGTCTTGGTCTATCTTACTAATATTTACTTTATTGCATATGGTTTATATATAATGTAATTAATGATTTCTAAGTGCTTAGAGTTTCTCTAATAGGGATTCAAACTCAAAATATATAAGTTTGGATTTTGATGAACAATTGGATCAACCTTGAGATAATCAATCGCTGCACTCTTATTTCAAAATAAAGGCAGCCAGCCATACTCATGTAAAAATATTGTAAGAATAATGTTACAAGTTGAGAAATATTTAGAATAATAATATAAAATCTATACATTCATTCAACCTAATTTGAATATAAAAAATATTATTATATTAATAATAGTGCAGTTAATTTAGAACTGAAAATTTTCTCTCGAATTATGGTCGGTAAAGACATTTGGATACATTTTGATTTCAACATAAATCATAAATGATGTATTACCACATGGTATCCTCCAATAGTAGAGAGAGTCCTAAAGAAACAATTGGTAGCTCCAATATATAGCAACTAAAGAATGGTGCACCGAATGAAATCTACAGTAGATGCAATACTTCAGGACCACAAGAAGAATTGGACAAAGAACATAACTCATCAAATCACTTTTGCAAAATTTATTATTATTTTAGCCTAATATGGCTAAACTAATTATGTTTGATACCTAAAGCTTTCATTTTGAAATCAGATGGATTATCAGGAAAACCTCGTCGATGTTCCTAACTCTAACGCTTCCACGTGAAATAGAACTGTCAAGTTACTTGAATTAGTAACAATATTTATCAAAATTAAGCTTCCAATAACGCTTCAACATCTTCAAGATAGCCTACAAGAAACACTAACTTCTTCACCAATGAAGTTTTGCAAGCATACCTCAAATTAAAACCACCATCCTTTAATGAGACGACTCCACCTATGGAAGTTGAAGATTGGTTAAAGAATGTTGAAAAGAAATTAATAACCATAAAATGCCCATTCAAAGATGCAGTAAGATTAGTTGTTTATCTTTTTGAAAGAAAAGTCGTGAATTGGTGGCAATCTACTATGAACATTGAATTTGCAAATTTAAATTTAGAAGAAATAAATTTGAAAAATTTTATGGATGCATTTCATGCACAATATATTTCGCCGCCTGCCAAGTAATATGGAAGATACATTTATAAAATTGCACAAAGGAAATAAAATATTAGAATATGCAGTTGAGTTTACAAAACTAGCTTGACACGCACCAAACATAATAAGTATAGAAGCAGCCCGATGTAACTGATTTCAAAAAGGTATGAAAGACTCAATTAGAAGAAGCCTCACTCCCCTTATGTATATTAGTTTCCTCAACTTATTAGAGTGCAAAAATATTAGAACACGATGATCAAATTACGACGGATAAAATGAAAAGAAGGTACCCGCCAGAACCCACATAAGAGGACACTTTTAAGAGGCCAAGGCCAAATCGGCACCTAACAAGAATATATCAAACAACCCTTGAGCAAGACATATAACTGAATAATGAAGAATGCAAACTACCTCACCCTTATCAAAATTGCTATCATAATAAGGGTGTGTGCTATCAATGCATTTGACAAGGTCATTACATTTGATACTACAAGGCTATTTGCACAATAGACGACTAAATCATTCCAGCTCCTGCACATCCGCCAGCACCAATACACGTACATGATCAAGCTCAGTGTGGGGAGTTGCTCAAAGGAACCCTGCTCCAGTAAGGGTGTATGCTTTCACCCCATTCATGACACTAGAAAATCACAATTTTATCTTAAGTACTTTATACTTCTTTAGCATGCCTCATAAATTTTTTATTTAACACTAATTAGAATGCATAGTAAATAATATTCACAAATATTGAAAAAATCAAAACAAACCATTCTTCTAGTATTGAAACTCTAAGTAATGAGTTAAACAGTAAACAAAATGCAATCTTAGAAATTATTTTTTGCTAAAAAAAGAAGCCTTATTCAAAAAAAAAAATCTTCCTGAGCCATTTCCCATCAGTAATCTCACCTACCAATTTCAAATTCAAAATCCCCCCTCACTACTACTCATATCCCCCATAAAACCTAAAAATCATCAACCCTCCTTATTCGGCAATGATCCACGACTACTAACCAACCAACACCCCATCACCGTTGACATCCTAGTTAGAGCATCAATGACACATTTCAAACACCACCTCAAGAAGAACGAGAAGAATGACGACCACCTTAAAAGGATTGAAAAGAGTATGGGCAAACTCCTTTATCTGATGTATATATTAGTTATTATTGTTGTTATGTTACTAGTTTGGTTATTGTTTATCCGACACCTAATGTAATGATGATCATCCTATTAGCAAATTCCAATTTTGTAATTTCTAATTAGAAAGAGGTTATTATGTTATTAGTAATATTATTATAATGAAATGTCATTTTAATAAATAACACTGACCAATTAAACAACTTACTTTGATGATGTATAAAATGATATTAATTTTAAGTTGAAGAGCCAGTGACAACCTAAAATTCTTATTAAGATGATTAAGGCTAAATTTGATAAAAAATTGAATCTCGAGCTAAATCAAAATTAGGTCAAACTAATTATGCCATTGATATAATATATTTTTATATTCATAATGCCTAATTTTATGAGCAATTTGAATAACAAATAATTTTTTAATTTAAAAAATTATGAAAAATATTATGTAATTTTAAATCCAAAAAATTTAGCTGTCATTGGATCAAAAATAATAAACGAAGACTTAAGTTTAAAATTTCGTCAAAATTGAAGCACTTGATTGTTTGAAATTAATATAAAATAAAATATAACTCTAAACTGAAATTTTTTGAAGTGAGGATGTTCATCTCGTCAAGAGGTACCTCCTGATCAAGCATCATCAAATTTGAAAACGAAATGGAGAAAAGATTAAAAAAAATTAAAATTGCAATTTTAATTATTTCCAAAATTTTTCCCTAATCCCCCTGTTGCCGCCCTTTAATCACACTTCACCCACACTCCATCACAGCCAGACCTCCTTTGGCCACGAGGCCACCAGCGGCCCCTCACCTGCCAAATGTTGGTCGAACGAAGCCTCTTCCCTCTCTTATAAATAGCCCCCATTTCTCATCAAATCAAAACACTCATCTCCTTCCTTCTCTTCTACCTCCAGTTGTCGCCTCCTCGAGCCCAGCCAAGCTTCCGTCGAAACACCTCCGATCCTCATCCCTCCGACCACGGGTAAAGGACCTTTGCATGTGAAGAGTGAAGAAGAAACAAAAAAAAGAAAGAAAAAATATGGAGTTTTAATTAAAAAAATATAGAAAAATAAAAACTAGTTAACAAATTATTAATTAATTAATTAATAATAATAATATTATTATTATTATTATTATTTGTATTATTATTAATACAATTATTATTATTTGTATATTGCAAAGAGAAATTTTGTACAAATTAAAGACAGCCATTAAAGGCCAACAAAAGGAAAAAAAATATACAACCAAGCAGCTGCATCAAAAACAAAAATAAAGAGCAAAACACATGAAAAATTAGAGACAAAAAGTGACTCATAGCAAAATTAAATATTAGAGAAGAGGAGATTGTGGGCCAAAAGACTATGATAACAGGCCTCTCCCAAGAAAAATATGAAGTTCCTACATATGAATGAATGGAATGAGAAATGAATTGGTTAAAATTTCAAATAAGAGATTATTAATATGAGTATTACTACACTTACACATTAATATATATCAAAATATATAGATAATGTGTCAATCTAATGTGCAAGTAAATTATTGATTGAATATATTTTTTTGTGAAGCCTATATGCAAAATTAAAAAAAAATAAAAATTTTATCGATCATGAATACTTTTTGATGTATATTAAGCATAGCATTGTTCTATTAATATTCAAACATATGAAAAGTGCAGAGATTCGAGTAATGTGATGGCTAGAGTTTGCTATAAGGATTGTCCAGTAATTTTTTATAACTTCAAGCACTTGTAATTTTCCAGATTTTTTTGTTGAATAAAGTTACAGTACCAAAAAATAGCCAAACAGGCATCAGTGCATTGTCAATAATAGTAAGTTGGACTGAATAAAATCTGATGCATGAATATAAAATACATTTGATAAATACATTCTCCAGCAGAATAATTGCAAGTTAATTTTCAGACATAATATAATATTTAAGTAGAAAATTTCAGTACTTAATTAATTTGATATCTCACAATTCATTGTCTAAATGTTTAGCATCGCAAGCAAAGAGAATGTAAAAAACAAAGATTTTGGTGTCATGACAGCAATTGTGCTTGAAGAAAGAAAGTCACCCCTTAAGATATGGCACCACATACTCCATCGTTTCTTCATATGTCATCTCAAGATGCTTGCCTGGCACACTGAAAAATTTGACTCGTCCGTTCGTATACAAGCTTCTCAAACCGAGACGGTCGTTCTTATATAGCTCTCCCTGCAGTATCATTGAAGCAATTTTTCTTTAATTTGCAAATATTATTGCTTTCATAACACTCAAACATAAGGTATCTGCATATCTGCTACTACCAAACCTTATGTTAGGTCTACTTGTAATAATTACAACAATTTAAATTCAATGATACTTGCCCATGCGGACAAATTGGAAAGGGATATGAGAGTAAGTATGATATTATATGTGAATCAGGCGGGCATAATATCATACTTACTCTCATTTCTGTTTTATGTGTTACAAAGATTTAAATTTATAGGTTTTATGGGGACGCAGCATTGAAGTGAAGGATATGAGAGAGGGCATTAGAAAGGGAGGAAAGAGAAATACGAAGCCCATGCTTAAGTACATGAAATTAATCCTTCCGTTGAACTTAAATTTGACACTCTACTGAGAACATTATGTTCAAGATCATCTTCACAGTGTCGGCAAGCAAAACTCCAATGCCGCTCCCACTCCAATGGTTGCGCAGAACAAACCAAGTGAGCTCTCAGCAGAAGAATTTTCGGATCCCATGCTATTCCGCAACATTGTTGGTGCGCTCCAGTACCTCCAACACACTAGGCCATCCGACTGGAAAGCCGTCAAATGTATACTTTGCTACCTTGTCACACTGCTCACTTCGGCATTTGCCTACAACCGCTTTATCATCTCAATGTATCAGCCTTTTATGACGCTGATTTGGACGGCAACCTGAGTGATCGCAAGTCCATGTCAGGTTACTACATCTTCGTTGGCCTGAACCTCCACTCTTGATCATCTAAGAAGCAGCAAATTGTGGCCCGGTTCGGTACGGAAGCCAAATACAAATCCATTGCCAATACAATCAGCGAGGTTATGTGGATTGTCTCTCCTAGTCGAGTCTTACACATGCGCTAGGGAGCATCTACAGAAATAGTATGGACTAATCTAACAATGAAATATTTCAATTCTAGACTTCTGCACTATACATCATTGGTTCCGTTGTGATCATTTTATCAAGTCCGTCATGCAAAACATGATTGGGAGCTATACAGGCATAAAAAGCAATAGCTAACAAATCCAACAACTTAACAAAAGTAGAAGCATCAGATAATAAATTAATCAGAAGCTCAATGAGCAGAATGTAAGAACCAAACCTGTTGTAGAGACATAGTGTGATTGAAACTGCCAACAGGATAATATCCAAACCAGGCTGTCACTGGTGGATCCAGAACAGTATCTTTCATGTTCTAAGAAAAGAATGATTATTACGTCAACAGTTTACTGAAATTTTAAAGCATTAATATCCATAAGTTTCAAGTTATACCATGATAAGAATTAGATTCTTCAGTTTTTTGAGATTTGTTTTATATGTTTCACTCTTCTCACTATAGCGTTCATTGTTGATCCACGGGAGGAAGCAACTTTTTTTCAGGTACTCAGGTACATGCTGGAGAAAAATAATTATCTAGGATTTTGCAATCAGTTCAACATATGAAACATTTTCTAATAATTATTGTGTTGTAATAAACCTTTAGTTATGCAGTTCACCAATGTTAAATGTGCGGGGTAAAATATTTAGTAGAATACCGAAGCAGGACAGAAAGATTACGAGAAGTGATAATGAGATACACACGAAACAAAACTGAATATCAGATATCATAAGCATTTTCTTTTCAAGTAAACTTTATCCAAGCCAAATAAAAAGATTGATTTACAGTAAAGTGTCACTCAAACTATGCATGGATAATTTGAATTAGAGAGCAATTAAAAACAAAGTTGCCATGATTTAGTAATGATAGAGCATTCGATAAAAGAACATTCTTGAATTTACTTGATATATTAAAAGGATTCTAGAAAAAGCAACTTAAACAACATTCAGATGCAGCATTTGAGTTTTAAGCAGTAATCTCAACTTCAGGTTTTATGAGCGCATAATAATATACATTATAAGTCAACATTTTTATTAGTTTGTAGCAGGTAACAATAGCTACAACTACATAGGTTAGACTTGAATTTTTTCACTCCGTGGCACCGCTCTGGTTTGAGCTGTATCTCTCACCCTACTCCCATTTGTTCTTATTTTTTACTCATTCCGCCATTCTAATAAATTGATCTTTACTCAATAACTTAATCAAGGAAAATAAACCAAAGGGTTGTTGGGTTTATGTTCACAATTTCACTTTTGCCTCTCCATTTCTACAGTTCACCCCCTGCCCTTAGTCTCTCTATTTCCACCAGCTCGATCCTTCAAAATAGACGTCCTGTGCAATTTGCCTTCATATCTATTCTCAAAGAGCTGAAGAATAGACAAAAACTACATGGAGATGATATTGCAGGAAAGTGATTTTTTCCTCTTTTAATAGATTTTGTGACATGCTAGTTTAGCAGATACTGTTTCTTAATATGAACTTATTAAAGAATTAAATAGGCTATTCCAAAATGTTTGTCATCTCTGTTTACTTAAGATTCAATTGTATGCTTTTACTTGGGAATTCTAAATGCCAGTGTTAAGAAGAAAATTTTGATTTTTCATATATTGGGTGCAAGGCAGCTAGTACAAAAAAATAAAGTAATAGGATTCGAAACTTCTAATAATACTGAAATATAGTGGTTAAACAAAAGAAGTGCTAAAAATGAAATTGGCAATTGAATGTTTTGAGCAGTTACAAACCTCTTACAGAGAAGACATGTGACTGGCTTAAAATTTGGGGGAAATTGGAAACATGTGCATAGGTCAAAGAAAAGTGAAACTGAACATGATATTTTTGTTAGCAGAAAAGAAGCTTTAGCCCTTTCATCAGGTTCTTTTTGTAAGTCAACCCTTATTTTGTTATGCTAAGAAAAATATCATTATATCAATTTTTAAATGTAATGTTATGTTAAGAAAAATATAATTATATCAAATTTGTTTTATGTTTTGGAAAGACTTTCTAGATGCTTGCATCCTATGCAAATTTTAAAATAAAAAGATATATGAATATAAGATTTGCAAAAATCTTCGAAATAAAGAAAATACAAAATAAGAAAATTTACTGGGTGTATATCTTACAAATCCTTATTAGAATAATTTAGCAGCCAGTGTAAAAGTAAAAAAATCATATTACCTATCTAGTTGTAGTTGGAATGCTTACTAACAAAAGCCCAAAATCTCCAGGAAAAACGAGAAAGATACCAAAATTAACAAAAAAAAGAAATTGCCAAGATAAAACAAATCTAAACCTCACAATAAAAAAAGAAAAAAAAATCTCCACAAATTATTATCATTGCTCTACATTCAATATCTTATATCTAGCTTATACATATAAGTTGGTAGGAAGAGGACTTCATTTTAATTCGAACCAATAAGAAACTTAACATTCTGAAGAAATCAACCACCTTATTATATAGCAAAGACGTGATTAGACAGGAGAATTTTTTGATGGACTGGGTCGATGTTGGACTAAGCCAAACCAAGAGGCACAGCTAAGGTGCCTGTGAGCTTGATCAGTTGGGTCCTGGTAGACAGTGCTAGACTAGGCCTCCAACAAGCCAACTCAGGGTATCTAATGAATAAAGCACATATTTTATTAAAGAAAGAAAATGATAATGGCATTATGCAGTGGGCCGATTAGTTCACCTCTTACTAGATAAGTGACAGATTGGCTCAAAGGTTCATCGCATCCTTCCCCTTCAAATTGTCCTTGACCATTGGATGGCCACTCCTTAATCCTCCTACAGCAAAAGAGCTTATGCAAAAGGTTGCAGTATGTACATGCTCTTCTTAGAACCAAGGATCAGCTCCTTCAGCATAGCAACAATCTTGGAAGTTTTGAATGTACCTAATCTTTACAAATAGCGGTTGTCTAGCTAGTGATAGAGTTTTACAGCTACAAGAAGTGTGGAAATAATGACCAAAAAGTTGTTGAGAGTTAGTCGGCCAAAGATGCAATTAAGAGATGATGTGGTGCGAACAATCATGAAATCGAGCTCCTCCATGTTGGACTCCTAGGTTCCCCACACCATAGGAGGGTGACTGACTGGAGGGCTTGGCACTGTTCTCCGGATAAATTAATGAGGACCTTACAATGGTCAGAGAGCCAATGAACATCCATACCCGTGCATTATTCAGCAAGGTACAGAATCAAATGATGGATGACTTGGAGAAGGAGGGTCATGGCATGGAGCAAGATAGCAAGGAGAGTAAGGTGAGTCTGCGCAAGCGGCACACCATCAAGGTAAGGAGTAGCGAGTAAAATGATGGGCATCACATCAAGGCGGGGAGTGAGATTTCTAGCATCATGATGTAATGCTCCTCGATAGAGTCTATTGCCACCTAGAAGCGATGGAAACCTCATTTATCGCACCTTAAAGATTGTGATATAGTAGTTGAAAGTGATGAAGGGTGCATTTTTTTGAAACACGGCCAAGTATGTGGCGCATAAGCATCTGCGTAACCAACTTCCTCTATTGAGAAGGATAGCTAACTTCCAAGAATGACTAACTTCAACTCAAAAAACAATGGCACCCTTGATGTTAAATGTAAGTTTTAATGATAGTCAGATGACATTGTATCGTAAAAGAAGCTAATGATGCATTGGATTGGGTGCTGACAAGTAATCGAGTACCAAAGCTTGCTTGAACAAGATTTAGGTCGACAACTAAGTCACGCGTAATGCAGAAAAAGCAATAAAAAGCATAAAAGAGTGCAAAAAGGCACAAGTTTTTAATGGTTTAATTAGAGGAATTTGACCTATGTCCATTCCCAATTATTGAACTTCACCATGAAAATTGAACATTATTACAAGGTAAATCTAGAGATTGAGTGTGAAGAGATAAGGAAGAGTTAGGGTTTTGGTGGAAGGTAGCAAAATGCAGATCATTTGCCATTATGTATATAGTTTAGCTGGCATAGTATCCCAAGCTAGTGCATTAAACCCTAGGATTAGGCTACTCCAATTTAATATTAATTGTGTGCAGCATTAGAAAAGGTTGCATCAACCTACAACCGGGCAGCGCTTGATGCAACAAAATGATTGCTTCATGCTTTGAGAGCCAAGCATGTGGAATCTCCTACATGGCAGAGATCGCAATGGGATGACATCAATCCATGGGATGCTTGATTTTTTTGATGTCATGCTAGTGACACATAAACAGTCTACTATACTTTATTACTAGCATTCAGCTAAGACAACGAGAAGAATATTGAGCGAAATGTAAATTAAGACAACTAGTATATATGTAGGGGTCATTAAATTATGGATGACTCCAATTATCGATGTTTTGTCGGCTAGAATCTAATGATAGCAAGACGTGGACAACTTTGATCTGTCTTAGAATTTTAGTGGAAGCAGAAGGCATTGACAACTTTTAACAATTAATTTTATTCAAATAGATTGTTTGAACTATTGCTTAGTGCCATTAACAATTAAACATTGTTATTTAAGACATCGTAGTAACATATTTCTGTGGGAAGCTTGACATCATGATTAAGGGATGGATTGGAGAAAGAGATAATTTAGAGTGTTCTGAATTATGTTAAATCAAATTTTTATTGCTTTATTATAATATTAGAATAATGCCTATAAATAAGTATACTAAGCAAAAATGAATTAAACTATAATGAGATATGCTCAATAAATGATAATTTAATACAAAATATTAAGGAAAATCATAATCATGTTTCCAATTAATTAAAAAAACTATAAATATTATTGCTTTAATGATAAATACAATATTAACAAAAGCTCATCTAAAAGCCTCTTTGGGTGGAGCACTGCCACAATACGTTTTCTTTTGTCACGTCATACCACCAACATTTCACACAATGACTTTTTTTTGGAGTCTGAATTATGCATACAAATGCATTACATTATTGTTTGCTTCTATAAAGAAAAAGACGATTGGATGCATAGGTAAATCTGTTCAGTAAAAAATGTTCAAAATTTGCTAAGACTGTCAAGCATTTCACTTTGCAAATATGACAAACTTCTCAAAGCATATGTAAGAGTTTGCATGAGGTCCAGAGAGAAAAAACTCACCATAGGAAGTTTGATATATCCAGCAGGAGCTAAGTGTTCCTGCAAATCAATGCTTTAAATTTAGAGACCCTTTTAAGAAGTTTACTTATAATGACGAGAAGATTCATCCTCATACTAGGCAATTGTGTCAAACATTTTATCAACCTTTCTGAATTTATGAGCTCAAAATCAAAATACAAACCTGTAAGAAGTCGGAGTAAACCCATGATTTAATGAGTCGACGATAAGCCCGGCAGATAACTCTTGAACGCTTAAGAGCCAAAAAAACTAACAGTTATCTTTGAAGTTGTGAAACGGATGAGAAAAAAAACTAGAAAAATCAAGCATACTTTATCATTCAGGATCTACAACAATTTATCATGTCAGCAGCACAGACAGCATTAAGGATACAATCGTTAAATTTAATGACCATTTAGGTCAAAATCATGGGAAATAAAATTCCATCAGTGCCAAGTGATTATGGTTTTTGGAGTTGTAGTCTAAATAAAATTCACCAACCATATTACTGTAACTCAGCTTATTTCAAGAGAAATTAAAACTTCTAGGGCAACCCATATATTCATTCACATGGATGGCCAACAGCTTCAGTAAATTCTGCGGCTATAATCAGAGGTTAAAGAGCAAAAATGTACCAAACCGGCACCAAAAAGACGAGTACCAGCCAGCCTTAAGCAACGCCCATTGGATCCATCCGTTTCTAAGTATAGCCTTTTGAAGTATATATAACTTATAATAATCTTCAAGTTTGATTCACCTTGATTTGCCAATTAAGCATTATTAAGCTATTAAATACTTAATTAATTAAAATTAAAGTATTATTTTAAAATGTAATTTAAATATATATAATTATTTATTTTAGTCATCATGTATTAATTATTAATTATTTAACTAATCTATATAAATGAAAAATGTTATGCTTACACAAAAATATACATCAAAAAATATTCAGGATCAATAATTTCTTTTTTTTAAGTTTTGTATATATGCTCCACAAAAAAGTGTATTCAACCAATAATCAATTTACATATTGAATTGACATATCATTAATATTTTTTGATATATATTAGTGTGTAAGTGTAGCAATACTCTTTATAAATATAGAAAATAATTAAAAAATTAATTATTAATTTTTTGTGTGTTACTAATTTATTAAAAAAATGAATTAATTATAAAATACTTACTAATGATTAGTTTTCCATTATTAATTAATTGAGTTTTTATCATTTATTATTTGTTAATAAAAAATAAATACTCATTCTTAATTATTAATTGCTAATTTATTAACTTTTATTGATCAGTTTATTTTTAATTATTCAATGACAAATAATTACTAATTATATTTTTAGTTACTTAATTTAAATGTGTAAAGCTCAAAGGGAGGGTGAAAGCTTATATCATTACTTTTCAAGAGTCTCTAAATCTGTAAAGAGAATGAGTTTGTCTTTAAATTATAAAAAATGAATTTTATCACACTTTGATAGCTAAGGGTATTTTCTTCATACTATACTTAAAAGTTGATTTTGGTAATTTTCAAATGCTCTATGAAAGTTTAAGAAAATCTCCTCAATATTTTAACATACAGCCTAACACATGATGTTAGTTACCCTTTTTCAATATCCTCATATATCTCAGTTGTATATACATTGTTCCAAATTTAATAATATTTTCTCAACTACAAAGTCTTCTACTACTATGGAAGAGGGAAATTTAGTCTAGCTCAAACAATTGAGTCTACTTGTAATAGGCAATCTGCCTCATTTGAAAAACAGATTTACATAATATTTGTAACCCACACTTAGATTTGCCACTCATTTCTAGACAATCATTAGACTTTAATCAATATTTTTTCCAAATTTTTAAAAGTTGGGATCATTAGAATATACTGCCTTATACTTCTTAATTGAGGTGTCAACCTTCAAAATAACAACCATTAAAATAATTTGTTTTGTACCCCTTTCTTATAATGTATAAGTATGTTAAACTATTATTGCTAACTCATATATTTCTTGTAGTGTACATGATACAATCTAGATTGTTTAGGGGTATTAGAGTGACTTTTTGTCAACATGAATCAATGTATCCTTTATCACTTTAGTAATGCAATGCTTGGAACTCTTTATCATAAATTGAACATGTGACTTGAGAATTATGGTAAATTTTTAAATAATATACGAATGCAATACAGTTGCTTAGAGAAAGATCTAGTGATTATGCCTTTAATAATGGTGTCATTATAGAACATCTGAGCAGCCATCATCCTAGGGAAGTTGTAGAGTTAATAATTAAGTAGTGTGATCTAAGGTTGCAGAGAAGATTGCAATAAATTATCAATGCCATGTAGATGCTCACATAAGGTGGCGATATGAATAGCTTATTGTGGTTGTGCATGTATAACAAGTGATTTTTAATATTATATTCTTTAATGTCAATAGAGACTCTTATTTAGAATTATCATCATAAACTTCTAGGAGTGAAGTGAGGGATGGTTCAACAAAAGTGTTTTAGGTATATATGGAGATGTGGGTGGTAGTTCAATGGAAGGTTCTTCAGCTATTTGTGTAAATGATGAAAGTTGCTCAATTATAGATTCCTTAAGAGTGGGTAACATGGCCTAGTCAAGTATGATGTATGAAGATCTATTCATTTTGTAATAATCTAATTTGAGCTTGGAGTTTTGATGAGCCACATGATATGAAATCATAAGGTTGTCAATTTTCACACATCAAAATTTGATAAATTTCTCGAGAATAATAAAAGGTTTGTTAAGCAAATGGCAATGGTCAAAACTGTAGAATTTTTCAAAATAATAATAATCTTGTTAAGTGTTGTGATAAGTAGGTACAAAGGAAGGTGTCACATAATAGGTAAGAAGGTAGGTGTAACAATCCAAGGTTGTTACACTAATCAATTGGGATTAAAACAAGTCCTAATATTTGTTCTAGTAGTCTTAATAACCCAATAGGAGCACTTTCTAAAGTTTTGGTCCAAATCAGGAGTCAATCGGACCAAACCCTAATTCTAAAAAATTTGAATAATCTGGAAAATGAGCTAATTGAATTGACCTCTCATTGAATATCCAACTTTGTCATTGAATTCCTTACCTCCAAATTAGCTAAGGGTGAAATTTTGGGAATTTTTGAAAGTTGACGAATTTTCTCAAATATTTAAATATATTTAAACAATCTGAAAATTAAGAAAATTAAATTAATCTCAAAAATCAAAATCTAAAGTTGTCGTTGGATTCCTCACTCCCAAATTAGCTAAAGATGAAGTTTTGGAATTTTTGGAGCTCATCTGATTATTTAATTTTGAATAATTAATTATATTTAATAATTAATTAACAGAAAAAATCTTTCCTTCTTTTGCGCCCGGGCATGCTACAGGAGACCATGTGCAGTGGCATAATCATCATCGTAGCCCTATAGAACTTCTATTTTTAACTCCTTTTGAATCTCAATCTTCATTGGCAACATTGGGACCTACCCTAGAGCAAGAGCAGCATCTTCATCTTCTTCATCCAAAGCTAGAAATAAACTCTAAAGGCACCCATTTTTCTATTTTATGCCCAAATTAGGGTTCATAATTTCTTAAGTTATAGGCAAACTTAGGAGGCATATTTGGTATCAATGGAAAGGTCTCGAAGAGAGCTTTCCATCGGCATATGGCACGCCTCATGAAAAGCTCCGTGTATAGAGAATTTGAATGCCAAAGTTCCAATTTTCCAAATCCCGCCGATTTACTATAGATACAGTCAATTTCATAATTTTTTTTATTTAATTTTGTTTATTTAATCAATTGCAAATTTTTAAATTTTCATAACTTTGTAATTACACTCCAAACATAATGATCAAATATATCATTTTGGTTTGAATAATTAAAGGATCACTAATCTGCAATAAAATTTAGTTTATGTAATTAGGTTGCTTAATTAGCTCTAATCATCTTAAAAAATAGATAAGTAAATATTAGACTCATTAATTATCTAAATTACAAAAATAAAGTTTTTGATAACTCATAATATAGAGCATAACACAATGGTGAAGTTAATTTATCATTTATGTAATTAATTTTACTAATCACCCTAAGCCCTAATTAAAGCCTAAATTTATCATTTGAGGTTCATATTGAGCAAACTCGCTATCCTTGTGATTAGTATGCTATAGGAAAGCCATAGCCATTGACTTTACTCAATTTGGACACCAATTGGAGAAGTTAAGTTTTTGGACCCAACCCGTTAACCTTTTTCATCATCCTTTAGGGTCAAAACTTGAATTACCCATAACTTGGTCATTTAATCTTAGAATTTTGCAAACTTAGTTTCTATGGAATCCTTAGATAGAATAGAATCTAAGTATAACAAAATTTTTAGATTAATCAACCCTTAATAGTGTAAATCCTAATTTGAGCTTATTAGTCTTATTCATTGACCAAATTAGGTGTTCTTAGTGTCTATCTTCATATTAGTCAGTAAGAAATAATTTGGTATTAATAAAATTTAAATTGAAGCTCTAATTCTAAAAGTTGCATTTGTGACCCTTAAGTTAAATTGAAGCTCTAATCTTAAAGTGAAAGCCTTAATTTTCTCCTAAAAATCTTAAGTTAAATGATGAAGCTTCATAATGTGGATTTGAACCCACATTATGTCTTCCTTAATTTCAAATTAGAATAATTAAATTCAATATCAAACCTTAATGTTCAATTCTTAGGCTTTCCTTAGGTCATTTCATTAGAAAATTCATTGAGTATTCTTTCCCTCTTAAGTTAGGAATCCTTCTTCCTTAAGTGATTAGTAGTAGATTTATGCTAGATTCCATTCTTTGGGTAAATGGGTTACTCATTGGAATGAAGCCTTATTTTTATATTTCTAGATTTTATATTTTAATTATGATTATTTTATCTCTTAATCTTAGCTTAAGATTAGAAATTAATCTTATTAAGTTTGATTATACTTAATAAGATTGCCTAAACCTTTAGTTCGTGAGAGCTGAAAAGCCATAGACCCTTAGTCTTTAATACCTTTGGGTTAAGAGGTTTAAACCCCAATTATTGGTGTTTAACTCTTAATTCTTTAATCTTGATTTATCTTAATTAAGATTTGGTATGGATTAATTAATTCATGAATTAAGATGATTGATTTATTAATTTTTATATGGGTGTCATTAATTAATTTAAATTAGAACTTGATTAGTTCTAATTCTTTAATCTTTATAGGACCATAGCTCTGAGTTTATACTAGATAGTAGGATATTAGAAATTCTAAGATTGTATAATCTCATAATAGTTAGAACGATTAAATTTTTATGTAGTTACTACTTATTATTCCTTGATTTGTACACACTGCTTTTCTTAATTTGAGCCTTTATTATTTTAACATATTAGATGAGACATAGAATATTTGATAAATATCTTATGTTAGTATTGGAATTTCATAAGTCATTGACATTAAGTATCAATCAGTAAATCAGATAATAGTTCAGTGGAATGTGCCATAACAGTATGTTTGTACAGTTCTACTTTGAGATACAATTCAATTCAGACCCTAGGTAATAATGTCTTGGATGATATAGTTTAGCTTAGGCCCAAGCATCAGTGTTCGAGATGATATATCTGTTGGTTTAGGCATCAGTGTCCTAGATGCTTCAGTTTTGGTTCAGTGGCTAATTTAGCTAATTTTTGTTATAGCAGGACAATTTTAGGCACATGTCCAGTTTAAATAAAATGTTATATTTTCAGTTCAATTTCAGCTTTTTTTAATTCAGTATAGTTCAGCATTTTCAACATTTTCAGTATTTTCAGTATTTATAGTATTTTTAACTTTATGCATTTTTAATAATTTTCTAGTTTTATGTGTAAGCATGTTAGGATGCTAGTTTCGATACAGCTTTATTTATATTGCATTTTTATCAAAAATTAGCATAAATAGTTTGATCATATCTTTTTAGGACTTTCCTTGTATTTAGTAATTTGTATATAAAATGCTTAACCTTTCAGCAGTTTTGGATTGAGGCATATTTTCTTACATCACATTTGGCTTAAGTTATAAATATATAGTTTATAGCTTTTATCATTTTATTTGATATTTTGTAGCTCCTATTTGATTAAGATGACTTGTGATATATAAAATATAAAAAAATATTAGTCTAAAATATACATAGATAATTGTCTAACTAGATTTTCTCTTTTTTTGGCTAGGGCTCTGGCATTGTGAAACTGACAATGTCAAATTCTAAGCTTTTTGAGATGGTAGCACTAGGAGAGGAGCCGGATCAGAACGTGGTGTAATGACCCAAGTTGTTACTAGGATAATTATGACTAAACTCGACTCAAAAATCAGGACCCTGAGTGACTTCAAAATTAGGAAAAACTAAAAATACCATGGATATAGTATATTTTTGTGATCGTAATATTCAAGTTTTGGAATAATTTGGATAATGAATACTCTTGACTTAATTTTTAAATTATTTAAATTCAGTAAATTGGGAAAATTAAAAATAAGTCCAAATTTAGCGATTTTAGCGTCGTTGGCTTAAGAGTATTATAAAAAGATTACATAAGAAGTTTCGTCAAATTTAGAGCTCCGGATTGATCATAATTAATTTTTAAAACTTTTATCTTCAAAAATTAATAAGAAATAAAATATTGCCTAAATTGAAAATTTCTTACGCGAGTGTATTTTTCTCATAAGTTACACCTCCATGTCAAATTTCGTTATTTTCTGAAAAACAAATAGAAGAAAGAGAAAGAGAAGAGAGAAAGAAAAAATAGGAAGGAGGAAGAGAAGATCAAATTGAACACTCTAAATAATTATGATAAATTTTCTCTCATTTATTTCACCAAATAATAGATTAGAGAGAAAATTAATTAATTAATTAAAAAAAAAGTTTATAAATACACCCCCACCCCCTACTTCCTCTCATATTCCCTCACCTCTTTTCTCCCACCATCTCCCCCACTTCCTCATTCATCACTAGTTCTCCCACCGACCTCCAGTAAAGCCTCATCAACGCTAATATGAGGGCACGAAATGAGAAAGATATGAAAAAATTCTATTATTTTTATTTCTTCTTCTTAATAATAATAATAATAATAATAATGTTATTATTATTACTATTATTATTATATTTCTATTTATGCAAATTTTCTTTCTTTTCTATATATGTATATATTTCATAATTTCTGCAATTTTTATTTCTATTATTTTCTTTTTTTCTATATATGTATATACTTATAATTTCTGCAAATTTCATTTCTATCTTTTTTTTATATATATATATATTTTCAAATTTTTGAAACTTTTATTTCTATCATTTTCTTTTTTTTATATATGCATATATTTCATAATTTTTATAACCTTTATTTGTCATTTTATTATATATATATATATATATTCTAATTTCTGCAACTTTTATTTCTGTCATTTTCTTTTTTTCTATATGTGTATATATTTCCTAATTATTACAACTTTGATTTATATCATTTTCTTTTTATCTATATGTATATATTTTTTAATTTATGTAATTTTCATTTATGTCATTTTTTCTTATATGTATATATTTCTGAATTTTTGTAATTTTTATTTATGTCATTTTTTTTTCTATATATGTATATATTTTATAATTTATGCAACTTTTATTTCTGTCATTTTCTTTTTTATATATATGTATATATTTCTTAATTTCTACAACCTTTATTTTTGTCATTTATATATATATATATATATGTATGTATATATTTTCTAATTTCTACAACTTTTATTTCTATCATTTTCATTTTTTCTATATATGTATATATTTTATAATTTATGAAATTTTTATATCTGTCATTTTCTTTTTTTCTATATATGTATATATTTCTTAATTTTTTTAATTTTTATTTCTATCATTTTCTTTTTTCTCTCTATATATATATATATTTTTTAATTTCTATAATTTTTATTTCTGTCATTTTTTTATATGTATATATATATCTTAATTTCAACAACTTTCATTTATATCATTTCTTTTTTCTTATATATTTTCTAATTTTTACAACTTTTAACTTAGTTAATTTTCTTTTATTTAATATATATATATATTATTACTTATAATAATAAAAATTATGAAATTTTAATTTATAAATATAAATAAACAATATAATATTAATATTGAGATTTTTACTAAAATAAAATGAAGGATATTATTCTTTTCATTTAATAATTCTATTTGTAGCTTTTGCATTGCTATTAAGTTTTGACCCACTTTGATATATTTATATGAGATTTTGTTCTCTTAACTTGAAATAAATGATTAGAAATCAGTATCATGGATTCATTCAGATTAATCTCAAGTATGTACAGATAATATGTTTGGTCAAGATATACTAATATCTAGAGAAATAATGCGTGCACACAGTCATTGAGGGGGAATGTGTAGTTAGTCAGGAATCAACATCTCAAGTAGTTGACAGACATATTCAACTCATCGATCATTTTATAATTTTGTTCAACATAATAAATAGTATATATTACTGTATTTTATTTTAGAATGAGCACATATCTTAAATATGTATATTGCATTTATAATTGTGATAATTTTATAAGCATATTATACTTAAATATCACATTTTATTTATATATGCTTCTCATGCAAAATCATACCGCTTAATATTATATACAAATTTTGATATCCTACAAACCTTACTTAGACCTTTGTGTCTAATTAAATATTTTTTTTCTTTTTTTCTTGGTTTACGCTATCATATATATATATATATATATATATATATATATATGACAGTTCAGGAATAATCTCTAGATCAAGTCTTTAAGGAGAAGATAATGTATGATGGAGTAACTTAGATGCTGATTTTCTTAAAGTTTAAAATTTTGGCTTGGTATATAATAGATTTTGTAAAATATTTATAATCTTTATAATGAATATATTTCATTTATTATTTTGGTATTTCTGAATATTGCAATGAATGTGAAAGTGTGTAATTTATACATCTCTAAATATACTACTATACTAAACCCCGATATGATCATGGGGAGTGAGCACCTAATATTAGATTAGCTATACTGACCCAACAATGGGTCGCCACAACTGGTATCATAGCAAGATTATGAGAAAATTAGTATAAGTGTATAAGCCATTATTTATGCAATTGAAATAATCCTGGAATAAAAAAAAGGAAAATATAGAAAGTAAGAATTTTTAAAGCTATATAAATCAAAAGGAGAATAAAAGAATAGATAAAGGACCTAGGTAAGATAATATACATTTAGTTACTTTTTATTTTATTTCTTAGCTAATAAGGATACTTTTGTTTTCATCTAGTATTTGATAATAATACTTATGTAAATCTGCTCCAATAAAAGTATAATAATAAAAGTCCTATTCTTAGATGGATCCTAAAGATTCTTCTTTGATCATCGGAACACCCTTAAGAGATCCGATATCCGCCAATACTTCTGTAGACCGTGTCAACAAGTTGTTTGATATTGTAAATGTTCTATTGGAGCACATTGATACATAAAATAAAACATTTTTAAAGCTTTAAACATAACAAACACCCCATATAATTACTCATACTTCTATACTATCAGCTACCCATTTCCCAAATATCGAGATAGATGGACTACATCAAGCCTTCTTAAGAATATAACCATCAATATTCAATGGAAGTGCTAACCCAATGGATGTTGAAGATTAGGTAAAATAAATAAAAAAATACTAACTAGCATGAAATGCCCACCTATAGTTGTAATTAGATTAACCATCTTTAGGTTCGAAGGAGAAGCGGAATACTAGTGGGAAACCACTACAAGCTTACAGTTTGTATGCATAGATACTGAGAATATATAATGGGAAGAATTTGTCAAAGCCTTTAGAGCCAAATACATCCCTCATTCTACTCAAGCCATCATGGAAGATATGTTCATGAAGCTATGTCAGAGCAACCATAGTGTCATTGAATATGAAATTAAAATTTAAAGGCTATCCTATTATGCATCACTACTAGTAAGCACTGAGTCTGCTCAATGCAGCCAATTTTTAAAAAGATTGAAACCTTCTATCAAAAAAATGCTTATGGCTCTTTGAATATTAAAATTCTTAGACATGCTTGAAAGTGCAAAAATATTAGAACATGGGGAACAAGAGAAAGTTGAAGAGCAAGGAAAAAGACCTCTGACTGCACATGTACAACAAATTGAATACATGAGGCTGAGACCGATTCAAGCTAAGGTTTATCAAATAGCTCAATAAACACCTATTGGCAAATTCAAAAAACCACATCCATATGGCAATTGTTATCATAGGAGTGGAATATATTATACATGTGGATGACCTAGTCACAACTTTTGGCAATATCAAGCAATCCATATAGTGGACAATCAATGGATCACCCATCCTCCTCAAATGCAACAACAAGCACTCATACCAGCTGGAAGGCAAGAACTTACACTAGCAGCCAAACCAGCCCATGTACATATAGTTGCTCTAATGTAAAGGAAAGGTCCACCCATTGCTCTTAAAGCACCAACTGCTAATCAAAGGAGAAGACTAATTTCTCCTCAGTAAGCTGTACATGCGTGGATCTATACCCTCGCCCCATTTTAGCCCTAGAAGATAATAAAGTGGTATCAGGTACTACATTATTTATTTTTAAAAAAATATATTTCATGTTAAATTTAAATAGAGCATGCTTTATCTTTTATTTTAAACCCTATGCACATTACATTTCAATGACAAATCTTATGACATATTATTTGACACTAGTGCAAGCACTCGTTCATTTTAGAAATATCTTTCAAAACTTTTGAACTACCATATTACAACTTAGCTAAAGCCTTGAATGTCAGGTTACCATCTGGTGCCCTCATGAGTGCACAAAAATATTGCGACTATAACATACTAATTAATTGCAAGGCATATGAAGCAAGCATAGTAGTGCGCTTATAATAAATTTTGGCAGTATTCTAGGAATGAATTGGCTCAGCAAGCATAAAGTTATGATTAATTGTCAAAGAAAAAAAGGTCATTATTAAGGGTGGGAGAAAGCCTAAAGTATTTATGAGAAAGCTAGGCATTTTAGTATCTTTAATCAACACTTCACAACTAGAGAAATTGATTTGAAAGTGATGTAATGCATACTTAATAACAATAATGGGAGAAAAGATAGAAGAAATTCATTTAGTAGACACACAAATTGTAAAGGAGTTTGAAGATGTATTCCCTGATGAATTGCCTAGATTACCACTAGTAAGAGAAATCAAATTCTCAATTGAGTTAATTTCTGGCACTCAACCAATAGCAAAGGCACCTTAATGTATAGCACCCAAAGAATTACATGAGTTAAGTGAATAACTATAAGAGCTGATGAACAAAATTTTTATTTGACAAAGCATGTCACCATGAGGAGCCCCAGTGCTCTTTACAAAGAAGAAAGATGGTTCGATGTGAATGTGCATTGATTATCGTAAACTCACAAGGAAGCCATTAAGAATAAGTACCCTCTACCACGTATTGATGATTAATTTTATTAGTTAGTTGGAGCTAAGATATTTTCTAAGATAAGCCTGATATCAGGTTATCATTAATTAAGAGTCAAAGATGAAGATATTCCAAAAATAATATTTAGAACTAGCTACGGGCAATATGAGTTCATGGTCATGTCATTTGGTCTAACCAATGCTCTGTTCATCTTTATGGACTTGATGCAAGGAATTCTTAGACCGTATTTGGATAATTATAATAGTATTCATCGATGATATTCTAATTTATTCTGAGAGAAAGGAAGAATATGAAAATCATCTGAGAGCCATTCTGGAAACTCTAAGGCATCATTAGCTATATGCCAAATATTCAAAATGTGAATTTTTGCTGGATTCTGTAGCTTTCTTAGGCAATGTAGCAAATGCCGAATTAAACAAGGTCAATCAGAAAAAGATAAGTGTCATTCAGGAATGTCCTAACCAAAGGTAGTCACAAATATTCACAGTTTTTTCAGTTTTGTTGGATATTATAGAAATTTTGTTAAGGGATTTTAGCAAATAGATGTACCTTTAACCAAATTAATGTAGAAGACATTTACATTCATTTGGAGTCAGTAATACGAAGAATCTTTTCAACAATTAAAACAAGCGTTAACAGCCGCCACAGTACTAACTCTACCATAAGAGACAATAAATTATCAAGTTTATTAACACGCCCATAGTAGGGCGTGGATATGTTCTCATGCAATAGAAGAAGGTAGTACATCAAGATTTGGATATTGTAGATCATTCAACAGAATCAGCACACTTTCTTTCGATTAAACAAATAGATTCGGTAGAAAAGCTGGCAAAGTTATATATTAAGGAAATAATCAAGTTTCATGGAATCCCTAAAACTATTATCTTGGATTGTGATAGTAGATTTACCTCTCATTTTTGGAAGGTAGTACATTAAGATTTGGGGATAGTATTGGTGAGTATAGTTTTTACCTCAAATAGATGATCAGATAGGGAGAGTAAACCAAATATTTGAAGATCTTCTTTATTTAAGCATATTAGATTTTGGTGGTAATTTGGAAGATCACCTTCTATTTATAGAGTTTGCATACAACAACAGCTACCAGTCCTGTATTGGAATGGCCCCATATGAAGCTCTGTATGGCCGAAAGTGTAGCACGCTATTGGCCTGGATTGAAGTAGAAGATGTTTAGTTATACAGATCTGATCTAGTTGAGGAGACTACTAAGAAAATTCAACTGGTAAAGAGCAAAATTGTTACAGTTCAAGATTGATAAAAGAAATATCTTGATGCTAAATATTGAATGCCAGAATTTCAAGTCAGAGATTATGCCTATCTAAAATTAAGCCCAATAAAAGGAGTTCATAGGTTTGGCATAAAAGTGAAGTTAAGACCAAGATACGTTGGACCCTTTGAAATTATCGCTAAAATTAGAGACGCCGCTTATAAGCTCAAACTACCAAACAATTTTTTTGACGTTGCTTCATTATGAAGGTGTCTACAGAAACTATTATAACAAGTGTTTATCCCCACAATCAACCTCCAACCTGATCTAACTTATAAAAAAGAACCACTCAAAATATTAGGTTCAGATAATCAACAATTATGAAGTCACCACATCCTAATGGTAAGAGTACAATGGAAGAATTCATCAGAAGAAGAAGCTACTTGGGAAAGAGAAAACTCCATGAGAAGAATTACCCGACACTATTCAGTATGTCAGGTATTATTCTCACCCATAAATAATTTGGTTTGCATGATGTCGAGGATGACATCATTTTTAAGTAGAGGGTATGTAACGACCCAAGTGGTTACTCGGATAATTATGACTAAACTCGACTCAAAAATTAGGATCCCGAGTGACTTAAAATTAGGGCAAACTAAAAATACTGTTGGATAGAGTATATTTTTATAATCGTAATGCTCAATTTTGGGTGCAATCTGGATAATGAATACTCTTAAAATAATTTTTGAATTATTTAAATTCAGTAAATTAGAAAAAATAAGTACAAGTCCAAATTCAGCCAATTTAGTACCGTTGGATTAAGAATATTATTAAAAGGCTGCAAAAAAGTTTTGTCCAATTTAGAGCTCCGGATTGACTATAATTAATTTTTGAAACTTTTATATTCAAAATTAATAAAAAAAAATTGCTCCAACTTGAAAAAGTTTTACGTGAGTATCTTTTTCTCATCAATATACACCTCAACGTCAAGTTTTGTTATTTATAGAATAAAATGGAAGAGAGAGATAGAAGAGAGAGAAAAAGGATATGGAAATAAGAGAGAGAAAAAAGAGATAAGAAGGAGAAAGAGTAGATCAAATAAACACTTCAAATAATTATGAAAAAATTTCTCTCATCCATCTTATCCAAATAATGGATGAGAGAGAAAATTAATTAATTAATTAAAAAAAAAGTTTATAAATATACCCCCACTCCCACCTCCTCTCATCTTCCCCCACCTCTCTTCTCCCCCATCTTCTCATCTTCTTCCTCATTAACCACTAGGTTCCCCAACTAACCTCCAGTAAAGCCTCTTCAATATCAATATAGGGTAAGAAATGAGAAAGAGATGAAATATTTTCTATTATTTTCATTTCTTCTTCTAAATAATAATAATAATAATATTATTATTATTATAATTAATATTATTATTATAATTAATATTATTATTATTATAATTATTATTATATTTCCATTTGTGCAAATTTTCTTTCTTTTTTATACATGTATATATTTTCTAATTTCTGCAACTTTCATTTCTGTCATTTTCTTTTTTTCAATATTTGTATATATTTTACATTTTTTACAACTTTTGTTTATGTTATTTTCTTTTCTTTTTTCTATATATGTATATATTTCCTAATTTTTGCAACTTTTATTTTGCTATTTTTTCTTCTTTTTTTCTATATATGTATATATTTCTTAAGTTCTACAACTTTTATTTCTATCATTATATATATATATATATATATATATTTTTTTTTTTTTTTTCTAATTTTTACAACTTTCATTTCTGTCATTTTCTTTTTTCTATATATATATATTTTCTAATTTTTGCAACTTTCATTTATGTCATTTTTTTATATATATGTATATATATATATATATATATATATATATATATATCTAATTCTTACAACTTTTATTTCTGTCAATATTTTTTTTCTTCATATGTATATATTTCCTAATTTCTGTAACTCTCATTTCCGTCATTTTCTTTTTATTCTATATATGTATATATTTTCTAATTTCTACAATTTTCATTTATAACATCTTTTTTCTATATATTATATATTTTCTAATTTATGCAACTTTCATTTCTGTCATTTTTTTTATATATATGTATATATTTCTTAATTTATTAATTTTCATTTTTATCATTTTTTTTTTGTATATATGTATATTTTCTAATTTTTGCAAATTTCATTTTTGTCATTTTCTTTTTTATTATTTATGTACATATTTTCTAATTTATGGAACTTTCATTTATATCATTTTTCTTTTTTTTTTTATATTTTTTAATTTTTACAACTTTAAATTCAGTTATTTTCCTTTCATTTAATATATATATATATATATATATATATATATATATTATTACTTATAATATTTAAAATTTGTAATATTTTTGATATATAAAGATAAATAAAAAATAAAATATTAATATTAAGATTTTTATTAAAATAAAAAAAAGATATTATTATTTTTATTTAATTATTTCATTTGCAGGTTTTGCAACCCTATTAAGTTTTGAACCACTTTGATATATTTATATGATATTTTATGCTCAGAACTTTAAATAAATGATTAGAAATCAGTATCTTGGGTTTATTCAGATTGATCTCAGGTATGTACAGATAATACATTAGACCAGGACATGTTGATATCTAGAGAAATAATGAGACTGCATATAGTCTTTGAAGGGGAATGTGTAGTTAGTCAAGAACCTAATTCTCTGATAGTTAGATAGACGTATCTTACTACTCAATTATTTTATAACTTTTTCCAACAGAATAAATATTATATATTGCTACATTTTTTTTTTCTGAATGAGCACATATCTTAAATATGTATATTACATTCATAATTGTGACAATTTTGCAAGCATATCATACTTAAATATCACATTTTATTTGTATTTGCTTCCCATGCAGAATTATGCCGCTTAATATTATATGCAAATTTTGATATCCTACAAATATTACTTAGACCTTTATGTCTAATTATTATTTTCTTTTCTTTTTTTTTTTTTTTGGTTTATCCTGTCATATACATACACACACATAGATATATATATATATATATATATATATATATATATATATATATATATATATATATATATATATATATATATATGGTAGTTCAGGAATAATCTCTGGATTAAGTCCTTGAGGAGGAGTTGATACATGATGGAGCAACTTAAATGCTAATTTTCTTAAAGTTTAAATTTATGCTAAGTATGTAAAAGATTTTGTAAAATAATTATTATTTTTATAATAAATATATTTCATTTATTATTCTGGTATTTCTGAATGTTGCAATGAATGTTGAAGTGTGTATTTTATACGCCTCTAAATACACTGTTATACTAAACTTCAATATGATCATGGGGAGTGAGCACCTAACGCTGGATTAGCTATGCTGACTCAGCGGTGGGTCACCATAGGTGGATTTTCTCATTGCTGTGGACCTTTAAATTAGGCTATTCTTTTATTTCTAGAGGATGAGTGTTTATTTATTTTAGTTAAACTTTATTTCAAATGTTTTAATAATACAAGTGTTAGATGTATTTTCTTTTACTACATATTTTATTCTAAGTTAGATTATATTTCCTTATGTATTATGGTTATATGGATGTTGGCTTTTATTTTCTTTTATAATCTATGATTATTGTATGTACATTTAGTGAAATTTTAGCTCAGTACATAGCATATTATTCATTTATCAGTAGATTATGGTGAAGACCTAATCTAATGATAAGTGAGAGATCTATTATGACGACCACCCCACTGTAATCATATTAATATGCATGTTAATAGGACAACGATGGGGAAAAGGGTGCCACAATAGGTGGCACATAATCATACTCATCATTGATACATAATATACATCATGAACATACATATAATATGATATGTTGTAAATGATATAATAATGATGGTGCAACATAAGTAAGGAAGGATGCTTCAAATGGTAACTTGGGTCATTTTTGTATTTTATGGAATCTCACATAGTCCTTCTTAGTCTATTTATAAGTAGTGTTGGTCTTATTGATTTGCTAATAAATAGTAAGAATACAAGTTGTTATGGGTGTCAAGTGCTTGAGCAGAACATCAACAACATAAATCATGATCATAATAAATATTTTAATGTATTCTTCATGCATGATCAAAATAGTTTTCACATGATTACAAGTGTTACTTGATATTTTCCATTAGAAAATTCTCTCTTCCTATCTTTATATGGAAATACTATTGATTCTAATAAATAATAATAATAATAATAATAATAACGTCAACTAACTTTTTTTTCAACATTTTTCTAACTTTGCTTTTTTATTTTTAATATTTGGTGGGTTGCGAGCGGTTCTTAGTGTGTGCAGATTGTGTGTGTGGGCGCACTTTTGGGTTATTGGCTAGTTGGGTAGATAGTGATGAGTTTGGTGTGATGCTTTATAGGTCAGGTTGGGCCAAAAGGCATAGAAGGTGGTATACTGTGTGGGTCATTGGGCTACATTCTTCACTCAGATTAATTGACATCTATAGCTAGTTAATAGAACAGACGGGTGCTGATAGAAGGTGACATGATTGAACTTTGAATGATAGGCCCAATGGTTGTGTTGGCACAACTATAATAAGCACACAATGTGTGCATGCAAGAGCAGTACTGACAAACTACTAGCGGTTCAGCTGTAATAGCCCATGATTGTTACTTATGTTAATTTTGCTTAATTAGAGCATAATCTTATCATTATTAGGTTCTAAACTTCATTAGAAGCAAACTCTAAAATTTGAAAGCAAAAAGATTAAGAATGAATTTCTTGATTATTTTAATATAATTAAATATCATAAAAATAAGTAAAAATGTTTTGACATCACTTCAAAATATGCTAAGAATGTAAATTTCATAATTTGTGAACTTAAAATGATCAAAATATAAATAAAATACAAATTATTAATTTATTTAAATTATAATAATAGGTTTTAAATTTATTTAATTAAAAATCAATTTTATAAAAATCATTTAAACGATTAATAAAATGGAACCCCAAGAATCCCACATACATGAACATGGAGCGCATAATCCAAGCCATCATAGTTATTTTGCATTCTGATGATAGATAAGATGATTCTAATCTCACTAGACCACCGTTATTAAGTACGTTTAAACACTACTTTAAGATCACTGTATGAAATCCATGGATAGGATTTGATCAAGTGCTACAGAGATTTGATTTGATTTAAGTTGAACTGTCACACATTTTTGATCGGGGATTAGATGGCCACAATAGCTCTTACTGTTATGTTCTATCCCCGACCAATCCTAATACCAGATAATAGAAATCCACAATTTTTGTACGGAAGAATTATGCTATCCCCTATAATCATCCTATCACCAACGAATTCTTTGAACAGTGGGGGAATCTTCACCACCTCTCAGTGGTCCGACTAGACCCCATAATGGCTTAAGTGCAATCCAGAGTCATGGGCTAACTCGAACTTATGATCTAGCTTGCATGGCTCCCTCTGGCTTTTTAATCCCTTCCAAAACCCTTAGAGCTTCTATTTATTTGATTCTAAGCTCTCAAGACCTTCAATCCCCCTATCAACCATGCAATCTTCTTCAATTCCCAATTTTGTTCTATCGGACACCAGCAAACTTAGATACACTTTGTAATAACCCGTGGTCATAGCCAATTTAATTAGCTTAATTAAATCTAGATACCCATCATTAAAATTTAATCATTATTAAGAGCAAAGCACAAAAATTTGGGTCAATTTGGAAGTCAATTGAATAACTTAAATATTTTATTCAATTTAAATAATTTGAAAAATAAGAAACTTTGTTTGACCTTTAATAAAAAATATGATTGTATTTTTAAATTCATCACACCTAAATTAACTAGGAAAAAATTTTGAGAATTTTTGGAGCTTATTTGGTTAAAATATAATGATTAATACAATTTGTATTATATAAAACTAATTATTTTGCATTTTAAATATTTGTACAATGATATAACAGTCAAAATGATTTTTCGTAGAGATCCATTGTGCGGTCAGAAACATGAATCAGCGAATACACGCCATTTGGGCTATTGCGCCTTTCTGTATGCAAGACCAAATGATAGACTTTAATCTAGCGGTCTGATCCTGATCTAGTCGTTGGATCAATGTATAGATCTAACAACCAGCACAAAATCCATGGTTAGTTAAATCTCTGGATCCGATCCAGCAGCTGCGATCGACAGGACCACTATTCTCCGTCATTTTCCTCTAGCCACTCGCTCGCGATCGTGGCTCATACCCCATATGCCTAACTGTCCTCCTCCTTATTCCCTCTCCTATCCTTAGCTAATGCATAATGCCTTCTATCAGCATTTTCATGTCAAAAGCCTTCACATAGGGAGTTCCCCATGCACTCCTGCTCCCTTTCCCTTATTCCACCATTTAGCTAATCGATGCTCATAGCAGCTAGAACCAGTGACCCCTCCATTTAGTTAGTTCCTGACATCTTCTAAGTGCCAGTGGGAACTCAATGATCGAGCTAAGACATGCCTGTGCTTGGAATAATGTATATTGATCAACAATGAATCGATAAATACCCAAATAAGGTACCCAATTTTCCTTATATTTTGAGTTGCAATTGTTGTGTTTAATGTTTATTTCCTTATTCCATTTGACGGCGCATTGATTACTTAGTTCAATTGAGCACGTATGAACCCAATCAAGGCTCGATAACCTCAAGCTTGTACAGTAATGTACAATATATGGAGCTTATATGTTTATTGGGTTAGTCTTGAACCAAGGAACACGTCGAAACCACATTCAAGCTAATTGGTTCACTGTGGTGGGAGTATTTCCTCTCCATAGTAAACTCTAGAACCCGACAAATTGATTCAAGATTCAGACGATTTCATCAACTATATTTGGGGCAATTGGGTCCATTAGATAGCCATCGTTATCAAAATCATTTAGACATATAGCATGTATTTTATAATGTCATGTAGCTTGAGAATTTAGGGTTTATTCGAAACCCTAAATTCTTGAGCCTGTCTCTCGCAGGCGCGATGAAGGAGCACATTGCTGGGCGGGTCGGCCCATGACTCACACGACATTGTGCAGTGGATATTACTCGAATATTGGTTGACCCATCAGGACCCGTGGCCCAACCAGCCCAATATTCTACGGGTTTTAATTAAAATAGAATATTCTAAGGAATATTCCCTTTTAAATAATTTAGAGCGTTAGAAAATTTTAGTTCAAAATAAATTAATGAAATAAGTTGAGAAATATAAGTCTCAATATATTAACATTATATACCAATATGATTAGAAAAATGAGTACAACCTTAATATGATAGAGAATTTTGATGCCATAGCATCAACACCACAGGTACGTTGTGTCGGGCCTGACTCGTGGCCCGCGTGCATGCGGCCTATGCCTGCTCACAAGCAAAATAGTTACGTATGTGTATTGTTCCTTAGGTATAATAAATGCAGAATATTATTAATTTAATTATTTAACTAAAAATTTTCAAAGCCTCATGACGTCATAGATACACATCCAAATATAATGATATTATATCTCAAAGTGATTTGAAAAATGTAAGGATTATTAATATGTCATTAGATTTTCTATTTAGTGATTAGTTTCACTAATTACCTTTTTAATTAATTAAGCATTTATTATAAGAATTTTATTAATGTCATAATTAAGTTAAATCACATCTAAATGTTATGATCAAATCTACCATTTCAATTAGAAAAATATAAAGAACATTAATCTATAAAAATATTTAGATTTCTATGATTAGTTTCCTTAATTATGCTTAATAACTTAGAAAATAGATTGATGAATATTAACCTCAATCATTAATTAAATTTCATATTTTAGGTCTCTAAATATTCACTAATTACCCTAAACTATAATTAAGACTTATCCTAATCAATTGAAGTTCAAATTTAGCATACTTACTGTAACAGCCCAAACTATTAAGCACCAAGGTATTGTTCGCTTTGGCCTAAATGGCCTCACGGTTTTGCCATCAACAGATGACTTCATAGTAGGTCACTTATCTTGTGAGTGCTCCCACATGAGCACACTTAACTTTGGAGTTTTTATCAGGAACTCCACCGTTATCTAAAAAGGCGCCTCAATATTTAAGAGTTTCACTTATTACTACTTAAGTGGGTCTTTACAATCTCCCCAACTTTAGTAATTGACGTCCTCATCAGTATCCACACACATATCCAAGAACCATCCATTGGGTAGATAGGACTAGAGGTGATCCCTACAGGCGCAAGATGTACCCACAACCATGTAGCACCTTAACCATCATGGGTTCAAGAGGTTGCTCACATGAAGTGATACTTTTTCTTGTATATTACTTAGCTTCCATTTGACATCCTATGGCCTACTTTGATATCAATTATAATAGCCCAAATTCTTAAGCACCAAGGTATTATTCGCTTTGGCCTGAAAGGCCTCATAATATTGCCCTCAGAAGATGACTTCCCAGCAGATCACCCATCCTGGGAGTGCTCCCATATGAGTATGCTTAACTTTAGAGTTTTTATTAGGAACTACACCATTATCTGAAAAGACGCATCGATATTTAAGAGTTTCACTTATTACTACGTAAGTGGGTCCTTACAGTTACTATCATTGAAGAAAATATTTTTAGCATTTATGCATTTTTCAACAGCTATCTTATTTTATACAAAATTTTTGATGTAAGCAAGTTATGATGCTAGTTCTTAGTATTGTTTTACTTATTTTGCACTTTTATCAGAAAAATCAGCATGTATAGTTGATCATATATGCTTAGAGCTTTTCCTTATACTTTAGTAGTTTATATTTGTAAATGGCTTAACTTTTTTAGTAGCTAATTGGTTTTAAGGTATATTTACTTACCTCATATTTTGCTTAATTTATAAATATATTTTTTAAAGCTTTTACTATTTCAATTAATGCTTTGTAGCACCTTTACTGCTTAGTATAATTTGTAATATCCTAAAATATAATAATTTATCAACCTAAAATATACTTTGACAATTTGTCTAACATAAGATTTTCTTTTCTTGGCTGGGCTCTGGCATGTAAAAACCAACATGTCAATTTTAGAGCAGTTCAAGGAGCCAGTTTTAGGTGAGGAGTAGGAGCTTGAAGATGATCCTTCTACAGCTACTTAGTCTTTTATTTTTTTATTTCCAAGAGAGTGAGTGATTTCATTTTAGCTTGCTTTCTTTTAAACTAATATTAATTCATACTTTATAGTATTAAAATAGGCACTATTTATTTTATTTTAATATTATACTATCTAGGATGTTTCCTTCATAATGTTTATTGTCTTACTTTTTGAATTTGATGAATAGATGTATTTCAATTTTGTTAGGTTTCACACTTTGTTTATTTCCTTACTTATCTATCTGTACTCTGAATTATGATTAACATTATATGATAATTCGGGGCTCAATTGTATGACTAAGTAGTTGGTTACTTAGATATCTTAGTAGCATTAATATTAACAAAGAGACCTTTTAGTAAACATTTACTTTGTTAATACTAATCCAGGGTTATCTTTGAGTGATGACCTATCTCGTCACTGTTTCATACTTCATTTGCACAAAGCGACGGGGCGGGGCACCATAGATCTAATTATATAGTTTTTAATGATTGTAGAGTATACCTCTGTTGTGAGTATGCGGTATAAGCATTTTTTTTTTGAGAGCTCAAAGACCGGGGTTACATTGATAGTTACCAAGAAATAAATGAAATAAATAAATCACAAACAAAAAAGAAATCATAGCACATACACATCATCAACCACAAGCATCCAAGCATATAATCTTATATGAAAAATCCAAACATTAAAATTTTCATTCTGAATCAAGAAAGATTACAGAGTTACAGAGAGCTTCACCTTTATAAGACTTAGACGATCTATCACTTACACAACCTTTTGATCAATTTCTTTTTTTCCAGGGAACACTAACTCTCACTCTATGTTGAAAGAGAGGAGCACTTGTCACCACTTGATTAGGTGTAACATCTCTAGGTTGTTATTTAGCTTAATTTTAGCTTAATCACATCCTAATTATAATTTCATTGAGTTCATTTAGTCATTAGAACCAACCTCTGGAGATTTGGAGTGATTTAGAGCTCAATCAAATAATTAGAATATTTAATAATATTTAATTAATTAGAAAATTGAGATAATTAGTTTAACCTTAAAATTAAAGTTTAACTTCGTCATTGTGTTCGTCACCCCCAAATTAGCTAGGGGTAATGTCTTGGATGTGTTTGAAAGTCGTCGAATTTTCACAAATATTTTAATGTAATTAAATAACCCAAAAAATATGAAAAATTAAATACTCGTCGGAATCAAAATCTGACTTCACCATTGCGTTCCTCACCCCCAAATTAGCTAGGGGTAAAATTTTGAGATTTTTCGGAGATCATTTATAAAATATAATTATAGAGATTAATTAATTTAATTTATTTAAATCCATTTTTTTTAAATTTTTCCCTCCTTTTTCCTCCTTTCCTGGCTGGGACCCACAACCATCCCATCCCTACTGCAACTTTGAGCTGCCTTTTCCTTTAGTCCCCCTATCATGCTCAGCCTGCCCTCCCTTTTGTTTTCTCTGCTCCTGCCATCCTTGTTTCCCCTTGCTGTGCTCAGCCCAGTCTGCCCTTCTACCTCTTGCCAAGCCCCCCATCTGACTAAGTGGGATGGGACAACTCATGCTCATCCCATCCAATGGCTAGCTTCCTCTCCATTAAAAGAGCCTTTAGCTCTCAGCTATAATTCCCCCTATTTTCCTTACCCAGATGAATCCCTCCATTGCTGTGTTTGCTGAAGGAAAGATCTCTCAAGCTCTCAAGCCTCCCTTAGGAAATCTACCATTGTCAAATCCAAGGTACCTCCCTTTCCCCTATTGAATGGATTCAATGGCAACTTCATTTCGCTCTTATAATTAGTTTGCATCCTTAGAAATCTATAATTAGGTTATGGAGTTCATTAAAGCTCATTAGGCTTTTGATTTTAGGAAGTTGTAATAGCTCTATTTTTCCTCCTTTCTGCATACCTAAACCTTTAACTCCAATGTTTGTAAAGATAAAATAATCATTTTGTGTTGATTTTGGTATCGATGGAAAGGTCTCAGAAATACCTTTCCATCGGTATATTGCACAGCAAGTGAAGTGCTCCATGTTGAGAGTATTTGAGCCCGAAAGATGTCTCATAGTGGTTTTCGTACAGGCGAAATCACCGTCGGGCGCTGCAGCGCGCCGCAGTCCCCGAAGTTTTGAAATTGGGTCCGCCGTAATGTGCCATAGCGCGCTACAGCGTACCGCAGCGCCAGAGCTATGAGTTGAATCCGCCATAATCTACTGCAGCACGCCACAGTGTTGAAATCCACTACAGCGCGCCACTGCACCAAAATCCACTGCAGCGCGCTGTAGCACCTAGAACTGTCCGAATTTGTCCAAAACCAGCTGAAATGGTCAAAACATCACATTTTTCAAATTTTACTAATCCTAGGACCCTAGTGGGGCTGAAATATATCAAATTTGAACAAGGTTAGAAATTAAGCACTGTATAAGTGTGTAGGTGAATTTTAATTTGCCTTAGATGATAATTAATCCATAATCGCCCCTAAAACCCTAAATATTGATTTGACCATATCTTAGCCAATTAAACTCCAAATTAAGAAATTCAAGATGCTAACAAGGTTAGAAATTCAGTACCAACAGTAATTTAAAATAAAATTTGAGTTTTGACCACTAGAAACCCTAGGTTGACCAAAATACCCCTAACTCTAATTAGGTCATAACTTGGCCAAATGAGGTACAATTTGGGTCTACTCCTACTTAAAGTACTCAGTGTGATATAGGGAAGCTATAGCCACTTAGTTTGATGAATTTGGATCTTAAATAAAAAACTTAAGTTTTTGACCCCTCGTAACCCTAGAAATAACATATTTACCCTTAAACTTAGAACACTTATAACTAATTTAATAGACCTCAGAATTTAGTGTTATTAGACTCTATGAAATTCTTGAATAGAAGAAATAATAAAATGCACAAATTCTTAGATTCCATCATGATAAAATTATTAAATTGCCCTTGGGCCAAATTCTTTAGCTTGGACCTATATGACTCATTTCTTATCTAAATTTAGTGTACTTACTGTCTATCTTCATATTCGATAGTAAGGAACTATTTGGAAGTTATAAAATCTAATTTGGAGTTTAAATCAAAAAGTAGTATTTTAAACCCTTAAGTAGGGGCAAAATAGTAATTTTGCTCAAAATTTGGGTTAAATGTTCTTACCCTTAAAATATCTTTTAATCATTAAAAATAGTAATAAACTAATTTTGGATCAATTTAAGTCTTAAATTCCCTAATTTGAATAATTTGTCAAATATCCTAACTTTAGGCTTGAAATCTCTAAGGATAATATGTCTTACATAGCTAAAATTTACTCTTAACTTCCTGAATTAAATAAAAACAATAAATAAAAGATAAATTGTAATAACTATTATTAACTCTTAAAATCCCTTAAGTTTATTCATTAAGAGCTACCTTGGGAACTTCACTTGCACCCTAAGACCTTTTCCCTTAAGATTAGGAGTAGATCCTATGTCAGAATTCATTCATTGAGTAAATTGGTTATTCAATAAATGAAACCTTAGTTTTATTAATTTTTAGATTTTTATACTTTAATTATGATTATTTTATCTTTCAATTTTAGATTAAGACTATGAGATTTATCTTATTAAGCCTTGATTTGCTTGATAGGATTTACCTTAATTATTAGTTCACAATGTAGATTTAAACCATAGTCCTTAAGTATTACCTTAGGATTATGTGATTAACTCCAATCTTATGGTGCTTAATTCATAATCCCTAGTTTAATAGATTTTGATCAGATCTTAGCTTAGAATGTCTAAATTCATCAATTAGGATGTGATGATTTATTATTAAACTTATAATCATTATTGATCGAACTAAATTAGAACCTGATTAGTTCAAATTAGTTTTAACTTATAAGGTCATTCTTCTAAGTTACACTCAATAGTAGGAATTGGAGATCCTGAACTTGTGTAACTTAGAATAGTTAGAATGGTTTAATGGATAACAATTGATATCACCATGTGTAGTAGAGTCGCTTGCTCACTATTGTCTTACTTGTGCTTTTGCATTCATTATATTTCATGCCTTATTCCTTGAACATGTCATACAAGATAATATTATTGCATGAAATAAAAACATAGAATATTAAGATAACATATGTATTGAGTTCAGTTACTTGTTGATCTGACACATTTTACCCTACTGGACAGAGGTAAGGAAAAATAAGGAGTACTTGGCATTACCCATTGAGGAGTGTTGTGCTAAGTTTGGAACTCGTATAGTCTTGCAGACGTGCTTGACTCCTCAGCTGCTTTTGGATGTGTCCATAGAAGCAAAAGTAAAACAACTAAAATATTTTTGCATTTGTGATTACTGCATATTCAGTTCAACTTCAGTTCTATTATTTCCAGCCTAGCCTCAAATGACACTAGAAATATTTTGTTGCCTTATCCTCTGTGTTGATGCTAAGAATCCATTTGATATCAGCAGGCTAAATTAGCCCTCTTTTGATATGAAAGTACTTACACACTTATTTAATGTTTACTATTTACCGTTTACTATTTACTGTTCGCTATTTCCTGTTTACAGTCGTACTTGACTTTAGTTTACCTTGCTTTACTTATTTATTTGTATATTATAGGATGCTAGACTTTTGTTACTTATATGTATCACTGTTGGATTAATTTCTTTTAAATTAGCATATGTGATATGATTGTCAGCATATTTAGGATTAGATTTTCTTTCGTTACTTTCACTTACTGTATTATACATGTATGCCTATCCTTGCTTAGTTTACATGAGGTGTGCCTTTTTGCCACAAATCTTGTTTAGTTATAAATGCTATATTTATAACTTATCCTTCTCCTTTATATGCTTATTGCACTCTTACAGTTTGTTTGTTTTTATAGTATAAGTAAAATGGTGATATCATAAAACTCATGAATTATTAGCAGCCTAAAATGTACTTAGATAATATGTCTAACTAGATTTTTCTTTTCTTTGGCTTGGGCCCTATCATTGTGAAACCAACAATGGTAGATTCTGAGTTATTTGAGGTAGTCGAGCCTTTTAAGATCAGATTCAGGAGGAAGAGCATGTTGCTGCTGAAGATCCTTAGTTTAGCTCCCTTTTATTTTGTGAGGATGAGAGCTTTATCTTTCATTTAAACTTAATTAATGTTGTAATAATACAGGTACCATCTGACTGTGTTTTCCTTACTGTACTATTTATTCTGAGTTGTATGCTGCATTTTTCTCTATTTATTATGGTAAATTGGATGAATATTTACTTTACCTTGCTTCCGCACTCTAATTTTATATTTGCTTAGTGACTAATTACATAGCATGTATGTATTAGCTTATCTCTCCCTTACTAATGGAATAGGGTTTACACCTAATCCAATATTAAGTGAGGGGCTTGCCAAAGTGACACACCACCCCTTAGCTTAATCTTGAGGATTAAGGGGTGGGGCGCCACATTAGGGTTCTCTCCAATATGTAAAAGTATATACACACGACCTTAGCCAAACACTCCATAATGTTATCTTAAATACTTAGGTACTATTTAAATCTTAAATGGTTCAAAATACTTAGGGCAGCATCTTAACCAAAGCTGAAACTTGTTTGGCACTACGGCATGCCGTATAGTGGCCAGGCACCAGAGCACACAGTAGCTTCTCTTTGATGGCTTGGGGCTGGGGCGTGCTAGAGTGCCCCACTCTCTAGACTGTTTGGCACTAGGGCATGCTATAGCACCCCAGTCTCTAAACTATATGGCGGCTTGGCGTACTACGACATGCCATGGCATGCTACAACGCACTGTAGTACTAAACTCCATTAACTTGTCTTGTATCACCTCAGAACCTCCTAAAAGTTCATTAAAGCTCCATTTGTACCTTTACAATGATTTGAATAGTCTCCAAATCCCAACAATATTTCACCTGGAAACCTATTAGGATCATCCCTTCTTCAACCTTGAATCTTTATTGTCTCCTTTCATCTCTGTCAAGAACGTGGTGCAGCTCACCTTCGCTCTCTCTCCACATGCCGAGGCTAATTGAAGTACACATAGCTTTAGTTTCTCTACTATTACACTTTTGTAAGCATGTGAACAGGATACTTTGAAGTGTGAATCTTATCCAATATAAGCTGACCTTCTTCCCATAGTGTCCTGATGAATGGTACTAAGCTTGTATATTCTTTGTCCTGACATGAATTGTAGCTTTCTTTACAAGGTGAATAACACTCTTACTATCGTTGTAGAGCTTCACATCATCATGCTCCTATCCCAATTATAATATAAAGCTCTTTAACTAAATCATATCCTTACTTGTCTCAATGATGGTGACATACTTAACCTCCGTGGTGGACAGAGCAATAATGTGTTAAAGCCTGGAAATCAAGATCACCGTTATACTTTCCAATGTGAACACATATCCAGTAGTGCTCTTATCACTATCAACATCACTTATAAGGTCTGAATTTATAAAGCCATAAAGAGTAATGTTAGACCTATCAAAGCAAAGTGCTTTGTCCGCTGTACCTTTAAAATACCTCAAATTCCACTTGAATGTGTCCCAGTTGTGCTTCCCTGAATTACCCATGAATATACTGAGCACTCCCACTACATGTATAATGTCTGGTCTCATGTATATCATTGTGTACATCAAGCTCCCAATTGCTAAAGCATAATGAACCTTCAGCATATGTTTCTTCTCCTCTTTAGACTTCGGCATCTGATTCTTTAATAAAGTGACTTATTAGAGGAGTACCGACTGGCTTTGCCTTACTCATTTTGAATCTTTTTAGCACCTTTTCAATATAGTCATTCTGAGATAACTTTAATATTCCTGCACTTCTCTCCCTATTGATTCTTATCCCAAAAATATATTTGGCCAGCCCCAAGTTTGTCATGTCAAACTCCCTTGACATCTGCTTCTTTAAAATCCTTATCTCATTCATGTCTGATCCTGCAATCAACATATAATCCACATACATTAATCGAACGATAGAGGAGAACTTACACTATTTTTTGTAACAACAGTTATCCGCCTGACATCTCTTATACCTACTTTCTAACATGAACCTGTCAAATATACTGTATAATTAGGTGCTTGTTTTAAGCCATAAAAGCTTTTCTTGAGCATGCACACTAGCTCAATTTTTCTTTTCTCTTGAACTTTGTACTCCTCTGGCTGTTGCATGTATAACTACTCTTTTAGCTCTCAGTGAAGAAATGCAATTTTAACATCCATTTGCTCCATATGAAAATCCTCAACTATAAAAAAATTTAACATAGCCCTGATAGTTGTCATCTTCACAACTAGGGATAAGGTCTAACTATAGTCAACTCCATGCCGTTGCTGGAAGCGCTTTACTCCAAGCCCCGCCTTATAGCGCTTGCTCCCATCTGGTTCTTCCTTCAGCTAGTAAAACCATTTGTTTTGAAGAGCTTTCTTTCCAGCTAATAGAATTGCCAACTCCCATGTTCTATTTAAAATTAGTGATGCCATTTTATTATTTATGGCAGCCTCATACTTTATTTAATCGTCCACATGAAATGCCTCTTCAAAGCATTCTGGTTTACCACCATTCGTTAGCAATAGATAAAATAAGGAATGAGAGTACTCTGTGGTGGTCTTGTTACTCTTGTGGATCTCCACAACATGGGTGTTTGGGGTTCAACTTCAATGCCCTCTTGAGTATCTTCTTACACATGCTCATCTGGCTAAATGATGTCATCAACTTTTATATGCTGGGGCTCACCATCTAAAGCAACTTTGAAATTAGTCATGACTCCAATACAATCCTTATACATCTCCCTTTTATTTAAAGTGATATATTTACTTCTAATAACCTTCTAGTTCTGATTGCCCCATAATCTATAACCAAACTTGCATGCGCCATATCCACTAAATGTGCACTTGATCACCTTTGCATCATTCTTGCTCCTTGATCCAGCGTCAATATTCACATTGGATGAACAACCAAATACCTTGAGGTGGTTCAGTTTCACCTCCTCTCTGTTTTAGGCCTCCTCAGGAATCCCTTTATTTAGAGGTACGGAAGGTCCCCTATTTATCAAGTATATTGTTGTGTTAACAGCTTTGGCCCAATACTACTTTGGGAGACTTGCATGCAATCTCATGCTCCTAGCTCTTTCTATGATCATTCTATCCATCTTCTCTGCAACACCATTTTTCCATGGTGCTCCTGGAACTATAAATTTCCTCTTGATCTCTTTCAAGGTGCATAACTTCTTGAACTACTTGTCACAATATTCACAACCATTATTGAATCTCAAGCACTTAAGCTTCAACCCTGTCTCAATCTCTATCAAAGCCAACCATTTTCTAAGATCATCAAATATGTCATATTTGTGCTTTAGAAAATAAACCCATACCTTCCTTGTATGGTAATCAATGAAGGTGATGAAATATGTGACTCAATATATAGAAGAATTAGGAGCTGGCCCCCATACATCTATATGCACCAACTTGAGTTTCCTGCCTTCCAGCTCTCTTCCAACTTTAGAGAATGTGACATTATGTTTTCCTAGCACACGATCTTTACATCAATTCAAGTTCACTGATGTAACAACCTTAAGTTGTTACTAGCTTAATAATAAACTTAACCATATCATAATTATGATCCCATTCCATCCACATAGTCATTAGAAGTTAACCCTATAAATTTAGGGTCAATCGAGCCTCACTAGGTCAAATAGGTATTTTGGTCAATTTAAATACCCTAATTAATAGCCAAAATATTTTGATATTCAATTCAAAATTTTATTGCATTTTTAAATTCCTCACCCCCAAATTAGCTAGAAGGGAAAATTTGGGAATTTTTGGAGGTTATTTAGGCCATAATTGGACTTAATTTAAATTAAGGAAATTGCAAATAAGGATTTGGATCAATTTCAAATTGCAAAAATACCTTTAACTGATTAACCCGTCCGGGATCCGTTATGTGGACCATGAGCAATCTGCTATAGAGCCCGAGTCCCGCGGCAGCGGATCCAATCTAAATCCATCCATCTAACCGCGGATTCCACGGCTTGGATTTAATCTTAGCATCCAGAGCATTGGATCCTATGGTCCAGATCACTCCTGTGATCGGCTGTTAGGATCCAAAGGATTAGGGCCATTATGTCTTCTTAGTTGAACAATTAGACGACTCCCCGATCGATCCATAATTGTGGATCTTCGTCCCCACTCATGCGATCTTTCGACAGGCAAAATTCGCTCGTACGCCAGCTGCCAATCATATCTCCCACTACTACGTTCACCTTAGCATAATCATTAGGCTCTCCTCACTCCTGGCAAGGCTCCATGGTTTGGGCTCTGAGGCCCAAGCTTTATTATTGGAAATATAAAAGCTCAGCTTCGGGCTAAGCACTCGGGCCAAGCGACCACCTCTGGAACCTTTCCTTCCTCTGCTGAGGCTATAAATAGCCTCAAAATTTCTTCAATGAGCCATTTGTTCATTGAATTGATTAGGATTCCGAGTTCTCCCCAATTCCCCACTCCCGACCAATTCCAACTCTCCCAGTGCTCCTAGCTTTTGCCAGCTGCAATCAGAGGGTCAATCCTAGTGTTTAGGATCCCTAGTACCTCCCAATAGCTGTGCTCAGCCTCGAGACCTTCCCCAGCAGCTTCATTGAGCTCCATCGATTGAACTAGGTACCCGTCTTTGCCGTACTGATTCATATTGGCTCAATAATTCAATCCATTTGATTCATAATCAATGCTCTAACCTAATTAAATGTAATGCCATAATTGTTGAGGCTCAGGTTAGCTCCGATTGGTCGAATCAATTGATCGGGCTACCGCCCTCTTTGGAAGTTGGGCCGAGTAAGGCCTTAGGCTTCCAGCCACTCCTAGACTATGCTAGTATTGGGCTTAGGCTAGCTTAGTCTTCATGAAGGTGTAGTCAATGAGCCCTTAGCCTGGCATGGTCTCTGTGGGGAGTATTGATTCCTCACAATAATGCCCATGAAAGAGATTTAGGGTTAATAGCCTCTCAGCAATTCAGGCACTCCCAATTAGGGCTTTAGGTCTCTGTCGATGCGTCTAGCATGATGAATGTGAGGCCATTATCTAGAGGTTGCACCAGGGCCTAGATGCTCGGGAATTGGGAGATTAGGGTTTTCCTAATTGACCTAATGTCTGGTATGGCTATGAGAGGAAGAAGCCACTAAGAGGGTGGGGACGATCCGTGATCCGCGCGGTGCGATAGTGACGGGTCCTCAGGTTGACCCGACCCGCATGTTTTGATAACAGGCCGAAACACATTTTATTTAATTTAAAACTATTTAGGAATTATTTTTCTTAAGAAAATTCATTTGATTAATGAAATTTGAATTAAAAACATTCAGAATAAATTATATGAATAACTTTTTATATACTTATCCAAAGTATACAAAATATATACTTTTTTAATTAGAAAAATGCAAGGAATAGGAATATACAAAAATATTTTTAGGTTCTTAGAATGGATTTTCAAATTTTGCCTAATTACTTCAGTAACTTGATTAGTAAAGATTAGCTTATATACTTGGCCAAATTGCAAGATTTTAGTTTCATATGACTCCTTATATCTTGTAAAATGCATGTGCTAAGTAGGATAATTTTTTGAATTACATTTTACTAATTATGCCCTAATCCCTAAATTATATAATTAGTGAATATTATGGTTTGTAGTTAGCCAAATTGCAATTTTAATGTCTCTAATTGATTGTTAAATTAATAATTAAGTGTTGATGCATTTTTAGACTTGTTTGGGGCTTGATTAGCCATAATTACTCTCTGCTTTGATTAATGTGATGTTGATATAATTTAATAACAATAGAATGAATGTTAAGAACTTAATTTTTGAATCGGACATTTAACTCTTTTAATTGGCATTAATCAAGAATTTAACCTTAATGATCTTAATGAAATGTTAAGAAGATCAATAATGGATTAATACTGACTTGAACCTCAATAATTGATAAAGAACTTACTGATTTGTTTATAAACCAACTTCCATGAAAATAAACTTGATTAGGTTAAGTTTGGATTCAAACCTTAACTTGATTAGATTAAGTCTCAAACTTTATTAACTTGAACTTAATAATTTGATTTGAACATTTAAATGACTTGCATAATTCTATTAATTCTTGCTGATTTGTCATTGATCTTAGATTAGTAAACTAGAAGAATAAGGATCTAAAAAAGTTCATGTGATTTACTATTTGAATTTAAGCTTAAGATCCCAGATTTTCTCTTAAGTAAGATCATTAGCATAACTAAATTTATAATTTATTCTGAATACAACAATCAATTCTGAAGGAACTTAAATGATTTTTATCCCATGATCAATCAATATCATTGATTAAGTTGCAAATACTAGATTTGCATACTTAATACAAGGATATACATTATGTGATTGAAAGAATAAGTTTAAATGAACTTTAAGTATCTTAGATTATAACCTGAGTTTAAGTGAATCTTTTCATTCTTAAACCTTAAATTAGAAGATAATGCTAAGATCTATTGAACTATTAGACCTTGTAAATAGGTAAACTATTGAGGTAGGAAGAACTTATTGTTTGACTTTGAGGTAGAAGCTTAAATGAGCCCTATTAACTCTAGATGTTTGATCTTAAAACCTTATAGTAGAGTATCCTAAAGATTATAGTTTGAGATTATCCCTCGTGATAGTATCATAAGTTGAGTGGCTTATATGCCACATCATTGGAGCATTTGTATAGGACTCACCATAGTGGAGCAAAGATTCATTATTTTGTAACTCCTTGATTCTTAGATAGAATTGTTAGAATGTAAATTAGTAGTGTTATCATATGGAAATGATAGTGCATATCCATAGAGCTGAATTATTCAGCATAAGATAAAATTGGTTAATTTGCCTTGAATAGAACTGTAGAGTCTCTATCTTATTCTAGGTAACTGGATAAGTACGATTTAGTTCAGGATAATACCCCAAGTTCATAATAAGTTAAAGTTAGGGTAGTTTAACAACTAGCTCTGAGAGAATAAATTGTAAAAGAATTTTATCCCTTATCTTTGTGCATATTGATTAGTGCAGTTAAACAAACTAAGTGTTAAAATCAACCTTTCTAGGACATACCAAATTATGTATATGAAACCTTTTTATATGATAATTTAGGGTATAATTATAGTAAGATTCATAAAAAATTAATAGAATTGGATCAGAAGTCAGAATTCAATTAGAAGAATTCTGCATGATGGAGACAAATGAATTCATTACTTGATTTTTAATCGATTTTTAGATTTAATAGTTTAAAGCATATAGTTATTAAAAGCGTTGGCATATTATAAATGCATAAATCATATCAGCATTGTCAGAGTGATGTGCTAACCTAGGATATATTAGTGGAGCATACGCTCACTTAGAAACATGTAGGATGTCATGTGACATCGAGTCTAACATATTTGTAGCATAAATTTCTATGGCATATTCAGATACATATACATATATTCATTGATATACATCACAATTTTATTTCATTATTTACTTACTTTTAGATTAGTTACTATTTTTCTTGTTTTCAGTACTCTGTTCTTAGCTATTGCTTTAATTCACTTTCAATTTTGTGTTTTTTTAAGACTTTTCAAATATTTTTAGTATTTTTCTATAGTTTTGTTTAATTACTTAGATGTTAAACTTTGGATCACTATAACTGTTTAGAGTAGATTTAGATGTGTTAGACTCATTATCTAACACGTGGTATTCTTGAAATCCAGGAATTTTCCGGATTCCGAGCAATTTGTGGAGCAAGATCAGGAGGCCCCACAAGAGATCTAGGAGGAGTTTGTGGAGCATTAACTGACTTAGGATCAACCTTTACGTTTTGCTTAGTTTACTTTCAGTTGAGTCGATATACAATTTCCAGTGTTTTCATTTAAAGCAAACTATTTGTAATAACTTTAATTTTGGATGTAATTTCTTTAATTTTTTGGGATGAATGATTTACTTAGCTTTTATGATGAATGATTTGGATGTATCTTTGCTTTTGCATATATTTACTACTACTTATACTTAGTATTGTGATGTGATCAGCATATGCTAAATGCTAATACTCATGTATATTAGATCCTTATTACAATTCTATTCATGATCCAATGTACATAAGTACCTTATCTAATACTTAAGATGAGGATATTACACTTATCTTAAGGGTTGGCACTCAGCTCTCTTTTGAAGTTGAGTCTCAGTAGTTCAGTTACATGAGATATTTGGGGAGGTTCAGAAGTCCTTCTCAAGTAACGTGCCGTTCTATTGCCAGTTGTTAATATTCTTAAAATTACTTCATTTTTATGTGGCGATGGGACGGGACATTATAGATGGTATTAGAGAAGTATTATAAGGTGTTAGATAAAGAGAGTGTTCATATCTACTTTATTATCTATTCTCTGGAGCAGATATGATCATAATCACTTAGTGGAAGAAAAGCAACATCTATAGTTCATCAAGTTGAATCTCATAAATGAAAACTAAGAACATCTGGAAAAGGATATCTTAGGATCTGAACGAACTTTTAAAAAATAAAATGCACTTAAAGTATAATAAAAGTAAAGTATCAGAACTGATATTTAATTAAAATTATAGAAAATGGAGTATTAGAGGTATGGGGTCATCCATTACCTTAGGCTCTTCGATGACTACTAGACCGATGATTACCAGGACAGCAAGGTGTATGGAAGAACCAATAGTGGAGTATCTTATAAGGGAGTAGAGGTGTTCGACAAGATCTTAGTTCACTAAGTCTTCCAAGGGACTAGTCTCCTAGTTCTTGCCATAGAGTGGCTAGCTTGGGTGGCTACTACATTCAAGGAAACTGCATGTCTGAACGACCTTCAGATCTAATCATTCGTTGGATCTGATAAAGTTAATTCTTTAGCAAGTCTGATAAGGACTATAATAGAAAGTAATGCACAACAGGCCCAAGAAACCTATGTCCTCATCTTAAACTCACAGCAACCACCTATCATTCAGATGATAACCCCATCTGTACTGCACTTCTCTACAAATGGTTTCCTCCATAGATTTCTACATCATAGGACACCCACATTCAATGGGGCAATGAACTCCACAGACATGATTAGCTGGCATAAGTTAGCTGAAAAGAATCTCACAATTATAAATTTCCCAAACTCTAAAGTCATTCGTTTAGTCACCCAACTATTCCAAGATGAAGACAAATATTTGTGGGAGAATGAACACGATATCAAGTTTGCAGATTATGAGTTGGAAGATATTCTGTGGGACCTATTCATTGAAGCATTCAAAGCATTATTTATCTCGGCATCTACCTAGACCATTCTAGAAGATGAGTTACTCATCCTCTCCCAAGGTGGGAGATCTGTCAGGTCAGGTCTGAAGCTTCAAGATGCAACCAGTTCCTGAAGGGACTAAGAGGCTCTATCCAAGTTCACTTGGTCTTCCATAAGTTCAAGAATTTATTTGAGTTAGTCAAAATAGCTCATCTCCAAGAGCACTTTTAGGGTCAAATGGATCGCAAAAGGAAGGCTCACTTTATGCCTTCTTGAAGAGAAACCCTTGGTTACCATAAAATGGAAAAAGTGTTCAATCTCAAGGCCGATCAACCACAAACTGAGGCCTCTGAGTGTAAGCGCCGTCACCCCTATGGAAAATGTTACCATCAAGGTAATGTTTATTATACTTATGGTAGACATGGCCATCATTTATATCAATACAACACCATGAAAACTATTGATGGGGTGCTCATCACCCATTGAAAGCATGATGAAGTATTCCATCCTCAGCTGCTAAACATCCAAGTTCCTTCTTTAGCTGTGATGCCACCTCCTGTCTCCTCTGCGACTCCTAGAGCTGCATCTATTCCAGCTTCAACCTATAACCATCAAGGTTGTGGACCTCAGAACTGTCAACCACCCGCTACTGCTTGAGTTTATATGTTAACTCCTCCTTCTACACCCAAAGATAATGACATCGTATCAGGTATGCCTTAAATTTATTCTTAATTCCTATTCTCTTATTTCCTTATCTCTTAAATGATTCAAGTAGGAATTTTCATTATTGCTGTAATCATAGGCACCTTAATGATTAATGGCAAACTCTGCAATATCCTTTTTGATACCGGAGCAAGTCATTCTTTCATATTTGAAAATTCTATTAAAGCTCTTAAACTATCTTCCTATCATTTAGTAAGCTTGTTAAGCATAGGGTTACCTTCTGGAGCCCATTTGCAAGCTCAATAGTTTTGTAGCATAGCAATCCCTATTAGCAAGCAAACTTTTGAAGCCAAGTTGATTGTATTGCTGATTGCAAATTTTGATGTAATGTTGGGAATGAATTGGCTAAGCAAGCACGGCACTACTATCAGCTGTTAGAAGAAGAAGATCATGTCAGGCAATGAAAATCAAGCTAAGATGTTCATTGGCAAGTTTGATACTCAAGCTTTGTTGATCAATGCCACAAAGGCAGAGAAACTAGGTAGAAAAGGATGCAATGCATACCTAGTGATGATGCTAGGCGAGAAGAAAGAAAAAGTCCCTATCACTGAGAACCACTTTGTATGTGAATTCCCTGATGTATTTCCTGAAGACCTACCCAGTTTTCCACCCGTCAGAGAAGAAGAATTTGCAATTGAACTTATCCTCGAACAAAACAATTATCTAAAGTTCCTTACCGCATGGCGCCTAAGGAGTTGCAAGAATTGAACAAACAACTTTAAGAGTTGCTCGAGAAGGGTCCTATCAGACCAAGTTCATCACATTAGAGTGTGCCAGTGCTATTCGTCAAAAAGAAGGATGGTTCGATGCTATTTGTATATTGATTATTGCGAGCTCAACAAGGTAATGATCAAAAACAAGTATCCGTTACCGCGTATCAATAATCTCTTCGATCAGCTATCTAGAGCTAAAGTTTTTCAAAGATTGACATATAATCAGGCTATCATCAATTGCGAGTCAAGGAATTAGATGTTGAGAAAATGACTTTTAGGACTCACTATGAATTCCTAGTGATATCATTTAGTTTAACAAATGCACCATACATCCTCATAGACATAATGCAGTGCTTTCTTAAACCATAACTCAATAAGTTTATCATCATCTTCGTTGTTGATATCTTGATTTATTCCAAGAGTAAAGTGGAGCCTGAGAATCACTTGCGGAAGTATTAAAAGAACTGTGTGATCATCAGCTCTATGTCAAGTATTCAAAGTGTGAGTTATGTCTTAATTCAGTCGCTTTTTTGGGTCATGTTGTGGATGCCCAGGATATAAGGGTAGATCATAAAAAGATCAGCGGTGTCCTAGATTTGTCACAACCAAAGTCTATTACTGATATCAAAAGCTTTATGAGTTTAGCTGGTTACTATAAGAAGTTTGTTAAAAGCTTTTCTCAGATTACCTCTTCTTTAACAAAGCTAACTCAAAAGGCTGTGCCTTTTGTGTGGAGCCCTAAATGCGAAGATGCATTTCAAGCATTGAAAGATGCACTTTCTTCTTCCCCAGTACTTGTCTTACCTAAGGAAGGCACAGACTACCAAGACGATGATGCTTCTAGAATAGGCTTGGGTTGTGTACTGATATAGCTAGAATTTGTAGCAAAAATATAGTAATTAAACATTCATATCACTATATATTTCCCTATACTTTGAGTAAAAAATGATATTTTTATAAGAAAATGACGAAAACAGGCTGCTTGGGCTGATTTACCAAATTCTGGACAAAAACTACCGCAACGCGCCACAACACGCTGTAGCGCGTCACAGCGCGCCAAGGCGGTCAATTAATATGCCCTACCTGGAAGCAGAACTGCAGACCTGGAGCAAGCCCGCTGCAGCGTGCCACGGCCCGCCACAGTGCGCCACAATGTCATATCTAAAAGGATAAATAAAAACCATATAAATGAGTAATTAAACAGTAATACACAAGTTTGCATGCCGCAGCGCGACACGGCGCGGTGCAGTGCGCCACAATGTCATTTCTTGAGGATTTATTAAAACCATATAAATAAGTAATTGAACAGTGTCACACAACTTTCTTCGCTGCAGCAGAACAGTATATAAAATGCGGTTGCTACAGCGCGCCGCAACAAACGTCTCTAAATTTCTAGAAATATTAATTAAGAAGCATGGGGAAGGCCACAAAAATGTGACCTTTGGCCTCCCCTAGCCTCTTGAAAATTTATAAATTAAATTCCTACTGAATCCCAATAGGTTTAAGTAGATAAAAACATTTAAAGGAGATTGGAATTAAGTCAAGGAAGAGGAAATGTCACACATTAAAGGCTTTGAGGCTGAGTGCATTCCTATTTAAGGGCCAATCTCAGACCTTGAAAGGGTTCCAACTTTTTATAATCAAAGACCTAAAAGAAAGGCTGCAGGAAGAGAAAGAAGGAGAACTCTCCAAGGGGAAGAAAGGATCAAGAACAGGAAGAAAGGAAAGATGGCAAAGAATGAAGGGTGGAGCTTCAAGAGGATAGCACAGGAAAAGTAAAGAGAACCCTAGAAAACCTCCAGGTGATTCATTGTATTTCTCCTAAGCTCCCTTGATTAATTTCTTGCCATGAACTGATGGCAATGTTCAATTTTCTTTGCATGTATGTTTTTTCTTACTTAGTAATGGAAGGCTAAAAACCCCTTTGAGAGGGTTGAGATGTAATTGTAAAATTATGTAAGGGATGTATTGGTTGTATGATGACATTATTTAAATGTAATAAAAGAAAAACTATTTGTGTTGTTAAATTTAATATTAAATTGAATGCTTGGATGAATTAAATTTTATATTATTTTAATTAAAAGAGCTTGTGTTCCAACGCTCATCAATTTGGTAAGAGCAAAAATGGTAGTGCGAGTAGAGCTGAGAATTAAGTGATAGAATTCTCAAGGCTACTTGCACCCTCCCTTCATAGCTCTCCCAGAAGATTGATGCTTGAGAACCAAGTTCTCCATTAACCTTACTCTGCTACTCAGCAAAGTAGAAGGGATGAGAGGATGCTAGGAACTTCAATGAATGATGTGATATAATTCATTGACCCAATGCATCCTCCCATCTAGCTAAACTGCGTGTGAAGCACATGACACATGGTAAATGGAATTTTGCTTGTGAGATCATTATAATTAAAATATGTTTCTGGTAACTTAGATGTAGGGAATCAAAATCTAACTAATCGAATCATTTCTCATAAGAGTTTATGTGCTAAGGAGGAACCCAAAAGGAGTTTTCTTTGTGCACTAAACTTGAACCCAATATAATTGGAGGATACTTCAATTCCAATGGTGTTCACTTGATTTAATAAAGTAATCAAATTGAACATCTACATTCAAATAGTGAAGTTATATAACCAACCCTTGCATATATTACAACAAAATCTCCACTCTCTCCTTATTAATCAAATCATATCTTTACTCAAAGTCTTGTGTATTACTAATTAGGAACCAACAAAAATCAACCAAATTTGTTATCTAGACATTAGTGAAAGAAAATACAACTTGGTGTCAAAACAACCATTCCCTGAGGTTCGATAAATTGTAGAAACTAAACTTTACAATTATTACTTCAGACCACGTACACTTGCGTGCAAACACAAACGTGTATTTTCGTCTATCATGTACTAATGCAGGAAGAGAAAGTTATCGCATATGCATCTCGTCAGTTAAAACTACTTGATAAGAATTTCCCCGTTCATGATCTTGAACTTGCAGGCCGCGGTGTTCGCTCTAAAAATCTGGCGTCACTACCTTTATGGCATTCAATGCTCAATATTCACTGATCGTCAGGGCTTGAAATATATTTTCACGCAGCGTGAACTTAATTATCACCAATGAGGATGGCTAGAATTGATAAGTGATTATGATTTGAATATTTAATAACATCCTGTCAAAGCTAATGTCATTGCGGATTCCCTTAGCCATCATGCTACTCTCAGTGCCATGATCGCTGAAAGTCCAATTGAAGAAGCATTTTGTAAGCTAGAAATTGTTCCAGTGTGTGGTGACATGCTAAGCATGATGCTAACTCGGAGCACCGTGGAACCACTTTTCATAGAGTTCTCTCCATCTCACAGACTAAAGAGGAAGATTATTTAAAAATTAAAGCTGATATTGAAGGTGGCCGCTGACACAGTCTGTACTTGCATGGGATTGTAATTTATCAAAGAAATCATTTATGGATCCCCAAATCCATTCACCAAAAAATTCCTGTTGAAGGTCATAACTCAGAATATCAAGTTCATCCAGGAAGTACTAAAATGTACCAGGATCTGAAAAAATTATTATGGTAACCTAGTATGAAGAAAAGCATGGCAGAGGTTGTTGCAAAATGTCATGCTTGCAATCTCGTCAAGGCTGAACACCAAAGTTCCGGATGACTCTTTCATCCTCTAGCAATTACGGAATGGAAGTAGTTTAATATATCCATGGATTTTGCCATGGGTTTATCTAAAATAAGATCCAGAGCCATTTCTATCTTTGTAATAGTTGATCATTTGACTAAGTCAGCTCACTTTACCCCTAAGAGTCAAACTGATTTAGTGAAAAAGTTGGTGAAAGTATATATCAAATAAATTGTCAAACTTCACGGTCTTCTGAGATCGATAGTTTCTGATCATGATAGCAGGTTCACATATAAGTTCTAGCAAGTAGTACATAAAGACCTGGGAACTACTCTGTCCATGAGCATCACCTTCCATCCTCAAACTGATGGATAAATATAAAGAGTTAATCAAGCTCTTAAAGACTTTCTGCATTTATGTATTCTAGATTTTAATGGTTTTTGGGATGATCACATACCTCTAGTGGATTTTGCCTATAATAATAGCTATCAATCAAGCATCAGCATAGCACCATACAAAGCATTATATGGCAGGAAATGTAGCACTCCACTAGCATGGTTTGAATTCAAAAATGTTTAATTGTATGGATCTGATCTTATGGATAAGACTAACAGAAAGGTGCAATTATTCCAGCAAAGAATCAGAGTTGTGGAAGATCGTTAAAGCAAATATCACGATGCCCATCATCTTCCATTAGATTTCAAGGTTGAAGATTTTGCATATCTCAAGGTCAGCTCTATGAAAAGTGTATTTCATTTTGATGTAGCTAGGAAGCTAATTCCTCGCTATGTTGGACCATTTGAAGTGGTAGCCAAGATAGGCTCTGCAGGTTATATATTAAAACTTTCAGAGGATTTCTCTAAAGTGCACAATGTATTTTATATTTCATCATTGCAAAGATGTTTCCGCAATTTGTCTCACTTAGTTCAACTTCCAGCGATTTCTCTCTAGTCAGTTCTTTCATATGTGAGGAGGCTATTAAGATCAAAGTTCGTGATCAAAAGTAGCTGTGAAATTGTTCAATCCCCATGGTGAAGGTTCAATGGAAGAATCACTCTCTTGAGGAATCCACTTGGGAAAAGAGGCCGATTTGCAACAGAAATATCAAAGTCTCTTTGAAAATAGAGGTACCTTTAATTTCTAAATTCTATTCTTAAGTTTTCTTATTTTCTTTTCCTATCTTAGCAATGATGTTGAGGACAACATTATTCTTAAGTGGGAGAGTTTGTAACAATCCTAAGTTGTTACTAGCATAATAATAGGCTTAACCATATCTTAATTATGATCTCATTCCATCCACATAGTCATTAGAAGATAACCCTAAAAATTTGGGGTTAATCGGGCCTCACTAGGTCAAATGGGTATTTTGGACAATTTAGGTACCCTAAATAATAGCCAAAATTTTTTGATCTCCAATCCAAAATAGAACTGCTTTTTTGAATTCCTCACCCCTAAATTAGCTAGGGGGCAAGTTTAGGAATTTTTGGAATTCATTTAGGCCATAATTGGATTTAATTAAAATTGGAGAAATTGTACATAAGGGTTTGGATCAAGTTAGAATTGCAAATACCCATTTAACTGATTAACCCATCCAAGATTTGCTGTGCAAAGCACGGGCGATTCACTGCAGAGCTCGGGCCCCGCAGCAGCGGATACAATCTAAACCTTACCATCTAACTGTAGATCCTGTAGCTTGGATTTAACCTTAGCATCCTAGCATCCTAAGAATTGGATCCTATCCACAGATCCTAAGGCTCGGATCCATCCTGCGATCTACCGTTAGGATCCAAAGGATCAGGATCATCACGTCTTTCCAGTTGATCAATTAGATGGCTCTCGATCGATCCGCGACAGTGGACATCATCCAGACTCACGCGATCTTTCGACAGGCAAAAGTTTCTCGTATGCCAGCTGCCAATCCTATCACCCACTCCTCTATCCATTTCAGCATAACTGTTAAGCCCTCCCACTCTTGGTAAGGCTCCATGGTTCGGGCTCTGAGGTCCGAGCTCCATTGTTGGAAATTTTAAGCTCAGCTATGGGCTGAGATCTAGGGCCAAGCCACCACCTATGTAACATTTCCTTCCTCCACTGGGCTATAAATAGCCTTATAATTCCTTCAATGAGCTGTTTACTCATTGAATTGATTGGCATTCTATGTTTTGTCCAATTCTCCATTGTCAGACAATTCTAGCTCTCCCAGTGCTCTTAGCCTCAGCCAGCTACAATCAGAGGGTCAATCATGGTGTTCAGGATCTCTAGTACCTCATTGTAGCTTAGCTCAGCCTTAGGACCTTCCCCAATAGTGAAATTAAGCTCCCTTGTTTGAAATAGGTACCCCTTTTTGCCATATTGAGTTGTATAGGCTCAGTAATTTACTCCAATTGATTCATAATCGATGCTATAACCTAATCGAATGCAATGCCATAATTTTTGAGGCTCGGGTTATCTTTGATCAATTGAATCTATTGATCGAGCTACCTCCCTCTCTAGAAGTTGAGCTGAGTAAGCCCCTGGCTTCCAGCTACTCCTAGATTATGCCAGTATAGGTCTTAGGCGCACCTAGTCTTCCTAAGGGTGTAGTCAATGAGCCCTTAACCTAACATGGCCTCTATAGGGAGCATTGAATCTCCATTGTAATACCGTGAAAGGGATTTAAGGGTAATAGCTTGCCAGCGATCCAGGCACTCCCAATCAAGGATTTAGGTCTCTGTCAATGCGTTTGGTCATGGTGAATGTGAGGCAATCATCGGAAGTTTGCGCTAGGGCCTGGATACTCGAGAATTGAGAGATTAGCATTTTCTAATCGACTTAATTTTGGAGATGGCTGGGGTAAAAAGAAGCTATTGTGCGGGTCGAGCAGACCCATGACCGGCGCAGTGCGACTGTGGTGGGTACTCGGGTTGAGCTGACCTGTGTGTTTTGACAATGGGCTGAAACCCATTTTCTTAAATATAAAACCATTAAGGAATTATTTTCCTTACGAAAATTCATTTGATTGATGGAAATTTAATTAAGAACATTCAGAATATATTATTTGAAGAATGTTTTATATACTCATCAAAACTATATGAAAATATAGACCATTTTAATCAAAAAAATGCAAGGAATAGGAATATACAAAAATATTTTAGGTTTCGTGAATGGATTTTTTAATTTTTTCTAATTACTTAAGTAGCTTGATTAGTGAAGATTAGCTTGTATAATTAGCTAAATGAAAAAAATATTGCATGATTTTAGTTTCACATGACTCCTTATGCCTTGCAAAATGCATGTGCTAAGTAGGATAATTTTTTGAATTGTATTTTGCTAATTTTGCCCTAATCCTTAATTTGTATGATTAGTGAATATTATAATTTATAGTTAACCAAATTGCAATATTAATATCTCTAATTGATTGTATGATTAATTAAAATATAATGACCTAGTTTTATAGAATTTAGATAGTTAAATTTGTAATTAAGTGCTAATCCATTTTAAATTTGCTTAGGGTTTGATTAGTTGTAATTACTCTCTGCTTTGATTAATATGATGTTGATATGCTTTAATAACAATAGTATGCATGTTTGAAAACTTAATTTCTGAATTGACATTTAACTCTCTTAATTGGCATTAATCAAGAATTTAACCTTAATGATCTTAATGAAATGTTAAGAAGATCGATAATGGATTAATACTGATTTGAACCTCAATGATTGATAAATAACTTATTGATTTGCTTATAAACCAACCTCCATGAAAAAAAACTTGATTAGGTCAAGTTTGGGTTCAAACCCTAACTTGATTAGATTAAGTCTCAAACTTTATTAACTTGAACATAATAATTTGATCTGAACATTTAAATGACTTGCATAATTTTATTAGTTCTTACAGATTTGTCATTAATCTTAAAGTAGTAAACTAGAAGAATAAGGATCTAAGCAAATTCATGTGATTTACTATTTGAACTTAAGTTTAAGGATTCCTGATTTTCTCTTTAATAAGGTCATTAGCATAACAAAATCTATAAAATAAGATTGATTAATACAAAAATCAATTCTCAAGGAACTTAAAATGATTTTTATCCCATGATCAATATAATTGATTAAGTTGTAAAAACTAAATTTGCATACTTAATATAAGGATCTATATTATGTGATTGAAAAGGATAAGTTTAAATGAACTTTAAATATCTTAGATTATAACCTGAGTTTAAGTGAATCTTTTTCATGCTTAAGCCTTTGAATTATAAGATATTATTAAGGTCAATTGAACTATCAGACCTTGTAAATAGGTAAGTTATTGAGGTAGGAATAGCCTATTATCTGACTTTGAGATAGAAGCTTAGATGAACCCTATTAACTCTAGATATTTGATTTTATGACATTGTGGTAAAATATCCAAGAGATTCTAGTTTAAGATTATCCCTTGTGGTAGTATCCTAAGTTGAGTTTCTTATATACCACATCCTTGAAGCCTTTATATAGGACTTACCACAGTGGAGCAAAGATTCATTAGTTTGTTACTCCTTGATTCTTAAATCAAATTATTAGAATGTAAATTGATAGTGTTATCATATAGAGATGATAGTGCATATCCATAGAGCTGAATTATTCAGCATAAGATGAAATTGGTTAATTTGCCTTGAATCAAACTATAGAGTCTCATTCTTATTCTATATAATTGGATAACTACGGTTCAGTTCAAGATAAATATCCCAAGTCCAGAGTATGTTATAGTTTGGGGAGTTTAGTAACTTTGGTTAAGAGAATAAACTATAAGAGGATTTGTCCCTTATCCTTGTGCGCATCGATAAGTGCAGTAAAATAAACTAAGTGTTAAAATTTCTAGGACATGCTAAATCTTGTATATGAAACCTCTTTATAATATGATTTAGGGTATTATTATAGTGAGAATCATAAAATTTAGTAGAATAGGATCAGAAGTCAGAATTTAATTGGAAGAATTTTGCACAATGGAGACAAATGGATTTATTTCTTGGTTTTTAATTGATTTTTGGATTTTAATGGTTTAAAGCATATAGTTATTAAAAGTCATGGCATATCATAAATGCATAAATCATATCAGCATTAGTGGAGCGATGTGCTCACCTAGGATCTATTAGCGGAGCATTCGCTCACCTAGGAATCTGTGGGATGTCATATGATGTCGAGTCTGGCATATTTGGAGCATACAGTTCTGTGCATATTCAGATATATATAAATATATATATTCAGTGATATATAGCACAATTTTATTTCAGTATTTACCTAATTTCAGATTACTTATTATTTTTCCTATTTTTAGTACTCAGTTTTTAGCTACTACTTTACTTCACTTTCAGCTTTGTGTTGTTTTAATACTGTTCAGTTGTTTTAGTATTTTTCTACAGTTTTGTTAAATTACTTAGAAGTTAAACTTTAGATAACTATAACTATTTAGAGTAGCTTTAGATGTGTTAGACTCATTATCTAACATATGGTAATTTTTGGATCTAGCAATTTGCCAGATTCAGAGCATCTTGTGGAGCAAGATTAGGAGGCCACATAGAAGCTCCAGGAAGAGTTCGTGGAGTATTAGCGGACTTAGTATTAGCCTTTTCTTTTTTCTGAGATGAATGATTTACTTAGATTCTATGATGAATGATCTAGATGTATGCCTTAGCTTCCACACTTTGTATTTACTACTACTTATACTTAATACTGTGATATGATTAGCATATGTGAAATTCAAATACTCATGTATATTGGATCCATATTACAATTCTGCTCACGATCTAATATACATAAGTACCTTGCCTGATACTTAAGATGAGGATCTTACACTTATCTTAAGGATTAACACTCAGCTCTTTTTGAAGTTCAGTCTCAACAGTTCAATTACAATAGATATTTGGGAAGGTTTAGCAGTCCTGCTTGAGTAGCACACTGTTCCGCCACCAATTGTTACTATTCTTAAAATTACTTTATTTGTGCATGACGAAGGGATGGGACATTACAACTGACTTTAGTCAAGGGAGCGAAGGAGCATTCCCCTTTATTGTAGGGATTTCAAACCCCTCTCGCTTATATGGACAAGCATCTAGTGCCATAGACCAGTGTATATCAATTCTGTAGCTGCAATGGAATTAAACACTTTATTGATCAAGTATATTGTACTTTCCATATTTGCCTATGCAACAATGAGTACACCCTTAGTGACTTTCATTGAGTCCCCTATAAAGCATGTATTGTATCCCTCCCTAGCTACCTTCTAATTGAAATAAGGTTCTTCTTTAGATATGGCACATGTCAAACTTCTATGAGCTTCTAAACTATACATCTTGGTAGCTGGACATCCACATCATCTTTACCTATAATATCACATGCCTTATCATCTCTAAGATATAACTTACCCATGTCACCCTTAGTATTATTCTTGAAAGCACCCCTCATATGAGTGGCATGAAAGGATGCGCCTGAGTCCACCACCCCAGACTCTGTGTTTACAAGTGGGAGGATCAATGTATTATGATCATCTTCAACTAAAATATTCATAGTGGGGCACATAATCTTGTTCTCACCACTTGGCTTCTTTAGGGTAAGACATTTTTTCTTGAAGTGACCTGCCTTCTCACAGTTCCACTAATCCAGCATTGCTTGTCCAGGTCTTAATTTTCCCTGCCTCAACATAGACTTATTTTTGTTATGTCTTTGGTCTACACCTCTTCCTCTAATTTTAACCTTTAATGTTGAAGTAGATGTCTCCCCATGGGATATTTTATGCACCTCTTCATTCAGCACTAGCCTAATAATTTCATCAAATATTAACAATGCATTTCATGATGAACTGTTGATGACTGGAACAAGCCCATCCCAAGTATCTAGCAATGATGAAAGGAACAACAAAGCCTGAACTTCATCATCAAACTTGTAGCCCATTGAACAAAACTGACTTGTCACAGTGTTTAACCCATACAAATGTTCAGTCACTGACCAGTCATTTATCATCTTTATATTAAACAATCTCTTTATCAGAAAAACTTTGTGACAAGCTGAGGGCTTTTCATACATCCTTGTCAGTGCATTCATGAGATCAACATTAGCTTTTCATTAACAATATTAAATGTAATAAAAAAAGATAATGAAAGACGAATCAAACCCAATGCGGTTCTATCAAGAACCTTCCAATATTCATCTAACATAGTCACCAATTTTATGTCAGCTCCACTTAATGGTAGATACAACTTCTTCTAATAAAGAAAATCTTCCATTTGTATTTTCTAGAAGACAAAATTAGTGTCATTAAACTTCTCAATTTTGTGTCTCATTTCATAGGCCATTGCTCCCACTCAAATTGCAAACCCTTGAACAACAAGAAAAGGTGTAGAAGAACCTCGCTATAATACCACTTATTATAGATCGAGACACCTACATGAGCACCATAATGGAAGCAATTTGTGCTCAAGGATCAGGGTTGCATTGATGGCTATCAAGCAGATAACAAAATTACAAGCATATTAAAAAGTAAATACAACATATACACATGCATCCACACATAAGCATCCAAACAACAAGGATTTTACGTGGAGAACTTTAGGATGGGAAAAACCATGGAGCTACACCACACAAAAATTCTACTATGTATCAAAAAGATTATAGAGTTATAATGAGCTTCACCTTCATAAGAGAAAGAAAGATCTATCACATGCACACCTGTCTGATCTATTTCTTCTATAATAGGGAACACTAGCTCTTACTTTAGGATGAAGAAGGAGAGCAGTAGCCACCTCCCTTAGAGTTCTCTCCAATAGTAGCCAAAGCCCTTACCTTACTCTTGCCAATCATGGAAGCTCCTCAAATAATATTCTCTTAAGTACCTAGCAAACATTGGCTCTATGGTGCATCGTAGCACCCTGGCCTTAGATAGCAGGCACCAGAAAGCACTACAGTGCCTTGATCTTAACTAACGGTGCCATGGCACGCTACAGCATGCCATGGTGTGCTATAACATGTTACAAAGTGCTATAACGCTTCAATATCGGGTAGACTAGCTCCAGGGAGCATTACCGCACCTCAGTCTTGAATTCTTGGCACTATAGCGCGCTACGGTGCACTACAGCGCGCTATGGCACCCTAGTCTCAAGTTTACTGGTGCCAGGGCATGTTACAATGCCTTGCTCTAGGGTGCTGGGTGCCATGGTTGGCTACGAAGCACTTTGCCACGTTTATGCAGCTAATATTTTCTGACTTTGTTCTGTATTGCCTCAGAACCACTTAGAAGCTCATCGGAGCTCCATTAGCATATCCATGATGATCTGAATGGTATCCACATCCTAATATATACCTCTCAAGGTAAGAAACTTTTTTAACTTTTTGTCACATTATTCGCTTCCATTGTCAGATCTTAAGCACTTAAGCCTTAACCTTGTCTTATTCTCAACCAAAGCTAACAACTTCTCAAACACATCATATTTAAGTTTTAGGAAATAAACCCATACCTTCCTTGTATATTCATCAATGAAGGTGATGAAGTATGTGGCTCCATCTTAGGAAGAAGTAGGAGCTGACCCCCATACATTTGTATGCACCAAGTTAAGTTTCCTACCTTTCACCTCTCTTCTATTTTTAAAGAATGTGACCTTTTTCTATTTTCCTAGTACACAATCTTCACAAAACTCCAGGTCCACTGACTTCAGTCCTAGAAGTTTCCCCCTTGACTATAAAAATTTCAAACCCCTCTCGCTCATATGGCCAACCCTTTAGGCATAGACATACAACTATCTGTTCTACAGCTGCAATGGAATTAGACAATTTATTGATCAGGTAAAGTGTACCTTTCATATTCCCTTGTGCAATAACAGGTGCACCCATTGTGACCTTCCATGAGCCCGCTCTAAAAATTGTACTGTAGCCCTCCCAAGCTAGTTAACTAATTGAAATTAGGTTCCTCCTTAGACACAATACGTGTCTAGCTTCTCTAAGCTTCTAAATTGCACTGCTTGGTAGCTAGACATCCACATCACCTTTTCCTATGATATTTCTTAGTATGTCATCTCATAGATACACCTTTCCCAAGTCACCCTTGGTGTGATTCTTGAAGACACCCCTCATAGGAGTTACATGAAAGGATGTGCTTTAGTCCACCACCTAGGACTCCGCATTGACAAGTCACAAGATTAATACATCATGATCCTCTTCTGCTAAAACATTCACTATGGAACACATATCCTAGCTCCCACCACTTGTCTTCTTTACGATAGGGCAATCCTTCTTGAAGTGACCCACCTTTCCACAGTTCTTGCAATCAGGCTTTGTTTTTCCAATTCTTGATTTTTCTTGTCTTGACATAGACTTCTTTCTGTCATGTCTTTGGTCTACACCTCTTTATTGGCTTTCAGCCTTTAATGATGAAGTAGATGCATCTTCATGCAATTTTTTCTACACTTCTTCATTTAGCATCTGTCTGATAACGTCATCGAATTTCAATGATGCATTTCCTAATGAGTTGCTGATGGTTGTAACCAATGCATCCCAACTATCCAGCAATCAAAAAAATAATAACAGAGCTCAAACCTCTGCATCCCAACTATTTGGGTTTTTTTAAGAAGCTAAATGATTTTTTTTTTTTTGCATTGGCTTGTCTATTTATTGAAGGGTGATGGATCATATAAACTTGGCTTGAGACTTTACCTCTTTAAGGAAACCTTAGATATTTCTAGATGAGAATTGTGTTTTACTTTTAGTTATGATGCCCATAGATATCTCAAGTATTGGAAATAGTTGTTCATAACGAGCTTTGTAACACTCCACTTTGGTTTTGACTAACATCATGCCTTCAACACACTAAATGAAATAATCTACTAAGATCATTACAATTCTTATCTAGCTTGCATATAGTGAAAATGGAGCTATAAAGTTCACATCCTCACAATGCAAAGGACTAAGAGAAGTGTATAAGTTGAATTGGGTAAGTTGGCTATCATCCTATATATGATTTTGATGGAATGACAAAAAACATTCTTATCTAATGACCTTTTGAGCTAGGTTATTTCCTTTAAGTGACTTTTATGCTCACAAAAGTGTAGCTCTTGCAAGATTTATTTAAAATCTTTCTTTGTGGCACAGCTCAAGTTTATGCCTACATAATAACATTTGTATGAAATACCATCACTTAAGAAATATATCTTAAAAAGCTTGATGAGTGTTATTTTCTTTAACATAATAGTCTATAAGATATTTCCTTTCAAGAATCAGTAACACTTATAAACTATGCTTCTTCAATCAGAATAATACTTATTATTGTGATCTTTGACTCAACATTAATGATTGTGTTCAGTCCTATGATGATTGTTGCTATTCTCTAAAATTTTCCATTAAACCTTTAAATATATGTATGACTTCCATGATAGATCTACCTGACATAAAACCAAATTGATATTGAAAAATAAAAGAATCCTTTTGTAATCTGTATTCAATTAATCTCTCCTAAAGTTTCAATGTATGGCACAGTAAATTGACTCTCATATAATTATTACAATCTTGAGCATCATCTTTACTCTTATAGATAGATATCACAAACACTCTTTCAAATAACTTGGTAAGTCATGAACTTTCTTCCTCCCTTAAACATTTCCATAGATCAATAGAAATTTCATCTATTCATATCATTCTTTTGGTCTTCATCTTCTTTAAGGCATTCCAAACCTAAGCTTTACTAGCATGTTGAATAAACATATAAGTAAGATTATTTTTGTAGACATTAAAGTCACTCATAGTAATTGTATTGGTACAACCCTCAATAAAATTATTAGTAAAATAATTCAACCATCATTATAAATATCTTCATCCCTAAAATATATTTTTTGGATAATTATCTCTGATATATTTAGCATGAGTCAATTATTTAATTCTCTTTTCTCATAATTTGGTAAGCTTAAGAATGTTTCTATCTCCCTAGATGGAATCAAATTTATTAAATAATTTCTTGAATGCCACACTTTTAGCATCACTAACTAGTATTTTAGATTAACGATAAGCTAGTTTATATTTCTTCCAATTCTCCATAGTTTTACATTTAAATAATTCCTTATAAAAAACCTTTTTATCTTTAATATTAACTTGAACATTTTGTTTCCACCACCATGCAGCTCTCCCATTTGATTCACTAGATGAATTTCTTACTACATTGCAAAAACAATTGGCAACCGAGTTACACAAGGTTGGATTCACCTTCAAAATAACACTATCCAAGTTTTAATATTGTATTCATAAGAACATCTATAATACCCTTCTTAGGATTCCAACATATAATTTGTGGTATATTTTAGATTTATTGTTATTTATATTGCCCCTTATTATTAAATCTAAAATAAATAAATGCCATTATGTTGTCGTATAATCACTAGGATTAATCTTGCAATCCTTATAAAATAAATGATCCCTTTTCTTTGAGAGAAAAGAATCAATCTGAGCTCTTAAAGTCATATTTTTTTAAGTAATCATATGTTCCTCTTTGTTCTTGAAGTAAGTGTTAGCAGTCATAAGATCATAACCTAAAGTAAACACCAAAATCATTCTTGCTTCTTCTTTAAACTCTCTATGACTATCATTACTTTATTGTATTTTATAATATTCCTTTTCCAACATGTCTATTTAAATCTCACCTCTAATAAAAAGTATCTCCCCTTAAGGTATTATCTAAGCCAAATCATCCATATCATGCAAAAATGTTTCTTTTATACATATATACAATCCTATTTGAAGGGCATAAACACTTGCAGTTTTAAAAGTTATTCAATTAATTATTAACTTCAAAGATATAATTCTATCTTTGAATCTCCTAACTCTTATAACATTATGCTTTAATTTTTTATCCAAAATGATACTCACACAATTCCTATGGTGATTCATACCTGAGTACTAGAGTTTGAATCTTAGACTATCAACTTCTTTTACATTCTCTTATAACCACTTAGTTTCTTAAATACATAATATATTCATCCTCAAATTTATTGTAATGTTAACTAACTTAAAAGGCTTGTCAATGAGAGTGCCAATATTTTGGCTACCTAATCTTAATTTAGAATTAAAAAAATAGATTAGTTACCCATATTATCTATAATATAAGAACCCTTTCTTATTTGGAACTATAATCGGCCACTGAAGTAGTAACACTTACACACTTTTCAAAAAATATAGTGCATAAATTCTAGAGTATGCCCTATATCTAGCACAACAATTTAAAGTATTCATGACAAAATGTAATTCAACAAAGTTTTATGCTAATTATCAACTACTTAACGCAACCCTTTTGTTTCAGCCAAAACTTGGGACTCGATCATGGTAGAGTTTCAATGTTATTACCGTATTATTTGAAAGAATTTTTTTGAGTAAAGCATATTTGAGTGTCCATGATTAAATATTACTATAATCTTTATTAAAATTAACGTAGTAGTTTTAATACCCTTAAAGTTGCAGTTAATTGCTTTAGTTTATGGATTAGCTTGCAATGGTGGAATTAAAGGTTAGGATAAGTAAATTTGCTTAATTTAATTCCAAATATTGAACTTTTGCTCATTACACATATTTGAATTCATGTATGGATGACTAATAAAGGTGAGGAAACCTTAGTATATTGAGATATCACTTCATATATGGTTTAGTAATGATAAATAAAAATATTTCATTTGAATCAAAAATCAGTATTTTAACTTGTATAGACATAAAAACTCATGTAAGAATCATTATAGAACTATAATTAATCTCATGTTAAAATTTTCTTTCATGAATTTATGATTACATTTCTTAGCTTTAGGTGTTAGTTATGATAGTCCTATAAATAGTTTACAAAAGAACTATTCTAGTTAAGTGGTCATATGGTAAAGGAGAAAAATATTTGGAGCAAAGTATCACTAGTGAATTATCATTAAATCTTGATAAACAAAAAATGTATCTTATATATATAATTATTTTGTGAATATCTTACAATAGTGTCACCATCCAAAATCATATTAATTTCATATTGGCTTGTAATATGGTACTTTTTTTCTTAATGTTTAATCACTGAATATGAGATATATTAAATTTAGCAATTTTGTTACTTTTAAAAATTATTTCTTATAGGCATTTATTGTTTGAACATGCTATTAGACATATAAAAACCATTTCATTATTGCTTATTCATACTGTGAGATGTCATACCTATATACTTGAATGTAATAAAATTATAAAAGTAATATTAGTGACTAATGTATTTTTATATGATCTTATGTTTTATATTATAGTGAGTTAATAGCCTTAGAATTAGTTTTAATTAATAGGGATCTTGTGGGTCTAAACTCCACATTGAGATAAAATCATTAAAATTGGGCTTACTTCCTCTTGTGGTTGTGAGTATAAACCCCACAGTAAGATAATAGCCTTTAAACTAGTTTCAAGTCATAAAGAGGTTGTAAATACAAACCCATGATGAGATAGTAGCCTTAAAATTGGGTTTGAGTCATAGGGAGGCTTAGGTAAAAACTCCACACAAATATAAAAAGGTTAGAATTGGTTTGAGTACTAGTAATCTTGTGGGTGTAAACCTACACTAAGATAGTATTCTTAAAACTAAGTTCAAATCCCAGGGAGGTTGTGGGTGCATATCTAACACCATGGTTGTGTTATATATCTAAGCTCTCATTTAATCAGCTTAGGGAGAAAATGCTAAGAAAAGGAAAGTTTAGAAGTCATAATCATGTTTCATTAATAATTATAATCTCAATAATTTAAAAAAATATATTTTGCAAGAAATTTCATAATAATTTACTAATTGATGAAATGGATGTACATTTATAAATCACCATATTTTATGAACAGAACTATATCTAAATCAACTTAGACCTTGAGCATATATGTATTCTAAACTTGTAATGATGTTTAAATTAGAGTCCATAAATTCTCCACCCAAAAAATATTATAAATTACAAAGATATATGTATATATATATGTATATATATATATATATCTATAATTTTTATTTATTTATTTATTTATTATGTATAAGGGAAACTCATTGATAACCCTTGCAACCTTAACATCATAATGAATTACTTACCCAAGGCTTGATAATCATTGTACTCTATTTTAGTATATTTAAATGCTCAAAAAATTAAGATAATTAAATTAATTTTTGAATTAAAATCTGTTTTCATTTTTGAGTTATCACCCTTGGTTTAGTTAAGGGTAAATTTTTTGGATTTTTTAGAACTCATTTGATAACTTATTTTTAATGAATAAAATTATTATAATTAACTAAATAATTAATTTATTAGTTTATACTTCTTACATTTAATAGTTAACCATTATTTCAATAAGGCGATGATCTGGTGTGCAAAGCACCACACGGGACAACGATTTAGTGCAATCCTATATGTTGCACCATTTGCCTTAGTCAATCGAACGATTGAGGAGTGTCCTGATAGCCAATTAAGGATCTGACTGTCAAAATAGACTATCAATCTAATGGTCAGAACACGATAGGGTGATGTTACCATGATGTGCTATGCTATCCTAGCCACGTCCGATTATAGTGCAGGTAGCTGTGCTATGGGCTAGCTGCCAGCTATGTGCAGACGCCCATTTAGACTCCATTTCCTTCCATTCGCCTCTCATAATCAAACCCTACTCCCTGGTGTTGCCAATTGAGGCTTGGGACGAGAAGGCGGTCAACAAGATCTTGCGAAGAAGAACTTGCCACGGTGATAAGTTGCGCTAATTCCCCTCTACATTAGTTTTGACTTCCCTATTTTAGGTTTCTTTCATCTATTGCATTAATCGAGTAGTAGTTTCGTTGGGTCGATTGAGCTCTAACAAGCTTGATCTGACCCCTACTAGATTGGGTAGCTACAGGGATGCATAGTGTAAACCCTAGCTCATTGGGTAGAGAGCTATGGCATCACTTTTCTGGCAGTTAGAGATGGCTGTGATCATGAATTTGGGACCTAGCACGTCAACTGTGACGAGAGCTTTATGCCAACATGTACGTTGGGCTGTTGGGAGCCCAATTTTGCCCAGGTAGTGAAGCCCTACCCTCGATTATGCTTCCCCAACAGGGGAAGGGTTATGAGTTCGGGTTGGACTAGGTGTAACAACCCATGGTTATCACCCTGATCTATTAGAGTTAAACAAAGTCATAATCTTCATTCCACTAGTCTTAATTAGTCATTAGGAACAAACCCTAAAATGTTTGTCCAAATTAGGGTTCAATGGGACCAAACCCAAATTTTGGATAATTAATTAATTAAGAAAAATAAAATTATTTAATTTGACCTTAGATCAAAAATTCACTTTTTTCATTGAACTCTTTACACCCAAATTAACTAGGGGTGATGTTTTGAAATTTTTGGAAGTCGTGGAATTTTCCCAAATATTTTAATAAATTTAAATTACATTGAAAATAAAAAATAATTAAAGTGATCTCAAAATTAAAATCTGACTTTGACAGTTAGTTCCTCACCACCAAATTAGCTAGGTGTTAAATTTTGGAATTTTTTGGAGCTCGTTTAATAGCTTATTTTTAATTATTACAACTTGATTAAATTAAAAATAATTAAATATTTAATCATCTGTATGTGTGGCCCGTCGTCCCACTTAACGGGTGGTGCTCATTAATCCAAATGATGTGATCTGTGTCGTCCGATCGAACTGCCCAGAGCTGTCGCCCTCGCGCAAGCACATGCGTAAGTGCGTACATCAATCGCGCAGATGCACGACACTTTCCTGCTGAGCCAGATGGCCTGCCGCCGCTTTGGTGCCCCATAGATCTCAATTATCTTCCATTCAAGCTTTAATCCTCAGTCTCATCGATTGGATCTAACCTAGAGCCAAGCTCGTTCGTACCTTGTGTTCATCCGGATCACGCAAACCTCGACGATCGAATAAAAGTACCTTCAATCCCCATTTATAATTTAGGCCTTGTATATTTTTATTTCAATACTATATCATCTGGGATATTATTTTCACTCTATTTTCTATTTATTTCTAAAATATGATGAACTGATATATTTTAATTTTATTAGTTTCTGCACTCTGCTTATTTTATGCACATACCCATTTGTACTCCAAATTATAATTATCCTTATATGATAATTCCAAGAATAATTATATGTCTAATTAGTTGATTACTTAGACATTTTAGTAGTATTAGTATTAGCAAAGTAAGTGACCTCTCAGTAGACGTTTACTATGCTAATGCTAATTTGGGGTTATCTTTAAGTGATAACTCATCCTATCGCTATCTTACACTCACTTTGCGTGAAGCGATGGGTGAGGAGCCACACCAAGTCTGGCCTGTCTCGCATAACCCTACTCTGGGTTTGCACCCACATGAGTGCACGTCACGAGCCACGCACGTGACCTGATCTTTGTGGGTCTGCATGGCTGCGTGCGCGCTGGACGCCTGCGTGCGTGCATAGTAATCCTAAGTAATTAATTTAATTAATAATTAAATTTCCCTTTTTTATTTAATAACTTTATTAATAGAACTCCAAATATAGCAAAATTATATATTCTTTTGATATGAAAAATGAGAGGAACATTAATATGTAATTTAATTTTAGGTTGGATTGCTATTTTTGCTAATCATCTTTTAATTGTAATTAAAAGTCATTAAGCTTTGATTAGGCCAAGTGATATCCAAATTGAGCCTACTTAGTATCATTTTACTCCTTATGTATAAGTATTCCATATCTATTATTTTTAATTCAATTGGATGTCATTTGGGAGATTTGCATTTTGGCACCTCTAATTATCATTAAATGCCTTACTTATGATTTGTAGCTTACATGTTTTAGGTTTCGAACCCTAGGATAGCTAGCATAAGTCTAGTTTGAACCTTTATGACACCTTAGAATATGATTTCTAGTCATAGAAATGTAAGTATATAACTTGGGAACTAGTTTAGTAGACTTAGAGTCAAGCTTCAACATAAGAAATGTAGGGTAGTATGAAACCTTAGGACTTGATTAGACACTTGAATTATGGGTTCCAAATCCTAAGATGAGATTGGTTAAGTTAGTTTTCCATTCTAGTATGAGAAACCATTAGAACCTATAAGTGCTATATTGAGCTAGGTTAGTATCCTTACTTCCTTCAAGTATAGGATCCCACTTTTGCCCTCCTATAATGTAGCTTAACACTAATTAGCTCTTTATATTGACCTATCCTCTTAGTAAATACTAAAATTCCTAGTTCACTTAATCAAGCCTAGAAGATATTAGATTGTAGACCTTCCCTTAAAATATACATTTAAGACTTCTCTAGTAAGGAATTAGTCAACTTAGTGAACCTATAAGCTAGTACTACTTCTAACCCTTAGTTGTAATAGTGAGCTCCAAAGCTAGTAAACTTACAACCTATCTTACTGTTATAGAACCTTAGCCTTATTCTAAGTCTAGTAGCTAGAGAAGAATGGTAGGTTTAGCAATATAATAGGAAGAAATAATCATGCATTTTTGTACTAATAAATTATTTCATCATCTAGACAATTTCTAATCAAATCACTACTTTTTAAACCTCAATTACTTATAATATTGTCTTTTAATTGATTTAAATATCACTAATGTTTGAGTCAATTGAGAGCCTGATTAGCTCCAATCATTATGACAGATAACTAAAGTAGATAATAATAGATATCACATGATTTAGAATCAACTTAAACTTCTTGTATGCTATTATACTTTGAAACTACAACCTTGAACTTACATAAGGACATTGTACATAAATAAAACTTTAAGATATTAAGCTTAGGGTTTCATATGGTGTAGTTTATGCTAGGATAGGCTAAAGAGTAATAAGAAGACTACATATATCCTAGAGGGGGAGTGTGTGTGTTATGGAAAACCCCGCTTTACTTGGTTAGGCAGACTTGCTTGCAGAACAAAACTATTCATAAGATAAATAACTTAACTTTACTTTTATCATAATCTTATTGATTGTGAGTTACTTATCATAATCTTTTGACTATGCTTATTTATCATAGTCTTTGACTATGCTTACGCAGTTCATGTGATTGAACTTCACTTTACTTTACTGTATAGTGCCTTTTATTGTCTTACATTATAGTCTTTACTTTATTTACATACAGTGTATGTTGCTTTTCACTCACATTTATGCTTACACCGCTCTCTTTTAAATATTACTTGGCATAATTCCAAATGGACATATTCATGCATCCCTTTATGTTTTGTATGCACTATAATAGTTCTTAGACTTTATAGGATGCATATTTCCCTTACTTATATGATGCACACAAAAGCAAGCTACTTGTGAGTACTTTACTTTCCGTACTCACTTTACTGCTTTTACATACTTTCATATCTTTTTATTTTGATGCTTAGTGCTTCGCTTACTCAAATAATTGTAATGGCTAATGTAATATCCGTTTTAATCTAAGTAAAATTTAGTGTAACCCAAAAATAAGTCTAATCACTTATTTTTACTTTATTGGCTAGGCCTTACTGTATTATATATCAAATATGGTAGATCAAAAGAATCTTACAGAGCTTGGAGTGGGGATGAGTACTGGCTATCATTAGCTTGAAGACTTGCACCTTTTATTATTTTTGTGAGGATGAGTGCATTTGATAACATTTAATTTGTTTGTAATAGCCTTAATTATGGATATTCTTACTTTCTTTTCTGTGATGGATAAATTTCCATTCCTATATATATGCTTGATTTGGATGATGAATGTGGATGTTCTCATACATGCATACTTAGCTCTTTCATATTTATTACAATTTCCTTGCCTCAAAAATATTCTTGGCCACGTAGTACTTAATAGTGAGTTAGACTCGTACTAATTTCATGTTAAGTACTACGATAACGCCTAGTGTTGGGTTAGACTTTACTAACTTAACTTTGGGTTGTTACAATTATTCACAAAAATAATTTATTAAAATAAAGTGTTCAAGGGAGATAGTGTGATTGAATAAGCAAAATTTAATTACATTTAATTTGTATCCATCTAATGATAACATTAGTGTTAATTAAAACCTAATTCAACATTAATTAGGAAAATTTGGGTTAAAATTGAAATGAAAAAAACTCTACTAGTACTACACTGTAAGGTATAAAACATTAGTCAGAACATTCCAAAAGCACCCCTTAATTTGGAGAACATTTTCAAGTTTTATTTGGCTAATTTTATATAAATATGCTTCATTAAAGGTGAAACCCAAAATACAAGGGAGATGTTTTTTAATCTTAATGCATCATGAAGGTTGAGGACACATGTATTTCCTCTATGTTATTCAACCAAACCCAAACCTGAGAGAGGTCAAGAATAAGCATTGGCGTGCCATTAGCAGATAACTAAAATCTCTTTATTGACTAGTAAGACTTTAAATATGAAATTTTATTGACTAGTGTGATTTTAATAATCCCATAAATCTCAACCTGAAAATCTACCTTTCTATTTAGAAAAGCTTCTATCAAACATGTTGCTAACAATTGAATTAATTGAGCTAATCATTAGGACCTGGTGAAACCTAGTGGAAGTTTGGGTATGGCATGGATCATGGTGAACTCCTCCTATCTTGTCTAAAATGCTTCATGAGGCAATTTAATCCCTTCTTATCATATGATGTAATTAATCTCTTTATTATTTTATAATCAAGAAATGGTTGCAGACCTCTTCAAAACAGCTATAAATTTCTGATAAAAAAAAGTTGATTCCCAAATTAAGTGAATGAATATTTCTGTATGAGTAAATTAAAATTAAACTTAGCATTTTTTAAGGAATACAAAACTAGCAAAAGCACTTCTATATTGAACTCTCATAAGCATATATATAATCTGATTCTAACTTAGTAATTGAGGCCAAGAAATTGGGATGAATATTTTTATTTTGACAATTAACATTTCTTTTGCATAAAATGATGAATGTAAATATCAACTTACCTTACAACGAGGTGCAATAGTCGTACCAGCATGAGGGCCAGCCAATGAGATGAAATTTTTAATCTGTAGATATTTTTTTTATTAAAAGTTGTGTATATGTGCATTTATAAATATAAATAAATAAACAAATATATATATATATATATATATATATATATATATATATCAAAAAAATGAGAATTATAGTTATTTGTAGAATAAGACAGAAAAGGCATTGAGAAAAATTAGTGTTATTACAAAGCATACAATAAATTTAAACCTAATTTTCTATTTTTACTCGTGCAACCTCCTTTGATATGTCCCTCAAACTTGTGAATCTAAATTATTGTTAGTGCTAAAATTATCAAAACTAACTAAATTTTAAATATAATTACTTATCACATTAATAAAATAAAAATGAGAGTTTAAAACTTAAACTGTAAAATATTGATTGAAAATGACATAATTCAATCTTAAAACATTTTTATTTAATTTTCAATATATTTCTTAAAATTTAAATGTGTTTTATATTTACAATTTTAAAGTGAACCAACTCAATAACTAGCATGTTGAGTTGAAACTAGCTCAAGTAATGCTCATCAGTTCATTGAGCTCGAGTTAACAATTATTTTATCATGCAAGTCACATTTGTAACATCTCATTTTTTAATCTTCACTATTTTAGGTCGTGTGCACTTAATATGATTTGATTTTTATGATGTTAGCTAGTTCTTATGCAAAAATTATGGTATCATTGTTACAAGCTGGAAACTTTTGTATTTGCAAAGTTGTAGAGGTAAACTTGGAAGTTTGAATTATGATCATAGTCTCATAGAAATTTTTATTTACGATACCGATAAATCAAAATTATGAACATACTGACACCAGGACAAAAACAAGGCCTATTCAATGAATAGAAGTTCAAGATTCGTCTTTAGCTAAAACTAAACCTATGAAAAATGGAAATGATGAATTATTAAGGTTTTACTATCTCCAAAGCACATCCTCAAACCCTAGCCATCTTCTTCTTCCTTCTTTCTTCTATGAACTAACCCTAGTAACCTTTCCTCTGAGCTTAGAGGAGCTCATGCATGTTATAAGGACACATAGTATTCTTAACTATATGCTTAAGTATTTTCTTAATTTGGGGTTTACATCTAACAGACTCGACTACATTTAATATGGGGAAATTTTGTTTGGATGCCTGGTTAAAATTGGGATAATGCTTCAATCTATTTGAATACATAAATTCATATTTAAGATGGGGCATACACTTCTAGTTTGCCAAATTTAGTAAGCCATATTGTCTTATCATTTAGAAAAGATAGCCATGGATTTTACTTTAAATATTTATATTTTTATATAGAGTGCATTAAGTACTCTAGTGTTGCTTCAGTTGTGGCCAATTTATTAAATGTTAACTCATTTTGACTTTGATTTGATTTGACTAGGTCTTAATAGATCTATTATGAATCAATTACTTTAGTTAGGCATGGCTCGAATAAGAATATTTAAATCAACTATGAATTATATATTTAAGATAGGGTGGTTTAATCATTTAATCAAACATCTAATATATTAGGATTCTAACCCAATCTAAATCAATTAGTACCTATTTGAACTTCTTAAAATCAAGCATCATAATTTGAATAGGTTCATTTTGATCAACTCAAGAGATCTCCTCTCATGATGGCTCCCTTTTGAAAGATATTGACCAAATTAGTGAATCAGCCATCAATTACATGTATGACATGCATAACTTCTGTCACAACCCTAGGTTGTTACCATACTCAATCTAGACTAAGTTAAGTCTTAATTCATGTTCCATTAGATTATAAATATCATTAGGACATAACCTTAAAAATTTGGGATCCATCAAAGCTCATCTGTATTCAGTGATCATTTAGTCAATTTATTGACTTAATAAATTAGCTAAATTAAATTGACCTCCAAATCAAAATATGATTGTATTATTAAATCAAAATAAGGAAGACGCATACATAGCAAAAGACCCTTTCATGGTCACTAAAAAGAAAATATAAGATTGAGTTTAGAAGATACTAGGAACGCTCCGTAAAAGTTCTCCGAAATTTTTCTTCTCCTTCTAATTACCTTCTCCTTAGATTGCTAGTGCTGCCTTCTTCCTCTTCTCCTTTTGCAAAAGCTTGCCTTGCCACCCTTGGGGAGCTCTCTCCTCCTTTGGTTCTCCTTCTTACTTAGGGAATTTTTGCTAAAATTGTGAACCCTCCTCTAGTCAAGAGGAGGGGTATTTGTAGGAAGGGGGGGCTGCATGCTCCTCTCCTCCATAAGTAACCAGAATTTCCATTAAAAATGTTGAATTCATCATTGCACTAATTTTTAATTTAGGGTGAGGTGACAATAATCTCATTTTTTAGCCACAACATCACCTCAAGGCTTACAAAAATGGCTGCTGCAGGGTACGGTGGCTGGAGACAACATTCAGGATAGAGGTCATGTCTCCAGCCGCATTAAATGCATTGCCTAGGAAAAAATTCGGCGGGCCGCTACAGCGAGCTGTAGTGCCCTGTAGCGTGCTTTAGCATACTTTGGTCCCAAGGAATTTTAGCCAAGTCCTCCGCGGTAGACCGCTGCAGCGCGCGACCGCGCGCGGTAGTAGGGAATTCTGCGAAAAATACTATTCAATTAGTTTCTCTTCCCGATTGTATATAGAAATATTTCCATGGTAGACCGCGGCGGCGCGCGACCGTGCACTGTAGCGGGGAATTCTGCGAAAAACACTGTTCAATTTGTTGGGCGGCCTGATTTATATAGCCAAGTCTTCCGCGATAACCCGCTGCCGCGCGCGCTCGCGCCTGTAGTGGTAAATTCTGTGAAAAACACTATTCAATTAGTTGAGCCCCCATTTAATAATCAGAAATATGTCCGCGGTAAACCGCTGCAGCGCGCAACCGCACGTTGTAGCGGTGAATTCTGCGAAAAGAACTATTCAATTAGTTGGTAGCCTGTTTAATAAAGTTTTAAATGTTTCTGCGATATACCGCTGCAGCGTGCGACCGCGTGCTGTAGCCGGATATTTCGCAAGAAACACTATTCAATTAGTTGAGCCCCCATTAATATAGTTTAAATGTTTCCGCTGCAGCCCGCTGCGGTACGCGACCGCGCGCTGCAGCGCGCTGTAGCGGAAGTCTTTGTTAGATTTTTAGAAAAATTGCAGAAATGCCTTAGAGCTCCTTTGGATTCCATTTCCTAAAAAAGATATATAAATTTGATTTAGGAACAGTAAAAAATATCTTAAATAAATGAATTTTCCCTTTTATTTTAGATGTAATTTATGAATTCATCACACATCTAGATAAATTCGTCATCGTCTTCATCGATGACATACTGATTTATTCCAGGAATAAGACCGATCATGAAAAATACCTTTGTATAGTACTTGAAGAACTCATGAACCACGAACTATATGCTAAGTATTCTAAGTGCGAGTTTTGGCTTGATTCCATTGCCTTTTTGGGTCACGTCATCGACTCTCAAGGAATCAGAGTAGACCAAAACAAAGTAAGCGCAGTTCAAGATTGGTCACAACCAAAATCCGTGACGGATATCAGAAGCTTCTTAGGATTGGCCGGCTACTATAGAAAATTTGTCAAAGGTTTCACACAAATTGCGTCCCCTCTCACCAAGCTGACGCAGAAAGCGGTACCTTTTGTCTGGAGTCCAGAGTGTGAAAAAGCATTCTAAATATTGAAAGATGCTCTTTCTTCTACCCCATTTCTCACCTTACCCGAGGAAGGATTGCATTACCAAGTTTATATCGACGCATCTGGTATGGGTTTGGGATATATATTAATGCAGGAGGGGAGAGTCATAACCTACGCATCTCGGTAGTTAAAACCACATGAGAAGAACTATCCTGTCCACGACCTCGAACTAGCAGCAGTAGTCTTCGCTCTAAAGATCTGGCATCATTATCTATATGGCGTCCAGTGTTCCATATTCACCGACCATCAGAGCTTGAAGTATATCTTCACCCAACGCGAGTTGAATAGTTGACAGCGAAGATGGCTCGAGTTAATAAGCGATTACGACTAAAGCATTCAATATCATCAGGGAAAAGCAAATGTCGTAGCAGATGCACTCAGCCGTCATACTACGCTATCCTCTATAATTCTCACAAGTGCATTGGAGGAAGAATTCTGAAGGTTCAAAATCAGGCCAGTGCGTGGAGATATGTTAAGCACACTGGTATTCATGAGCTCAATTGAACCTACCTTTCATCATGATATTTTCATCTCTCAAACCAAGGATGAAGATTATTTGAAGTTTAAAGTTGATATCGAAAGTGGACGTCACGTCGACCTTCAGCTTCGTGGTAGCGTAATCTACCAAGGTGAACGTCTATGGATTCCCAAATCTATGCATCAAGAGATCCTGGTCGAAGGCCATAATTCTAGCTACCAAGTGCATCCCGGAAGTACCAAAATGTACCAGGATCTGAAGAAACCATTCTGGTGACCTGGTATGAAAAAGAGTGTGGCAGAATTTGTGGCAAAATGTGACGTTTGCAGTCTAGTCAAAGCCGAGCATCAGAAACCTGGAGGACTTCTTCACCCTCTAGCAATCCCCGAGTGGAAGTGGTTTGACATTTCCATGGATGTTCTTATGGGTTTGCCTAAAGCAAGATCTGGTGCGGATTCGATCTGGGTCATTGTCGATCGATTGACCAAGTCAGCTCACTTCATCCATTGTAGCAGATTGAGATAGCCGTTTCACTTCTAAATTTTGGCAAGCAGTACATCAAGTCTTGGGAACTACTCTAGCTATGAGTACGGCCTTTCATCCTTAGACAGATGGACAAATTGAAAGAGTCAACCAGGTTATGGAAGATCTCCTTCATCTCTGTATTCTGGACTTTGGAGGTTTTTGGGAGGACCACCTTCCTCTGGTAGAATTTGCATACAATAATAGTTTTCAAGCAAGTATCAGTATGGCTCCATATGAAGCTCTATACAACAGGAAATGTAGTACGCCATTAGCATGGTCTGAGACCGGTAGTGTTCAGCTTTATGGGTCAGAGTTAGTTGAAGAAACAAATTGCAAGATTCAATTGATCCAGCAAAGAATCAAAGCAGCTCAAGATCGATAAAGTAAATACCACGATACTCATCATCGTGCTCTGGATCTTAAGGTGGGAAATATGTGTACCTTAAAGTGAGTCCAATGAAAGGTGTTTACCATTTCGGTGTAGCCGGGAAGTTAAGCCCTCGCTATGTCGGACCATTTGAAATAGATTGGTTTTGCATCCTATCGACTGAAGCTTCCTGAGGATTTCTCTGCAGTCCATAATGTGTTTCACATCTCCTCTCTGTGGAGATGTCTTCATGATCCATCCCACCTAATCCAACTTCCAGCCATATCACTCCCACCAGACCTTTCTTATGCAGAAGAGCAGATTAAGATCTTAGCTCATGATCAGAAGCAGCTGAGGAATCGCTCAATCCCAATGGTAAAAGTTCAATGGAGAAGTCGCACTTTAGAAGAATCTACTTGGGAAAAAGAGGCGAATATGAGAAAGAAATATCCCAGTCTCTTTGAAACTCTAGGTACTCTTTAGTTTTAAAGTCTTATTCATGTGCCTCACTTTCTCTTGTTTGTCTTCTCTTGAGATGATGTCGAGGACGAGATAATTCTTAAGTAGGGGAGTCTGTAACAACCTTAGGTTGTTACCATACAAAATATAGGTTGCTTGATTCAATTTTAGTATCATTGCCTTTAGAACATCAATCTAAGCCTATCTAGAAGACTTGAAGTTCATTGGACTTCTTTAAGTCAAAATTTGCAATTTGATCAGTTTAGATGCCTTAGTCTAGACTCAAAATATTTTGATCTCAGAATTAAAATTTGATTGCATTTTTGAGTTCCTCACCCCAAAATTAGCTAAGAGTGAAATTTTGGTGCAATTTGGAATTCATTTGGGCCATAATTCAAATTAAATTAAATTGGCTCAATTGCACATAAGGGTTCCAATTAATTTATATTTGCAAAAGTATCCATAAAACTAAAATAAGGGCGGGATCCGCTGTGCAGACCGCGGGCGATCCACTGGGAGCCCGGGGCACGCGACAAAGGGATCCCGCGCATCTGACCGTTCCGCCTTTTTAATTTACGGTCAGGATTCGCTCCCGTGGAACCGCTGATCCGTCGTTGGATCTGTCCCGTGGATCGTACGGCCAGGATCGCTCCCGCGATATGCCGTTAGGATCCGAGCAATCCCAGCTGTAGCGCCATCTGATCCATAGATCAGACGGCATCTGAGGCACCCGGCACTGTGGATCTTCCTCTACCTCCCGATCGCGCACCCGACAGAGAGAATCCCCATACTGCCAGCTGCCCAGCTTGTCCCCCCACTCCCTGCTCCACCTCAGCATGCCGTTGGGATCCCTCCCGTTATGGCAAGGAGCTCCCAGTCGGGCCTCGTGACCCGGCCGAGCTCGAATTGGAATTCAAGAGCTCGGCCAAGGCCCGACCTCCTGGGCCTCTCCAGCCTGAGCCAACCCTCCAGAAGTTTCCCTAAGCTCGCCTGAGGCTATAAATAGCCTCAGGAATCTCTCCTCTGACCCTTTGTTGTTTAATTCCCTCGAATTTCCTCTACCTTTCCTCCTCTTCCATTGCCGATTGCTGAAGCTCCTTCCAGGCGCTCCCGTTCTTCTGAACCGCTGATAGTAGGCTCTCCTGGAATTCAGGAACCTTTACAGCATTTGGAACCGCATCTAGAGCCAGCCGAGCCCCCAGTCAAGCGTTCCGAGTCAATTCATCAAACCAGATATCCTCCTTACTGGATTCGAGCCAATGAGGCTCGAACCCTTCTCCTTTTGATGCGTGTGAGTCAGTATTATCGTCTCAAACCCACGGGTATCGATATTAAGATCTATGCTAGCCCCTATCGATCGAATCGATCGATCGGATTAAATTTCTTAAGGGATGCCTCGGTCGAGTAAGGACTCGGTGATCCAGACCTCCCCAGACCCTCAGACCAGAGGGCTTCGATCCACCTCCCCTCCCTGATGGTGTAGGGATCGAGCCCGAGGCCTGACATGGCCTCTGTGGGAAGAATTATCTCCCCATAGTAGTTCCAATGGAGAAGTTTTGGGTGAGTAAGGTCTGGTTGATCTAGACCGTCTCAGAAGGGGCTTCGAGTCCCAATCGACGCGTCTGACCACGATGATCGTGTATCGATCAAGTTTTGGCCGAGCCGTGGGCTGGATGCGCCGAAATTTGGCGATTAGGGTTTCCCTAATCGGTCCCCTCCTTCGGGATGACGGAGCGGGGATGATGGCACTGTGCGGACCGGGTCGACCCATGACCCGAGCTGTGCAACAGTGCCGGGTCTCCCGGGCCCCGGTCGATCCGCGCGTTTTGAATTTGGGCCGAGCCGTTTTAATTAAATCGGAATTTTGGAATTATTTTCTTTAAAGAAAATAATTCAATTATTCAAATCATAGGATTTTGATTAAATAAAAATACAGAATGTATTATTTAAATAACTTTTAATCCACTGGTCCAAATACTATAATATTATATATGAAAATGATTAGAAAAATCTCAGGAACCTAATATAAAATAAAATCATGCATCTGATGGTTAGATCTTTAATTATTGCCTAATTAAGTGAATCTTAATTAGGATAAATTAGTAATTTTACTTATCTAAATTGCATGTTTAGGGTGCCATTAGTTCACTTATGATAATTAGAATGCATATGCTAAGTAGAATATTTTTGTGAGTTCTATAATTCTAGTTATGCCTTAATCTTGTTAAATAATGATTGTAAATTTTAGGGTTTATACTTACTGGATCTTAGCAAACTTAGGCTCTGATTACTTGTATGATTAATTAGAATTTGCATGCCAAATATTATATAATTTGAATGGTTGGATTTATACTTATGTGCTAATCCTTTTTGATTGGAATTAGAGTTTGATTAGCACTAAGTACCCTCTGTTTTATAAACTTTGATTGTTAATCTGACTTATAACAGTAAGTTAAGTATAGTGAATTTATTTAGATAAGCTTATTGAGTATACTTAAATAAATCCAAAGATTTAAAATCTTAAACATCTTAATTAACTTAAGAAATCTTAAGATTTGGATCAAGCTTTTAAGACTTGATCTAGATCTGAGATTGCCACCAATAATATATAATTAATCCACTGATTTGACATTGATCTTTAAATACATACTTGATTTTACTTAAAGGTATGAGAAGGGATCAAACCCTAATCTACTTAAGTAGAATCTAAATCCTTAAGAACCCTAACTTAATTGATTTGATTTCAAAACTATGAATTGAACATTTTCCAATAATGCATTTGATTTATTATTGATTCTAAACATTTGAATTAGACAAATTAAGGTTAATAATAATCCTATGTGACTTCTTGATCTGAATCAAGTCTTAAGATCCCTGATTTTCTCTTAAGTAAGAGGACTAGCATCAAAAGATTAATAAAATCATATTGATTAATCAAGTGATCTAAGTCTTAAAAATATTCCTGATTTAGATCCCATAATCTTAGTTTGAGTAGATGACTTAATCATCTGATCCAATTTTCCTAAACCTAATTAAAACAGAACCTAAGAGATTAATAGCAAAATCTAGAAGGGAGATCATGAGTATCTCTTCATAAGATCGTCTTGAATTATTTAAAAAACCTAAATCCATATATCATGAGGTAGGAAGCCTTGTATGATTCCTTGAGGTAGAAGTATAAGAGATCCCACCTCCTTAGAAATTGATCTACTCTCCTTGTGGTAGTAATCTGTTAAGGCATTAGAAAAGATACTTCTCCTTGTGGTAGAATCCATATTAAGTGATCCTTGATCACACTTGATTGGTGAACCCTTGTATAGGACTTGCCTATTAGTTCAGGACTTGTAGTTTTGATAAATCCTTATTTTATTAATTAGTCTTGATTGAACCATGATTATTGGGTGGTGTAGTATAGTATACCCATATTACTGGTCCCCCAGTAATATTCGGCATTAGTTGAGTCACTTTAAGTGAGATTTATCTTTGTTGTTATCCTGCAGGCTTAGGCGGATATAACCTCACTTAGAGTAAATCAACCGATTCTAAGAGTGTATTAAATGGGTACCCATTCCTTAGCATAATTGAAAGACAAGTTGCCATCGGGCAATGCCTCCTAGCGAAGATCGCTTCAATAGGTATGGCTCAAATAAACTAAGCAATGGGATCCACCTTTCTTAAGACACTAAGTGTGATTATGAGTTTAGTGACTTAATACTTAGCTTGAGATACAAAATCATCATCGGATGGTGCCTCCTAATGAAGATCGCTTTGTTATGGAGGCTTAATCAAACTAAGTGATAAGAACTCTATTCTTGCAACATATTTATGTGTATACAATCACCCAATCTAGTGATCTTTAAGTAAATAAGCAACTTTAACCAACTATCGCTTTAGAGATTAGGAGTCAGAATCCTTTTAGCAGGATTCTGCACGGTGGAGACTTAGAATTCATCCTTGTTTTTACTAAACTCTTCATTGATTTTGGGATTTTCATTCATTCAACATAATGGCATAAGCATAAGCATAAACATGAGTTAGACTCATTCCTTCTATTGTGACACATGGTTATCAGTGATACAATATGAGATACAAAATGTTATATACATAGACTAGGGAATTTCAGGGTGCATCTGTGTCACCATACTGACTTCCTAACTGTGGTGCTTACATTGGACCGTACTACTCATAAACCTTCAGTGATAGTTCGGTAGTATACTGTGGGGTAGCATATTTGTGAGCATTGTTTCAGTGGCATGCAGTGCAGCCTTTAACATCATTTCAGCATAATGTTTACTTTACTTTCAGTTTTTTTCGGTGATAGCTTCACATTTCATAACCCTTTTATTATTTTGTTTACTCAGTACTTGCAGTTTTCCTCGCTTACATATTTTTATTCAGCTATGTTACGGCTTTACTTTACTTGCATATTTTGTTATGTTTAGTTTAGCTTTGCATAGCTAGTTTCAATGTGTTCGACTTCTTGTCTAACATGGGGTACTTTTGGGATCCCGCAATTTGCTAGATCCTGAGCAGTTTTTGGAGTCAGGTCAGGATGACGTACCGGAGACCCAAGAGGAGCATTTGGAGTTGTAGCGAACCGAGCATCTACTTTTACTTACTAACTCTTTTCAGCATTTTAGATAGACTCTTTATAATTCTGCATTTCAATAGTTTGTAATAAACTCTGGATGTACTTTTACTTTTCTTTTCTGAGATGGATATTTACTATTGCTTGAGATGAATGTATTCTGGATGTTTTGCTTTTAGCTTACGCATTCTGTTATATTGCTATACTTAGTATTGTGATGCGATCAGCATACTGGAAATGCTGATGTATTTTTGTAACATACATGGGTTCCTTCCCACTTCCTCAAACCTTGTGTACGTACTAGTCTAATACCTAAGATAAGTATTTCAGTCTTATCTTAGATATTGACTCTCGATCCTACTCTTAGGATTCGAGTCAGCAGCCTTCAGTATGGCTCCGTCTCTCTAGTCTATTTGGGATGATGGCTTTTGCTCGTATGGCCCACCATTCTTGAGTAGCACACCGTTCCACCGCCAAACTATGAATTACACTTGTCTTTTGCACACGGCGACGAGACGGGGCGTTACAGGAGTTGAGCCAAGAGGGTGTACTTGCAGATGCTACTTAATCTTTTTCTTTATGATTTTAGGAAGGATGAGTGGCATTTATTATTCTTTGTTACACCTATTCTTTTGAAATGTAACAATTTAAGACTCTTATGTATTTCCTTTTTAGTATTTCTATTATGAGCATACTTACATATTTCTTTTCACTTTGTATATGGATATGGATGTTACATATTTGCTTCTGCTTCTCTGTTTGATTTTATATACATATGTTCGTGCATTTAGTAACTAATTTATAAGCAGGTGAAAATTCTTATAATTATATGAAAATTAGCATGAGGTCTAATCTGATAATAATTTAGGGTATGTAATCATGACCACTCAATCGTAATAATGTTAGGTGGGGATCCACAGTTGGTATCAAAGAGTACCATGAGGTGACAAATTGGAATTTTGTTTCTATCTATATAATGGTTTGCTGTCTTATAAATCCAGTCACTAAATGTACATTTTGTAACATCCATACCTTACCATATTCTTGCCCATTCATAATGAAAAGCATGAAAGAGAAGTAATAAGGAGAATACTTAGGGTTAGAGAACACTCAAGTAATAATCAGAGTAAATAAGATTTAGCATAAGAACAATATTAAACAATCTGAAACTATAGTAGCTTGAGAACATATGTAAATCTAAAACATGTAGGCTTATGGTGTTTAAACCTCCAGAATACGAGTATTATACTAGGCGATTCAAAGCAACGTGTGATAAGGAATTCAGTATGGTGAAAGCCATTGTAAGGTTGTGGATGGTGTATCTCCAAATGGGGAACTAGTGCTTGATAAGAATCTAGAGTACCTTATATAACAATGCTAGGTTTTTTTGAGCTCATTATAAGCATAACCATACCTTAATATTGATCCCATTACATTCACATAGTCATTAGAACCTAACTCTAAAAATTTGGAGTCAATCAGACATCTCTAGGTCAAATGGGTATTTTGGTCAATATAAATACCTTAAATAATACCCAAAATATTTTGATCTCAAATTCAAAATATGATTGTATTTTTGAATTCCTCACCCCCAAATTAGCTAGGAATGAAAGTTTGGGAATTTAACTTGAGTCTATTGCACATAAGGGTTCCTCACAATTAGATTTTACAAATAAACTTTTAACCAAATTAACCGTTCGGGATCCTCTGCGTGGACCGCGGGCGATCTACTGCCGAGTTTGGTTATGCGATAGCAGAGCCCTGCTCCATCCCACCATCAAACCGCAATCTCAATGGGTATGATTTAGCACTGCGGAAGCGTGGATGTGCTATTAAATCTATCCCATAAATACTACGATCCAAATCATCTCCATGATCAGTTGTTAAGATCCAATTTATTTAGACCATAGCATCATCGAATCGATCGATCATACAGCATCTGAGGCACCCACTACTGCTCACCTTCATCCCCACACGCGAGATCCTGACATAAGAAATATCTTGTACTGCCAGCTTCCCATCCTGTCTCCCACTCCCTTGTCTACCTCAGCAAGCCGCTGGGATCCTCCCTCAAATGGCTAGGTGACCCAATCAGGTCCATGGCCCAGCCAAACTCAAAATGGAAATTGAGAGCTCAGCCATGGCCCAAGCTCTCGGGCCAAGACATTACCTCTAAGACCTTCTCTCTCTCTGACTGAGGCTATTAATAACCTCAAAATTATCTCTACAAGCTGTTTGCTTATTCAATTGTCTAGAATCCCATTCTTCCCCCATTCTGTAAGAGGCTTGCATATCTAATTTTACTAAGTCTAACTCACTACAAGCTCCCACTCTCTTCTAGTGAAACCTGAAGGTCAATCCTAGTGTTCAAGATCCCTGGAACCTTCTTGCAACCTAGCCAGCCCTTTGGATTGCTCCCTGCATTAGTAGCAAGCTCACTCAATCAAACCAGGTACCCCCTTACTGTGACAAGCCAATTAGTCTCAACACTCTCTTCCATTTGATTCATAATTATTCTTTTAGGTTAGATAAAATTAACCTAATCATTCCCTAGATCTGAGCTAGCCTCGATCGATTGTATCGATCGATCAAGCTAGTTCCCTCATCTTAGCATGGGTTTGAATAAGGACCCACTGATTGGGCCATTCCGAGACCTAGAGGATGGAGGGCTTCGCTTTACCATCACCTAGGGGTGGTGTAGGGATCGAGAGGGGCCAGAATGGTGGTCTATGGAGGGAGAATTGTTCCTCTATAGAGTATGCAGAGGCTGAAAATTTGGGAGTAGGGTCTCTGGGCTAGAACCAATCCCTGATGGGGATTTTAATCTCCATCGATGCGTCTCAGCACGGGGATGATGCTCTGATAAACCCAAGGCCGTGGCATGGCCTGTTGGCTGAGAATTTGTCTGATTAGGGTTACCCTAATGACACAGGTATCGGGGAAGGTAAGTTGGAGATGATGTCACTGTGCTGGTTGGGACAACCCGTGACCCGCGCGGTGCAATAGTGGCGGGTCCTCAGGTTGAGCCAACCCGCACCTTTTTATATTGGGCCGAGCCCTTTTAAATGATATAAATTTTTTAGAAATTATTTTCCTTAAGAAAATTATATGGAATAACGGAAATTTAATTGAAATAATGCAAAATAAATTAATTGCATAATGTCTTATTTACTTAACCAAACCCTTTGAAAGTATATACCATTTTGTTCAGAAAATCACGAGGAGTTAGAATATACAATAATATTTAGGTTTCTAGGAATGGATTTCCTAATTATGCCTAATTACTTTAGAAATTAATTAGTGAAGGTTAGCATGTATACTTAGCCGAATGGCATGATTTAAGTTTCATTAGCTCCTTATGCTTTGTAGAATACATGTTCTAGGTGAATTAATTTTTTAATTTATATCCTGCTAAATATGCCCCAGTCTTTGAATTGCATATTTAGTGAAAGTTAGGGTTTCTACTTAATTAAATCTAGCAAACTTAGTTTCTAATTGTTTACTTAGTTAAGTAGAACTTAATGGCCTAGTTTCATGAATTTTGGATAATTAAATTTGTAATTAGGTGCTAATCCATTTGGGTTTGATTAGCCTTAATTACTCTTTATTTCAATCAATGTGATGTTTCTATGCTTCAATAACAGTAGTATACATGTTAGAAAACTTATACTCTAATTTAGATACTAAAATAATTGATTTGACATTAATCAACACTTAAACCCTAAGATCTTAAAGAAATTTTAATTAAATCAATACTTGATTTAACATGGAATTGGACATCAATAATGAACAATAAGCTTACCAATTTTCTTATGGATCAATTTATATGTAAACAAACTTAATTTGGTTAAGTTGGGGCTTAAGCCTTAACTTGATTAGATTGAGTCTTAAACCTAATCAACTTGACTAAGGCACTTGATTTAGACATTTAGATCTTGCATAACTCCAAACAATCATTGTTGATTTTTCATTGATCTCTATTAAATTAGAAGAATTAAGATCTATAACAAACTCATATGATTGATCATCTGAATCTAACTTTTAGATATTTAATTTTCTCATAAGAAAGATCATTAGCATAAACTAAAGTATAAAATATTAATGATTTAAAAGATGATCAATTCCTAATAATTCATATAATTATATCCCATAATTATTTTATAGGTTGTGATTAGATGGGTTACCCATCTGATTTGTAAGATGATCAATTCCTAATAATTCATATAATTGTATCCCATAATTAGTATATAGGTTGTGATTAGATGGGTTACCCATCTAATTTGTATAATCCAGCTTAATGTATTAGGGATTGTAGATTTAAAAAGAATCTTACAACTTATAATGTACTTGTATATGTCATTGCTTAAAATTTCTAGATAGAGAATATAGTAGTTTAATTCAATTAATTGCTAGACCTTTTAATAACTAAACTATTGAGATAGGAAGAGCTTATTGTCTGATTTTGAGATAGAAGCTTAGATAAACTCTTAATATCTTTAGATTCTCATCTTTGATCCTTATGGTAGAATAACCTAAAAATTCTAAAACGAGACTTATCCTTGTGGTAGTATCCTAAGTTGAGTAACTTTTATGTCACATCTATAGACACTTTGTGTAGGACTCACCATAATGGGGTGTGGATTCATTAGTTTGTAAATCCTGATTTATAAATATATAATTATTAGAATGAGATTTAGTAGGATTATCAGATGGAAGTGATAGTGTATAACCATAGAACTAGATTATTTCAGTAAAAGAAGGAATTGGTTAATTTACTCCGAATAGATCTGTAAAGACTCGATCTTATCTTATGTGAATGGATAAGTACAGTTCGGTTAAGAATAAATATCCCAAATCCAAGAGTGTTATAAGTAAGGGATTGAACAACTTAGTTTGAAAGAATAATCTGTAATAAGAATTATGACCCTTATATTTATGCGTAATGTTAAGTGTAGTTAAATAAACTAAGTAGTTAAATAAACTAAGTAGTTAAATAAACTTAGGACACTATAAGTTATATTTGCAATCAGGGTGTTTAACAACTTAGTTTGGGAGAATAAACTGCAATACGGATTCTGTCGCTTATCTTTATGCGTAACGATAAGTGCAGTTAAACAAACTAAATGTTAAACCACCTTTCTTAAAAATATACCCATCATGTATATATACTTCCCAATGTGATAATTTAGGATTTAATTATAACGAGAAATCATAATAATTCAGTAAACATAAGTCAGTAGTCAAAATTCATCTAAGTTAATTCTACACAATGGAGATAAATAGAATCATTACTTAGTTTTAAAGTGATTTATATATTTTGATGACCTTGTAGTATATAGTTATCAAAGCTTTGGCATATCATCAATGCATAAGTCATATCAGCATTAGTAGAGTGCTTGGCTCACCTAAGGACTCTGTTAGCGTTGCGTTCGCTCACTTAGGATCTATGGGATGTTATATGACATCGAGTCAGCATACTTGTAGCATACAGTTATGTGGCATATTTAGATGCATGTGTATAAATTCAGTGACATATGATACAATTTTAATTCAATATTCACTTAGTTTCAATTTCTTTACTTTTTTCTTTGCCTTCAGTACTCAATTTTCAATCACAACTTTACTTTACCTTCTGATTTGTACTATTTTACATTTTTAGCTATTTTACTAGTTTTTATGGTTTATTTGATTACTTAATTATTAAACATTAGATAATTATAACTCTTTAGAGTAGCTTTCAATGTGTTAGACTTATTATCTAATACGTGGTACTTTTAGGATCGGGCAATTTACCTGATCCAGAGCAGCTTATGGAGCAAGATCAGGAGGCTTCACAAGAGATTCAGGAGAAGTTTGTGAAGCACTAGAGGACTCTTCATCAACAATTACTTTTCCCTACTTTAGTCTTCTTTTTGGTTCAATATTTAGAGTATTCTCCTGTATTTTTATTTAAGTAAGCTATTTATAATAATTCTGGATGTATTTTCTTTTTTTTTTTTCTGAGATGAATAATTTACTTAGCTTCTATTATGACTAATCGGGATGTATACTTTAGCTTCAACACTATATAATTCTTACTACTTATACTTAGTATTGTGATGTGATCAGCATAAGCAAAATGCAAATACTCATGTATATTGGAACTTCATTCCCCTTATAACCCAATGTACATAAGTACCCAACCTAATACTTAAGATAAGGATCTTACACTTATCTTAAAGATTAGTACTCAGTCTCTTTCCTTTGAGGTTGAGTTTCAGCATGTTTAGTAGCTCATTTTACTCAGCAGATATTTAGGGAGGTTTTTTCTCAATCCTTCCCGAGTAGGGCACCGTTCCGCCGTCAACTGTTAACTGCTTTGAGTGCGACGACGGGACGGGGCATTACACCCTACCTTTTGAGGATTGTATTTTTCCATTTTGGCTTGGAGTAGTTACATCAAGCAACCATGGCCTTCGACATCATCAGGTGCCCTAACGATGTTCGCCTGCACATCATAGTTTTTCTTCTACAAGATGGAGCTGAAAGTTGGTGGAAGACTACCACCTGGAAACTTGCTAGAAAATGCAGTAAGGAGCATTATCCACTCACCTACACTGATTTCACTATTGCCTTAGCTATTAAATATTTTGGCTAACTATGTTAGTTGTTCGTAGTAATTCTTTAGAGCTTAATTATGTATTTCTTTAGCATGATGTAGTATTTTCATATTCTTTCTTTAGTACTGCTACTTTTATCCTATGTACCCATAATTTTAAATAGTAAGAAAACTTAGCATGCTTGTTCTTAAACTGATAAATACCTTTTGGTTATCTTTGAATGAGCGATTGTCTTTAATTAAATAGAATGAATCTCGGTTCCCCTTCAATGACCACTCCCATTAAGATGACTATTACTTCCATCAACACTTTTGAAGAAATCAACTCTTTAATGAGCATGGTCAAGGCATTGGTTGAAAATAGAACCCACCAATCTTAGATGATCCAAAAGTTAATCACAGCTCAAACATTGTTAATTAATGCAGTGCTCATAGTTGTTCCAATTGGGTACACTCCCCATAACTCTACTTATGGTATTCTGCTTAGCTTCCTAAGGTTGCGGACCCCCACCTTTAGTGGAAACCTATCTCCCATGGATAATGTAAGTTGGTTAAATGTTGTGGAAAAGAACCTCACTATTATTAAGTGCCCTAACTCTAAAGTCATCCTTCTTACTACTCATTTGTTTCAAGAAAAAGCCTAGTATTGGTGGGATAATAGAAAGAATTCCCTCTTTATTGATTATGACATTGAGGATATTCCATTGGAGTCATTCATCAAATCTTTCAAAGCTAAATTCATTCTTCTATCTGCTCAAAACATTCTGGAAGACACTTCACTGCGGATAATGCAAGGTGGTTGTTCCGTATCAGAGTATGAAATGGAATTTTGATGGTTGACGCAATTTGCTCTAGATTTGGTAAGATCGGAACTTGCTCATTCCACTAATTTCAAAGTCGTTTGAGAGATTCTATCAAGGATCATGTTGTTCCCCTATATCTTATTGATTTCTTCCAATTAATAGAAGCTGACAGCATAGTGGAACACCATTAAGCACATAAAGACTTGAAAAGGAAAATTCAGGTTGTGTCCAGTCGACATGATGATTTCAAGAAGCATAGACCGCAATTTGCCAAGGTCTATCTGATGAAAGTAGCTCAGTCATTAGAACCTATCAAGGACTGTAATAAACCCCACCCCTACCAAAAATGTATTTCGAGCGATGTTGCTTTACATGTGGCGGGCAAGGCCATATGTACTATCAATGTACACAGTTAAAGATGGTGGGTGGAGTTCGTATCGACCATTCCCACCAAAACCAAGTTTTTAGAGCAGTGTCATTGAATAAGTGAGATCAAAGAATGGAAATTATGCCACCACCGCAAGCTGAGCATTCAGATCCAATTAAACAACACAGTTGCTGTGCTCTAGTGCAAACCCATGATTAACCTAGGAAGTAGGTCAAGAATAATCATCCTGCTGGTCTTGCTCATGCTTATGTTCTGGCTACTATTGAAGCAACAAAAGATAACAACAAGGTTTCATGTACACATTTTAATTTCATTCTTGTCATCATGCAATTAATTCTATCTAGCACTTAAAGTTTTTGCAACAATATTAAGATGCATAGACCCTATTCAGAAATCCTACACCTCAATGATGAACCCTTTAATGTGTTATTCAATATTGAAACTAGTCATTCATTTATCTCTGAGCAGTTTGCTAAGTCACTTAACTTGTCATCCGATAAGTTAGCAACAACCTTGAGCGTTGAACCTCCTTTTGGAGCTCAACTGAGTGCTCATAAGTTCTATGATATTAATATTCCAATGAATAATTAGGTTTTTGAAGCTTAATTGATTATTCTATCAATAGCCAACTTTGACATCATCTTGGGCATTAGTTGGCTCAGTTGGCACAGTATGATAATTAATTGTCAAAAGAAAAAGGTTGTCCTTCACTCATGTAGTAGGCCAAGAACCTTTATAGGAAGGATTAGTACTCAAGCATCTTTAATCAATAAAATTAAGGAATAAAAGGTGATCAAGAAGAGATGTGTTGCTTACCTCATCACCATGATGGATGTAGATAAAGAAAGTATTTCGTTATCCAAGAGCAAGGTGGTTAAGGAATTTGTTGATGTTTTTCCAAAAGATTTATTTGGACTGTCACCTATTAGCGAGGTGAATTTTATATCAAGTTAATCGCTGGAACTTAGCCTATCTCTAAAGCCTCATGTAGAATGACACCCAAGGAGCTTCAAGACTTGAATGAGTAACTGCAAGAGCTGTTGAATAAAAAGTTTATTTGACCAAGCATGTCTCCATGAGGAGTGACAATGCTATTCATTAAGAAGAAACATGGATATATGCGAATGCGTATTAACTTTCACAAACTGAATAAAATCACCATTAAGAATAAATATCCCCTCACAAGGATTGATGACCTATTTGATTAATTGTTTGGAGCAGTGATATTTTTCAAAATTGATCTGAGACCAGGTTATCATCAGTTGTGAGTAAAAGATTCAGATGTCGAGAAGATAACTTTTAGAACTTGCTATGGTCATTATGAGTTCTTGGTAATGTTATTTGAACTCACTAATGCACCATCTATCTTTATGAATTTAATGCAATGAGTTTTGAAGCCTTTCTAAGATAAGTTTGTCATAGTCTTTATTAATGATATTCTTATCTACTCAAGAAACTATTTAGGGCATGAAGATCACCTGAGAACAGTCTTGGAAACATTGCAAGCTCATCAACTTTATGCTAAATATTCTAAATATGAATTTTGGTTAGACTATGTAGCATTCTTAGGTGATGTCATTGATGCCCAAGGAATTAAGGTGGATCAAAGTAAGTTTAGTGTGATCCAAGAATTGTTTACACCTTAAGCTAGTAACAAATATCTGCAACTTCTTGGGATTAGCCGGATATTACTAAAATTTTGTCAAGAACTTTTACCTACTTGCATCTCCACTAACAAAGTTAAATAAAAAAGCAATTCCATTCATTTGGAGTACAGAATGTGAAGAAGCATTTCAAAGGATTAAGGATGCACTCTTAACTGCTCAAGTGCTTGTCATGCTAAAGGAAGGTTTATATTATCAAGCATACACCAATGTGTTTGGAATCAATTCAGGATGTGTGCTTATGCATGAAAAAAAGGTCATTGCTTATGCCTCTCTCATCAATTAAGGCTACATGAGAAGAATTATTCTGTCCATGACCCCGAGCTTGCAACTGTAGTGTTTTCTCTAAATATTTGGCGACATTATCTATACGATGTCAAGAGAAAACTATTCACCAATCATCAGAGCCTGAAATACATATTCAGTCAGAGAAGATGGTTAAAATTAATTAGTGATTATAATTTGAGTATTCAGTATCATTCTAGTAAGTCAAATGCCATAGCAAACACTTATAGTCGTCGTGCTATTCTTTGTGCGATGATTGCTGAAAGTCTTCTAGTAGATGGATTTTGTAAGTTGAGCATATAACCTGTGTGAGCTGAAATGCTAAATGAACTAATTGAAAATAGAGTCGATGTTTATCAGAAAAGTCTTAATATCACAAACTAAAGATTAAGACTATCAGAAATTTAAGGCTCATATTGAAAGTGGTCATCAAACCGACATGCAGCTTTGTGGAAACTTTGTATATCATGGAAATCAAATTTGGATTCTAAAGTTCATACATTAGGAGATCTTATTAGAATGTCATAATTATGGCTACATAATTAATCTTGAAAGTACTAAGTTGTTTCATGATCTGAAGCAATCTTTTTGGTGTCTAGGCATGAAGAAAAGTGTGGATAAATTTGTAGTGAAATGTTATGCTTGTAATTTAGTCAAGGTTGATCATCAGAAGCCTAGTGGATTATTGCACCCATTGAAATTCTATGAATAAAATGATTTGATATTTTGACGAATTTTGTAATGGGATTGCCACATGCAAAATTAGGTGTAGATGCGATATGGGTTATTGTTGGTCATTTAACCAAATCTACTCATTTCATTCATATCTGTCAGATTGACTCAATAGAGAAGGTTGCCAAGCTCTGCATTAAGGAAATTCTCAAATTGCACATAATTCCGAATTTTATATTGTTTGATCCAGATAACAGATTCACTTCTAAGTTTTGTAAGGTAATACATCAAGACCTAGGAACTACCCTAGCAATGAGTATAATCTTTCATGCCCAAACTGATGGCCAAATAGAAATTATGAATCAAGTGCTTGAAGATTTTTATTAAGGCATATTATATATTTCAGTGGGAGTTGGGAGGATCATCTATTGCTAGTTAAATTTATTTATAACAATAATTATCAAGCTAGCATCAAGATTGCTTCTTATTAAGTACTATATGGTAGAAGATGTAGTACTCTATTATTTTGGTCTGAAACTAGAGATGTTCAGTTGTATTGGTTTGAATTGGTTGAAGAAACAAATAAAAAGGTTAGATTCATTTAGTAGAGAATTCAGATAACACAGGATCATCAGAGTAAGTTTCATAATTCCTATTATGTTCCATTAGAATTTCATATAAGTGATTATGAGGGTCAGTCATATGAAAGGAATTTATAGATTTGGTGGCACTAGTAAATTAAGCCCCTGATATGTAGGACCTTTTGGAGTGTTGTCAAAGATAGGATTATTTGGTAAGAAGTTAAAATTGCTAGATGATTTTCTTATCATTCACAACATGTTTCATATTTCGTATCTTAGAAAGTGCCTTTGAGAACATTATCATCACATTTCTATTCTAATCATAAGCCTTCAGCTAGATTTATCTTTTGCTGAAGAACTTGTCAAAATCCTGGGCAAGGATCAGAAGCAGCTCAAAAGTTAATATATTTACTTGGTTAAAGTTCAGCTATAAAATCATGGTGCAGAAGAAGCTACTTTGGAGAAAGAATCAAATATGTTTCAAAATTATCCAAAGCACCTTAAGAATCCTAGTACTTTCCAAACTTTTTTATTTCCTATTACGGTTGTGTCCTTATTCTTGCTTAGGTGATGTTGAGGATGACATTGTACTTAAGTGGGAGAGTTTGTAATAATCCTTGGTTATTATCAATATAGACTAAACTAAGCCTTAATTCTTTTTTGATTAGGTTCTAAATGTCATTAGGACCTAACCCTAAGAATTTGGGATCCATCGGAGCTCATTTGGATTAAGTGATCATTTAGTATATTGCAAACTGAATAAAGTGACCATCAAAAATAAGGATCCACTTCTTAGGATCGATTATTTGTTTGATCAACTTTATAGTGTTGTTATCTTTTCTAAAATAGATTTGAGATATGGCTATCCTCAATTACGAGTAAGACATTGATGTTGAGAAGACAACTTTCAGTACTTGCTATCGCCATTTTAAATTCTTAGTGATGTCTTTTGGATTCACTAATGCTCCATCTATTTTCATGGATCTAATGTAGTGTATTCTTAAACCATTTCTAGATAAATTTGTTATCATTTTCATTATTGACATCCTTACCTATTGTAAAAGCCAATCAGATCATGAAGATTATCCTAGAACTTTTCTTGAAACCCTCAAAAATCATAAATTATACACCAAGTATTTAAAATGTGAGTTATAGTTAAAATCTATTGCATTATTGGGGCATATCATCGATGCCTAAGCAATCAGAGTTGATCAAAATATATTAAGCATTATTTAGGAGTAGGAACAACTTAAGTCAGTAATAGACATCTGTAGATTTTTGGGTTATTCCTAAAAATCTGAAGAGCATAATTTTGAATATAGAACTCATCCTAGAAACACTAAGATGCATCACGATCTAAAGAAATCACTCTGGTGGACAAGCATGAAGAAGAGTGTTGCTGAATTTGTGGCAAAGTGTCATCCTTGTTGCTTAGTCAATGCAGAGCATCAGAGATATGGAGGTCTGTTACACCATTTAATATTCCTGAGTGGAAATAGTTTGAAATTTCAATGGAATTTGTAATAGGATTTCCTTGCACAAATCTGGTGCTGATGGAATATGGGTCATCACTGATTGTTTAATAAAATCTGCTCATTTCATTCTAATTCGTTAAACTAACTCTTAGAAATTATAATGCTGCACAGTATTCCTAAGTCGATAGCATCCGATGGAGATAATAAGTTCACTTCAAAATTTTGGCAGATAGTGCATCTGGATTTGGGAACCACCCTACCTATGTGCATGGCCTTTCATCCTAAAATTGATGGCCAGACTGAAATAGTGGATCAAGTTCCTGAAGATTTTCTCATACTCTATATTCTAAATTTCAATAAAAGTTGGGAAGAGCATATGCCATTAGTTGAATTTAATTATAACAAAACTGTTACAACTCATAGTTGTTTCTTAGTCATAGATATCCAAACTAGGTTAAGACCATCGCCATTAGACCCCTAATAGCATTATGGTTCAACCCCTAAAATTTGACGTGACTTGGAGATCAATCATTTTTGGCGAATGCTTTAATATATATTTCATTTTATCAAAAAATAAAAAATTAAATTAACCTCTGATTAAAAATTCGACTTCAATTTTGAGTTCCTCACTCCCAAATTAGTTAGGGGTGAATTTTTGAGCTTTTTCGGAGCTCATTTGGTTTTCTAATTTTGATTTTTTTAAATAGTTATTATTTATTAATATTTAATATTTAAACTGATTCATTATCACGGGTTCAATCTCATCTGCCCGTTCTGTGATTGGTCTGATCTGATGGCAGCTGAAGAGTTACTGAACATCTTCTACGCACACATGAATAGGTGCGCAAGAGCCGTATGTGTCTTGTGCTACGATGCGCCAGCCTGAACCTCCCAGCCCTAATTATGGACTTTTAACTTGATTTTGTGCTACATTCATCGAAGGACAGGCTGTGAGAAAGTCCAGAGGCAGCTCGGAGCTGCCGCGCGCAAGTTAGGACCTAACCTTAATCATCATCCATCAGTGAATGGTACCTCCATTTACTTCCTATTTTACTTTGCATTTCTCCTTATGAACTTTCATTTTTCTATTTCATTACTCTAAGATTGATTTTTGAGCTCTAATCGAGCTCGATCGAGCTCGGTTGGAGCCCAAATCGATGATAGGCTACGGTGGTAAATAGTGCCTGCAAACCTTAGAAAAATAGGGCAGATGAAGTAAGCCACTAGTGATAGCTATCGAATGGGATTTTGAGCTTGGAAAAAGGGTCGTGGCAAGGGCTTCACGTTGGTGTGCGGGTCGCTCCCTGGGAAGCTCAGAGGCGGGAGATCCTTGATGCCCTAATCGCTACTGTGCGAGCTCGTCGACTTAATCAAAGGAAGTGCACATGTGCCAGGCGGGTCGACCTAGACTCGCACGACACTGGCACCAGGTCGCGCACGCAACCCTACCCATGTGTGGGCCCATATTGGTGGCATGCATGCGAGTGAGCCGCACGTGTGGCAGGGTATGTTAAGAATAGTATATGCAATTATTTATTTAAATCAATTTTAATAAATTTAATATTCTTAAACATATAACTTCAAATATAATGAAATTATATTTCATTTTGATCAGAAAAATATATAGAACATTAATATGAATATTATTTTTCATTTTAATAACAAAGTTTGCAAATGACTTTTTAAGTATCATTAAGAGTGTAACAACCCTAGGCTATTATCCTAGCTAATCTAAGCTAAAGCAAGCTCCAATCGTTATTTCATTAGCTTCATCTAGTCATTGGAACCAAATACTGAAAATTTGAGGCCATTCGAAGCTTAATTGAGTTAATTAGCTATTTTACTGATTTTAGGATTCATAAAATTAGCTTAATTAATTTGATCTCCAAATTAAATTCTGATTGCATTTTTAAAATTCCTTACTCCCAAATTAGCTAAGGGTAAACTTTTGAGAAATTTTGGAGGTCATTAAGAGTAAATTAAATTAAATTTGATTTGGTAAATTGCACTTTAGGGTTTGCAACAATTTTTATTTGCAAATTAGGCCTCCAATGATCAGCTGATCGCCCGAATTTGCTGTGCGGACTACAGGTGATCCACTATGAGGTCTCACAGATGCATCTATTGATCGCTAGATGCCATCAAGGCATTTTGTTTATTTCCACGATCAAACAAATGACCAATATTTTCTCTAGTCCTATTCATCTCTATCCCTGAGTGAGATCACACATCTGACAAATCCCAACCAGCTTGCCACATTGGCAGTACGAGGGATTTTCCCTATCCTCATGACCTCTGATTTCCTTAATAGTCTTGTGTGATGTCTTTCCTAGACTGCCCTCCTCAGGCTTGCCCTGCCCCGCAACACCCTCGAGCAAGCCATGGACGACCATCTTGAGTTGCAATCCAAGCTTCAGGGCTGTAAATATCCCTTAAATTATTACAATGAACTCCATTTCTCAATGTGATCCTCAAGAACCTCCCAATCATCCTGACTTGCTGCTTCTTGCCCTTCTTCGATTAGTCAAACTATCTTGGACAAAGGCATTGTCCTAAAAAGCTGCAGTGGGTGTGGCCTGACGTTCAGGCCCCAAACTAATTGATAGCAACTCATGCATGCTTCAAAAGCCAATACCAATGGCTGGTGTGCCCTTAGCTTGCCTGCATTGCTCTCGGACCACTCTCCAACTAGGTACCCTCCATGACCTATAATTTGAGCTTCAATTACACTTTCATATCTTTGTAAACCAACTTCATTCAGAGTTGAAGCATTGCTAATTTTGATGGAGCGCGATAGAGCACGATATGATGCTAAACTCGACCAAATGGGCATAGTAATGAATGGTACATTTGGTTAAGTGAGCATCCAACCATCATAATACACTTGAACCCCAATTTTGGTACCTAAGGATCGACACAGATCTAGAGATTATGTTTCATTTTAGCTCAGCTCTAGAGGGCGACTATGGAGGGAGGATCCTCCCTCCACAGTAAACCCTAGAGGTCAAACCTATACCACTAAGAACTTGGTTAAGTAATGTGTCTTTCATAGGGCTTCTTGTATGTTTATGTAGAGCTCAACTCAAGCATTTGATTGAGCTATGGTTCACGACTAGAGATATTTTATACATTGGAAATTTAGGTTTTCTCTGAAACCCTAAATTTTTGACCCTTTTTCCTCGATTCATTCGTTTAGATGAAGAAAACAACAACGCGGGTTGGGCCAACCCGTGACCAGCACTATCCAACAGTGGTGGACAGTTGGGCTTGGTCGACATGCACGATCCTTGTATGGGCTGGCCAATCGGGTCTTGGTCAACCCGACGGGACCCGGGTTTCAAATTGAATTAATCTAAATGGAATTCTAATGTTTCCTAAGTCCAAACCTTATATTAATGTATGAAAGTAGGGTTTGTATTATTTTGATTATTTGGTATTCAAACATAGCAAATTTATATACCATTTTGATCAAAAAAATACAAGGAATAATAAACTACAAAAATTTTTTAATTTCTATGGATATTTTTCTTATTTATGTTCTAATTATCAAATTGCATGATCAGTGAATGTTAGGGTGAGTACTTATCCAAACTGCTTGCTTATGGTTTATATTTCTTCATTTGTTCATTTAGATCTTAATGAGTTAGTTGGATTGATTTTTCTACAATTAAATTGGTTAATTATTCATTAATGATCTAAATCCTTAATTACTGAACATTAGTCTCATTTGTAATCTAATTTTTATAAATTTGGTATCTATGAAACTCTTAGACAGTAAGGAATCTAATGATGGCTTTATATTTTAGTTTTAACATGTTTAACTTTTAACTATTCCTAATTAACTCAAAACCATAATTAGCCAATATTAAGCATGTTAGCCAGCCAAATTTAGTTTATTTGCTAAATTTATACCTATTAGACAACATGGTTTGATTTAGCATCTATATTTGAATTTTGATCCTTAATTTTGCAAATTAGATTTTAAGTCCTAAAAGAATCAAAGTGATTATAACCTTAATTATTAGACCCTAGAATTGATGATGCTCTCCTAAATAAGAGAATTTTCATCTTTAATGATCTTTATTTAGTTGATAAAAGGTGCTTGATTAATTAAACAACTAAGTTCCAAAATTTAATGATTTATCTCATGACTTGAATATAAACTCATAGAAATAAGATAATAAACAATTTGCATCTATAATTTGATTATTTAAATCAATGATTTAGCATGTGACTTTGCATAGAGTCATCCTTATATTGATTTTTTGTTCAATCATTAGAACTTGATTGTAGACAGCATAACTAACAGATTTAGATCCTTATAAGATAAAGTTAAGCAATATAACTAAAGTGATAATATAGCTTTGGTTAAGGTAACTCTTGAGGTAAGAATGCCTTACTTGTCACATTTTGTGGTAGAATCGTAAATGCACCATATGAACCTTAGAAATGGATCATATGTTCTTGTGGTAGTGAGAACCTAATGAGATTTAGATTGAACTTATACAATTGTGGTAGTTAACCTAATTTGAATGACTTAATTATCATTTTGCTTGGAGCTTAGTTGTTTGAACCTATACAATGGAGAATGGTTTCTATAGCTTGAAAATCCTTGATTAATATATAGTTAGATAGAATTGTAATTAATGATTATATTAGAATTATCATATGGAAATTATAGTACATATCCATAGAACTGACTTTAATTTTAGTAGAATTTGAGATTGGTTAATTTGCCCTGTATATAACTATAGAGTTTTTATCTTATATTAAGTAATTTGATAAGTACAGTTCAGTTCAGGATAAACATCCCAATCCTAATGTATATGATAAGTAGGGGTTTTGACAGCTTAGTTTGGGAGTATAAACTGTAAGAGGATGTGTGTCTCCTATTCCTGTGCATGGGAATAAGTGCAGTTAAGCAACTTAAGTGTATAATATTACCTTTCTTAAGACATTCTAATAATGTGTATATGCTCTTAACATGTGATAATGTAGACTTAACTATCATTTTTTCAAACTTTAATTAAATTTTCTTGTCATTTATTGATTTCCTTACTTGTTCCTACTTAAGTGATGGCGAGGATGACATTGTTATTAAGTGGGAGAGGTTGTAATAACCCTAGATTATTACCTTGATTAATCTATACTAAACTAAGTCCAAATTCTTAAATTCTTGTTCAATTAGACTCAAATAGTCATTAGAACCTTACATAAAAGCCTGGGATCCATCAAACCTCGATTGGATCATTTGCCTATTTTGCTTATTATTTTGACCTATAAAGTTATCTAAATTTATTTGACCTCCAAATCAAAATCTAATTTCATCTTTGAATTCCTCACCCCAAATTAGCTATGGGTGAATTTTTGGGAATTTTTTGGAAGTCATTTGATTTTCCAGAGTATTTTAATGTATTTAAATAATCATAGAATTAAGCTAATTAAATTGATCTCCAAATTAAAATCCAACTTCATTTTTGAGTTTCTCATCATCAAATTAGCTAGAGGTGAAGTTTTGGGAAATCTTGGAGCCCATTTAATATCTTAATTATAATTAATTAAATTATAATTAATTTAAGATAAATAAATTAATTTAATTTTTCCTTGATGTCATCACTATTTCACTATTCAATCGAACAACTCAATCTTGCGCCATTCGATTGACCAGCTATCCAAATTGGATGGCTGGAGGCCATCTTTCCAATGGGTGTGTGCTCACACCGGAGTGCACACGGTAGGTTGACAGCATGCATGTGGTAGTGCCAGAACCAAATGACAACTTTAGAGGATCTATTTTATCCCCATTTTGATTGCAAGCCTATTTTGCATTATTTCGATCTATCCTAGAGCCAAGTGTAACAACCCAGATGTTGTTACTCGCCAATTAGTGACCTATTTGACTTCAAATCTCTTTCATTACTCTTATAATGGTATTAAGAGTCTCCACCATAAATTTTATACGATTTGAAGACCGTTTGATAATTTTCAGTAATTCCTAGTTTTCTGAGAATTCTAAAAATAGCGAATTTAATTAGATCTTAGAATCAAAAATGGAGTCACACCCAAATTAGCTAAGAGTGGTAATTTGAAAGTCTTTGGGAGTCGTCAAATTTTTCGTCAATATTTTAATGATATACTAATACCTAGAAAATTAGGTAAATTAAATATACATTCGATCAAAAATCTGATCGCATTTTTGAGTTCCTCACCTCTCGATTTGGTAAAGGCAAAAAATTTGAAATTTTCGGAATGCATTTGAGTACTTAAAATTGATTAAATAAATTGAGTTACTAATTAATTAAATATTCATTTGGATATAAATTAATATGTATATATAATTATATGATATATGTTATGAAATAAATATCCATCGGTTGATCTAAGGAAAGGAGGAAATCTGTCGTAATGTGCAAAGCACCAAACAGCTTGCCATTTTGATCCAAGTCGTCCGTCCTATATTAAGTGAGATCAGACGGCGGGTAGTCAGATCAGGACATAACTGTTGGATCGACCTTATGATCCAACGGCCCTCATACTCCCATTGTACGCCTACTTTGCTTTACGCACGATCACGCGCAGAGAATGAGAAGAATGGCATACGTCGCCCCGATCGCTCCGCCAGCTGCTCCCTCACGCCTTATCCCCCTTTTGACTCCTTAGCTCCCGAATTTTTTTCTTGTACACATTGATTTGATTTTTTCATGAAGACCGAGAAGGGAAGGAAGAGGTAAGGGAAGAAGAAGGTTTTGCAGTGGAGCTTCGAATCTTAGATCCCTAACTTCAGTCGACAAACTCCAAGATTAGAACCTTACCAAAAGAAAAATGACAGGTCTCTGGTATGCTATCTTCCTCTAGATTAATTGCTAAGAACTCGGAATGGTTTTTTGATCCTTACCTTCCTGCCCTAACAACAAACTCAAGTTTCCATCGATAAGAGTGATAAGGTACACCATTTCATTCCAAATTCATACTTCTCATTTTCCATACATCTCAATTCTTACATAATACAAAAAAAAATTGTATCGTTCATTCGGCTCTAGTTGATTAAGTTAGGGATTCTTTCTATAAAATTTGTAATGTATTTTGACATTTCTATTATTCTTAAAAGAATGCTTGCTCTGTTCTACCTTCTGAAATGGTCTAGAGAATGATGTAAGTTTTAGCAGTGGTAAGGAGACAGATGGAAGAGTAGTCAAATTCGATTGAGCTTGATCAATAGCAAATGGAAAATCTTTAATCTGAATATTATCTCTAACCTTACCTGCTGAAATCTTCACTCTTATTTTATTCATTATAGGGACTTCAAATTCAGCTTGACAAACTATATTAATGCTGATTTAAGCTCTTATAAAATTTCCTAAATCAGCTAGAAGTATCGTCAATTACATACAATTTGCTTTTATTCTTATCATTTTACAAATTATTTTATATTCGAGTATCCTTTCTTAAATGTTAAATGAGCGAATTGAATCAAACCTTATAGAGAACAATAAGAATTAGGGTAATATTTGTTCCACATTATCCAAAGATCGATTTCAAATTTCCAAATAATCATATTAGGTTAATATAATGTGAAATAAGTATCTTGTATTTTCGTTGATATGCATCCTATTTTCATTTAAGAGTTAAGCTAGTGTTTAGCAGATCGGAATGAAATGGTACAAATTTAGGAAAATGATCGTAAACTAAATGATTACAAGAGTCTAAGAGTTAGATCGTTCCTTTTGCCATAAACCAATTTTTTCTCAAGAAAGGCTTTAGGAAGCAAGTTCAATTTTGTTGAGAATTATCACCTTTAGATCACCTTCCAAGGTATACAGATTTACTCTTTTTTATGGTACTCATGATAGTTCTTCCAAAGTCTCAATATGCTTGAAAGAGAAAATTGCCAAAAAAATTTCAAAGTATGTTTGTGCTAGGATATGTGAATTTACAAATTGCTCTTTCTTTTTTTAAATTGATAATATTGCTCTTTCTTTTATAAATCTCTTGCATTTACTTTAATGTCTTGCCTTAGAAATGTTGTTATTAATAATTGTATTCTAACTCGCTTTTGACTCAAGATATTCAATAGCTGTGTACATGTTTACTTGGTTCATTGAAATATATAGGAAGTAATTATTGGAATTAGAGAGACGGTTAGACATTATTAACTTTAGTTCTATGCCCACAATTTTGACTATTTAAACTAAAGTACTATTATCTATATGAATTGTGGTATATTTGAACATGTCAATTATACTTTTAAGTTATTATTTTTAGAAGGAAAGTTGGTGAACCCCAATTTCTTTATTTTAATCCATTCAAATAACGCTTGCTTAAAAAGTCAATTCATATTGTTTGTTAATTACTTTGGTCAAGTATGAGCAAATCTGATTTTGAAAGGAGATAGGATGATATATGAAATGAAAATCTTCAAACCCTATATAAATTAATGCAATCTCTCTTAAGATGTTGAATTTATTCATTAAATTTCTAAATTAGTATATATAACTACTTATTAGTTATTAATTGTATTGAAACTTTCATTAAACTTTGCTAATGTCTATTTAATTTTCTTTGTATCATAAATTAAATTATGTCTTACTTATAAAACCTGATAGAATTATTTTCTTTCTTGTATGGTTCTTAAAATGGGTATTGAACAAACGTTGAAAGTTTCTTTTATGTCTACTGCTATATATTAATACATATGTTGTAGTTTTAAGTGTATTGATGGATTATATTCTTAACAAATGCTGTCATTTATGTTATGAGATCCAAATGCTGCCATTTATTTTATGGGATCCAAATGCTACCATTTAAGTTATGAGATCCAAATGCTGCCATTTATTTTATGAGATCCAAATGCTGCCCTTTATGTTATGTGATCAAATGTTTCATTTTATTCTAAAGCGAAATCAAATATGATCAAATGCTGCCATCTTTTTATATGAGATCAAATATGATCAAATGCTGCCATCTTTTTAATATGAGATCAAATATGATCAAATGTTACCTTTGTTTCTAAAGTGAGATCAATAAGATCATATGGGATAAAATGCTGCCATTTATTTTAACGAATCACATGTTGCCTCTTATTCTAAAGTGAGATCAATAAGATCGTATGGGATAAAATGCTTCCATTTCATTTAATGAATCATATGTTGCCATTTATATAAATGAGAGATCAATGGATCATATGAGATCTAATATTGTCCTTTACATTGTTTGGATTAAATTAACCACTATCATTAAAAGCATTGTAAGAAACAATTGTTGTGCTGGATTTCAGTTTAAATGATTATTGTTTCTTTTATTCATAATTGCTAAACTAAATACTGTTATTCTTTGCAGGTCAAGTTATAAGCTAATATCAATTGAAATGCTGAACCAAATGCCATTGCTTATTGCATATTAAGTCAAATGATGCTGCCCCTATATATTGCTAAATTAATTACTGCATCTCTTATTATTTTTCATAAATGTTCAATTTAGGATGTGTGAATCTTAGGTTAGTAAAATTGTTTCACATAATTTTTTCACATACAAATTATTAGAACTGGAAATAGCCAATCCTATGTAATGAATTGACTTATATATTGATGTTTTATGTGTTTATTTTGAGTAAATATAAAAGAGATCATGCCGAAATTTATAGAATTTGAATTTCATTCTTAAATTCTACATGTATCGCTTCCCCTTTAACTGTATGTAAGATTTAATTAAGAATCCCTTAAAGTTCTTTAAAAGAACCCATAATAAGGCTAATGCTCAATTAATCTGTTACATATTAGCACATAACCCGTTAGTCTTAAATCTTTCAATTAGTTCTCAATTGATTTAAATTGAGAAAAATAGTTCCCTTTTATGTTTTTTTCTTATAAGATATAGATTTTTAAACTCGTACAACTACAAATAAATTAAAACTTAATTCAATAGTGATATTAGTCTTATCATATGGGAGTGAAGTGCATATCCATAACTTAAATTTAATTTCCCATTTAACTTAGGGATTGGTTGCATTGCCTAGGAAGGAACTGTAGAGTTACTGTCTTATCTTAGGCATTTAGATAAATACAATTTTTTCAAAATAAATATCCCAATCCCAATGTATATTATGAGTTAGGATTTGGATACCTTAGTTTGGGAGAATAAATTTGAAAGTATATTTATCTCCTATCCCTGAGCGGGGATTAGTGCAGTTAAGCAACAAAAGTGTCCAAATTTTCCTTTCTTGGAACAAGATAGTTGTATGTATGCCCTTTTAACATATAAAATTTAATTATATCAACAATTCAATATTAAAATCAGTTGAGTAAGGTTAAGTGTAATCATAATATGATAAATATGTAAATCAAACATCTTCTTAAGAAATTTGTGAACAATGTGGTACTTGAATAAATATGCATATTATGATGTGATAGGATAAATTATTAGATAACAAAAAGGGATATCTTTTCTATTTATATTTTTTGGGTTTTATTTAATTCTTTCAGTTTTGGCAAACATGAATCGCATATGCATAGCATCTCATTAGCAGTATGATAACACACCAAGGATCTATTAACAGTGTAATTGCACACCTAGGATCTATTAGCACTGCGATAGCACACCTATAATCTATTAGCAGTGTGATAGAACTCTTAGGATCTGGATGCAATGGGCATCAAAGTTATATGCATATAAGATATATTCTGCAGCATTATCAGATGCATATTTAGTGGCATACTTAGTGGCATATTATGTTGAGCATATATTGTATATCACTTTCAGCTTTTATATAGTTGTCATTTTGTTTCTAGTTATTTTGTTTAAAGCGCTTTTGTTCTACTTTCAATATTATTCCATTTATATTTTACTCTTAGTTTTAAGCTATTTCAGTTTTGTTGATTTTCATATATATTTACATGGTTTTTTCTTCTGTAAAGTAGCAATGATATTCTAAAATTTTAATCCTTTTTCTTGTAAATTAATTGTACTTGAAATTTACAAGTCTAACAATATTTTTCTTGTGCCCTGTTACATATATACATATGATAATATCAGGTTAAAGATCGACCAATCGCTTGAGAATTTAGCTTATGATAGAATGTCCAAGTAAATTTTGCGGCTTGTAGAAGTAAATTACTGCTTAATATTTCTTTCTACCGCATTTAATTAAATGTAATAAATGAGTTTTCTTATTATTCGAATTTACTTTATTGTATGTGAATAGATAATTTTGGAAATTGATTGGATGTCTTGTCATTATTTACTACTCTGCTATTCTATATATATGTTTATGATAGGATATTGCTCATCTCATGATTAATATTATAGATATCTAGTTTAATATCTGTGATATTAATGATAACCACAACTTAACCCTATTTGAGTTAGTGTCAACTCAATAATTGTTAGGAGGCAGCCATCACAGTTGGTATCAAATATGTCCTAAGTGGTGTCTAGGATACTAGCATGAGAGTTATTCTTGAGTAATGACCCATCTTGTCGCTAATTAGATTCTCTTTGCGCATAACATCGGGGTGAGGCGTCATAGTTATTCTCATTTCATTTATGCTGATGACCTCATTGTCCTTTCAAATGGCACCAAAATATCCTTGAAAATATTGTCAATTTGATTAAGATTTTGAAAATCTTAATTGGTTTAAATATTAATTGTCAAAAGTCCTTATTTTTTCTATAATTATCAGTTTCATAACCCAACTCGTTGGTTTTAAAAATTAAGTACTCCCTTTTGTTCATCTTGACATTCTAATTCTTAAAGGCTATAATAAAAATGAATTCCACAATGTTCTCATAGATAAAATCCTATTTAAAATCCAAGGCTGGGAACACATATATATGTATCTCCGGGAGGTCGGCTTATTCCCATTAAGCATGTATTAAACTTTATAACTATATATTAGCCTGGTCTATCCTTTCAAACTAAATTTCCTAATTTGGTTTTCTCTAAAATTACTAAATTGACTTCTGTAATAAGTTTCTCTGTGTGCACATAAGCATCTTTATTTGTTAATTGCATTACAATATGATTAGTGTTGATGATATACTCATGAAAAGAGTTTCTTAATCTAATAGCCAAAGTAGAGGGATAATGTTCATGAATCATTGGCAACATGTTATGGGATTGTTTCAATTGTAATGCAATTGTCATAAACTCATATTTATTTGGTTCTGGGATGGTCTTATAACTGGCATATAAGCATCTTTATTTGGCGATTGCATTTTAATTTCGTTGTACTAAATCTCTTAGTATGGTTCAGTGAAAGAGAATAATTGATTATGGGATTTAGATCATAAAATTGATCATTAAAATTGGTATCATAGTTGATAGGTCTAAAATTGACAATAGTATCGAGTATCATAACAAGTATATCGGGTTCCAACTATTTTTGTTAGTATTAGAACAGTTTTCTCTGATATCAGCCACTATAATAAGAACCTTAGTTTGATATTAAGTTAACAAGACATTATTTTAGTTCAATTAAACCTAAATGTATAAAAATATTTGAAATAAATTATCAAGGTACAATATGATCAAATAAAAGGAATAAGCTATAAAGTGGATGAATGTATGCATAGGAAGAAAAGATGAAGCTTTCTGAATTTTTGAGGGGAGGAATAAGTATTCATAAATTATTGGGGAGCTTAATAAGAAAAATTTATTTATAATAATTTAGTGGACAAACCCCATAATTAAGTTTAGACTTAGATTCCTTTTATTAAATTACCTTAGTGTAAAATATTCTTAACTTAATGAAATTAAAATGAAAAAAATATACATAAGAAATAATTTGATTTAATTTATTTAAATTACTAAATATCATAACCTCTAAAAATGAACTAAAATTGTAAATATAAATAGCGGGTGAATCTTGGACCATAAAATTTGGCATCCGGTCCGAAGGTAGTGTTAAAGCAGGTCACGGGTGAATTTTAAAATTTGGACATTATGATTAAATCCAACGACTGGTCGAATAAATTTAAAAGGTGGGATCAATTTGAGATGTTGGAATTCTTTTTTAAATCAAAATAGTAATATAATAATAGACCGCATTAGTTTTAGTGTCATTGGATCGAATAATAGGTTTGATCCTATATCTAAGATCAACCTGAGCATTATGCATAAGTACATGCATCCTCTCTATGATTGCCTCGACAACCTAACCCCGGATCTCTCGCAAGCCATTGGCTGCTCGATGGAATATTTCCTCCCCAATAGTCCAAATCTTCTTCACATGTCCATGTGTACCCATTATATAGGTTGTTGGTGCCAATACAAAAAGGGGAGTACATGAATTAATCTTTGTTCAAACCTAGTGCGCCCTGGCTCCCTTGGCACTTGTGAAAACTTTGTATTAGGTTTTGGTTGTGCCCTAAGTAATTTTAGGGGTATTTTTTGTCCTTTGGAATCTAAATAGTCCATGGGTATTTAATGAAACATGAGAGGTATGCTTTATATTCTTAACCATAATCTATTGGAGTTGTTGTTCCAGTTGGTTTCCTTCCACCCTAAAGTGAGAGCAACAGATTTTGGAGGAGGAGAAGTTGATAGAAAGACATTTAAAGTGATAGATCCTTCTTATTCTTGTGAAGATGAATCTCTCTATAACTCTTGAACTTTCTTGTTCATAGTGTATCATTTCTTTGGTGGCGTAGCTCCCTGATTTTTCACATTCTTGAATTTTTATGTAATTCTCACTCTTCGGATGTTCTTGTGGTTTAAGTTGTGATTTCTTTGTGATGTGGTTTTATTTCTTGCTTGTGTTGGTTTACATTTCTCTAGTTTTTCATTGGTAACACCAACAAAAACCCATTGTTTAAGTCATATTAAGGCCATTATCTGTTTATCAATGAATGTTCTATGTTGGAATATAAGAGGGGTGGATAACTCTTCCTCTAAAAATAAGGTCAAACATTTAATAATGGAAAACAAAATTAAGGTTGGCTAAAGAGGATTGTGCTAAAGTGCAAAAATTCATTAAATTTGATAACAGTTTAGCCTCTTTATCAAATAAAATTTAGGTTTTTTGGTCTCACAATTAGAATGTTGAAACCCTGGGTCAATGTGATCAAGTTATTCATCTAACAATTTTTAATTCTAATTTTGTGTCATGACCTTCATTCATGCTAATAATCTAAGAACTGATTGTTTGGATCTCTAGGATATCCTAAAATATTGTAACCCCTCTAATCTTCTTGGGTTAGTTGGTGGTGATTTCAATGTCATTCTAAATTAAAGAATACAAAAACTACTTACTCAACAACTCTACCTCCGTACTTGATTTCAACTCTGCCATCATTTAATGTGGGCTTGATGATTTTAACTATGATGGTTCGGATTTCACGTGATCCAATGGTAGAAAATATGCTCATCTTTCCATGTTCTTTATGAATAACATGGGGTGCAATTATTTCCAAGAAATTAGAAACTTATCCCAAAACTCCACTAATTCTGATCACAAATCAATATTTTTATGTTATAAATTCAAGCACTATGAGTTAATTGATCTTTCAGATTCCAACTTTTTTGGCTTGATGGAACTGAGTGTGATGAAGTTGTGAAATATTCTTGGAATGAAAATTGCGATATCTATGGAATCATAATGTTGTTGGCAGTATTTTAAATAATGTGTAAACATTAGAAATTGTGGTCCTTAATTTGGATCTACTTTTAAAGATAATCCTATAGATCTTAAAAGGGTGGCTTATTATAAAGCTCGAGCATCCTTAATCCAAGCTCATAATGATATTAATATCTATAGGAAACAAAATCTAGCATCCATTGGAAAGTGCAATGTGAAAAAAAATACTAAATTAGACCACAATTGGGTTAATAAAAGAAGAAACAATAACAAAATAAATTCCATTACTACAATCAAGGGTAATCAAATACATAGTGAAAATGAATTCAAACATCTGACATTGAGTATTTCTCCAAAATGTATTCCTATGATGACATGGTTTTTAATGTTTTCTCTCTTTTACCACCTGACAAATCAATATCCCTAGAAGATAATTCTATTTTAAGGAGCATTCCAGATGAGGAGGAATTTTGGAGGGTGGTGACAGATTTTAAGTGCAATACATGGCCTAGTCTTGAAGGCTTCTCGGGGAAATTATTTATCAAATTTTGAACCATATTAAAAGAAGCTATTTGTAATTGTGCTAATAAAAATTTCTTTAATATTACTCTCCCTAAATTCCTTAGCCATTTAACTATTATTCTCATTCCTAAAGAAAAAATTTGCAATTGGTAGACTCAATTCAAACCTATAAGCCTATGATCTTCCATAAGCAAAATCACTTCTAATATCATTGCCAATAAACCTAAAACTTTTATGCCCATGTTATAGAATCAAATCAATCTAGTTTTATACTAGGGAAACGCATTCATGGCAATATTCTTGCAGCTCAAGACATGTTTTACATTCTAAATAGAAAAAGGAGGGGTCACAATCTCATTCTTAATTGGATATGAAAAAAAGCTTTTGACAAGCTTAACTAAGATTTTCTCTTATGGATTCTCAATGCTTATGGATTTAATGAATCTTTCATAAGTAAAATAAAACAAATTCTATTATGAATATATAGTACTCCATAATGATTAATGGGACCCTTTATGGATTTTTATCTCCTCTATGAACCTAAGGCAAGGCGATCCTTTATCCCCCGATCATTTTAATATTGCCATGAATTGTTGGCCTCATAATATAAATAATGCTTTCTCCAAATATAAAAGTCTGTATTACAATTTACGAGGTAAATTCTTGGTCTCTCATTTAGCTTATGTTGATGATCTTGATATTCAACAATGCGGAAAATAGAATACCACTAAGTTAAAACATACTCTTAGTGTTCTTGAAATGAACTATGGTCTCAAGATTAATTGTAATAAATTAATGTTTTCATAAATAGCAAAGCCTCTTGGAACTTGAAAGTGGGGAAGTTCAAATTTGGGCTTTAAAGTGGGGAAGCTGCCTTGTAAATTTTTTGTAGTTCCTATTTTTAAAGGTCCTAGGAAAAATCTGATTTAGAATGATTTGATTGCTCAAATATTTAACTAAATTACAGGTTGGGAACATAATTTTCTTTCCCAATGTGGTAGAATCACTCTTATAAAATGCATTCTAAATATGATTCCTCTTTATTGGCTTAAAATTTGCTCTCCCACAAAGAACATTTTGAAAAAAATTAAAACCATCTTCAACAAATTCTTATGCTTACATGAAAATGGTTCCAAAATGATTTGGTCTAATTTGGATTTCTTGGTTAATGAATGAGGGATTGGTTTGAGAAGTCTTGATGCTCTTTACAATCCTTTCTCTCTAAGACTTTGGTGAAAGTTTAGAACCATTGATTCCATTTGGGTGTCTATTTTAAGGGCTAAATATTGTGAAACCACTCATCCTATTCTTGTGCCCAACAAATTTCTAACTACTCAACTTGGAAGAGGATGCCTAATAAAAGAGAACTTATGAAAAACTTAATCTCTTAAAATAAAATTGACACTACTTGTGTTTCTGGTGTGATTATTAGAGTAATTTGGGTCATTTTCATGATTGTTGCACTCCTATGCTTCCTAAGCTGACTTTGGGAGATTATCTTATTAATAATAATTATTAGAACTCTAGCTTAATTAGTACCATACCTTCATTATATATCCATGATAGAATTATGGAAATTTAGCCTAACTTTAGTGATAAAAAATAGGCTTCTGCTGATATTGTCATCAATAATCAATTTAATGGTTTCTGCTGATATGGTCATCAACTCCCATCTCAAGTGTCTATTTGAGGTCTGTCAAACAGATGATGATGGTAGAGTGCTACGGCTTGGAGAATGTTGTTGTTTGATTTGATGATTGTTCAAAAGATCTACATTATTTTTTATTGTTGTTTATCTGTTAGTCATGGATGTTATTATTTGGTTGTGTTATCTCTCGGTATGTGACTATTTAGTTCATTTTTCTCTATTTTTATTTGCTTTTTCTACTGCTTCTGCTTATTTCATTTATTTTAATATTTTACACTTTGAGAGGATCTTGTAGGTTATACCCTGGATCATTTCTTTTGGGATTAGTTTTAGGCTATTAATATTAGGAGCTTTGTAACCTCCCAGCCCAATTGTATCTTTATTTTGCTTAATATGTATGTATATATATATATATATATATATATATATATATATATATATATATATATCATTAGATTGGGCATGCCCTTTTTAATGGCATATAAGGAGATTATACCATGCATTGGTGGGAGGTTGGGCAGGGTAAATATATTAATGGAACCACTTACTCTTGCAAACATGCTTAGATTATTCCTCATGTCTTTAGGTGTATGCCTTAACAAATGAATTGTTTAGTTATACATAAAACATTTTCTATTATTTCATTGTGAAATATAATGGTTTGTAATATAATATATATATATATATATAAATCATTAGATTGGGCATGACCTTTTTGGTGGCATATGAGGAGACTATACCTTGCATTGGAGGGAGGTTGGATATGGTAAACATGATTTTAATGGAACCACTTACTCTTGCAAATATGCTTAGATTATTCCTAATGCATGTGTGAAAAACATGTGCATAGTTAACACTAAACAAGTTTTGTATTTTGTTATTGTGATATATAATGATTTGTGATAGAATCATATATATATATATATATGAGCTGCTTTGTTACCTTGAAATGGGAAAAACACGCCAAAATGTCAATTAAGTATACACTTGATATTTTTCAAGGGAAAATGTGCCAATAATGAATGAAAATCTCATGAGTGAATTAGTTCACTAATATGATAAATATTTTGTATAATGTTGAGGTTATTTTCCTACTCACTTTTTATAGTTTTCATTCACACTATCAAAACATACTTCAATGTAAATGTAATATTCATGTACTTAGACAACCCCTATTGGAATCAAACAACCTGACAACTTGGTCATGAGCTCGTTGAGGGGCAAGAGTTAGCTTAGAGTTCTTGAATGGACGGATTTAAATTGAATGACTCAATGATGAATGTTCTAAATTGACCATAATAGGGTCATGCGACATAAAACTATACAACTAGTGTTGGATTAGTTTCTAATACATCAACCTTCTTATAACATTGATAAGTTAGATCACAAAACTAGTTTCCATTTATAATTAAAGCTTGCATGGCTACTTTCCTATTCTCTTTAGATCACAAGAAAATGACATTTTATTGTTGAATATTATTGTTAAATAATTAAAGGGTTATTAAAATCAAGTATTTATTAATAAAGAAAATAGGAAACTATAATTTGTTAAAACTCTTACTGGTGGTGCACCATCGCATGTTTGAATCATCGCTCGAGCTATTAAGGCTCCCTGAACAAAATAAATAAATAAATTTGATAAAAACTTTGAGAGAAATGGTTGTATACTAATTAGCTACAAAAATTATTTAATTAATTTATTTAATAAGTAAATTATTATGTAATCATTATTAAGTATAATTTAATATTTATTAATAGCCAATTACTAAATTACAAAATATTTTGTTAATTATAAAGCTTATAATTAACAAAATTTTTGAAATTAATTTTTTATATTCATCAATAAATTTAAAATAAAAATGATCATTTAGATTAATTAAGGACTAATAATTACAAGTTCTTAAATACTATGCTTAATAATTTTTTAATGCATATAGCATTTCTCTTATAAATAAGTAATTATTAACTAATTATATACACTCATTTAGTATTAAAGATTATTTTGAATACAAACTTATAAATTCTTAGAGGAAAACTTTTAAGCTCATTCAATAAAATTTGAATATTATTTTTTATTTATTTATATTAAAATAATATAAATATTATTTTTAAAATTTATATTAAAATAATGTTAAAATTTTATTAGATGTACCTGCGAACGGCCTACCACATTAAAACCCTGCTTTAGCTCCTCCATTGCCTTCACCTGTCATCAAGCATTGCTTCAGCGAAACTCCAAAAAAGAAGCCTATCCAAGCAAACATAAGCCGCCCAACATAGTATCATCAATCAATACCTTTGCACAGGCAATATCTACCTGTAATCATGAAAAGCAATTGCATTAGCTCTACTTAAAGCTGGCAGTTTCAGGAGATCAACAGAAGAAGATCCAACCTGCTTTGCAATCGGCATAAACCATGAATCCCTGCGCCCATTTCCAATTTCTCTAATAAACCGCAAACAAACGGGTTGGAATCACGAGAAACGCTTGCAGGCGTATCAAAGGAAAGAACTAGGTGTCGGAGTCACTCACAGGCAGTATCCTTCAGAACCTGCTAATGTTCTCAGATAAGACGTGAAATTCTGTCCCTTGTTTTTGCACGATCCACCAATTCCTGAAAGAGAGCGATGACGACTATGGATTGGGAGGTCATCCTCACTACGATAGAGGGATTGGGAAATGCACTGACCGTGAAATACGACAAAAGGCAGAGAGAAAGAGCGCGGCAGAGAGGGGAAGACGATCGCGGACAGGAGGAGGAATTTCAGCACAGAAGCACTCATCATCCTTTTCCGTGCTTCCGAGTATTTCCCAAAAGAAAAAACTTCATTTGGGGGGAATATATAGAGGGAAGTATAGGAATATCTAAATACTACTCTTGTTGCTCTGGTGTGTTTGCAAAGCTTGCTAGAGGAGGAGGAGGCCTTTTGCTTGTGGGCCTGGTTCTGAGCTAAGGTTAGCTTATTGTTTTCTTGGTGGTTGGCTGCTTTCCTGCGAATTTTTACACGGGGGAGATTATGGCCATTTGGAACTATTTGACATTTGGGGGCTGTTTGGTGCTGCCTGCTTGGCTGTATTCTTGAATGTATAAAGTTTTTTGTTTTAAATTTACGGACTCTGTTGATTTGGCAGCTGTCTTACTAATTCTTTTGAAAGTTAAATTTAGATATTATTTTATTAATATTTATTTATTTAAATTATAATAATATAAATATTATTTTAATATTTATATTGAAATAATCTCCTTTATTAGATGAATTTAAATAGCATTTATTTGATCTTATTTTATATCAATTTTAAGTAAAATAATTTTCTCAAAATATAATATATTAAAGTACTTTTGTTTTGAAGCAATAGAATTCTTTTGCATTTCTTTAAATATTAAATTTGAATTTGTTAAAGACTTTATATTTTCAACTCAATGTTAGCTAGGCGCCTGGGCGCAAACCTTGCTAGTGCTAGTCGGATCACCGGACGCCCAAGCGTAATTGCCAAGGCTTGCGAGAGGACTGAGCAACCAGGGCCCCCAAGCACATTATCCAGCGCCTGCTAGGGAGTTGGGCTCCAATGCGCTTAAGAACCTGACAACATAAGTTGAATCGAATTCTATTGAATCGTATCCCATTGTATATTTATATACATATGTAACGCTACAATTAACATAATAAGAATTACTTTTTCTTCTTCTGTTTATTAATTCATGGTAGCAGAGAGAGTTCATAGAAGGATGCGAGAAAATCAAGAGTCTACCGTGAAGGAATTTACCCAAAGTTTCTTCAATTGCTTCATGTATGATCTTTCTCGGCTGCAAGGAAAATAAAGAATCGGTTGAACCTTTTTACACGATCTTTTTTCAGCCACAAAACATCCAGCTTCTTTACCCTCCATTCGGCCCACAATATTGCCCTCCTGAAACAACTTCACCTTGTGAGCGGGTCCTTATACAACTATAAATCCGACTTGTTCAGTATGACAAGTAAGGGCAAGAAAATAAAATAGAAATCTAATTAAACTTTAAAATTTAAATACATTTTATGAGTTTTATATTTTTTAGGATATCACAATTTTACAATCATTTTTAAGAAATAAAAATATAAGAAACTGAAAAATAACTTAAAAGTATTGTAGTAAATAAAAACTAAGTAATGTATTATAGAAACTATCACTAAATATTATATATATATATATATATATATATATTTATATTTGTGTTTGTGCTGTAGCACAATGACTGTGGTTCTGGATTTATTATCTCAAGTTATGGTTAAAATCCCACCAATCACATAGAAAAAAAAGAAAAAAAACTATATATATGTGTTTATGCTTATAGAAAACTAAAAAGTAATTACTAAATCAAATATATTCAAATAAAACATATGATGAGCAAAATCGAAATGTAAACTATATGTACTAAACTAATATAAAAGTAAGAAATTGAACTAAAAGTAAAACTAATCAGAAAGTAAAGTAGTCTGAAAACTGGATAAACTGAATTGAACTGAATTGTCTCTGAGGATTGCACTAAAATTTGAGTTGTGCAATTCTTAAAAACTGTAACTAAGGTTTAAATGCAATGCTATATATTATATTTAACTTATTTTAACAATATGTTATGTGGGCACGTAGAAAATAAAGTGAGGAGCGACACATCAACCTGAGCATCCAAATTTGGGATTCTTGAACTATTACACACTTCCCTTTTAAGATTTGTGTTATTTTCCTTTCCCTCCATAGCATGTCCTGGTTTAATGTGCCTGTACAGACATGTACATCAAGAGTGAACCCCTTAAATTTGATTATTTATAATTTTTATTTATTTTATGTATAAAATCTTTATGTGTTCAAATATTTCTGGCTCAAAATGATGCCACATCTAGACTTTCAAATGCTTTAATTGTAAATGTGATACCCTCTTGTTGTTTAATTTGTTATGTTAGTTTGTCCTTATTGACTAACTGAATGCTAAGTTTTTAATTTATTATGCTCATGTTGGTTAAATCGCCTAATTTTTTGCAAATGATGCAACCTTTCTATGGCTACTCAATCCTTACACATTCCCATGAGTGTGTATTATAATTAGAGCCTAAATTTATGACATTTGGTACACGTATCCTTCAAAAACCCAAAAGTTGATTTTGATCTCTAGTGATCTGTGCTCCTTTATGTCATTTAGTCTTATTAGGGCTCGTACTGTAACAACCCAAACTCTTAAGCACAAGGTATTGTCCGCTTTTGCCAGAAAGGCATCACTGTTTTGCCCTCAGAATATAACTTCCCAAATTTAGGATTCTTTAACTATTACACACTTCCCTGTTAAGATTTGTGAAATTTTCCTTTCCCTCCATAGCATGCCCTAGTTTAATGTGTCTGTACAGACATGTACATTAAGAGTGAACCCCTTGAATCTGATTATTTCTAATTTTTATTTATTTTATGTATATAATCTTTATGTGTTCAAATATTTCAGGCTCAAAGTGATGCCTCATCTAGACTTTCAAATGCTTTAATTATAAATGTGATACCCTCTTGCTGTTTAATTTGTTATGTTAGTTTGTCCTTATTGACTAACTGAATGCTAAGATTTTTGATTTATTATGCTCATGTTGGTTAAATCGCCTAATTTTTTGCTAATGATGCAACCTTTTTATGGCTACTCAATCCTTACACATTCCCATGAGTGTGTATTATAATTAGAGCCTAAATTTATGACATTTGGTACTCGTATCCTTCAAAAACCCAAAAGTTGATTTTGATCTCTAGTGATCTGTGCTCCTTTATGTCATTTAGTCTTATTAGGGCTCATACTGTAACAACCCAAACTCTTAAGCACAAGGTATTGTCCGCTTTGGCCAGAAAGGCCTCACTGTTTTGCCCTCAGAATACAACTTCCCAAGTTTGGGATTCTTGAACTATTACACACTTCCCTTTTAAGATTTGTGAAATTTTCCTTTCCCTCCATAGCATGCCCTGGTTTAATGTGTCTGTACAGACATGTACATCAAGAGTGAACCCCTTGAATCTGATTATTTCTAATTTTTATTTATTTTATGTATAAAATCTTTATGTGTTCAAATATTTCAGGCTCAAAGTGATGCCTCATCTAGACTTTCAAATGCTTTAATTGTAAATGTGATATCCTCTTATTATTTAATTTGTTATGTTAGTTTGTCCTTATTTACTAACTGCAAACTAATTTTTTAATTTATTATGCTCATGTTGGTTAAAAAACCTAATTTTTTGTTAATGATGCAACCATTCTATGGCTACTCAATCCTAACACATTCACATGAGTGTGTATTATAATTAGAGCCTAAATTTATAATATTTGGTACACGTATCCTTCAAAAACCCAATAGTTGATTTTGATCTCTAGCGATCTGAGCTCCTTTATGTCATTTAGTCTCTTATTATGGCTCATACTGTAATAGCCCAAACTCTTAAGCACCAAGGTATTGTACGCTTTGGCCAGAAAGGCCTCACAGTTTTTCCCTCAGAATATAACTTCCCAAATTTGGATTCTTGAACTATTACACACTTCCCTTTTAAGATTTGTGAAATTTTCCTTTCCCTCCATAGCATGCCCTGGTTTAATGTGTCTATATAGACATGTACATCAAGAGTGACCCCTTGAATCTGATTATTTCTAATTTTTATTTATTCTATGTATAAAATCTTTGTGTGTTCAAATATTACAAGCTCAAAGTGATGCTACATCTAGACTTTCAAATGCTTTAATTGTAAATGTAATACCCTCTTGTGGTTTAATTTGTTATGTTAGTTTGTCCTTATTGACTAACTGAATATTAAGTTTTTAATTTATTATGCTCATGTTGGTTAAATTGCCTAATTTTTTGCTAATGATGCAACCTTTCTATGGCTACTCAATCCTTACACATTCACATGTGTGTGTATTATAATTAGAGCCTAAATTTATGACATTTGGTATACGTATCCTTCAAAAACCAAAAGTAGATTTTGATCTCTAGCGATCTGAGCTCCTTTATGTCATTTAGTCTCTTATTAGGGCTCGTACTGTAACAGCCCAAACTCTTAAGCACCAAGGCATTGTCCACTTTGGCCAGAAAGGCCTCACAGTTTTGCCATCAGGATATAACTTCCCAGTAGGTCACCTTTCCTGGGAGTGCTCCCACATGAGCATGCTTAACTTTGAAGTTCTTATCAGGAACTCCACCATTATCTGAAAAGGCGGCTCAATGTTTAAGAGTTTCACTTATTACTACTTAAGTGGGTCTTTACAATCTCCCCAACTTAAGTAACTGACGTCCTTGTCAGTATCCACACACAGATCTAAGAACCATCCATTAGGTGGATAAGACTAGAGGTGAACCCTATAGGCACAAGAGGTACCCACAATCATGTAACACCTTAACCATCATGGGTTCAAGAGGTTGCTCACATAAAGTGGTACTTTGCCCTGTATAACACTTAGCTCCTATCTGACACCCTATGGTTTGCTCTGATACCATTTATAATAGCCCAAACTCTTAAGCATTAAGGTATTATCTGCTTTGGCCAGAAAGGCCTCACGATTTTACCCTCAGAATATAACTTTCCAGCAGGTTACCCATCCTGAGAGTGCACCCACATGAGCATGCTTAATTTTGGAGTTCTTATCAGGAACTCTACCGGTATCTAAAAAGGTGCCTCGATCTTTAAGAGTTTCACTTATTACTACTTAAGCGGGTCTTTACACATACATATAACCCAAAATATTACAAACTTCTCTCTGAGTGTGGTGGGGTGATTATCCTGCCAATTATGACTAAAATGCCTTAAAGATTTTGCCATGCCCCCTTTGAGATGAGATTTAATAAAATATGGTTCAACTCACCCATGTCACATATAGGATTAAATTACTCATATTTAACCCTCTAGCTACATGGCAGTTATTCTTACTGTCTTCTCTCTTCTCTACCATTAAGTTCAAAGCTCTTCCCCAAATTTCCTTTGTTCCCTATGTTGGCACATCTAGGAATTTTAGGATTTCAGAATATTGAGCTACCCTCCAAGACTGAAAATTAGAATAAAGTTTCCCCACACACTTAACTTTAAATAACTAAATTTAGAGCTAGTTTTGCATCTATGCAACTATGGAACCCAAAATGTAATGTCCCGATGTTGGGTTAGTAAACTAAACCAACTTTATGTGTTAACTAAGGGAATAATCCTATAAATATGTAGTGCAATAATGTATAATTTAAAAATGTAAAGTGAAAATATTATCCACATTACATACATTAAGAAATTATATGTCCATAATATATTCATCACTTAAAGATAATGAAAGTTATCAAGATAATTAATTCAATACTAAAATATAAGAGATTCTATTCTCTCACAAAAAAAAAAATGATTAGAAACAAATTACCTACGCAGCTTCCCCCTCCTTATATGACTCTACCTTGTAAGCGAGGTCCTTGTACAGCTACTAATTTGTCATGTCAGCATCACATGTTGGGGCATAACAAAAAAATGGTAGAAATTTAATTAGACTTTAAAGTCTAAGTAAATTTTATGAGTTTTATTTTTTTTTAGGATATCATAATTTTCCAATTAATTTTAATGTAGATGCATAAAATTAAAAAGAAACTATAGATAAAAGAATTGTTAGAAAATAGAAGGTAACCTAAGAGTATTGTACTGAACAAAAACTAAGTAATGAACTATAGAAACTCTCATTAAACATGATATATATATATATATATCTATATATATATATATATATATATATATATATATATATATATATATATGCATATAGACACTTAAAAAATCAAATAAAACATATGATGAGCAAAATTGTAATGTAAACTATAGGTATTGAACTAAACTAAAAGTAAAAATTTGAACTGAAAGTAAAACTCATCAAAAAGTAAAATAGTTTGAAGATTGTGTCTGGTTGAACCAAACTTAATTGAACTCAATAGTCTAAGGATTGTACTAAAATCAGAGTTATGGAGTCTGGTTCTGAGCTAAGGTTAGTTTGTTATTTTCTTGGTGGTTGGGCTGCTTTTCTGCGAACCTTTACACGTGGGAGATTATGGACATTTGGAACTATTTGCCATTGGGGGGCTGTTGGCTGCTTGGCTGTATTGCAATCTGATCTTGAATGTTTTAGTTTTTTGTTATAAATTTATGGACTCTGTGTTGGTTTGGCAGCTGTCTTACTGGTTCCTTTGAAAGTGGTTGCTGCTTATCTTTTTGTTGATTAGCTTTCTGCAATATTTTGCTCTATGTTCTCTGATTCGGGTGCTAAGCTTTTTTATTATTAATTCTTAATTATTTCCCACATATCCTTTTGTACTATTAAAAGGCTAATAACGGAGGACTAATAAATACTGTTTTTTTTATTCTACATGAGATTGAATAAGCGTAGAAATTTTGCTGCCTATAGTATCCACGAAATTGCAACCAGCCTATTTAAAAAAGTCTGCAGCCGCCGTCTTTTGCATTTCTAATTTAATATTGAGAGATGCTATTGGCATCTTGAAAAATCAATTCAATAAAATTTAGATATTATTTTATTAATATTTATTTATTTAAATTATAATAATACAAATATTATTTTTAAGGTTTGTATTGAAATGATGTTCAAATATTATTAAATAAATTTAAATAGCTTTTTCTCTTTAGTATTTTGCATCTATTTAATTAATCTGGTTTTATATCAATTTTAAGTAAAATAATTTTCTCAAAATATAATATATTAAAGTACTTTTATCTTGAAGCAATAGAATTCTTTTGCATTTCTTTAAATATTAAATTTGAATTTGTTAAAGCCTTTATATTTTCAATTCAATGTGCTAAACTAGCTAGGCGTCTGGGCGCAAGCCTTGCCAGCGCTGGCTGGAGCACCGGACGCCCAAGCGTAATTACCAAGGCTTGCTAGAGGACTAAGCAACCAGGGCCCCCAGCACATTATCCAGCGCCTGCTAGGGAGTTGGGCTCCATTGCGCTTAAGAACCTGACAACATAAGTTGAATCGAATTCTATTGAATCGTATCCCATTATATATTTATATACATATGTAATGCTACAATTAACATAATAAGAATTACTTTTTCTTCTTATGTTTATTTATTCATGCTAGCAGAGAGAGTTCAAAGAAGGATGCGAGAAAATCAAGAGTCTACCGTGATGGAATTTACCCAAAGTTTCTTCAATTGCTTCATGTACGATCTTTCTCAGCTGCAAGGAAAATTAAGAATTGGTTGAACCTTCTTACACGATCTTTTTTCAGCCACAAAAAATACAGCTTCTTTACCCTCGATTCGACCCACAACATTGCCCTTCTGAAACGACTTCACCTCGCAAGCGGGGTCCTAGTACAACTATTAATCCGACTTGTTCAGTACGACATGTAAGGGCAAGAAAATAAAATAGAAATCTAATTAAACTTTAAAATCTAAATATATTTTATGAGTTTTATATTATTTAGGATATCACAATTTTACAATCATTTTTAAGAAATAAAAATATAAGAAACTGAAAAATAACCTAAAAGTATTGTACTAATCAAAAACTAAGTAATGTATTATAGAAACAATCACTGAATATTATATATATATATATATCTGTGTGTGTGTGTGTGTGTGCGTGCTGTAGCACAATGACTGAGGTTCTGGATTTATTATCTCAAGTCATGGTTAAAATCCCACCAATCACATAAAAAAAAAGGAAAAAAAACTATATATATGTGTTTATGCTTATAGAAAACTTAAAAGTAACTACTAAACCAAATATGTTCAAATAAAACATATGATGGGCAAAATCGAAATGTAAACTATCTGTACTAAACTAATATAAAAGTAAAAAATTGAATTAAAAGTAAAACTAATCCGAAAGTATAGTAGTCTGAAGACTGGTCTGAATAAACTGACCTGAATTGAATTGAATTGTCTCTGAGGATTGCACTAAAATTTGAGTTGTGCAATTCTTAAAAACTGTAACTAAGGTTTTAATGCAATGCTATATATTATTTTTAAATTATTTTAACAATATGTTATGTGGGCACGTAGAAAATAAAGTGAGGAGCGACACATCAACCTGAGCATCCAAATTTGGGATTCTTGAACTATTACACACTTTCCTTTTAAGATTTGTGTAATTTTCCTTTCCCTCCATAGCATGCCTTGGTTTAATGTGTCTGTACAGACATGCACATCAAGAGTGAACCCCTTGAATCTGATTATTTATAATTTTTATTTATTTTATGTATAAAATCTTTATGTGTTCAAATATTTCAGGATCAAAGTGATGTCTCATCTAGACTTTCAAATGCTTTAATTATAAATGTGATACCCTCTTTTTTTTAATTTGTTATGTTAGTTTGTCCTTATTGAATAACTATATGCTATGTTTTTAATTTAATATGCTCATGTTGGTTAAATTGCCTAATTGTTTACTAACGATGCAACCTTTCTATGGCTACTCAATCATTACACATTCACATGAGTGTGTATTAAAATTAGAGCCTAAATTTATGACATTTGGTACACGTATCCTTCAAAAACCAAAAAGTTGATTTTGATCTCTAGTGATTTGAGCTCCTTTATGTCATTTAGTCTTATTAGGGTTCGTACTGTAACACCCCAAACTCTTAAGCACCAAGGTATTATCTGTTTTGGCCAGAAAGGTCTCACGGTTTTGCCCTCAGAATATAACTTCCCAAATTTGGGATTCTTTAACTATTACACTCTTCCCATGTAAGATTTGTGTAATTTTCCTTTCCCTCCATAGCATGCCCTGGTTTAATGTGTTTGTACAGACATGTACATCAAGAGTGAACCCCTTGAATCTGATTATTTCTAATTTTTATTTATTTTATGTATAAAATCTTTATGTGTTCAAATATTTCAGGCTCAAAGTGATGCCTCATCTAAACTTTCAAATGCTTTAATTGTAAATGTGATACCCTCTTATTGTTTAATTTATTATGTTAGTTTGTCCTTATTGACTAATTGAATGCTAAGTTTTTAATTTATTATGCTCATGTTGGAATAATCGCCTAATTTTTTGTTAACGATGCAACCTTTCTATGGCTACTCAATCTTTACACATTCACATGAGTGTGTATTATAATTAGAGCCTAAATTTATGACATTTGGTACACGTATCCTTCAAAAACCCAAAAGTTGATTTTGATCTCTAGTGATTTGAGCTCTTTTATGTCATTTAGTCTTATTAGGGCTCGTACTGTAACAGCCCAAACTCTTAAGCACCAAGGTATTATTCACTTTGGCCAGAAAGGCCTCATAGTTTTGCTCTCAGAATATAACTTTCCAAATTTGGGATTCTTGAACTATTACACACTTCCCATTTAAGATTTGTGTAACTTTCCTTTCCCTCCATAGCATGCCCTGGTTTAATGTGTTTGTACAGACATGTACATCAAGAGTTAACCCCTTGAATCTGATTATTTCTAATTTTTATTTATTTTATGTATAAAATCTTTATGTGTTCAAAAATTTCAAGCTCAAAGTGGTGCCTCATCTAGACTTTCAAATGCTTTAATTGTAAATGTGATACCCTCTTGTTGTTTAATTTGTTATGTTAGTTTGTCCTTATTGACTAACTGAATACTATGTTTTTTAATTTATTATGCTCATGTTAGTTAAATCGCCTAAGTTTTTGCTAATGATGCAACCTTTCTATGGTTACTCAATCCTTACACATTCGCATGAGTGTGTATTATATTTAGAGACTAAATTTATGACATTTGGTACATGTATCCTTCAAAAATCCAAAAGTTGATTTTGATCCCTATCGATCAGAGCTCCTTTATGTCATTTAGTCTCTTATTAGGGCTCGTACTATAACAGCCCAAACCTAAGCACTAAGGTATTGTCCACATTCGCCAAAAAGGCCTGGCCTCACGATTTTACCATCAGAATATAACTTCCCAGTAGGTCACCCATCCTGAGAGTGCTCCCACATGAGTACGCTTAACTATGGAGTTCTTATCAGGAACTCCATCGTTATCTGGAAAGGTGCCTCGATGTTTAAAAGTTTCATTTATTACTACTTAAGTGGGTCTTTACAATCTCCCCAACTTAAGCAAATGAATTTAAATAGCATTTCTCTTTAGTATTTTGCATCTATTTAATTAATCTTGTTTTATATCAATTTTAAGTAAAATAATTTTCTCAAAATATAATATATTAAAGTACTTTTGTCTTGAAGCAATAGAATTCTTTTGCATTTCTTTAAATATTAAATTTGAATTTGTTAAAGCCTTTATATTTTCAATTTAATGTGCTAAACTAGCTAGGTGTCTGGGCGCAAACCTTGCCAGCGCTGGTCGGAGGACCGGATGCCCAAGCGTAATTACCAAGGCTTGCCAGAGGACTACGCAACCAGGGCCCCCCAGCACATTATCCAGCGCCTGCTAGGGAGTTGGGCTCCATTGCACTTAAGAACCTAACAACATAAGTTGAATCGAATTCTATTGAATAGTATCCCATTGTATATTTATATACATATGTAATGCTACAATTAACATAATAAGAATTACTTTTTCTTCTTCTGTTTATTTATTTATGGTAGCAGAGAGAGTTCATAGAAGGATGCGAGAAAATCAAGAGTCTACCGTGAAGGAATTTACCCAAATTTTCTTCAATTGCTTCATGTACGATCTTTCTCGGCTGCAAGGAAAATTAATAATCGGTTGAACCTTTTTACACGATCTTTTTTCAGCCACAAAAAATTCAGCTTCTTTACACTCCGTTCGGCCCACAACATTGCCGTCCTGAAATGACTTCACCTCGTAAACGGGGTCCTTGTACAACTATTAATTTGACTTGTCATTATGACATGTAAGGGCAAGAAAATAAAAGAAAAATTTAATTAAACTTTAATATCTAAATACATTTATGAGTTTTATATATTTTTAGGATATCCCAATTTTACAATCAATTTTAATGTAGATGCGTAAAACTAAAACAAAACTATAGAAAATAAAAGAAACTAAAAGGTAACCAAAAGTATTTTACTGAACCAAACTATGTAATGTATTAAGAAAACCATCATTGAATATATATATATATATATATATATATATATATATATATATATATATATATATATATATATATATATATATATATTATATATATATATAACAACCTAAAATTGTTATCCTAATCGATCAGGACTAAACCAGGTTCTGATCTTGATTCCAATAGTCTCAATAAGCCATTAAGAACAAATCTGAATTTTTGGTTCAAATTAGGAGTCATTTGGACCAAACCCTAATTTTGAGAAATCACAATAAATTGGAAAAATTATCTAATTAAATTAATCTCAAATAAAAAATATGACTTCGCTATTGCGCTCATCACCCCCAAATTAGTTAGGATTGATATTTTGGAAGCATTTGTAGGTCGTTGGATTTTTCATCGATTATTTTAATAAATTTAAAATACCTAGAAAATAGAATAATTAAATACTAGTCGTAAGCAAAATCCAACTTCGTCGTTGCATTCCTCATAGTTCAATTAGCTAGGGGTTAATTTTTAAAATTTTTTTGAACACATTTAATAGCTTAAATTTAAATATGAATTTAGATATAATATTAATTAATTTAATAATTAATATTTTGGCTGTGGGACCTGCCGCTGGGCCTTAGATCGCACCCTCCATTTGGATTCGGACCGAACCTGCCATTCATAATCGGTCGGAATCATTGAATCGAGTCGGGCCCGTTAATCGGACGACTCGATCCATGCCGTTCGATCGAGCCCGTCTCGATCAGACGGCCCAGATCCATCTTCCCAGCACGCGCCGTGTGCTCTGTCGCGTTCTTTCGCAATAGTTGCTCTTGCCGCATGCTAGATTCTTCGGGAGATCCGCCGATGCCTCCATTTAATTCCCATCAGCTTGCAGATGCCCGTTTGCACGATCGGGAGCTCTCTAGGACGCTCGATACCCCCTCCTTTGGCTACCTGAACCCTCGACCATTGAATCCAGATACCTTCGATCTCCTCGTTCATTCAAGCAAATCTAAATTTTTCAAATCGATTATCAATTGCATGCCTTTGATTAAATGTTGATCGGGTTGGATCGGGCTCGATTGAAATCGATGGAGCCAATTTTGCCAAGCATCCACAATAGAGCACGATGGCCCCCCCTTCATCTCGCCTTCATCCGTAATAGATTGACTAGGGCTAGTGTTCACCGATGCATCTGTCCATCTCCGATTGCGGTTCAATCGGTGTTGGCTAGCTCTTATCGTCCTCCTCCCAACGGCATGCGGGCCGAGATTTACTGTCATCGGGAGAACCCCCATAGCTCGTGCTCTAGGTCTTCTGCAGCGGATCAGTGTTGAGAAGGCGATAGATGTCTGGGTCAAGCCGGGTCAACTCGGGCATGACCCTCTTGTTGATATGGTCATTTGCATGTCATCCGCTGAATCGCAGTGGGGCCCGCTTCTGGTCAGCCCGCCCTCAGTAGATAAAGCTGAGGCGTGGGCCTCGTTGTCCTCTGATCTGACGCATGCGGGTCCCACCATCTTGTGTCGCCTGCTACCACGTGCATCTGCAGGACCTAATGCTGCTTGAACCCGAAGATGATGGATTAGTTGCATGATGTTGATTAATTAAAATTGTGTAATTAAATAAATTAAATCTAGAACTTTAAACCCTCATAAATTGAATTCAATAATCCAAACATAGTAATGTTATATCTTATTTTAACTAGAAAATTATGAGGAATATTTTTGTAGTCTACAATCTACTATTGGACTTGTATTTTGCTTAATAACATTTAGGACCCTCCCTTAATCCTTCATTAAACCCTATAAACTTTATTAGGCCATAACTTTGCCAATTAAGCTTTAATTAAGTTGACCTAATGTATCATTGTGATCAGGAGAATGTGTAGAAAGTAAACTACAAAAATATTTTGGATTTGATAATTAGTTTGTGAAATTAGCCCTAATCCCTTCAATTCTTGATTAGTGAGAATTAGCCTCACTAATTATCCAAATTGTAAGTTGTTAATAGCTCCTAGAGTAGGATAGAACTCAATGGTGAAATTAGTTTTATGATTTTGTGATTAATTTCTCTAATCACTCACTAATCACCATAAATCCTAATTAAGGCATATGCTAATCAAATATAGTCCAAATTGGGTGAACTTATAATCATTGTACTTAGTGTGCTATAAGGAGCCCATAGCCATTGAGTTTGCTGAATTTGGACACAATTTGAAAGAGTTAGGTTTTTGGACATAATCCTAAATCTCCTAAATTACACATTTAAACCATAAACTTTTTTTGGCCATAACTTAGTCAAATATTCTCAGACATTAGTTATTTTAGATTCTATGGAATTCTTAAGCAGAGAAGAACATAAGTATAATAAAAATTATATATTTTTTTAAAGTAGAATTATAAATCAACCCATAATGAGCTAAAACCCTAATTTGAGCTCATTAGCCTTAATTATTGGCCGAATTGGGTGTTCTTAGTGTTTATCTTTAAATTAGATAATAAGAAATTATTTGGCATTAATTAAATTCAATTGGAACCTTAATTCAATAAGTTGTATTTTAGACCCTTAAATAAGGGCAAAATGGTCATTTTGATATCCAAAATTAAGTTTAAGTATTTTTAAGCCTTAGAAACTTGAAATATTCCCTATAATCAGTAAATTAAGGGATTAATAATCCATTTTTGATTTTTTAAACTTAATAAATTGAATTTAAGGTAAATTCTAATTATTACTCAAAATTCTCCTAAGTAAATTAAGAAGTTTCATAATGTGGAATTAAGTTCATATTATATTATCCCTAAATCTTAGCTTGCTAGAGGACTGAGCAACCAGGGCCCCGCCAGCACATTAGCCAGCGCCTGTTAGGGAGTTGGGCTCCAATGCGCTTAAGAACCTGACAACATAAGTTGAATCGAATTCTATTGAATCATACCCTATTGTATATTTATATACATATGTAATGCTACAATTAACATAATAAGAATTACTTTTTCTTCTTCTGTGTATTTATTCATAGTATTAGAGAGAGTTCCTAGAAGGATGCAAGAAAATCAATAATCTACCGTGAAGGAATATCCCCAAATATCCTTCAATTACTACACGTACGATCTTTTCTCGGCTGCAGTGAAAATTAAGAATCAGTTGAACCTTATTACATGATTTTTCTTCTACCACAAAAACCCAGCTTCTTTACACTCCATTGGGCCCACAACATCCGCCTCCTAAAATGACTCCACCTCGTAAGCGGGGTCCTTGTACAACTACTAATCTGACTTGTCAGTATGACATGTAAGGGCACAAAAAAAATAGAAATCTAATTAAACTTTTAAATCAAAATACATTTTATGAGTTTTATTTTTGTTAGGATATCACAATTTTACATCAATTTTAATGTAGGTGCATAAAAATAAAAAGAAACTATAGAAAAAAAAAATATAAGAAACTGAAAAATAACCTAAAAGTATTGTACTAAACAAAAACTAAGTAATGTATTATAGAAACTATCACTGAATATTATCTATATATATATATATATATATATATATATATATATATATATATATATCTGTGTGTGTGTGTGTGTTGTAGCACAGTAACTAAGGTTCTGGATTTATTACCTCAAGTCATGGGTTAAAATTCTCACCAATCACATAAACAAAAAAAGAAAAAAAACTATATATATGTGTTTATGCTTATAGAAAACTAAAAAGTAACTACTTAACCAAATATGTTCAAATAAAACATATGATGAGCAAAATTGAAATGTAAACTATATGTACTAAACTAATATAAAAGTAAGAAATTGAACTTAAAGTAAAACTAATCAGAAAGTAAAGTAGTCTGAAGACTGGTCTGACTAAATTGAACTGAATAGAATTGAATTGTCTCTGAGGATTGCACTAAAATCTGAGTTGTGCAATTCTTAAAAACTGTGACTAAGTCTTAAATGCAATGCTATATATTATATTTAACTTTTTTTAACAATATGTTATGTGGGCACATAGAAAATAAAGTGAGGAGCAACACATCAACCTGAGCATCCAAATTTGGAATTATTGAACAATTACACACTTCCCTTTAAAATTTGTATAATTTTTGCTTTCCTTCCATAGCATGCCCTAGTTTAATGTGTCTGTACAGACAGATACATCAAGAGTGAACCCCCTAAATCTGATTATTTCGAATTTTTATTTATTTTATGTATAAAATCCTTATGTGTTCAAATATTTTAGCTCAAAGTGATGCCTTTTAGACTTTCAAATGTTTTAATTGTAAATGTGATACACTCTTGTTGTTTAATTTATTATATTAGTCTGTCCTTATTGACTAACTGAATACTAAGTTTTTAATTTATTATGCTCAAGTTGGTTAAATCACTGAATATTTTGCTAATGATGCAACCTTTCTATGGCTACTCAATCCTTACACACTCACAAGAGTGTGTATTATAGTTAGAGCCTAAATTTATGACATTTGGTACAGGTATCCTTCAAAAACCCAAAAGTTGATTTTGATCTCTTGCAATTTGAGCTCCCTTATGTCATTTAGTCTTATTAGGGCTCGTACTATAACAACCCAAACTCTTAAGCACCGAGGTATTGTCTGCTTTGGCCAGAAAAGCCTCATAGTTTTACCCTCAGAATATAACTTCCCAGTAGGTCATCCATCCTGGGAGTGCTCCCACATGAGCACGCTTAACTTTGGAGTTCTTATCAGAAACTCTACCGTTATCTGAAAAGGCGCCTCGATGTTTAAGAGTTTCACTTATTACTACTTAAGGATATCTTTACAGTCTCCCCAACTTAAGTAACTGATGTCCTCATCAGTATTTACACACAGATCCAAGGACCATCCATTAGGTAGATAAGGCTAGAGGTGACCCATAGAGGCACAAGAGGTACCCACAACCATGTATCACCTTAACCATAATGGGTTCAAGAGGCTTCTCACATGAAGTGGTACTTTGCCCTGTATGACACTTAACTCCTATCTGAGACCTCTGATACCATTTGTAATAGCTCAAACTCTTAAGCACTAACGTATTATCCATTTTGGCCAGAAAGGCCTCCTGATTTTGCCCTCAGAATTTAACTTCTCAGTAGGTCACCTATCCTAGGAGTGCTCCCACATGAGCATGCTTAACTTTAGAGTTCTTATCAGGAACTCCACAATTATCCGAAAAGGCACCTCGATGTTTAAGAGTTTCACTTATTACTACTTAAGCGAGTATTTACACGTACATATAACCCAAAATATTACAAACTTCTCTCTGAGTGTGGTGGGTGGTTACCCTGCCAATTATGACTAAAATTCCTTATAGATTTTGCCATTCCCCCTTTGAGATGAGATTTAATAAAATATGGTTCAACTCACCCATGTCACATATAGGATTAAATTACTCATATTTAACCCTCTAGCTACATGGCAGTGATTTTTACCGTCTTCTCTCTTCTCTACCATTAAGTTAAAAGCTCTTCCCCAAAATTCTTCTTTGTTCCCTATGTTGCCACATCTAGCTATTTTAGGATTGCAGAACATTGAGCTAACCTCCAAGACTGAAAATTAGAATAAAGTTTCCCCACACACTTAACTTCAAATAACTAGATTTAGAGCTAGTTTTGCATCTATGTACATTTTATGAGTTTTATTTTTTTTTAGGATATCATAATTTTCCAATTAATTTTAATGTAGATGCATATAATTAAAAAGAAACTATAGAAAAAAAATTGTTAAAAAATAGAAGGTAACCTAAGAGTATTGTACTAAACAAAAACTAAGTAATGAACTATAGAAACTTTTATTGAACATGATATATATATATATATATATATATGCATATAGGCACTTAAGAAATCAAACAAGACAAATGATGAGCAAAATTGTAATGTAAACTATAGGTATTGAACTAAACTAAAAGTAAGAAATTGAACTGAAAGTAAAGCTAATCAAAAAGTAAAATAGTTATGGAGTCTGGTTCTGAGCTAAGGTTATGGAGTCTGGTTCTGAGCTAAGGTTAGCTTGTTGTTTTCTTGGTGGTTTGCCTGCTTTTCTGCGAACCTTTACACGGGGGAGATTATGGCCATTTGGAACTATTTGCCAATGGGGGGCTGTTGGCTGCTTGGCTGTATTGCAATCTGATCTTGAATTTTTTAGTTTTTTGTTCTAATTTTATGGACTCTGTGCTGGTTTGGCAGTTGTCTTACTGGTTCGTTTGATAGTGATTGCTGCTTACCTTCTTATTAGTTAGCTTGCTGCAATATTTTGCTCTCTGTTCTCTGATTCGGGTGCTAAGCTTTTTTATTATTAATTCCTAATTAGTTCCCACATATCCTTTTGTACTATTAAAAGGCTAATAACATAGGACTAATAAATACTATCTTTTTTATTCTACATGAGATTGAATAAGCATAGAAATTTTGCTGCCTATAGTATCCATGCAATTGCAACTAGCCTATTTAAAAAAGTCAGCAGCCGCCGTCTTTTGCATTTCTAATTTAATATTGAGAGATGCTATTGGCATCTAGAAAAATTAATTCAATAGAATTTAGACATTATTTTATTGTTCACATTAGCCAGAAAGGCCTCACGATTTTGCCCTCATAATATAACTTTCTAGTAGGTCACCCATCCTGGGAGTGCTCCCACATGAGCATGCTTAACTTTGGAGTTCTTAGTAGTTTGTCCTTATTGACTAACTGAATACTAAGTTTTTAATTTATTATGCTCATGTTGGTTAAATTGCCTAATTTTTTGCTAATGATGCAACCTTTCTATGGCTACTCAATCCTTACATATTCGCATGAGTGTGTATTATATTTAGAGCCTAAATTTATGACATTTGGTACATGTATCCTTCAAAAATCCAAAAGTTGATTTTGATCCCTATCGATCTGAGCTCCTTAATGTCATTTAGTCTCTTATTAGGGCTCGTACTGTGATAGCCCAAACTTAAGCACTAAGGTATTGTCCACATTAGCTAGAAAGGCCTGGCCTCACGATTTTGCCCTCAGAATATAACTTCCCAGTAGGTCACACATCCTGGGAGTGCTCCCACATGAGCACGCTTAACTTTGGAGTTCTTATCAGGAACTCCATCGTTATTTGGAAAGGCGCCGCGATGTTTAAGAGTTTCACTTATTACTACTTAAGTGGGTCCTTACAATCTCCCCAACTTAAGTAACTGATGTCCTTGTTAGTATCCACACACAGATCCAAGAACCATCCATTAGGTAGATAAGACTAGAGATGACCCCTATAGGCACAAGAGGTACCTACAACCATGTAACACCTTAACCATCATGGGTTCAAGAGGCTGCTCATATAAAGTAATACTTTCCCCTGTATGACACTTAGCTCCTATCTGAGACCCTATTATTTGCTCTGATACCATTTGTAACAGCACAAACTCTTAAGCACTAAGGTATTGTCCGCTTTGGCCAGAAAGGCCTCGTGATTTTGCCCTCAGAAAATAACTTTCCAGTAGGTCACCCATCCTGGGAGTGCACCCACTTGAGCACCCTTAACTTTGGAGTTCTTATGAGGAACTCCACCGTTATCTGAAAAGATGCCTCGATGTTTAAAAGTTTCACTTATTACTACTTAAGCGGGTTTTTACACGTGCATATAACCCAAAATATTACAAACTTCTCTCTGAGTGTGGTGGGGTGGTTACCCTACCAATTATGACTAAAATGCCTTCTAGATTTTGCCATTCCCCCTTTGAGATGAGATTTAAGAAAATATGGTTCAACTCACCCATGTCACACATAGGATTAAATTACTCATATTTAACCCTCTAGCTACTGGCAGTGATTCTTAATGTCTTCTCTCTTCTCTACCATTAAGTTCTAAGCTCTTCCCCAAAATTCCTCTTTGTTCCCTATATTGCCACATCTAGCAATTTTAGGATTGCAGAACATTGAGCTAACCTCCAAGACTGAAAATTAGAATAAAGTTTACCCACACACTTAACTTTAAATAACTAGATTTAGAGCTAGTTTTGCATCTATGCACCAATGGAACCCCAAATGTAATGTCCCGATGTTGGGTTAGTAAACTAAACCAACTTTATGTGTTAACTAAGGGAATAATCCTATAAATATGCAGTGCAATAATGTATAATTTAAAAATGTAAAGTGAAAATATTATCCACATTACATACATTAAGAATTTATATGTCCATAATACATTCATCACTTAAAGATAATGAACGTTATAATTAATTTAATACTAAAATATAAGAGATTCTATTCTCTCACAAAAAAAATTGATTAGAAACAAATTACCTACGCAGCTTCCCCCTCCTTATATGACTCTACCTTGTAAGCGAGGTCCTTGTACGGCTACTAATTTGTCATGTCAGCATCACATGTTGGGGCATAACAAAAAAATGGTAGAAATTTAATTAGACTTTAAAGTCTAAGTATATTTTATGAGTTTTATCTTTTTTTAGGATATCATAATTTTCCAATTAATTTTAATGTAGATGCATATAATTAAAAAGAAACTATAGAAAAAAAAATTGTTAAAAAATAGAAGGTAACCTAAGAGTATTGTACTAAATAAAAACTAAGTAATGAACTATAAAAACTTTCATTGAACATGATATATATATATGCATATAGAGACTTAAGAAATCAAATAAAACATATGATGAGCAAAATTGTAATGTAAACTATAGATATTGACTAAACTAAAAGTAAAAAATTGAACTGAAAGTAAAACTCATCAAAAAGTCAAATAGTTTGAAGATTGTGTCTAGTTGAACCAAATTGTATTGAACTGAATAGTCTCTAAGGATTGCACTAAAATCAGAGTTATGGAGTTTGGTTCTGAGCTAAGGTTAGCTTGGTGTTTTCTTGGTGGTTTGGCTGCTTTTCTGCGAACCTTTACACGGGGGAGATTATGGCCATTTGTAACTATTTGCCATTGGGGGGCTGTTGGCTGCTTGGTTGTATTGCAATCTGATCTTGAATGTTTTAGTTTTTTGTTCTAAGTTTATGGACTCTGTGCTGGTTTGGCAGCTGTCTTACTGGTTCGTTTGATAGTGGTTGTTGCTTACCTTTTTGTTGGTAAGCTTGCTGCAATATTTTGCTCTCTGTTCTCTGATTCGGGTGCTAAACTTTTTTAATATCAATTCCTATTTATTTCCCACATATCCTTTTGTACTATTAAAAGGCTAATAACGGAGGACTAATAGATACTAGTTTTTTATTCTACATGAGATTGAATAAGCATAGAAATTTTGCTGCCTATAGTATCCATGCGATTGCAACCAGCCTATTTAAAAAGTCAGTAGCCGCATCTTTTGCATTTCTAATTTAATATTGAGAGATGCTAGATAACTAGATTTAGAGCTAGTTTTGCATCTATGCACCTATGGAACCCCAAATGTAATGTCCCAATGTTGGGTTTGTAAACTAAACCAACTTTATTTGTTAACTAAGGGAATAATCCTATAAATATGCAGTGCAATAATGTAGAATTTAAAAATGTAAAGTGAAAATATTATCCACATTACATACATTAAGAAATTATATGTCCATAATACATTCATCACTTAAAGATAATGAAAGTTATAATTAATTCAATACTAAAATATAAGAGATTCTATTCTCTCACAAAAAAAAAAATGATTAGAAACAAATTACCTACGCAGCTTCCCCCTCCTTATATGACTCTACTTTGTAAGCGAGGTCCTTGTACAACTACTAATTTGTCATGTGAGCATCACATGTTGGGGCATATCCAAAAAATGGTAGAAATTTAATTAAACTTTAAAGTCTAAGTACATTTTATGAGTTTTATTTTTTTTTAGGATATAATTTTCCAATTAATTTTAATGTAGATGCGTAAAATTAAAAAGAAACTATAGAAAAAAAAATTGTTAAAAAATAGAAGGTAACCTAAGAGTATTGTACTGAACAAAAACTAAGTAATGAACTATAGAAACTTTCATTGAACATGATATATATATATATATATATATATATATATATATATATATATATTCATATAGACACTTGAGATATCAAATAAAACATTTGATGAGCAAAATTGTAATGTAAACTATAGGTATTGAACTAAACGAAAAGTAAAAAATTGAACTGAAAGTAAAACTCATCAGATAGTAAAATAGTTTGAAGATTGTGTCTGATTGAACCAAACTGAATTGAACTCAATAGTCTATAAGGATTGCACTAAAATCTGAGTTATGGAGTTCTTAAAATTTGTACATGATCTTTGAATGCAATGCAATATGTTATATTTAACTTATTTTAAGGATATATTATGTGTTCACATAGAATGCAAAGCGAGGAGCCAGGCCATCAGCCCGAGCATCCAAATTTGGGGTTCCTGAACTGTTACACACTCTCTTTCTTGGATTTGTGTAGTTTTCTTATCTCTCCATAGCATGCTCTAGTTTAATGTGTTAGTACAAACCTATATCCATCAATTATCAACGTTTAAAGATTTCAGGCTCAAACTGATGCACATCTAGACTTTTAAATGCTTTAATTATAAATGTGATATTGTAACATCTCTAGGTTGTTACCTTATCTAATTTGAGTTTAACCAATCTCTAATTCTTACTCCATTAGATTTTCCAAGTCATTAGAACCTATCCCTAAAATTTTGGGATCAATCAAAACTCAATAGGTTGAATTGACTATTTTATTAATTTTAGGACCCTAGAAATTAGCTAAATTAAATTGATCTCCAAATCAATTTCTGATTGTATTTATGAATTCTTCACCCCCAAATTAGCTAGGGGTCCAAGTTTGAGAATTTTTGAAAGTCATTTAGGCTATAATTAAATTTACTTTAAATTGGGAAACTGCATTTTGGGCTTACAATAATTCTTATTTGCATTTCTATCCTTCTAGCGATCGACAGGCGCTAGGATTCATTGTTCGGACTATGGAGATCAACTGCGAAGCCTAGGGGATGCAGCCGCCAATCCTAAGCCATTTGGATGTCCATTCGCTCCAATCCAACGGTATAGATAGGATCTGGTCAAATTCGATATCGGGCATCGGATCGCACCCACGATCTGAGGGATCAGAGCCTTCCTGTGATTGGTCATTAGGATTTAGGAGATCAAAATTGTTCTGCCTTCACTTTCGACCTATTATATGGATCCCCTACATCCCAGTATTGCTCACCTTCATCTCCAGAGCGTTTGTGCCCAACAGTTGAAATTTGCTTGTACATTTTGCGTCAGACTTGTCCCCCACTCCTCCTTCTATGTCGGATGGCTATTGATGCTAGGAGGAACCTCTAATATGCCAATTGGCTAGGTCTTGCTTTATTTGGAAGCTAACAGGTCAACTCTTGGGCCAGATTAGCCAGCTATGGCTCGAGCTTCCCTAGTCTCCCCAAGTTATAAATAACTCAGAAAATCTCTCAAAAGGTTCCTTTGCACCTATTGAGCTAGCGTGACTCTTACAGAACCTCAATTCCTCAACTTCTCCTCCTCTCTACTGATCTAGTCAACCTGACACTTTGAAGCCCCAATCCCTGGTGAGTTTAGTGGGCGAGACTCGGTGTTCGAATCTGTAATAATCCGAGGTTGCTATCCTAGCCAATTTGAACTAAACCAAGTCCTGATTTTGATTCTATCACTCTTAATAAGTCATTAGGATCACACCATGAAGTTTTGATCTAAATTAGGTGTTAAATAGATCAAACCTAATTATGAAAATTTTAGGAACCCTAGAATTTGACATATTTAAATTGACCTCAAATAAAGAATTGTACTTTACCATTGCGCTCATCACCCCCAATTTAGCTAGGGGTGATGTTTTGGAGATAATTGGAAGTCACTGGATTTTCAGAAAATATTTTAATATATTTAAAATACCCCGGAAAATAGGAAAATTAAATACTCATTGAAATCGAAATCCATCTTCGCCTTTGTGGTCCTCACCCCTCAATTAGCTAGGAGTGAATTACTGGAAATTTTAAGAAGCCATTTAATTGATTAATTTTTTTTAAGAAAATTAAAAATAATAATTAAATAATTATTATTTAGATTCTTCTAACGGTCCCATCTCTAGCACTGTCTCCCTTCCCTTGTTCTCCGTCAGATCCCCATTTGATCAAACAGTTCCAAGCCCACCGTCCAGTGCCCTTTGCGCACGCGACACATGTCAGGCAAAGCCGCGGCTTGCGGCCAATGCTGCGTGCAGGGAACCTTGTAGCCTCCACCGAGCCTCAGCTTAAGCTCCCGTGTGACTACATCCCTCTAACTACTTTCTGGAGAACCCTAGATCGAGGATCGAACTCGTTTGCATCATCTTAATCGAACCCCAGTTCTCTGCCGTCAATCAAGGTACCCCCTCGATATTCCCTCCTTTTTATTTGATCGCCTATATTGCAATTCGTAGTACTATTTCATGTACCTGATTATCATATGAGCGGGTCTGATCAAACTCAAATGAGTTTGATCAGTCAAATTTAAGAAGTAGTCCACAGCTGTGAATAGTTATAGTTCATCCTCTAAATAACCCTTAGATCCTAAGGTTAGCCATCATAGACGCCTCAGGACACCCCAAGTGCTGGTTTGACCACCCGTGTTTAGCCCTAGTCAAGGCCTATCTTTCGCTATGCGAGCCAGGCTCTGGCATCGTCAGTAAGGCCTTCAAAAGCCATGCCCTATTACCTCTGTGGCGGGCCCTACCAGGGAAGAAAGAAGGTCCCGTCTAGGCCGGGTCTGCTAGGGTTGACCTGGACCTGACCCGCGTGCATCCGACTTTGCGTGTCAACCACATTAGATGAGGTGGTGGGTCCTTTGTCCTCTATTGCGCCAGGTCAGTGCCTTTGCCAAGGTTTGAGCCACGTCTGGTGGGACCCGATGTTCTCTTCATGCGGTGGGTCTCTCTATTCTGCCGAGTCATTGTCAACGTGAGGGCCCGACTTGCAGAATAAAATCAATTAATTAAATGTTTAGTTACATCAAATAAAATTAGAATAATTGATTTAATTAGATTAATCTCAGAATTTTAAATGCTCAAACCTGGCAATCCAATAATCCAAATATAACATATTTATCTTATTTGATCAGAAAAATACAATGAACAATATGGTAGTATTTAATTTCCATTTAGATGATTATTTATGCTAGTGACATTTAAAACCCTTAACCAATGACCTAATTAGCCCTAAACTTCAAATGACCATAACTTTGTAACCTTAGCTCCAAACATAATCATGTTGCATCTCATTTTAATTAAGAGAATGTCAGGAATGTGAGGATTGTGTTAGTTTTTTTATTAGAATTGTATTTTGCCTAATCACTTTTAGGACATTTTCCTAATTACACCCTTATATCTATAACTAAGTTCATTTAGCTATAACTTGATCATTTAGACTCCAAATTAAATCATCCAATATACTATTCTGATCAAGAGAATGTGTAGATTAGTAAACAATAAAAATATCTAGGATTTGGTGATTCGATTTCTTAATTAGCCCTAATCACCCTAAAACTTGATTAGTGAATATTAGCATAATTAGTGATCCAAATTTAGAAATTTAAGTTGTGGTAGACTCTTAGAGTAGAGTAAAATACCTTAGTGAAGTTAAGATTCCAATTATGGGGTTATTTTTATTAATCACTCACTAATCACATTAAACTCTAATTAGAGCATCAGTTAAGCAAATGAAGTTCAAATTGGGTATACTTATAGTCATAGTACTCAGTGTGTTATAGGGAAGCTATAGCTACTGTGTTTACTAAATTTGTACATTATTTGGAAAAATTAGGTTTGTAGACCTTTCCTAAAACTCATTAATTACCCCTTATAGACCTCAATATTATTTTGGCCATAACTTGGCCAAATGATATCAAAATTTTGTGATCTTAGACTTAATGGAATCCTTAGATAGTAAATAATATTTGTATAACTTAATTTATATATTTCCTTAAGTAAAATTACTAATTCACCTCTAATGAATTAAAATCCTAATTTGAGCTCATAAAGCTAATCCTTATCCAATCTGGGTGTACTTATAGTTTATCTTCATATTAGATAGTAAGTAACCATTTGGTGGTAATAAATTTCAATTTAGAACCTTAAATTAAAATTTGCATTTTAGACCCTTAAGTAGGGTAAAATGGTTAGTTTGCCAAAATTAGGTTTAAGTATTCTTAAGCCTTGAAAACCTGAATTAGTTAGTAAAATAAGTGATTTGGAATAAATATTAATTCATCTAAGCTCATTTAAACTAAGTTCCAATGTATATCATAATTCTTCCTGAGTTAGGATTCTTCCTTAAAACCTTAGGTCATCCCTTAGGGATTAGATGTAGATTTAGGTTAGAGTTCATTCACTAGATAAATGGGTGACCTAATGGATGAAACTTTGGTTTTATCAGTTTCTAGATTTCATTTATTATTTTAATTATTTTTTATTTAAACCTTAGTCAAAGTTTAGAGATCAATCTTATTAAGCTTGAATTTGCTTAATACTATAATCTTAATATGTAGAACACAAGATTTGGGATTAACCTTCTATCCTTAGTCTTTTAGACTTATTGGACTAAGAAGTTAAGCCCCAATATTTGGAGTTTAACTCTAAATATATCAATCTTAATTCAACTTAATCAAGAATGGCTTGGGTTATTTTAAAATAATTAATTAGAATATTTGATTTATTATTTAACTTAAGTAAGCATCACTGATTGAATTAGAACTTGATTAGTTCTAATTGCTTTAAACTTTATAGGATAGTAGTTTTGAGTTTATACTGGATAGTAGGATATTGTAGATCCTAAACTTGTATAATCGCAGATTAGTTATAATAGATTAAATTAGAAAAACAAGTGATATCCCAGATTTTTGTATAGTGTTATTTATACCTTGTTTTAATGCTTTGCTTTATTGTATCGAGTATTTACATTGTGATATATTAGGTGAATATAGAATATTCTATGTTAGTTTTGAAATTATATAAGTCATAAACATAAAGATGATAAGATATATTAGATAGGATCAAATAACTTTGAAAGATAACATCTTAGTAGAATGTGTTCTAGTTAGACTGCCTCTATAGTTTGGTTTTACGGTGTAGTTTCAATTCCCAGGCATTAGTGTCCTAGATGATTTCAATTGAGAATTGTGGACTTGAAGATCTAGGAATTAATGCCCTAGATGCTTCAGTCTTGGATAATGTGACTAGCTTAGACAATCTGGTTGTTGTGGTTGCTCTAATGTAGACACATGTCCAATAATGAATGTTTTCAATTATTTCAGTTCAGTTTCAGTATTCATGTAGCACTTTCAGTACTTTTCAGTTTTTAAGCGTATATTGTATTTTCATTATTTTTATTATATCATCTTAGTTTATTATATAAGCATCTTAGGGTGCTAATGTTAATTCAATTTTGTTTATAATGCTTTTATTTGAAAATAAGCATGAGTAGAATTGATCATATTTACTTAGGATGCTTCTTGTATTTAGTAGTTTCTTTTACATATTCATTGCTTAACCTTTCTGTAGCTTTGAGTTAAGGTATGTGCTTACCTATCTTTTTTTGCTTTAAGTTGTAATTGAATGATTATAACTTTTACCACTTTTTTTTGTTGCTAAAGCGCTTAGGATGTTTGTGATATCATCAAATGCATGAAAATTAATAGCCTAAAATATACTTAGACAATATGTCTAACCAGCTTTTCTTTCTTTTTGGCTGGGGCCCTAGCATTGTGAAATCGACAATATTAGTTTCTGAGCATTTTGAGGAGTTATCACCCGTGGAGGAGCAGTTCCAGGAGGAAGAGCGCTTTGGAGTTGAGGAGCCTTATTTTAGGCTGTTTTTTTATTTAAGTGAGAATAAGTGTCCTTTCTTTCTACTTAGAACTAATTTATAATATTGTAATAATATAGGTACTCATTATATTTTCCTTTATTGCATACTTTATTATGAGCTGTATATTTTCTATTTTTAGCATTATGGTTTCAATGGATGTAAACTTGTTATTTCTTTCTTTTGCACTCAGATAATTATGTATATTATTTAGTGAATGGTTTAGCTTTACATAATGCACATACTTCCCTTATTAGTGGATTGGGGATTATAACCTAATCTAATGATAAGTGAGGGATTGCCTAGTGATGACTGCCATAGAGTCCCCAATAGCTAGGCCACAATATAAGAAGCTCTAAAAATCATATTTAGCTCTCAGGTGCATCTTCAAGGCCTGCATCTCATTGATTTCATCTATGCCAGGTACCCCCCTCACCCCATTGAGCTGAGTGAGCTTAATGTTCTTTATTCGGTGATTCCATGAACCTCTGTTAGAACTAGTCGATAAGTGTCAAAGAATTAGGATGGTTAGGTTTGGCCCAAACAGGGAGGATTTATTGTCCGGATAACTATTATTCAGCCTATGTATACTCCTCCTCACATGCTGAATGATATATACAAAATTTATTACTAAATCTAGTATCAAAACATCACTAAACACCATATGAAACAAAGTACTTTGAATGGAATCATATGTTTTTCAAGGAGAAATAGAGGACAACAAAGATCTGAGTAATTTACATAAATTATGGGAGAAAACTACCGCAGCACGTCGTGGCGCGCCAGGGCATTTCCATTAACTCCCTCACCTGGAAGTAGAATTGAAGACTTGGAAGGAAGACCACTGCTACGCTATAGCACGCTGCAGCCTGCTACAGCGTAATTTCTTGAAGATGAATTAAACCTTATGCAAACTAATTGAACAGTGCTAAATTCGCCTTTTCGTAAAATAAACCGCTGCAGTACGCTCCGAGCGCACCACAACGTGCTATGCCTCATAAGGATTTGCACTGACCTGGAACAAAATCGCTGCAGCTCGCCGCGGTGCACCACAACGCACCATGGTGACCTATTTAATTAATATTCAAGAACTTTATGTGAACTAATATCCCGCATTTTTGAACTTTCAACTGCTGCGGTAGCATTTTTAATTATTCACACAAACTTTATGTATGCTAGTACTCCGCATTTTTGAACTTTAAACCGCCACTGCGTGCCACATCGCGCCGCGATGACATTTCTGATTATTATTACAAACTATATGTGACTTAATGAAACTATTACTATTCCGCATTTTCGAAGATGAGACCGCCGTAATGCACTGCCGCTTCTACAGCGGACACAGCGGCGACCCAAGGTAAAGATACTAACTTACAGCATGAACAGTGTTTGGAGCACCGCTGCCACAGTAGAACAGTGTTTGGAACACTGCTGCCACAGCGCGCCGCAACGGTCGATCCAAAATTTTCCAGAACAACCATAAATGCAGCATAGGGAAGGCCACAAAAACGCAACCTTTGGCCTTCCCCGACCTCTTGAAAATTGAAAACATTATTTCTGCCGAATCATAGTAGAATAAATAGGACAAACATTTAAAGGGCTTGAATTAAAGCCAAGGAAGGTGAAGAGTCACATGATTAATGCCTTAGAGGCTGAGAACTTCCCTATTTAAGGGCCAATCTCAGACCTTAAGAGGGTTCCAAATTCTGATATTCAAAAGCCTAAAAAGCTACAGCAAGGAAAAGGAGGAGACTCTCCAAGGGTGCAATAGTGATCCGTGAAGAGTGAAGAGAAGTGGACAACAAGGGAGAAGGGAGAGACGTCAAGCAGAAGTGCAGAAGGAAATTCAAGTGAACCCTAGAAAATCTCTGGGTGCTTCCTAGTATATTTTCTAATTTCCTTTTTAATTATTTTCTGTAGTAAATTGATGTTAAAATTTATTTCCCTTGGCATGTTTGCTCATATTCATCTTGTAATGGAAAGCTAAGCCCTCTTGAGGAGGGTTGGGCTGTAGTTGTAGGAATATGTAAGGATATTATGGTGTTGTGATGGAAATGATTAAATGAATGAAAATGATTTTTATTTTAAACTGTCTATATTTATTATTGTGATGGAATTCCTGGATGAACTTTATGTCAAACCATTTCTGCTAGTAAATAAAACATCAAGGAATTTTTAATTAAAGAACTTAAGTTCTAAGTTCATCAATTGGACAAGAGCACGGAGGGTAGTGCATGTAGAGCTGAGAACTATAAGACAAGTTCTCAAAGCTCACTTGCACCTTTTCCTTAAGAGCTCTACCAAGAGATTTGATGCTTGTGAACCAAGTTCCCATCAACTCAATGCTCTATGGCTCAGGAAAGTAGAGGGGATGAGAGGACTTTGAAAACCCAATGGATGACGTGACATAGTCCATTGGAGCTAATGCATCCTCTCATTTAGCTAAATCACGTTTGTAAGCATATGACGTATTATTGATGGAAATCATATTTCTGAGAGTTGACAAGTAAAAAAAGATATTTGGTATCCTTGATGTAGGAAATCAAAGGTCATTTAAATTACGATCTCATAGAGATTTAAGTGCCAAGGTAGAACCCCAATGGGAGTTCTCCTTATTGCACTAAATCTGAACCTGTTATAATTAGAGGATTGCTCTAATTCTAACAGTGATCACATGATTTAGTTTAGCATAAATAAATTAATTTATACATTTAAACAAAGAAGTGACAAGACCAAATCCTTACAAGTATTACAATGAAACCCCAACTCTCTCTCTTTGAACAAACATTATCTTATGTTAAAGTCATTTGCAGTAATAATTTAGGAGCCTAATCAAAATCCACAATTCAATCTTCTAAATATTATTGAAAGAAGATAAAACTTAGAAAAAGACCACCATTCCCAGAGGACGATAAATCCCAGAATTATAACTTCCACTTATTACTTCGGACCATGTACACTTGCGTGCAAACCCAGATGCATTGTTTCCGTCTGTCAAGTTTTTGGCGTCATTGTTGGGGAACATTTTTGTTTTGTATTAAGTAGAATCTTCAAGTAATATGTGATTTAGAACTATATTTTCTGTGTATACATTTTTTGATAGCTGTAATTATATTCAATTTGAATTGTAGAACTAATGAGGCTGGAAATTAGTTGATGAGAATAGTAATGCTTTTATTTTAAAATTTGGTGCTTGTTGAAATTATTGTACTCTTAAGTGCTAAAGTGTTTAAACTTGTGTTGAATTCATTTTCGACTTGAATTGATCTTTGCTGATTGAAAACTTCTGAATAATATGAATAGAAGAGATTCTGCTGATTTAGTATTTGACTGGGAAATTGAGCGTAATTACCTAAGGGATAGGAGAGAGCGATCAATTCTTAACCAATTTCATTTAGAAATGGAACAGCAAGAAGCCAATCCTTTAGAGGCACCTATGATGGTAAGAGGTAGATTGTTAAGAGACTATGCCCTCCCTACCATAGGAGGAATTCCTAATGCTATTGTTAGGCCCCCAATTCAAGCCAACATTTTAAAAATTAAACCTTCAACCTTGAACATGATTCAAAATAGTCAATTTAATAGGTTAGCATTGGACGACCCGAATGCGCATATTTCAAACTTAGAAATATGCGACACCTTCCGATTTAACAGTGTATCAGATGATGTTTTAAGATTGAGTTTATTCCCTATTTCACTGAGAGATAAAGCTAAAGTCTGGCTCAATTCTCTACCCGATGATTCTATCAGGACTTGGGATGATTTGGCAAGGAAATTCTTAGCAAAGTATTTCTCACCTGCTAAGACTACTAGGCTCAGAAATAAAATCTCAAACTTCTCTCAGTAACATGGTGAGAATTTGTATGATGGCTAGGAATGCTTTAAGGACTGCTTAGGGCATTGCCCGCATCATGGGTTCCGTTTGTGGATGCAAGTGCAAATTTTTTATAATGGAATAAATGCACCCACAAGGACCCTTATTGATGCGGCCGCAGGAGGGTCTCTAAGTAGCAAAACCCTTGAGGAGGTTTTTGATCTCCTTGAGGAAATAGTAAATAATGCATACCAATGGCCGACTGAGCGGTTGAACTCCAATAAAAAGGAGGTGAATAACTTGAACGAGTCAAGCCCAATTACTGAACTAAGAAATCAAATTAGCCTGTTAACAAAAAACTAGAGGGTATGCAACTGAATTCTCATCATAACGGGGAAACTAAAGAAGTGAATGGTATCCTAAACTATAGGAACCAACAAGCTGAGGATAGAAGAGGATTAGAGCATTTTTTAAAAGAGTTTAGAACTTCCACAACCAATTTTATGAACAGAATTGATGCAACATTAAATTGACATGAACATACTCTGTTGAATCAAGAAGAAGCTATGAAAAGAATAGAGTTAAGACTAAAGGAAATTATGATGCAACTAAATCAACCCGTCCTAGTAGGAGCCATAGGAGACTATGGAAAAGAATCTAGAAATTCCATAACATTAAGAAGTGGAAATATTACAGAACCTGTGGTATTAAAAAATTCTGAAAATGCTTCTAAGGCTTTGGGAGAGGGGTCAATTGAGGAATATAAAATTAATAAGGATAAAGAGAAAGAGATGGATGAGAGAACTAACATGAAGATGACTAAACCTTTTGAATACACGCCTCACATCCCCTACCCGCAAAGAATGGCAAGGAAAAAGTTAGACATCCAATTCCAAAAATTCTTAGAAATATTTAAGACTTTTCATATAAACATTTTTTTCACTGAAGCATTAGAGCAGATACCCAATTATGCCAAGTTTATGAAGGACATCCTTTCAAAAAAAAGAAAAATAAATGAGAAGAAAATGGTTGCCTTTGATTGAGGAATATAGTGCCATTCTCCAGCAAAAAATTCCTCTTAAAAGAAAGGACCCAGGGAGTTTCACCATTCCTTGCACTATAGGAAATCACTCTTTTAAAAAGGCTTTGTGTGATTTGGGGGCTTCAATAAATTTAATGCCATTCTACATATTTAAAATACCGTGAATTGATTCTTTAAAACCTACCTCAGTCCTTCTCCAACTAGCTGATAGATCAGTAAAAACTCATATGGGAGTCTTAGCAAATGTTCTAGTCAAAGTTGATAAATCTATCTTCCCCACTAATTTTATTGTGTTGGAAATGGAAGATAAAAATTAAGAGATTCCTATAATCCTGGGGAGACCATTCCTTGCTACTAGTAAGACCATGATAGATGTTGATAAGGGTGAATTGAGTTTTTGTTGTGAGGAAGAGGAGGTGAGTTTTAATATAAGGGATTCGATGAGGCACCCCAATAAGCTAAATGAGGAATGTTGGGAAGTCAATATGTTGGAGGAAGTGGTAATTTCTGAAGATATAGGGGAATTTGATTTAGAGGAAGAAGAAAGAGCTGGAATTGATGAGTTGATTCAGGAAAGGAGGAAAATGAAGTTGTCTATATATGAACCTCCTAAATTGGATTTAAAACCTTTGCCCAATCACATAAAATATATTTATCTTGGGGAGGGAACATCACTACCGGTTATTATTTCTACTTTATTAAGCTCAACTTAGGAGACTAAACTGTGTAACTTGTTGAGGGAACACAAGAGGGCGATAGGATGGAGCATTGCTGATTTAAAGGGAATTAATCCTACCTTATGCATGCACCGCATCCTCCTGGAAGACAACTCTAAATCTTCCATAGAACCTCAAAGAAAATTAAACCCAAATATAAAAGAAGTAGTGTATAAAGTATTCATTAAGCTATTAGATGCTGGGATTACTTTCCCAACTTCAAAAAGCCCTTGGGTAAGTCTAATTCATGTGGTCCCTAAGAAGGGTGGGATAACCATGACACTAAATGAAAATAATGGATTAATTCCAATCAGGAAAGTTACGTGATGGAGAGTATGCATAGACTATAGGAGACTAAACAAGGCAACTCGGAAAGATCACTATCCTCTCCCATTTATTGATTAGATGCTTGATAGGATGGCAGGAAACCCGTACTTCTATTTTCTGGATGGTTACCCGAGGTACAATCAGATTCTGATAGCCCCAGAAGACCAAGAGAAAACAACCTTCACATGCCCCTATAGAACATTTGCTTTCAAAAGGATGCCCTTTGGTCTATGCAATGCACTTGTAACTTTTCAAAGGTGTATGATGGCCATTTTTTTAGGTATGATAGGAGAATTTCTAGAGATCTTTATGGATGATTTTTTAGTAGTGGGCAAATTTCTTGAAGATTGTTTAACAAACTTGGGTAAAGTTCTAAGGAAATGTGAAGAAACTAGTCTTATTCTGAATTGGGAAGAGTGTCACTTCATAGTGGAGGAGGGGATTGTCTTGGGTCACCTTATATCTTGAAAAGGAATTGAGGTAGATAAAGCCAAAATTAAGGTTATTGAGAAATTGCCCCCACCCACCAATGTAAAGGGAGTTAGGAGTTTTCTTCAGTATGTAGAGTTTTACAGAAGGTTCATAAGAGATTTCTCCAAAATCAATTTGCCTTTGTGTAGGTGTCTAGGAAAGGATGTTGAATTCAAATTTGATGAAGACTGCACAAAAGGATTCAATGCAATTAAAACTACTCTCATTTCAGCCCCTATAATTTCTACACCTAGCTGGGATCACCCTTTTGAAATCATGTGTGATGCTAGTGATCTTGCTGTGGAAGCAGTTTTAGGATAGCGAAAGGAGAGAATTTTTTATTCCATCTATTATGCAAGTAAATTAATGGATAAAGCCCAAAGAAACTATGCCACCATTGAAAAAGAGCTTTTAGCAATTGTTTTCGCATTCAACAAATTCAGGCCATTTCTTATTGGATCAAAAATAATTGTGTACACGGATCATGCTACAATCAAATATCTTCTTCAAAAGAAAGAAGCAAAGCCACGACTCATATGTTGGGTTTTGTTTCTACAAGAATCTAACTTGGAGATCCGTGACAAAAAGGGATGTGATAATGTGGTGGGTGATCACCTCTCTAGATTAACCCATCTAAATTATAAGGAAGGTGAAGAAATTTGTGAGACTTTTTTTGATAAGCAGCTTTACACAATTGCAATAAACAATCCTCCCTAATTTGCTAATTTTGATAACTATCTTGCAGGGAAAGTGATCCCAAAAGAATATAATTTTCAACAAAGGAAATTTTTTTTTGCTGATGTTGAGAATTACTTTTGGTATGATCATTTTCTATACAAATGCTTTGCGGATCAAATCCTAAGGAGATGTGTGCCTGAACTTGAAAAAAGTAACATCTTATATCATTGCCACACATCCCCTTATGGAGGTCATCATGGTATTGATTGAACAGCAGCAAAGGTGCTGCAATCAAGATTTTATTGGCCAATTTTTTTTAAGAATGCTGCTAATTTTGTAAGGAGCTATGATCAATGTCAAAGGATGGGGAATTTAAGTAAAAGAGATGAGTTACCCCTGACTAAAATCTTTGAAGTTGAACTATTTGACGTTTGGGGGATTGACTTTATAGTACCATTCCCCGCCTCTAATTCAAACAACTACATATTAGTGGGGGTTGAAATTGTGTCCAAATGGGTCAAAGCTATAGCTTTTGCAAATAATGATGCCAACTGTAATCAAATATTTGAAGGGTCATGTCCTCGCTAGGTTTGGTACACCTTGTGTCCTAATAAGTGACGGAGGAAAACTATTCTGCAATAAACAATTAGAAACCCTCTTGAAGGGGTATGGGGTAAAGCATAACGTAGGCACTGCCTACCACCCACAAACCAGCAGTCAAGTAGAAGTGTCAAACCAAAAATTAAAGCAAATCCTTGAGAAAACAGTTAGCAAAAGTAGAAAGGACTGGTTCATGAAATTAAACGATGCACTTTGGGCTTATAGAACAGTATTCAAAACTCAGTTAGGAATGTCCCCTTACAAGCTGGTATATGGGAAGTCTTGTCACTTGCCAGTTGAGTTAGAACACCGAGCCTTTTGGGCAGTTAAAAAACTAAATTTTGACTTCAAACTAGCGGGTGAGAAAAGAGTTCTGCAACTACATGAATTAGATGAATTTAAGTTGGGTGCATATGAGAGTGCCAATCTGTACAAGGAGAGAACAATGAAATGGCATAATAAGCTGATAAAACCCAAACACCTAGAACCAAGAATGAAGGTACTATTATTTTATTCCAGGTCAAGGCTCTTTCCAGGAAAGCTGAAATCAAGATGGACGGGCCCATTCATAATCAAAAAAGTATACCCCCATGGAAGTGTGGATATCAATTCATATGATGGGACACTAAAGGTAAATGGGCACCATCTAAAGCCTTACTTAGATGGATCTGAAGTGCAAGAGAAAGAAGGATGGATATTGCAGGACCTCCCAAGGGAAGGAGTCACGTAGTGAGCTAAATTGGCGTCAGGCTGAGACGTAAAAACAAGCGCTTGATGGGAGGCAACCAACTTTAATAAAAATGTATTATTTTTGAATTTTTGCTTTATATTTTTATTTTCTATTTTTGTAATTTTTATTTTAGTTTAATAAAATGGATTTGGTATCTAGTGCACCCTCATCATTGCTATGATTAAACTTCAAAGATAATTTTCTGAATGAAATCAATTTCTATATTTAATACTAAAATCAATTGTGTAGAAATTAAGACTCAAGTATGCTTGCAATTAAGAAGAAATCAACTTTAATACTACACCCCTTATTCAATTTATGGTTCTACTAATTTTTGGTTTCCAAAAATTAAAATGACATGTACTGTAGTTTAAGTGTGTGTGTGGGTGGGTGGGGGGGTAGAAATCTAAGAATTATACTCAAGTGGCAAGAGGTGAGTGAAAAATTGAGGTGCTAGGCCCCTGTAGGACTTAATGACCACAAGGAACTAAATTAAGGGACGAAGAAAAATATCTCTCCCTTAGAGCTGAAATTCAAAAAGAAACAAAAATATAGAGATGATGAAAAATGTCTCTCCCATGCTAAAAAAATTAAACATCTAGGATGAGAAAAACATCTCTCCTAAAATTTTAAATGTTCCTTGTCATTCATAAGAAGGGGCAAACATGGCACCATACTCAAAATACTCACCAATTGCACTACTGAGGTTTGAAATTTCTAATCATCTCCCCCATAATAAATCATTAAGTATAACATTTAATGTGAAACCAAATTGAGAGAAAAAATTTGAACTTGATGAAAGGGGGTAGTAGAAATTGAAAGGTTTGAAGTCATCTTAACTTAGAGAATTACTTGGCAACTAAATTCATTACACATTGACATGCCACCATTGAATCCTTAAACTAAGAATTTCAAAAAATCAATTTTTTGTAAAAAGCTTACTCAAGGATGAGCAGAAAATTAAGTGTGAGGGTGTGATATATACAAAATTTATAGCTAAATCTAGTTCAAAATATCACTAAACACTATATAAAACAAAGTACTTTGAATGGAATCATCTATTTTTTAGGGAAAAAAATGGAGGACAACAAAGATCTGAGCAATTTACATAAATTATGGGTGAAAATTGCCACAGCGCGCCAGGGCATTTCCATTAACTCCCTCACCCAGAAGTAGAATTGAAGACCTGGAAGGTAGACTGCTGCCACGTGCCACAGCGTCATTTCTTGAAGATGAATTAAAACCTTATGTGGACTAATTGAACATTGATAAATCTACCTTTTCATAAAATAAACCGCTGCAGTGCGCCACAAGGCGCTATGCCTCAAAAAGATTTGCATTGACCTGGAACAAAACCGCTAGAGCTCGCCATAATGCTCCACAGGGCGCCACGGCGGCATATTTAATTAATTTTTAAGAACTTTATGTCAACTAATATCCCTCATTTTTGAACTTTTAACCGCTGCCGCGCGTTGCGGTGGCATTTCTGATCATTCACACAAACTTTATGTGAGCTAATACTCCGCATTTTTGAACTTTCAACCGCTGCAGCACACCATAGCACATAGCGGTGGCATTTCTGTTTATTATTACAAACTATATATGACTTAATGAAATAATTATTATTCCGCCTTTTGGAAGATGAGACTGTCATAGCGCGCCGTAGCGGAACAGTGTTTGGACACAGCGGCGACCCAAGGTAAAGATACTAACTTACATCAGGAACAGTGTTTGGAGCGCTTCTCCCACAGCGCGCCACAGTGAAATAGTGTTTGGAATGCTACTGCTACAACATGCCATAGTGCGCAGCAGCATGCTGTAGCGATCGATCCAGAATTTTCCAGAATAACCATAAATGCAACATAGGGAGGGCCACAAAAATGCAACCTTTGGCCTTCCCCAGCCTCTTGAAAACTGAAATACATTATTTTTGCTAAATCCCAATAGAATAAATAGAACAAACATTTAAAGGGTTTGAATTAAAGCTAAGGAAGGTGAAGCATCACATGATTAATGCCTTGGGGGTTGAGAACTTCCCTATTTAAGGGCCAATCTCAGACCTTAAGAGGGTTTCAAATTCTGATATTCAAAAGTCTAAAAAAAAGGCTGCATCAAGGAAAAGGAAGAGAACTCTCCAAGGGGGCAACAGGGATTCGTGAAGAGTGAAGAAAAGTGGACAGCAAGGGAGAAGGGAGTGACGTCAAGCAGAAGTGTAGAAGGAAATTCAAGTGAACCCTAGAAAATCTCTGGGTGCTTCCTAGTATATTTTCTAACTTCCTTTTTAATTATTTTCTATAGTAAACTGATGATAAAATTTGTTTCCCTTCGCATGTATGCTCATATTCATCTTGTAATGGAAAACTAAACCCTCTTAGGGAGGGTTGGGATGTAGTTGTAGGTAAATGTAAGAATTATACTCAAGTGGCAAGAGGTGAGTTAAAAATTGAGGTGCTAGGCTCCTGTAGGACTTAATGACCACAAGGAACTAAATTAAGGGATGAAGAAAAATATCTCTCCCTTAGAGCTAAAATTTAAAAAGAAACAAAAATATAGAGATGATGAAAAATGTCTCTCCCATGCTAAAAAATTAAACATCTAGGATGAGAAAAACATCTCTCCTAAAATTTTAAATGTTCCTTGTCATTCATAAGAAGGGGCAAACGTGGCACCATACTCAAAATACTCACCAATTGCACTTCTGAGGTTTGAAATTTCTAATCACCTCCCCCATAATAAATCATTAAGTATAACATTTAATGTGAAACCAAATTGAGAGAAAAAATTTGAACTTGATGAAAGGGGGTAGTAGAAATTGAAAGGTTTGAAGTCATCTTAACTTAGAGAATTACTTGGCCGCTAAATTCGTTACACATTGACATGCCACCATTGAATCCTTAAACTAATAATTTCAAAAAATCAATTTTTTGTAAAAGGCTTACTCAAGGATGAGCAAAAAATTAAGTGTGGGGGTGTGATATATATACAAAATTTATAGCTAAATCTAGTTCAAAATATCACTAAACACTATATAAAACAAAGTACTTTGAATGGAATCATTTATTTTTTAGGGAAAAAAATGGAGGACAACAAAGATCTGAGCAATTTACATAAATTATGGGTGAAAATTGCCACAGCGCGCCAGTTTGTTTCCATTAACTCCCTCACCCGGAAGTAGAATTGAAGACCTGGAAGGAAGACCGCTGCCACGCGCCACAGCGTCATTTCTTGAAGATGAATTAAAACCTTATGTGGACTAATTGAACAGTGATAAATCTACCTTTTCATAAAATAAACTGCTGCAGTGCGCCACAAGGCGCTATGCCTCAAAAAGATTTGCATTGACCTGGAACAAAACCGCTAGAGCTCGCCATAATGCTCCACAGGGCGCCACGGCGGCATATTTAATTAATTTTTAAGAACTTTATGTCAACTAATATCCCTCATTTTTGAACTTTTAACCGCTGCCGCGCGTTGCGGTGGCATTTCTGATCATTCACACAAACTTTATGTGAGCTAATACTCCGCATTTTTGAACTTTCAACCGCTGCAGCACACCATAGCACATAGCGGTGGCATTTCTGTTTATTATTACAAACTATATATGACTTAATGAAATAATTATTATTCCGCCTTTTGGAAGATGAGACTGTCATAGCGCGCCGTAGCGGAACAGTGTTTGGACACAGCGGCGACCCAAGGTAAAGATACTAACTTACATCAGGAACAGTGTTTGGAGCGCTTCTCCCACAGCGCGCCACAGTGAAATAGTGTTTGGAATGCTACTGCTACAACATGCCATAGTGCGCAGCAGCATGCTGTAGCGATCGATCCAGAATTTTCCAGAATAACCATAAATGCAACATAGGGAGGGCCACAAAAATGCAACCTTTGGCCTTCCCCAGCCTCTTGAAAACTGAAATACATTATTTTTGCTAAATCCCAATAGAATAAATAGAACAAACATTTAAAGGGTTTGAATTAAAGCTAAGGAAGGTGAAGCATCACATGATTAATGCCTTGGGGGTTGAGAACTTCCCTATTTAAGGGCCAATCTCAGACCTTAAGAGGGTTTCAAATTCTGATATTCAAAAGTCTAAAAAAAAGGCTGCATCAAGGAAAAGGAAGAGAACTCTCCAAGGGGGCAACAGGGATTCGTGAAGAGTGAAGAAAAGTGGACAGCAAGGGAGAAGGGAGTGACGTCAAGCAGAAGTGTAGAAGGAAATTCAAGTGAACCCTAGAAAATCTCTGGGTGCTTCCTAGTATATTTTCTAACTTCCTTTTTAATTATTTTCTATAGTAAACTGATGATAAAATTTGTTTCCCTTCGCATGTATGCTCATATTCATCTTGTAATGGAAAACTAAACCCTCTTAGGGAGGGTTGGGATGTAGTTGTAGGTAAATGTAAGAATTATACTCAAGTGGCAAGAGGTGAGTTAAAAATTGAGGTGCTAGGCTCCTGTAGGACTTAATGACCACAAGGAACTAAATTAAGGGATGAAGAAAAATATCTCTCCCTTAGAGCTAAAATTTAAAAAGAAACAAAAATATAGAGATGATGAAAAATGTCTCTCCCATGCTAAAAAATTAAACATCTAGGATGAGAAAAACATCTCTCCTAAAATTTTAAATGTTCCTTGTCATTCATAAGAAGGGGCAAACGTGGCACCATACTCAAAATACTCACCAATTGCACTACTGAGGTTTGAAATTTCTAATCACCTCCCCCATAATAAATCATTAAGTATAACATTTAATGTGAAACCAAATTGAGAGAAAAAATTTGAACTTGATGAAAGGGGGTAGTAGAAATTGAAAGGTTTGAAGTCATCTTAACTTAGAGAATTACTTGGCCGCTAAATTCGTTACACATTGACATGCCACCATTGAATCCTTAAACTAATAATTTCAAAAAATCAATTTTTTGTAAAAGGCTTACTCAAGGATGAGCAAAAAATTAAGTGTGGGGGTGTGATATATATACAAAATTTATAGCTAAATCTAGTTCAAAATATCACTAAACACTATATAAAACAAAGTACTTTGAATGGAATCATTTATTTTTTAGGGAAAAAAATGGAGGACAACAAAGATCTGAGCAATTTACATAAATTATGGGTGAAAATTGCCACAGCGCGCCAGTTTGTTTCCATTAACTCCCTCACCCGGAAGTAGAATTGAAGACCTGGAAGGAAGACCGCTGCCACGCGCCACAGCGTCATTTCTTGAAGATGAATTAAAACCTTATGTGGACTAATTGAACAGTGATAAATCTACCTTTTCATAAAATAAACTGCTGCAGTGCGCCACAAGGCGCTATGCCTCAAAAAGATTTGCATTGACCTGGAACAAAACCGCTAGAGCTCGCCATAATGCTCCACAGGGCGCCACGGCGGCATATTTAATTAATTTTTAAGAACTTTATGTCAACTAATATCCCTCATTTTTGAACTTTTAACCGCTGCCGCGCGTTGCGGTGGCATTTCTGATCATTCACACAAACTTTATGTGAGCTAATACTCCGCATTTTTGAACTTTCAACCGCTGCAGCACACCATAGCACATAGCGGTGGCATTTCTGTTTATTATTACAAACTATATATGACTTAATGAAATAATTATTATTCCGCCTTTTGGAAGATGAGACTGTCATAGCGCGCCGTAGCGGAACAGTGTTTGGACACAGCGGCGACCCAAGGTAAAGATACTAACTTACATCAGGAACAGTGTTTGGAGCGCTTCTCCCACAGCGCGCCACAGTGAAATAGTGTTTGGAATGCTACTGCTACAACATGCCATAGTGCGCAGCAGCATGCTGTAGCGATCGATCCAGAATTTTCCAGAATAACCATAAATGCAACATAGGGAGGGCCACAAAAATGCAACCTTTGGCCTTCCCCAGCCTCTTGAAAACTGAAATACATTATTTTTGCTAAATCCCAATAGAATAAATAGAACAAACATTTAAAGGGTTTGAATTAAAGCTAAGGAAGGTGAAGCATCACATGATTAATGCCTTGGGGGTTGAGAACTTCCCTATTTAAGGGCCAATCTCAGACCTTAAGAGGGTTTCAAATTCTGATATTCAAAAGTCTAAAAAAAAGGCTGCATCAAGGAAAAGGAAGAGAACTCTCCAAGGGGGCAACAGGGATTCGTGAAGAGTGAAGAAAAGTGGACAGCAAGGGAGAAGGGAGTGACGTCAAGCAGAAGTGTAGAAGGAAATTCAAGTGAACCCTAGAAAATCTCTGGGTGCTTCCTAGTATATTTTCTAACTTCCTTTTTAATTATTTTCTATAGTAAACTGATGATAAAATTTGTTTCCCTTCGCATGTATGCTCATATTCATCTTGTAATGGAAAACTAAACCCTCTTAGGGAGGGTTGGGATGTAGTTGTAGGTAAATGTAAGAATTATACTCAAGTGGCAAGAGGTGAGTTAAAAATTGAGGTGCTAGGCTCCTGTAGGACTTAATGACCACAAGGAACTAAATTAAGGGATGAAGAAAAATATCTCTCCCTTAGAGCTAAAATTTAAAAAGAAACAAAAATATAGAGATGATGAAAAATGTCTCTCCCATGCTAAAAAATTAAACATCTAGGATGAGAAAAACATCTCTCCTAAAATTTTAAATGTTCCTTGTCATTCATAAGAAGGGGCAAACGTGGCACCATACTCAAAATACTCACCAATTGCACTACTGAGGTTTGAAATTTCTAATCACCTCCCCCATAATAAATCATTAAGTATAACATTTAATGTGAAACCAAATTGAGAGAAAAAATTTGAACTTGATGAAAGGGGGGTAGTAGAAATTGAAAGGTTTGAAGTCATCTTAACTTAGAGAATTACTTGGCCGCTAAATTCGTTACACATTGACATGCCACCATTGAATCCTTAAACTAATAATTTCAAAAAATCAATTTTTTGTAAAAGGCTTACTCAAGGATGAGCAAAAAATTAAGTGTGGGGGTGTGATATATATACAAAATTTATAGCTAAATCTAGTTCAAAATATCACTAAACACTATATAAAACAAAGTACTTTGAATGGAATCATTTATTTTTTAGGGAAAAAAATGGAGGACAACAAAGATCTGAGCAATTTACATAAATTATGGGTGAAAATTGCCACAGCGCGCCAGTTTGTTTCCATTAACTCCCTCACCCGGAAGTAGAATTGAAGACCTGGAAGGAAGACCGCTGCCACGCGCCACAGCGTCATTTCTTGAAGATGAATTAAAACCTTATGTGGACTAATTGAACAGTGATAAATCTACCTTTTCATAAAATAAACTGCTGCAGTGCGCCACAAGGCGCTATGCCTCAAAAAGATTTGCATTGACCTGGAACAAAACCGCTAGAGCTCGCCACGGCACTCCACAGGGCGCCATGACGACATATTTAATTAATTTTTAAGAACTTTATGTCAACTAATATCCCTCATTTTTGAACTTTTAACCGCTGCCGCGTGTTGCGGTGGCATTTCTGATCATTCACACAAAATTTATGTGAACTAATACTCCGCATTTTTGAACTTTCAACTGCTGCAGCACACCATAGCACTTAGCGGTGGCATTTCTGTTTATTATTACAAACTATATGTGACTTAATGAAATAATTATTATTCCGCCTTTTCGAAGATGAGACCGCTGTAGCGCGCCATAGCGGAACAGTGTTTGGACATAGCGGTGACCTAAGGTAAAGATACTAACTTACATTAGGAACAGTGTTTGGACACAGCGGCAACCCAAGGTAAAGATACTAACTTACATCAGGAACATTGTTTGGAGCGCTTCTCCCACAGTGCGCCACAGTGAAATAGATTTTGGAATGCTACTGCTACAACATGCCACAGTGCGTAGCAGCATGCTGTAGCGATCGATCCAGAATTTTCCAGAATAACCATAAATGCAACATAGGGAAGGCCACAAAAATGCAACCTTTGGCCTTCCCCAGCCTCTTGAAAACTGAAATAGATTATTTTTGCTAAATCCCAATAGATTAAATAGAACAAACATTTAAAGGGCTTGAATTAAAGCCAAGGAAGGTGAAGCATCACATGATTAATGCTTTGGGGGCTAAGAACTTCCCTATTTAAGGGCCAATCTCAGACCTTAAGAGGGTTTCAAATTCTAATATTCAAAAGTCTAAAAAAAAGGCTGCATCAAGGAAAAGGAAGAGAACTCTCCAAGGGGTCAACAGGGATTCGTGAAGAGTTAAGAAAAGTGGACAGCAAGGGAGAAGGGAGTGACGTCAAGCAGAAGTGCAGAAGGAAATTCAAGTGAACCCTAGAAAATCTCTGGGTGCTTCCTAGTATATTTTATAACTTCCTTTTTAATTATTTTCTATAGTAAACCGATGATAAAATTTGTTTCCCTTCACATGTATGCTCATATTCATCTTGTAATGGAAAACTAAACCCTCTTGGGGAGGGTTGGGATGTAGTTGTAGGTAAATGTAAGGATATTATGGTGGTGTGATGGAAATGATTAAATTAAAGAAAATGATTTCTATTTCAAACTATCTATATTTATTATTGTGATGGAATGCATGGATGAACTTTATGTCAAACCATTTTTTCTTGTAAATTAAACTTCAAGGAATTATTAATTAAAGAACTTGAGTTCTAAGCTTATCAATTGGACAAGAGCACGGAGGGTAGTGCAAGTAGAGTTGAGAACTATGTGACAAGTTCTCAAAGCTCATTTGCACCTTTTCCTTAAGAGCTCCACCAAGAGATTTAATGCTTATGAACTAAGTTCTTATCAACTCAATGCTCTACGGCTCAGCAAAGTAGAAGGGATGAGAGCATGTTGGAAACCCAATGGATGACGTGACATAGTCCATTGGAGCCAATGCATTCTCTCATTTATCTAAACTGTGTTTGTAAGCACATGATGCATTGTTGATGGAAATCATGTTTGTGAGATCTGACAAGTAAAAGAAGATATTTGGTAACCTGGACGTAGGAAAGCAAAGGTCATTTAAATTACGATCTCATAGAGATTTAAGTGCTGAGGTAGAACCCCAATGGGAGTTCTCCTTGTTGCACTAAATCTGAACATGTTGTAATTGGAGTATTGCTCTAATTCTAACAGTGATCACATGATTTAATTTGGCATAAGTAAATCAATTTATTCATTTAAACAAAGAAGTGACAATGCCAAATCCTTACAAGTACTACAATGAAACCCCAACTCTCTCTTTTTGAACAAACAATATCTTATCTTAAAGTCATTTGCATTGATAATTTAGGAACCCAATCAGGACCAAAACTCAATCTTCTAAACATTATTAAAAGAAGATATAACTTAGTAACAAGACCACCGTTCCCAAAGGACGATAAATCTCGAAAATAAAACTTCAACTTATTACTTCAGGCACATACACTTGTGTGCAAACGTAGACGTGTATTTTTTGTCTATCACTGAGCTACCCATTCCACCCCCATTTTAATAGATTGATAATTGCAATGGATCCTTAGTCAATTTACATCTTCAATTGAGCTGGATAAGACCAGATTAATGGAGATTTAGCTCAGGTCTATATAGTGGAGTATAGTGCTCGAGCCTTTGTAGGGTCCGATGCACTCATGCCACTGCCTATCCCAGTGATGCATTCCTTGGGTCGGCCTTGACCCAAGGAATGTATAAGGATCTCACTTACTCTTAATGGTGGATTATGGAGAGTGAATTATTTCTCCACAGTAAACCATAAAGGCTATTTAGATAAACTATAGTTAGAGCCTTTTAGGTCTAATTATTGCTCTTTACTCTAGGAATATTTCTAGATATTAAGCTAGCTAATTGAGGCCCTATGAGAAGAGAAATTAGGGTTCATTAAAAACCTTAAACTCTCCATCTTCAGCTCTTACTGCGAGTCAAAGACAAATAGCGTGGGTCGGGCCGACCCATGATCTCCGCTGTGTAACAGTGCAAGGTCATCGGGTCCCAGGCTACCCGCATGATTCTGAATTGGGTTGACCCATTGGGTCCCTGTCAACCCGATCGGTCCAGAGCCATTAAAATGGAATTAATTAGAATTTATTTTCATTTCCTATAGTTCTAATCATATAAAAATTTCATAAGACTAGGTTTTGATTTATTTTGCTTAATTAAACTCTCTGATTATTCAACATGTCATGTAATATTAGATTTAGTTTTCCATGGTTAATCTTGATAACTAATTACAAATTGCATTGAAGCTTAATTAGTGCACATTTGTCTTAATAATTCTCTAATTTTAGCAAACTTCATATCCATGTAACCCTTAGACAGTTGGTAACCTAATAATAGCATTACATTTCAATTTATGCATGTTTAAATTTTAATTATACATAATTAACTCTAAACCTTAATTAGCCCTCATAAAGTTGGTTAATCAATCAAACTTAAATTAAGTTGCTTATTTGCACCCATTAAATAATAAGGATTAATTTAGCATCTCTTGATTTAGTTATTTGATCTTAGATTGATATGTTAAGTGATTAAGCCTCATTATTGATTAATATGATTTTTTCCTCTTAACCTTAAAATTAAATTTCTTGATTTTCTCTTAAATAAGAAAATCATCATGTAATTTAGCAATAAGAGATACTTGATTTATCAAACAATCAAATCCTAAGATTTTTATGATTTATCTCGTGACTTGAATGCTAAACTATAGGATTAAATGTTAAGGAATTTGCATCCTTGATTTGTTTCCCTTAAATCAATGACTAATCTTGTAACTTGGCATGCAATTATACTATCTTGATTGTAGTTAACCTAATTTGGATGACTTAAATGTCTCTTCTTTAGAACTTGATGGTTAGAGCCTATTATAATGGAGACTAGTATTCATAGTTTGAATATTCCTTGAATAATAAATAGTTTGCTTATAAATGGTAATATCTGTATTATCATATGAAATTGATATATATATATATATATCCATAACCTAACTCAAAGTTGGAGTTATACTATAAAATTAGTTAATTTACCCTGAATAGAACTGTAGAGTTTCGGTCTTATCTTAAGTAATTAAATAAGTATAGTTCAATTTAGGATAAATATCCTGAGTCCAAAGTATGTTATATGATATATTCAAAATTTATAGAAAAATTAAGTGTTAAAAATATTCAAAACATCATATAAACCTGTATACTTTGAGTAGAATTTATACATTTTCAAAAAAAATGAAGAAAACAACAAGCCTGAGCTGAATTGAACTAATTCTAGATAAAAATAGCTATGGCGCGCCGCAGCCCGCCACAACGTGCCATGGCGGTCCACTAAATTCCCTCACGTGGAAGCGTACTTGAAGGCCTGAAAAGAAGACCACTGTAGCGCGCCACAGTGGGCCACAACATTATTTCCAGGGAGCAATATTAAAATGTTATATGAATGAATTGAACAGTGCCAATCCGCTTTCCTGAAAGATTAACTGCTGCAGTGTGCTCTAAGCGTGCCACAACGCGCTATTCCCTATAAGGATTAATACTAACCTGGGACAAAACCGTTGCTGCGCGCCGCAGCGCGCAACGGCGGCATATCTGATTAATCATGAACAACCTTATGTGAACTAATTGAACAGTTACAAATTTTGCTTTTACGATGGTTTTACCACCGCAGTGCACCACAGTGGAATTCTTGATTATTTATGAAAACCTTATGTGACTTAATTGAAGAGCTACTATTCCGCTTTCACGAAAGTCTAACCGCCACAGCGCCCCTTCAGCGTGCCACAGCATAAAAGCTGCGGCCTCAAGGTAAACGAGTGAAATATACAGAGGAACAGCATTTGAATCAAGGCCGCTACAGTGCGCTGTGGCGCTCCACAATGCCTGTTACAGAAAACTCCAAAATTTGTATTGAATGCAGCATATGGAAGGCCGCAAATTGAGACCTTAGGCTTTTCCCTGCCTCTTGAAACCTGAGTTAAGCAATATCCAAAGAGACTAAAGCAAAATAAAATAAATGGCTTTCATTAAAATAGAAGAATATGATGGGTCATTGGTGATTAATGCATGGGGGCTGAAAATTCTCCTATTTAAAGGCCAATTTTAGACCAAAGAAGGGTTCCAATTTTCAATATTTAAAAGAACAAAAGGAGAGGCTGCCGGAAAAAAAGAGGAGAACTCTCCAACAGGCAAGCAGTAGACTGTGAAGAGTGAAGAGAAGAAGACCGCAAGGGAAAAGAGGAGATGTCAAGTAGAAGTGCAGGAGGAAGATCAAGAGAACCTTAGAAAACCTCTGCGAATTTCCTTATACTTTTCCTAAGCTCTTTTTGATTGTTTGCTGCTGTAAACCAATGTCAAGGTTTACTTCCTTTTGTGTGTACGCTTTTATTTATTCTGTAATGGAAGTTAAATCCCCTTGGAGAGGGTTGGGATGTATTTGTAGGAAAATATAAGGCTATATTGGTGTTGTAACAGAAATGTTTGAATGAATAAAATTGATTTCTATTTTAATATTTATTATTATTATTGTGAATGAATGCCTAGAAAAAAATTTGTCAAATTACTTTACTATAATGAAATTCAAATGAATTATCAATTAAGAAAAGAACTTGTGTTCCAAGCTCATCAGTTGGACAAGAGCAAGGGAAGTAGTGCATGTTAAGCTGAGAACTATATGATAAGTTCTCAAGCTCACTTACACCTTTCCTTAAGAGCTATACCAAGAGATTTGATGCTTGAGAACCAAGTTCCTATCAACTTTGCTTTGCTGCTCAACAAAGTAGAAGGGTTGAGAGAAATTTGGAAACCCAATGGATTATGTGACAAAGTCCATTAACCCAATGCATCCTCTCATCTAGCTAAATCTCATGTATAAGCGCATGACACATTGTTGATGGAGATCAAGTTTGTGAGATCTAACAATTAAATAATAATATTTGGTAACCTAGACGTAGGAAATCAAAGATCAAATTAAACCACGATCTCATAACGGTTTAAGTGCCGAGGTAGAACCCTAAGGGGAGTTCTCCTTGTTGTACTAAATCTGAACCTATTGTAATTGGAGGATTGCTCCAATTCTAACCGTGCTCACTTGATTTAATTAGGCATAAATAAATCAATTTATACATTTAAACAAAAAAGTGATAACACCAAGTCCTTACAAGTACTATAATGAAACCCCAACTCTCTCCTTTTAAACAAATCGTATCTTATCCTAAGGTAATTTGTATTGTTAATTTAGGAATCAACTCAAACCAAAAATAAATCTTCTAAACATTATTGAAAGAAGATATTACTTAGTATCAAAACCACCATTTCCCATAGAATGATAAATCTCAAAACTAAACTTTCACTTATTACTTTAAACCACGTACACTTGCGTGCAAGCGCAGACGTGTATTTTACGTCTGTCAAGCTTTTGGCACCATTGCCAAGGAACAGTTTTGTTTTGTATTAAGTACAATCTTCAAGTAAATAGTGATTTATATTTTCTTTACTTAATTGCATATTTTTTCATTTTTTGTAATTATATCACATTGTGATAACTATAGTGTAACTTAGATTTTTAATTTAGTTTATTTGTAGTGCTTGTTTGAAATGGAGTTGTAGTGCTTATTTGCTCTCTTTGAGTGTTTGAACTATTAAATTGTTCATTTTAATTGCTATGATTGTTTTGTCTTACTGAATTTAAGAACTGCATGAATAGGAGAGAAAATGTTGACATTTTGTTTGATCCTGAAATTGAGCGAACGTACTTGAGAGCTAGAAGAGAACAACACTTGCTGAATAAGAACTAGGTTAAAATAGATAATCTAGAAGCTAATCATTTGGGAGAACACTGGGGTAGAGCACAAAGAGTAAACATAGAAGAAAATCTGAGAGAATTGTTAGGAGAACCTAGGGGTAGAGCGTTAAGGGATTATGCATTGCATACTGTTAGAGGCATCCCTCATTCGATTCTTAGACCGAATATATAAGCAAATAACTTTGAACTCAAACCCTCAACACTTAGCATGGTTCAAATTAACCAATTCGATGGATTAGGAACGGAGGATCCTAATTCACACATTTCCAACTTCCTTGAGATTTGTGATACATTCAGATTTAACGGTGTTTCTGAAGATGCCGTTAAACTTCAGTTTTTCTCATTTTCACTTAGAGATAGAGCCAAGAGTTGGCTTAGTTCACTTTCGGGAGATTCTATTTGCACTTGGGATGATTTGGCTAGGAAATTCCTTGCCAAATTGTTCTCGCCTGCAAAAATAACCCGGTTGAGAATTGAGATGAGTAATTTCAACCAATTTGAGGGGGAGACTTTGTATGACAGTTGGGAAAGATTTAAGGAGTGCTTGAGGTGATTCCTATATCATGGGTTTCCTGAATGGATGTAGGGTCATACCTATTACAATGGCTTAAATGCACCAATGAGGACACTCATTGATGCAGCTGCCAGAGGGTCACTCAGTAGCAAGACCCATGAAGATGCCTTTGATCTCTTAGAAGAGATGGTTAGTAATGCCTACCAATGGCCCACTGAGAGAATCAACCTTAAAAAGAGGGAAGCAAACCAAGTTAATGAAACTAATCAAATCTTAGCTCTTCAAAATGAGATCAATGCCCTGAACAACAAGATAGAGAGTATGACTGCCAACTATGTTCAAGAAGCCTATTGCGAGCTGTGTGGAGGGAAACACGTTAGCAAAAACTGCAACTTGAATAACCCTTTTGCACCCTCTAACACTGAACAAGTTAATTATTTAAGAAACAACAATGCTGGGCAGAATAATACACACAATCCATACTCCAATACCTACAACCCTGGATGGAAGCAACATCCTAATTTTCCTAGAGCAACAATAATAACAGTAATGGAAATTTTAACGCAAGAAATAATATAAATAAACAGGGGTATAATCGAGTTAACAATAATCCAACCCAACAGTCTAACCTTGAGGGAGTGTTTAATTCCTTTAAGGTGAAAACCCTAAGTTCATGAGAAGAACTGAAGTAACACTCAATAGGCATGAGGCCTCTATCTAAGGGATAGAGGCATACCTCAAAAATATTAAAGTTTAGCTAAGAAAAATTTCTTAGCAGCTGTCCACTCAATAATAAGGAACTTTGCCCAGCTTGACTAAAATTAATACACGGGAAATAGTGAGTGTCATTTACTTAGATGAAACTAAAGAGGAACGCCTTAATGTCAAAATAGAAGTAAATCAATCTAAATGGGGGTTAGAAAGTGAACTGGGAAAAATTACAATTGATAGATTAGTGGCAGAAAAGACGGAGGATCCGGGAAGGTTGAATATCCCTTGCGTGATAGGGGACGAGGTTCTTCTAGATCCTTTATGTGATCTTGGAGCCTCGGTCAATATCATGCCATACCATGTGTACAAGGAATTGAATTTAGGAGGGATGGAAACTACCTCAATGATCTTAGAATTTGCAAACCTTGATTTAAGAACTCCTTTAGGAATAATTAAAAATGTACCCGTTGGCTTAGGAAAGTTCATTGTTCCCACTGATTTTACTATTTGCAAATGGGATACGTGGAATGAAAATTCCACTATCATATTTGGGTGACCTTTCCTAGCTAGCACCAATGCTATAATCGATGTAGTCAAGGGATAATGAGCATCAAGGTCAAGGGTAAGGCTATTGTCATCGATCTAAAACCCACCCTATTTCAAAAGAAAATAATTGAATTTTCTTGGAAAAGTAATTTGAGTGAAGAAGACATTTGCAAAGTGCTGCATCTTAAAAGCCTAGTCTTGAGTGAGAAAAATTCTGAGAATGGTACAAGCTCCCCATCTGGAGGGGAGGCTGAGGAAAAACTGATTAAAAGAAAGAAAAAAGCTAGGAGAGGAAAAAATAAAAAGAAAGGAATTCCTAATCATAATACTGAGAATGGGGGATATGGGAAGGAAACTAGTGAGTCTATGAATTGGAGCACATCCAGTGCTCATTCTTATAATTCTAAGGTGTGGAAAAGAAAATCCCCAATTAAAGAAATGTCGTCCAGAAAGAAATCAATAGCAAGAAAGGGAATCACTGCCCCCACAGCTGGTGGCGCTTTTAACAAGAAAAGATTCACCTTGGTTTAAGCAATACAACACTTCAACCAAGTGATAATCAAGCAGAAATTAGTCCTAGAATGGGGATTTGGGCTCCCATATCCTGTAAACTCTGATCAATTCATAAACAGGGGATGGGTGCACGTGGCGAGTCCCAGAGGCCCAACTTATCTCTCTATTATGCAAGAGGTTTATGCCAACGCTATCAACATAGTTGGGCTTAAAAGTTTTGTGAGGGGAAGTGGTGTGGAGTTTCGGAGCAGGGAAATTGAAGATTCTATTTGTTAAGAGAGGTAGATGACTGCTCCTACCTCCAACTTATAAGCTCCCAATATGACCCAGTAGCAGTTGCAAGTGAGATCATTTGCACTGATGCGGGATGGAGAGGAAACCTGACAAATAATTCTTGAGCACTCCTAACAAAGTCAAGAAATGCTTCGCATGTGTTCATCTTCAGCTTTGTCATGCCATCCGGGCATCTCAGCGAGGTGACCCGGTCACGGGTGCTTCTCCTTTGTGCATTACAACAAGATGTATATATTCACATCTATAGCATTATAAGGGATCAGCTCTAAAACACCCTGACCAAGCCTTGCGCTACTCTTGCTTTTGGGTCACTCATTTTAGGTATATGCGAGGATCAAGGGGTTAAGATTTTCTCTTCCGATGTCATGATTCCGCCCAGTGCTCCTCTAGAACTGAAAAACTTAAGCGCCTGCACCCAAGAGGGGGTGCGAGCTAAAAAGAGGAGGGGAGAAGAAGGCGAAGCTTCAACTTCCGCTAGCCGGACCACGACGTACAAATTGATGTCATGTATGTACGCGCATCAACGGGACTTGGGAATCTCCTTAGCACGTGACATGCAATTCATCAAAGGTGAAGTCGCTCGATAGCATGAATTCTAAATGGAATTCCATGATGCTCTTGGAACAATGTTCTAAGAGTGGAGCTTACGTGGAGGACCGGATGAGTTTAGGCTGTCACGCGCCCCTGTCAGAGAACCCATCCCGGACGATGATTGGCTAGCAGATTACACTTTTTAGGATGTGGACGAGGAAGACGATAATAAATAAGGTTGTACTATTTTGTTTTACTATTTTCTATTTCAGATTTTCATTTTTATTTCTATTCTTGGTTTTGTTTTTTGATTCAATAAAATAAATTTCGGATCTTTGGCACCCTCATCATTGCTGTGAATGTCCTTAAGAGTTAAATTTTTTGAACATAATTATTTCCTAGATTTAATACGAAATTCAAATGGGTAATATTAAAGATACTAGTGTGCTTGAAATTAAGGTGATAAATCATTATCTCAATCCGGCACCTCCTAATTAAGTGCAAGGGCTTAGTGAGATTTAGTTTCCAACAAATTGAAATGAACATGTGCTTAGGTTTAAGTGTGGGGGTGAGAAAACTTAAGGAATTTAAACTAGCATATGGCAAGGTGTGGGTGAACAAATGGCTGTGCTAGGCCCCTGTAGGACTTAATGACCATAAAGAACTGATTAATGGATGAAGAAAACTATCTCTCGCTTGAGCTGAATTTTCAAAAAGAGAAAAATAAGGATGATGAAAAATATCTCTCCCAAGGTAAAAAAAATTGAGAATTTAGGATGAAAAAAAATATCTCCTCTAAAAATATAAATGTTCCTTGTGAATCATGAGAAGCAAAACACTATTATCTCTCACCAAATACTTAGCTAAGATTTAAATTTCCCAAGGTAATTACTCCTCCCATAAGGAAAACCTAAGCATAAAACATTTAAGATTGGAGCTAGATTGTAACTACAGTTTGCAGCTTAATTTAGGAGGGCAGTAGAGGATGGAAATCTGAAGTCATATTAATCTAGAGAAGTACTCAGTGTATAAAACATTTCACATTGAAACCCCACATTAAATATATTAACTAAAATTTCAGAAAATTATTTGAAAGCTTACTCGAGGACGAGCAAGAATTTAAGTGTGGGGGTATGATATATCCGAAATTTATAGCAAAATTAAGTGTAAAAAACATTCAAAACATCATATAAACTAGTATACTTTAAGTAAAATTTATACATTTTCAAGAAAAATGAAGAAAAAGGCAAGCATAAGCTGAATTGAACAATTCTGGATGAAAACTACGATGGTGCACCGCAGCACGCCATGGCGGTCCACTAAATTCCCTCACATAGAAGCATACCTGAAGGCCTGAAAAGAAGACTACTGCAGCGCGCCCTAGCACACCATAGCAGGCCACAACATCATTTCCTGGGAGCAATAATAAAATGTTATATGAATTAATTAAACAGTGCCAATCCACTTTCCTGAAAGATTAACCACTGCAGCGCGCCCCAGCGCGCTATGCCCTATAAAGATTAATACTGACCTGGGACAAAATCGATGCTGTGCGCCACGGCTGCATATTTGATTAATCATGAACAACCTTATGTGAACGAATTGAACAATTATTATATAGCATTCACGACTGTTTAACCACCGTAGCGCCTCACGGCAAAATTTTTGATTATTTATGAAAACCTTATGTGAGTTAATTGAATAGTTATTATTCCACTTTCACAAAAGTCTGTCCGCCACAACGTGCCTTCAGTGTGCCACAGCATATAAGAAGCGGCCTTAAGGTAAATGAGTGAAATATACAGCATAATAGTATTTAAACTTCAGCTGCTGCTGTGCACCACGACGGAATAGTGTTTGAATCAAGCCTGCTACAATGCGCCACAGCGCGCTGTGGTGTGCTACAGCGCTTGCTACAAAAAACTCCAAAATTTGCATTGAATGCAGCATAGGGAAGGCCACAAATTAAGACCTTTGGCTTTTCACTACCTCTTGAAACTTGAGTTAAACAATAATTATGAGGAAACCAAAGAGACTAAAGCAAAATAAAATAAATGGCTTTCATTAAAATAGTAGAATATTAAGGGTCATTGGTGATTAATGCATGGGGGCTAAAAATTCCCTTATTTAAAGACCAATTTCAGACCAAAGAAGGGTTCCAATTTTCAATATTCAAAATACCAAAAGGAGAGGCTGCAGGAAGAAAAAGAGGAGAGCTCTCCAAGGGGCAAGTAGTAGACTGTGAAGAGTGTAGAGAAGAAGACAACAAGGGAAAAGAGGAGAAATCAACTAGAATTGCAGGAGGAAGATTAAGATAACCCTAGAAAACTTTGGGTGTTTCCTAGTACTTTTCCTAAACTCTTTTTGATTGTTTTTTGTTGTAAACTGATGTCAAGGTTTACTTCCTTTTGCATGTATGGTTTTATTTATTTTGTAATAGAAAACTAAATCCCCTTGGAGAGGGTTAGGATGTAGTTGTAGGAAAATGTAAGGCTATACTGGTGTTGTAATGGAAATGTTTAAATGAATAAAATTGATTTATATTTTAATGTTTATTATTATTATTGTGAATGAATGCCTGGATGAAAATTTGTCAAATTACTTTGCTAAAATAAAACTCAAATAAATTATCAATTAAGAAAAGAACTTGTGTTCCAAGCTCATCAATTGGACAAGAGCAAAGGAAGTAGTGCAGGTTAAGCTGAGAACTATGTGACAAGTACTCAAGCTCACTAGCACCTTTCCTTAAGAGCTCTACCAAGAGATTTGATGGTTGAGAGCCAAGTTCCCATCAACTTTGCTCTGCAGCTCAGTAAAGTAGAAGGGTTGAGAGGACGTTGGAAACCTAATGGATGATGTGACAAAGTCCATTGACCCAACGCATCCTCTTATCTAGCTAAACTACGTGTGTAAGTGTATGACGCATTGTTGATGGAAATCATGTTTGTGAGATCTAACAATTAAAAGAAAATATTTGGTAACCTAGACGTAGGAAATCAAAGATCAATTTAAAACATGATCTCATAAAGGCTTAAGTGCCGAGGTAGAACCCCAAGGGAAGTTCTCCTTGTTGCACTAAATCTGAACATGTTGTAATGGGAGGATTGCTCCAATTCTAACAGTGTTCACTTGATTTAATTAGGCATAAATAAATTGATTTATACATTTAAACAAAGAAGTGACAACACCAAGTCCTTACAAGTACTATAATGAAGCCCCAATTCTCTCCTTTTGAACAAATTATATCTTATCCTAAGGTAATTTGTATTGTTAATTTAGGAATCAACTCAAACCAAAAATCAACTTTCTAAATAATATTGAAAGAAGATATAACTTAGTATAAAAACGACCATTCCTAGAGGATGATAAATCTCAGAACTAAACTTTCACATATTACTTCAGACCACATATGACAGACTGTGAAATACACGTCTGCACTTACATGCAAATGTACGTGGTTTGAAGTAATAATTTGGAAGGTAAGTTCTAAGATTTATCATCTTCAGGGAATGGTATGTTTTGTTACTAAGGTATATCTAAATTCAATAATATTTAAACAATATGATTTCAGCTTGATTTGGTTCCATTAACAAGCAATGAGTTAGAGAGTTGAGCTTTTTCCATGTGAAATGATGGGACCTCAAGTTATATTACTTCTCAAGCACATTTCATTCTTTTTTATTAAGCTAATTAATAAAGTGCACAGTATTCATTAGAGTTGTCCTCTAAATCTTTCAAGTGCAAATCTTTTGTTAGAGATGAATACACTAGGGTTCAATTTCTATACAAAGATTCCCATAAGATCACAATTAAAGCATCTTAATTTCCTACGACTAGGTTACCAAAATTTTCAGTTTTAATTAGCCGATCTGAAGAGCATTGATTTCACTAATTAGCATCATGCACATCATGCACATTTCAGATAAGGAAGTGATTTCATTGGGCTCTATGAACTATGTCACGTCATTCATGAGCTCTCAAAGAATCCACTCCCTCCTTTTACGTATGCTGAGCAACGGAGCTCCAATTAATGGGTCTTAGCTCACACACTTTGACTCCTTAGTTGAGCATAAGACATGGTGCAAGAAGGCTCAAGAATTTCTCACTTAGTTCTAAGCACCCCATGCACACATATCCCGCTCTTAACTATGCAATGAGCCACAGAGCACAAGACTTTCATTTTGATTGTTAGTATTTCTAATTATATTTTCTTAACATAAGATTTTCATTTATTCCACAACTTGATCTTAAGATGATTTTATTTAGTCATTCAAAAACATATTCTTATTTCAATGCTTGAGGAAGTTCAACATCATTCATTGAGTCCCTTACATTTTATAATGGGCTTAACCAAACTCTCCCCAAGGGGGTTTAGCCTTTCATTACAGCTGAGAAAAGAAGAAAAATATATAAGGATGATGACCCTTTCATGATCCACTAAAAGAAATCTAAAAGAAAGATTAGTGTGGAACAGCCCTTAATGGGGTTCTCTGGATCTCTCCTCTTCTTCCTCTTCTCCTTTCCCTTAGCTCCGTAGTGCAGCCTATTGTTCTTTCTCCTCTAGTAATGGTCCTTTCCACCTCCCTTGGAGAGGTCTCCTTCTTTCTCTATGTAGCCCCTAAAAACTAAACTTTTTGGATGAAATTTTTGGAACCCCTCTTAAGTGGAGAAGAGGTGCATATATAGATGGATTACTCTACTCTTTCCTCTTTTAAAATTTTGCTTTTCCCTTTTTATTTTTCTGCTGTGATAATTGCAAATACCACTTGAGAAATGAAATGACATGTTCTTTTCCCTTTTTTATTCTTTGATATCATTTCAATCCACCTCTTGCCAATGAAATAAGCTGCTGCAGAAGATATGATGGCTGGGAGACAAGGAGCAAGTTGGGGGTCTTTTCCTAGCCACAATAAATGCCATGAACAGACAAAAATTTGGCGTGCCGCTGTAGCACGCTGCAACGTGCTGCAGTGATTAAGTTTTGAAACTCTTTTGCTGCAGTGCGCTGTGGCAGTTTTCAGTTTTGAAACTTGCCCGCTGTAGCGCGCTGTAGCAATTGAGTTTTGAAAACTCTCCTCCTGCAGAGCACTGTAGCTATTGAGTTTCAAAAACCTTCCCACTGCAGCGCGCTGTAGCGATCAAGTTTTATAAACTCATCCACTGCAGCGCGCTGTAGCGATCGAGTTTTGTAAGCTCATCTGCTGCAGCGCGCTGGAGCAATTGAGTTATGATAACTTTTCGCTGCAACGCGCTATAGCACGCAGTGGTGCGCCATAGCCAAATCGCTCTAGAATTCAGTAATTCCCTTGATAAGTGTCTTCTGCAAGCTAGCAGCGGTGGCGCGCTATAGCACCCCGCAACAATTTTCTTCCAGAATTTTCAAAAATGCTCCAGAATTTCCTAGATATTGTTGAGCTCACTTTTTACTTGAAAATAAGTAGAATTTGATCAAGGGGCTATTTTAAAAAGGAAATGAATGAGATTTTTTTCTTATTTAGGATTTAAATTATGGATTTATCAACGTACACTTGCGTGCAAGCGCAGACGTGTATTTTATGACTGTCATTATAAGCAGTGGTTTAAACATCTCTATTTAAGAGAACAAATTGTAAAAGGATATTTTCTTCATATATCTGTGCACAAGAATAAGTGCAGTTAAGCAAAATAAATGTTTAATATCACCTTTCTTAGAACATACTAATTATGTATATGTACTCCTAAATATGTGGTAAATTAGGATGATATGAAAGGGATAGTTCCGAGTACATGTTTATTTTAGTTGAATCAAATATGAGTTATTTTAAATCTTATTTACAGACTGTAAATACAAGTCTGCGCTTGCTTGCAAGTGTACATGGTCTAAAGTAATATTTGGAAGGTAAGTTCTGAGATTTATCATCCTCAGGGAATGGTGTGTTTTGTTACTAAGATTTATCTACTTTTAATAATGTTTAGACTACGATATTTTTGGTTTTGTGGCTCCTAATTAACAATTCAAAGATTGTAAATTAAAGATACTAATTGACAAAAAGGGAGAGTTGGGTTTTCAACATGCAATTTTTTATGGGACTGGTGTCAATATTCTTATTCATTTAAATTTTAATGAAATTTGTTTTCATGCTAATTTAATCAAATGAAGATAGTATTCCTAAGATTGATCCTCTAACTCCAACTATTACATGTCTAGTGCACAAGATGAACACACAAGGGTTCGAGCTTGGCACATAGACTCTCATGTGATCGAATTGAGTTAATTAAGATTCCTTACGTCTAACTTATCAAAATAATCATTTTAATTCAGCGATTACATAAGCTTTATTTCCACACAATTAGCGTCACATGCTACATGCGCAGTTTAGCGAAGGAAGTGAATTATCGGGCTACAGGGACTTTGTCACGATCATCCATAAGCACTCAATAATTCCTCTTCCTCCTTTAATGTCTGCTGAGCTATGGAGCTTGATTGGTGGCTCTTGGCTCACAAACATTGACTTGGACTGAGCTCAAAAAATAGTGCTATTAGGCCCAAGAGCTTGCCACTATGCTCTAAGCACTAACGCACATATTCCTAGTTTTACGCCAATTGGTGAGCTATGGAGCTCAAAGAGATTAAGGATACCAAATCAACCTTTCATTTCAATCTCAACGTGTTTACACCGAGAATCCTCACACAACGAACATGTGTTCACGGCGAGGACCTTTATGTGCATTCCCTTGAGCTTGAATTATAGAGTTTATTCGATATTATTTTTATTATAAGCCATTAAGAAAGTAGATAAGCATTCATTCCACAGGCATGAAAATAGAAGTAATATATCTAAATCAAAATGGAACAAATTTTTATTCATTGAAGAAGATTTATACAAACACCATAAGTCTTTTTTTACTTATTACATGATGTTGGCCCAACCCTCCCCAAGGAGGGTTTAGCCTTCCATTACAAAAGAAGTATAAGAAATAACATACAAGTACATGAACCTTTGCATGGTTCTACTGAAATAATATTAAGAGAAGAGTTTTGAGAAGAATACTAGGAGCAACCCTTGGAATTCTCTGGATCTTTCCTTGCTCTCCAACTTCTTCCCTTCCATCTCCTTAAGATGTTTGTCTTTTCCCTCCATGAATGGTTCTCTTTTCCTTCCTTGGTGGAGGTCTCCTTTCCTTTCTCACAGTAGGCTCTGATTTTAGATATTGGAATCTCAAAGAGGGGATCCCTCTCTAAGTCTTTCTCTCTTACTTTTATAGTGCATCCTCCAGCCCCTTTGAAATTAATTCTGTCAAGCCTTTTAACTCCCTTTTTTTAATGGCTTGTTCTTAAATTATTCTATTATTCCTCTTGAGAATGAAAACATTAATTGTATTTGGAGTTGAAGCAGGCGTGGGAAGGAAAAAATATTTGAATTTGTGGCCTTCCCTATGTTAAATTAATTCCTTATTCCTGGTTGGAATTTCGACGGTACTGTGGCGTGCTGCGGCAATTTTGCTGCATAATAGATGTTAAGTAACTGCCCGTTGCGGCATGCAGTAGTGCCAAGCTCTCGAATTTGTACCCACTACAGCGCACGGTAGCGCTGAGCTCTCCAATTTGGATCCGCTGTGGCGTGCGGGAGCACCGAGCTCTTGCGTTTGTACCCACTGTGGTGCGCGGTAGCCCCAAGCTCTTGGGTTTGTACCCACTGTGGTGAGTAGGAGCGTCGAGCTCTGGGGTTTGTACCCACTGCAGTGCGCGGTAGCACCGAGCTCTCCAATTTGGATCCGCTGCGGTGTGCGGTAGCACCAAGCTCTCGGGTTTGTACTCGCTTGAGCGCAATAGGGCGCGACGTGGCAGTTTTCTTCCAAAATTTATGTTTTGCTAAGATTTAGCTCTGCTCGTCTTTTTTTTCCTGAAATCAGTGAGAAACAAATCAAAGTATACCATTCGAGCTTAAAAGTGTTTGTATTTCTTCTCTAATTTTAAAATAAATCTTGGATTTATCACTTATCACTAAGCACTTTGATTTATTATGGCATTAGGAAGAGGTTCATGTTAAGGAAAATAGGTTAAATAGCTTGATAATAAGAGGAGATATTAAATTTTGTTTTCTAGCTTTGTTGATTTGAAAAGCACTTATTGTATTAAACTCTTTGGCATATCATAACTTACATAAGCATAACATATCATTAGCAGAGCATTGTGCTCACCCAAGCATCTATTAGTAGAGTGGTTCTACTCACCTTGGATATGTTAGTGAAGCATTCTGCTCACCTAGGAATATTGGATGCTATGTGGCATCAAAATTATGCATATTTGTTGCATATTCAGATGTATATTCAGATGCATATACAGTGGCATGCATCACAGTTCTATTCTAAGTTTTATTTAGTTTATAGTTTTATTTTAGTTGATTTACTTTCAATACTTTGTTTAGTTATAATTTTTTTGCTTTCAATTTCAGGTCTAGATTTATTGTTTCCCTTTGCTTCAATTTTCTACAGTTTGATTTCTAAGTAATATCCTTTAAATTTAAGAAAATACTATTTGCAGCCTAAAATATACTTAGACTTACTATTTAACACAAGTTTTTCTTTTCTTAGCTAGGGCCCTGACATTGTGAAATTGACAATACCAGCTTTCGAGCAGTTTGAGGAATCAAATCAGGAGGAGAAATAGGAGCTTCAGGAGGAGCTAGTGGAGCAATAGTGTTGTAGTGAAGTTTTAGTTTACCTTATGCAATGAGATGAAAGTTTTATTTACTCCTCTTTTATTTTAATGTTGGTTTGTAATAATTAAATCAGAATGCATTTTCATTTTTTTTCTGAGATGAATGTTCTTACTTAGCTCTTGTGATAATGTTATGGATGAATGCTAAAGCTTCTGCACTATATTATCATTCCTACTTATATTTAGTATTGTGATGTGATTGATATAAAACTCATATAAAACACTTATATGCATTGGATATATTCTCATTACCCTTCCTAAAGCTAATGTGTATAACTACTTTAGCTAATACTTAAGATAAGAATATATACTTGTCTTAAGAGTTAGTACTCAAAAGTAAGTCAGATTAGGGGAAGTTCAGCCTTCCCAAGTAATGCACCGTTCTGCCACCAAATATGTATTATTATTCTCATTACCTTTTTGTTGTGCATGATGACGGGATGGGGCATCACAGTTGGTATCAGAGAAGAATCATAAAGTGTCAAATAAGAAGAGTGTTCCTATCTACCTTATGATCAGTTCTCTAGAGCAGTTATGATCACAATTACTAAGCATAAGGAATACATCATCCATAATTCATCAAGTTGAATATTATAAATGAAAAAAGAACAGCTTGAAAAGGCACCTTAGGGTTTGAAAGAACTTAAAGGAGCAAAAGACACTTAAAATAAGAGTAAACTCGAATCCTGATCCCTAATAAAAGACATTATTAATGGAGAACCATTGTTATGGATTCAATAACTACCTTAAGTTATTAGATGACTACTGGTTGGATGATTTTTAGGATGACAAGTTTTATGGTGGAACCATTAGTGGAGTATCTCCCATCAATGTAAAAGTGCTCGACATGATCTTGGTGTGTGCAACCTTCCAAGGAACCAACCTTCCAGTTCTTGCTCAGGAATGGCTAAATCGTGTAACTACCGCCTTTCGTGAGACTGCATGTAATAACCCAAGGCTATTACCCTAATCAATCAGGACTAAACTAGGTCCTGATATATATTCTTACAGTCTTAATAAACCATTAGGAGCAAACACTGAAGTTTTGGTTCAAATTAAGAGTCCTTTGGACCAAACCCTAACTCTGGAAAATTTGGATACTTTGGACAATGACCTAACTAAATTGATCTTAAATTAAAAATCTAGCTTCGTCATTGTACTCATCACCCCCAAATTAGCTAGGGGTAATATTTTGGAAGTTCTTGGAAGACGTGAATTTTCCCCAATTATTTTAATATATTTAACATACCTTGAAAATTAAATTAACTAAACACTTGTCGAAATCAAAATCCAGCTTTGCCATTGCATTCCTCACCCTTCAATTAGCTAGGAGTGAATTATTGGAGTTTTTTAGAAGATGTTTGATCATTTAATTTAATAAAGAAAAACATCGAATTTAAATAATTGATTATTTTCTTATTTGTATTACTATTTAACGGCTGTCGTCAATATTATACCCGTGCCGTTAGATTTGTGAGCCATTGGAGGTTTGATCAAATGACGTGACATCTATGCCATTTGATCTGACCCATCGCAGGATCAAATGGCTCCTGGGCCCTCGTCCTTGTTCCCTCGCTCGCATCTTCGCATGTCACGCCATGGGGAGGGACGCAAGGTGGCTCTGGCCACCCGCGTAGCGTCATTTGCTTCTACGCACTACTTCAAGGCATTGATTTATTTCCTCTTCTTATCAGAGCCTCGGTTAGATTTTTTGAGCCCTTCATCCAAGCTAAGATCCTTCTCTTGGAGCTACTTTGACCTCCCCAACCCTCTTCTAGGAACTCAGTGAGTGTAGCGCCCCTCCCCATCGCCATGCGCAAAAGAGAGTAATATACAAAGCAATCGATGGCGGAGTGGTGCGCTACTCTGGAAGCAATCCACATTTTTTAAAATAGCTAAATATAAATTACTAAAGGCTGCTGACTCAACCACAAGAAGGGTCGAGTGCTAATACTTAAGATAAGAGTAGTATACTTATCCTAAGTATTAGGCTAATACATACATTGGTTTATGAGAATAAAATGAGGAATCCAATATATATCTAAGAATATTAGCATTTCCAGTTTGCTGATCACATCACCATACTAAGTATAAGTAATATAAAGAAAAAGTGTTGAAGCTAATGCATACATCCAGAAAATATTCATCACAGAAGCTGAAATAAATATTCATCTTAGAAAAGAAAAGAAAAGACAATATATCTAGAATTATTATAAATGATTTGCTAAAATATAGAATCAGAGTCTAAGGACAGAACTAAATGAAAGCTAAACAAAATAGTAAGAGTTGGAGGAGAAGTGTCCACAAATGCTCCATGAACTTCTCCTAGATCTCCTAAATATCCACCTGATTTGTCTCAACAAACTGCTCGGAGTCTAGCGAATTACCAGATTCCAAGAGTACCATGTGTTAGACAATAAGTCTAACACATCAAAACTAATATAAACAGTTCTAATTAATTAATAAATATTTAAACAATGTAAACCAAATACTGCAAAAAATTGTAACACATCTGAAAGTTTAAAAATTGTATAAAACTGAAGTAAAAATAATAGAGAATTGTAAATTGAATATTGAATGCAAGTAACAAAAATAGTAAACGATCTGATACTGAGTAATAACACTATAAAACTAAGTTGTATGCCACTGAAGTCATGCATCTGTATATGTCACAATATTGTATGCTAATAATATGTAACCAAAATATCACTAAACTGCCATGAATATACAGTCTTATGTCTACATACATCATATTAGGAAATACAGTTTATTGTGATGTTTAAACATCATGAATTTTCTCTATTGATGTATACAACATCCCATAATCCATATATAATAATTGATACACATACTCATGCTTATGCTTATGCTTATGTTTCTAAAATTACATGTCTTAAATCCAAAAATCCATAAACTACTTTAAAATTAGATTATGAATCTATTGTCTCCATTATGCAAAATCCATCTAAATGGATTTCATCTCCTAACTTATTTCTTCAAATGATTTAACTTTATAATTTAGTTAAAATCATCGACTGGAAAGATTGTATACACATAGTTGGTATATTTTTAAGAAGGGTGAATCAGACACTCAGTTTGTTTAAAACTGCACTTATCGTAGTACACGACAATAGGAGGCAATACTTGGTCGTAGTCCTTATTCTCTCAAACTGAGCTGTAAAATGCCCTAATTGTAAGCATACTTAGTGTTCTAAGGAGGCTGACTTAAAATACTTAGTTTGTTTATAATTGCACGTATCGAAGAGCAAGATGATGGGAGGCAGTCTCGGTTGCAGTTTTTATTCTCTCAAACTAAGGATTTATGTCCCTAATTATAACATTCTTAGTATTGGCAAATTTACTCTAAGCAGGACTATACTTACCTAATCCCATAGGATTAGACAAATACCCTACAAATCTACTTAGAGGGATTCAACCAATCCTGAAATGCTGCTGAAGTGACTCAGCACTATGGATACACACCGTCATATCCAACTAATAATCTGGGCTTATGCAATTCTATTTAATAAACAAGGATTACCATTTCTATAAATTTATAATTCATTGGATAATGCTACACAAAGTTCCAAGGATGTGACCAAGAGATCACTCAATGTAGATTACTACCACATGGAAGAAATATCATTATAAGTATTTTAGGTAATTCTACCACAAGGATCAAAGTTTAAAAATATAAGGTTAAGAAAGAGTGACTAGGTTCCTACCTTAAAATTTAACAAGAATTTCTTCCTACCTTAATGTGGAATTCTTTATTAGGCTTTTCAATTACTGCATTATTAATCTTACTATAAAATCATCAAAATCTTACACTTCTAACATTTTAGTTCATATAATTTTGCTGAATTCAGAATTCTTATCCTCTTAAGTTTGAATTGATCAAATCAGATGGGTAAGCCCATCTGATCACCACCTATGCTATAATTATAGGATACATTCAAGAGTATCTTTAGGGGTTGATCATTTTGCAAATCCATATAGTTTTATAATTTATCACATGCTAAGAGTCTTACATAAGAGAAAATTAGAGATCTCAAGTTTAAATTTAAATTTTTAATCACATAAGTTCTTTAATAACCTTAGCACTTCTAATTTAACGATTTAAGATTAGTGCCAAATTAGATGTATTATTGGAATCATGTCAGTTGAATTATCTTTCAATCAAGTTGATTGATTAAGTGATTAAGAGTTTATATCTTAATCAGACAGGTTAGGGTTTAACCCCTAGCCTTACCAAATTAAAACCAATAATTGAGTTATAGATCAATGACAAATCAAATATATTATTAGTATATTATTGATAGCAATTTTCAAATTAAAATCAAGTATTAGCTACTTGATCAATTCTTATTAGATTCTTAGGTCTAAGAAAAGATTAACCCAAATTGATTTATTCAAGAGTTCAAGGTATATATGTGAAAGGTTATTAACTTATATCTACCATTATAAATATATGGCATAAATTTACTTAAAACAAAAAGTAATTAAGGCTAATCAAACCATATTTCAATTTAAATGGATTAGCACTTAATTACAAATTCAACAATCAGAAATTTATGAATCTTGGCAGTTACATTATACTTATTCATATGAATAATAAGAAGTTTATAATACTTGGCAGTTACATTCTAATTTTTTAACTTGGCAATTACATTCTACTTACATTCTACTTATTTAACAGCTATCATTAGTAATATACCGGTGCCGTTAGATGCGTGAGCCATTGGAGGTTTGGGAAAGTTTCACTTTGATTGGTCAGCAAAGAGATCACGGGAGCAATGCTGAGGCTATTTATAAACTCAATGAAAGATTGGGACCTTCCAGAAGGGGTTTTGCTTGGGTTGAGGGTGGGTCAAGAGCTCAAGTCACCCGAAGCTCTCAAAGCTTCCAATTGAGTCCCATTAGGCCAAGGGGCTCATCAAAGGAATTTAACTGAATCAGGAAAAAGGCTAATGGCCATCCTGAGCTGGAAGGAGGAGTGAGGGACAGGCCTAGCTATCGGGGATCCTCAATATCTTCTATATCCAGCACGAGCGAGAGTGGGATGAAGATCCATAGTGCAGGTACACTATTGGTCATCTGATCTATCGATTAGAACCACAGAACAGTCCTGATGGTCTGAATCCTAATGACCGAATCCGGAGTTATCCAAGCCGTGGGATCCGTTGAGTAGATAAAACGACAGATCCGCAATACCGCGGGATTAAATCCTAACCGTATAATCAAAAGGCCCGACTGTGAGATTAGCAAGGGCTCTGCTGTTGCGCAACCCGGGCTCCACAGCAGATCACTCGTGGTCCGCACAGCGGATCCCGACCGTTTATTCGGTTTAATGGGTAAATTTGCAAATTCAAATTGTTGAAAACTCTAGAATGCAAAAATTTAAATTGAATTATGGTCTAAAATGACTTCCAAAAATTCCCAAAAATTTACCCTTTGCTAATTTGGGGAGAGGAATTCAAAAATGCAATTAGAATTCAATTCTGAGATCAAAATATTTTTGTTATTAGTCCGGGTATTTAAATTGATCAAAAATACCCGATTGACCTAGAGAGGTCTGATTGAACCCAAACTTTCAGGGTTAGCTTCTAATGATGTCTTTAATGCAATGGAACTAAAATTAAGGCATGGCTAAGCTTAGATTAAACTGGGTAACAACCTAGGGTTGTTGCAGAATCCCCCACTTAAGAATGATGTCGTCCTCGACATCATCTTTAAGAAGTGAAAGAAAATGTATAATTTAAGAACATAATTCAGAATTTGAAGGTACCTAAATTTCAAAGAGACTTAGATATTTTTTTTGCATATCAGCCGCTTTTTCCCAAGTTGATTCTTCAAGAGAGAAATTTCTTCACTGAACCTTTATCATCGGGATAGAGCAATTTCTTAGCTACTTTTAATCCCGAGCTAAGATCTTAATAGGCTCCTCTGCATAAGAAAGGTCCGACTAAATTGAAATTGTTGGGAGTTGAACTAAATGAGAAGGATTATGAAGGCATTTTCGCAGAGAGGAGATATGGAACACATTATGGACAACAGAGAAATCTTTAGAGAGTTTCAATTTATATGTTGTACAGCCGATCTTCTCTTGAAGTTTAAATGGTCTGACATAGCACGAACTGAGCTTCCCAGCTACACTAAAATGATATACTTCTTTCATAGAGCTTACTTTGAGATACGCAAAATCTCCAATATTGAACTCCAAATAATGATGATGGGCATTGTGATATTTACTATATCGGTCTTGAGCCTTAATTCACTACTGGATCAACTGCACTTTCCTATTTATCTCTTCTACTAAGTCATAACCATACAATTGAACACTACTTATGTCAGGCCATGCTAAGGGAGTACTGCATTTTTTGCCGTACAAGGCTTCATACGGAGCCATGCTAATATTCGCCTTAAAATTGTTATTATAAGTGTATTCTACTAAGGGAATATGATCCTCCCAAAAATCTCTAAAATCTAGAATACAAAAACAAAGAAGATCTTCCAGATACTAATTAACTCATTCTGTTTGACCATCTGTTTGAGGGTGAAATGGGATGCTTATGGCTAGGGTAGTCCCCAAGTCTTGATGCACTGCTTGCTAAAATTTAAAAGTGAATCTACTACTGAGATCTGATATGATTGATCTTAAGATTCCATGAAGCTTGACAATTTCCTTAATGTACAGCTTTGCTAATATTTCCATGGAATCAATTTGACGCATTGGAATAATATGTGCCGATTTGGTTAGTTGAACAACTATGACCCAGATAGAATTAGCACTAGACCTCAACTTAGGTAAACACATAATGAAGTCCATAAAAATATTAAAAAACTTCCATTCAGGAATTGCTAGAGGATGGAGAAGTCCTATAGGCTTGTGATGTTTCACTTTGACTTGATTGCAAGCATGGCACTTTGCTATGAACTCTGCCACGCTTTTCTTCATTCCAGGCCACCAAAATAACTTCTTCAAATCTTGATATATTTTAGTACTACCAGGATGTACTTGGTACCAAGAATTGTGGCCTTCCACTAAAATTTCTTGATGCATGGATTTGGGAATCCATAAGCAATATCCTTGATAGATTACATTACCTCACAGCTACAAATTGAAACAACAACCACTTTCAATCTCCATTTTAAATTTTAGATAGTTTTCATCCTTTGTTTAAGAGATGGAGACATCAAGATAAAATGTCGGTTCTATGGTACTCATGGATATCAGTTCACTTAGCATAGCACCATGAACTGCCCTAATTACGAGCTTTCAGAATTGATCCTCTAAAGGACTTGAAGCTATTAAGAAGGAAAGCACAGCATGATGACTGAGCGCATCAGCTACAACATTTGCTTTGCCGGGGTATTACTCGATACTTAAAAATCATAATAGTTGATCAATTCAAGCCATCATCGTTGATGATAGTAGAGCTCATGATGAGTAAAAGTATACTTCAAGTTCTGTTGATATGTGAAAATAGAACATTGGATGCCATACAATTAATGACGCTAGATTTCCAGGACAAAAGATACTGTGGCTAATTCGAGGTCATGAACAGGATAATTCTTTTCATGCGGTTTTAGTTGATGAGATACATAAGCAATAACTTTTTCTTCCTGTATTAGTAAACATCCCAAGCATATCTCAGATGCATCGGTATAAACTTTGTAGTTAAGACCTTCCTTAGGTAAGGCCAGTATTAGGGCAGAAGAAAGAGCATATTTTGACTCTTGGAATGCATTCTCACATTCAGGACTCCAGACGAATGACACTGACTTCTGAGTCAACTTTTTGAGAGGTGACACAATCTGAGAAAAACTCTTTATGAACTTCATGAAATAATTGGCTAGTCCTAGAAAACTTCTGATATCAGTTACGAACTTTGGTTGTGATCAATCTTAAACGACGCTAACCTTATTTTGGTCTACTCTAATTCCTTGAGCGTCTACGACATGACCCAGAAAAGCAACGAAATCAAGCTAGAATTCACAATTGGAATACTTGACATATAGTTCATGATCTCAAAGTTCTTGCAAAATTATTCTTAAGTGTTTCTCATGATCCGCATTACTTTTTGAATAGATCAAGATATCGTCAATGAAGATGAAGATGAATTTATTTAAATATGCTTTTAACACATGCTGCATTAAGTCCATGAAAATAGATGATGCATTTGTTAACCAAAAAGGCATTACCAGAAACTTGTAATGTCCATAACGGGTTCTGAATGCAGCTTGCTCAATATCAAAATCTTTGACTTGCAACTGATGCTAACCGGATCAAAAGTTGATCTTAGAGAATACTTTGGCTCTGGATAACTAATCGAATGGATCATCGATACGTGACAATGGGTATTTATTCTTGATGGTTACTTTATTCAATTCTTTATAATTGATGCACATCAGCATTGCACCATCCTTCTTCTTCATAAATAAAATTGGTGCTCCCCAAGGAGATTAACTCTGTCGAATAAGACCTTTTTCTAGCAGCACTTGAAGTTGCTTATTCAATTCTTGTAGCTCCTTAGGCGCCATGCGATATGGAACCTTCGACAGCGGTTGGGTTCCAGGGATTAAATTAAGCACAAATTCTACTTCTCTAATTGGAGGAAGACTAGGTAAGTCATCAGGAAAAATATCGGGAAATTCACAAACTACCTGTTTCTCATAAATGGGGATGCCTTCTTTCTTTTCTCTCGATATTATTACGAGATACACATCGCATCCTTTTCTGACTAACTTTTCTGATTTCATTACATTGATCAATGACGGTTGGGTTTTGAATTTTCCAACAAATGTTTTAGACTGACTTTCACTACCCAAAGTGATTTTCTTCTTTTGGCAATTTATGGAAGCACCATGTTTGCTTAGCTAATTAATACCCAGAATTATATCAGAATTTGTGATTGGCAATATTATTAATTTAGCTTAATATTTATGCTCATCGATAGGGATCTCTATGTTATAGAATTGTAGGAATTGCATACGGGCTCCAAAAGGTAACCCGATGCTCAATGAGTTTGCTAATCGATAGGTTGGTAGCTTGAGAGTTTTAACCCAGCTTTCTGATATGAAGGAATGACTTGCTCCACTATCAAAAAGGATATTCCAAGATTTATCATTTATCAGTATGGTGCTTATGATTTCAACAATTAATAAAAATCACTATTCAAAACATTCAAAAATGTTGAAGAAAAAAAGACTGAATAAGATAAAATTTTAATTTAAGACATACCTGAAACAACATCATTGTCCTCAGGGGCTGAGGGAGGAGTTAGCATATATACTCTTGAAGGAGTTGTTGGTTGTTTGCCCTGGGGCCACTGACCTTGGCAATTATAGGCCAACTTCTGCGCAAAAACATAAACATTCTGGTTGGTCGCAGGAACAGGAGCTAGCATCGCCGCTAAGGAAAGAGTTCGACTATTCAAAAGTAGCGGACGAAATACTTGATTGTGATGGGAGTGAATGATGGGAACTCCATCAATAGTTGTAAGAGAATCACAATTGAAAAAACGGTTGCCCTCACGGCCCCATGTAAAACATACATTGCTGAAGTGGTAGCATTTGTCGTACGGGTGATGATGCTTGCATTCAAAAGCTTCAGTTCGGAATCGTTCAGCTTTGAGGTTGTAGAATTTTGCCATCTTGTGATGACCAAAGTGTTCCTTCCTTGGTGCACATATGTAGCCTTTCGCTTCCGATCCATCTGACCTTGGAATCCTTCTTGAGGCGAGCAGCCTCGATCAATTCCGCTAGATTTTTAATTTGGAGGTGGCGCTAAGTGAGCCTTTATGGAGTCCCATGATCCTTTCAAGAATCGATGGCACCATGTAGCTTCTATTCTGACTAAGTCCAGAACAAAGTGCGATAGTGTGAAGACCCACTTAAGTATTAATAAGTAAATCTCTTAAACATCGAGGCGCATTTTCAGATAATGGTGGAGTTCCTGATAAGAACTCCAAAGTTAAGCATGCTCAGGTGGGAGCACTCCCAGGATGGGTGACCTACTGGGAAGTTATCTTCTGAGGGCAAAATTGTGAGGCCTTTCAGGCCAAAGCGGACAATACCTTGGTGCTTAAGAGTTTGGACTATTACAAATGGTATCAGAGCAAATCATAGGGTGTCAGATAGGAGCTAAGTGTCATACAGGGCAAAATACCACTTCATGTGAGCAGCCTCTTGAACCCATGATGGTTAAAGTGCTACATAGTTGTGGGTACCTCTTGCGCCTGTAGGGTCACCTCTAGTCCTATCTACCCAATGGATGGTTCTTGGATCTGTGTGTGGATACTGACGAGAACGTCAGTTACTTAAGTCGGGGAGATTGTGAAGACCCACTTAAGTAGTAATAAGTAAATCTCTTAAATATCGAGGCTCCTTTTCAGATAATGGTGAAGTTCCTGATAAGAACTTCAAAGTTAAGTGTGCTCAGGTGGGAGCACTCCCAGGATAGGTGACCTGCTGGGAAGTTATCTTCTGAGGGCAAAACCGTGAAGCCTTTCTGGCCAAAGCGGACAATACTTTGGTGCTTAAGAGTTTGGACTGTTACAGATAGCCACCAAAATTCATGTTTGTAGTCAAATACCGATCGATTTCCTTGTGTGAGATGAAGATGTTCGTCCTCCAGAATCTCTTGAGCCGATGCTAGAATAAAAACTTCAAAAAAGGCTTCTATGAATATATCACATGAGATATCTTCTAATTCATAGTCTGCAAATTTGGTATTGCTCTCATTTTCCCACCAGTACTCAACTTCTTTCTAGAATAGATGGATGATCAAGCAGATTGCCACTAAATTTAAAAGCTTGATGCTAGCTGTATTATTCTCAACTATCTTAAGCCAACTAACTTTATTCATCAGTTAAGTGCTTCACTAAATGTGGGTGTCCTAAGATGCAGGAAGCTATAAGGAATTCCATCTCTCGAGAAATGAGAGGAGGATGGAAATCCTATCTGTGTTACAGACTATTGACAAGCATTCAAAATAAGAGCACGGGTTTCTTGCACCTGCTGCGCATTACTTACTATTAAAGCTCTCATCAGATTAACTAATGAGTTAACCTCATTAGGTCTACCCAAAGATGAGATCACATTTTTAATCGAAGTAGGAGCAGAGGAAGATCCTAAATCCATGAATGTAAATACAAGTATGAATTTAGCATTTAAATCAGTACTTTCTCAGAAGAAAAGTTATATAGGTAAGCATAATGGTCAAACTGCTATGAAAGAAAATACATAATATGAGATCTAAGACCTCAAATAACAATATTCTACCAAAAAGGAAGCACAAAAATCATTATATATGACTACTCGGTGCCTCCTAGCTAGCCTTCTATAAGCCCAAGACCACCACCAACTGTCTGGTCCCATAAGTAAAACCTCCAAAATCAGAAGATGTTACTCGTCAGGACAAGCTACCTCTCGGAAGGCAGTGGTTGCATAGTCCAACCACTCTTTAGCAAGGACTAAGAGGCTGGTAACTTTGAATAATAAATGGAGAAGGATCTGTCTAACACTTCCACTCCATGAGGTGACACTCCTTCGATGACTCTACAATATATCCTGCCGTCTTGAAAGTCATTCGCCCAATAATCTTCAAATCTTCTAAGATAGAACAAGAATATTGGCTGTGTATACGCCATACCTAAAATTTCATTTAAGAAATTGCTTAGTCTTATAAGTACTTTAGTTACATATGTTGTTTACCTTAAATTTGTTCCAATCATATGATGTCCAGTTTATATTTTATCATTCACTATTTTAATGGTGTTATTATGTTCATTCAATTCCTAGGATGTCCTCATTCTAAGCATTTTTAGTTTTCATTTTTGAGATAAGCTTGACGAACTTTGGATGCTACTTTTCTTACACTTAGTAACTTAAGATCTTTATTTGATACATATCATAATGTAGATATGAACAAACTCCTTATCTGACACTTTTTGATACTTCTATGATACCAAATGTACCACTCCTCTCTGTCACCATGCACAAAAGAGAGTAATATACAAAATAATTGGTGGCGGAGCAGTGCGCTACTTGGGCAGGATTCTATATCTCTCTGAATAGCTGAAAATAAAACACTAAAGGCTGCTGACTCAACCACAAGAAGGGTCGAGTGCTAATAATTAAGATAAGAGTAGTATACTTATCCTAAGTATTAGGCTAATACATATATTGGACTATGAGAATAAAATGAAGAATCCAATATATATTTATAAATATCAACATTTCTAGTATGCCAACACATCACCATACTAAGTATAAGTAATATAAATACATAGTGTAGAAGCTAATGCATACATCCATATAGTTCATGATCTCAAAGTTCTTACAAAATCATTCTTAAGTGTTTCTCATGATCCGCATTACTTTTTGAATAGATCAAGATATCGTCGATGAAGATGAAGATGAATTTATTTAAATATGCTTTTAACACATGCTGCATTAAGTCCATGAAAATAGATGATGCATTTGTTAACCAAAAAGGCATTACCAGAAACTTGTAATGTCCATAACGGGTTCTGAATGCAGCTTTCTCAATATCAAAATCTTTGACTTGCAACTCATGGTAACCGGATCAAAAGTCGATCTTAGAGAATACTTTGGCTCTGGATAACTAATCGAATGGATCATCGATACGCGACAATGGGTATTTGTTCTTGATGGTTACTTTATTCAATTCTTTATAATTGATGCACATCCGCATTGCACCATCCTTCTTCTTCATAAATAAAATTGGTGCTCCCCAAGGAGATTAACTCTGTCGAATAAGACCTTTTTCTAGCAGCTCTTGAAGTTGCTTATTCAATTCTTGTAGCTCCTTAGGCGCCATGCGATATGGAACCCTCGACAGCGGTTGGGTTCCAGGGATTAAATTAAGCACAAACTCTACTTCTCTAACTGGAGGAAGACTAGGTAAGTCATCAGGAAAAATATCAGGAAATTCACAAACTACCTGTTTCTCATAAATGGGGACGCCTTCTTTCTTTTCTCTCAACATTATTATGAGATACACATCGCATCCATTTCTGACTAACTTTTCTGATTTCATTACATTGATCAATGACGGTTGGGTTTTGAATTTTCCAACAAATGTTTTAGACTGACTTTCACTACCCAAAGTGATTTTCTTCTTTTGGCAATTTATGGAAGCACTATGTTTGCTTAGCTAATTAATACCCAGAATTATATCAGAATTTGTGATTGGCAATATTATTAATTTAGCTTAATATTTATGCTCATCGATAGGGATCTCTATGTTATAGAATTGAAGGAATTGCATACGGGCTCCAAAAGGTAACCGATGCTCAATGAGTTTGCTAATCGATAGGTTGGTAGCTTGAGAGTTTTAACCCAGCTTTCTGATATGAAGGAATGACTTGCTCCACTATCAAAAAGGATATTCCAAGATTTATCGTTTATCAGTAAGGTGCCTATGATTTCAATAATTAATAAAAATCACTATTCAAAACATTCAGAAATGTTGAAGAAAAAAAGACTGAATAAGATAAAATTTTAATTTAAGACATACTTGAAACAACATCATTGTCCTCAGGGGCTGAGGGAGGAGTTAGCATATATACTCTTGAAGGAGTTGTTGGTTGTTTGCCCTGGGGCCACTGACCTTGGCAATTATAGGCCAACTTCTGCGCAAAAACATAAACATTCTGGTTGGCCGCAGGAACGGGAGCTAGCATTGCCGCTAAGGAAAGAGTTCGACTATTCAAAAGTAGCGGACGAAATACTTGATTGTGATGGGAGTGAATGATGGGAACTCCATCAATAGTTGTAAGAGAATCACAATTGAAAAAAACGGTTGCCCTCACGGCCACAAGTAAAATATACATTGCTGAAGTGGTAGCATTTGTCGTACGGGTGATGATGCTTGCATTCAAAAGCTTCAGTTCGGAGTCGTTCAGCTTTGAGATTGTAGAATTTTGCCATCTTGTGATGACCAAAGTGTTCCTTCCTAGGTGCACATATGTAGCCTTTCGCTTCTGATTCATCTGACCTTGGAATCCTTCCTGAGTCAAGCAGCCTCGATCAATTCCGCTAGATTTTTAATTTGGAGGTGGCGTTAGGTGAGCCTTTATGGAGTCCCATGATCCTTTCAAGAATCGATGGCACCATGTAGCTTCTATTCTGACTAAGTCCAGAACAAAGTGCGATAGTGTAAAGGCCCACTCAAGTAGTAATAAGTAAATCTCTTAAACATCGAGGCGTCTTTTCAGATAATGGTGGAGTTCCTGATAAGAACTCCAAAGTTAAGCATGCTCAGGTGGGAGCACTCCCAGGATGGGTGACCTACTAGAAAGTTATCTTCTGAGGGCAAAACTGTGAAGCCTTTCTGGCCAAAGCGGATAATACCTTGGTGCTTAAGAGTTTGGACTGTTACAAATGGTATCAGAGCAAACCATAGGGTGTCAGATAGGAGCTAAGTATCATACAGGGCAAAATACCACTTCATGTGAGCAGCCTCTTAAACCTATGATGGTTAAGGTGCTACATAGTTGTGGGTACCTCTTGCGCCTGTAGGGGTCCCTCTAGTCCTATCTACCCAATGGATGGTTCTTGGATCTGTGTGTGGATATTGACGAGGACGTTAGTTACTTAAGTTGGGGAGATTGTGAAGACCCACTTAAGTAGTAATAAGTAAATCTCTTAAACATTGAGGCGCCTTTTCAGATAATGGTGGAGTTCCTGATAAGAACTCCAAAGTTAAGCGTGCTCAGGTGGGAGCACTCCTAGGATAGGTGACCTGCTGGGAAGTTATCTTCTGAGGGCAAAACCGTGAAGCCTTTCTGGCCAAAGCGGACAATACTTTGGTGCTTAAGAGTTTGGACTATTACAAATGGTATCAGAGGAAACCATAGGGTGTTAGATAGGAGCTAAGTATCATACAGGGCAAAATACCACTTCATGTGAGCAGCCTCTTGAACCCATGATGGTTAAGGTGCCACTTAATTGTGGGTACCTCTTGCGCCTGTAGGGGTCCCTCTAGTCCTATCTACCCAATGGATGGTTCTTGGATCTGTGTGTGGATACTGACGAGGACGTCAGTTACTTAAGTTGGGGAGATTGTGAAGACCCACTTAAGTAGTAATAAGTAAATCTCTTAAACATCGAGGCGCCTTTTCAGATAATGGTGGAGTTCCTGATAAGAACTCCAAAGTTAAGCGTGCTCAGGTGGGAGCACTCCCAGGATAGGTGACCTGCTGGGAAGTTATCTTCTGAGGGCAAAACTGTGAAGCCTTTCTGGCCAAAGCGGCAATACCTTGGTGCTTAAGAGTTTGGACTGTTACAGATAGCGTCCAAAATTCTTGTTTGTAGTCAAATACCGATCGATTTCCTTGTGTGAGATGAAGAATCTCTTGAGCCAATGCTAGAATAAAAGCTTTAAAAAAGGCTTCTAAGAATATATCACATGAGATATCTTCTAATTCATAGTCTGCATATTTGGTATTGCTCTCATTTTCCCACTAGTACTCAACTTCTTTCTAGAATAGATGGATAATCAAGCAGATTGCCACTAAATTTGAATGCTTGATGCTAGCCGTATTCTTCTCAACTATCTTAAGCCAACTAACTTTATTCATCAGTTAAGTGCTTCATTAAATGTGGGTGTCCTAAGATGCAGGAAGCTATAAAGAATTCCATCTCTTGAGAAATGAGAAGAGGATGGAAATCCTATCTGTGTTACAGACTATTGACAAGCATTCAAAATAAGAGCACGGGTTTCTTGCACCTGCTGCGCATTACTTACTATTAAAGCTCTCATCAGATTAACTAATGAGTTAACCTCATCAGGTCTACCCAAAGATGAGACCACATTTTTAATCGAAGTAGGAGCAGAGGAAGATCTTAAATCCATGACTGTAAATACAAGTATTAATTTAGCATTTAAATCAGTACTTTCTCAGAAGAAAAGTTATATAGGTAGGCATAATGGTCAAACTGCTATGAAAGAAAATACATAATATGAGATCTAAGACCTCAAATTACAATATTCTACCTAAAAGGAAGCACAAAAATCATCATATATGACTACTCGGTGCCTCCTAGCTAGCCTTCTATAAGCTCAAGACCACCACCAACTGTCTGGTCCCATAAGTAAAACCTCGAAAATCAGAAGATGTTACTCGTTAGGACAAGCTACCTCTCGGAAGGCAGTGGTTGCATATTCCAACCACTCTTTAGCAAGGACTAAGAGGCTGGTAACTTTGAATAATAAATGGATAAGGATCTTGTCTAACACTTCCACTCCATGAGGTGACACTCCTTCGATGACTCTACAATATATCCTGCTGTCTTGAAAGTGATTCGCCTAATAATCTTCAAATCTTCTAAGATAGAACAAGAATATTGACTGTGTATACTCCATACCTAAAATTTCATTTAAGAAATTGCTTAGTCTTATAAGTAATTTAGTTACATATGTTGTTTACCTTAAATTTGTTCCAATCATATGATGTCCAGTTTATATTTTATCATTCACTATTTTAATGGTGTTATTATGTTCATTTAATTCCTAGGATGTCCTCATTCTAAGCATTTTTAGTTTTCATTTTTGAGATAAGCTTGATGAACTTTGGATGCTACTTTTCTTACACTTAGTAACTTAAGATCTTTATTTGATACATATCATAATGTAGATATGAACAAACTCCTTATCTGACTCTTTTTGATACTTCTATGATACCAAATGTACCGCTCCTCTCCGTCACCATGCACGAAAGAGAGTAATATACAAAATAATTGGTGGCGGAGCAGTGCGCTACTTTGGCAGAATTCTACATCTCTCTAAATGGCTGAAAATAAAACACTGAAGGCTGCTGACTCAACCACAAGAAGGGTCGAGTGCTAATAATTAAGATAAAAGTAGTATACTTATCCTAAGTATTAGGATAATACATATATTGGATTATGAGAATAAAATGAAGAATCCAATATATATTTATAAATATCAACATTTCTAGTATGCCAACACATCACCATACTAAGTATAAGTAATATAAATACAGAGTGTAGAAGCTAATGCATACATCCAGAAAACACTTATCACAGAAACTAAAATAAATATTCATCTCAAAAAAAAAAAGAAAATATATCAAGGATTATTACAAATGATTTACTAAAATATAGAATCAGAGTATAAGTACTGAATTGAAAGAAAGCTAAATAAAATAGTAAAGGCTAGAGTATAAGTGTCCACTAATGCTTTACGAACTCCTCCTGGATCTCTTGAATATCCACCTGATCTGGCTCAACAAGTTGCTCGGAGTCTAGCAAATTGTCGGATCCCAAAAGTACTACGTGTTAGACAATAAGTCTAACACATCGAAACTAATATAAACAGTTCTAATTATTTAATTAACATTTAAATAATATAAACCAGATACCGCAAAAAATTGTAACACAGCTAAAAGTCTAAGAACTGTACAAAACTGAAGTAAAATAATGCAGAACTGTAAACTAAATACTGAGTGCAAGTAATAAAAATAATAAATGATATGATACTATGTAATAACACTATAAAACTATGCAATGCCACTTAAGTAATACATCTGTATATTCCATAATATTGTATACTACTAATATGCAACTACAATATCGCTGAACTGCAATGGATATACAGTCTAATGTCTACATACATCATATTAGGGAATACAGTTTACTGTGATTCTTGAACATCATGAATTTTCTCTGTTGATGTATACAACATCCCATAATCCATACATAATCGCAAATACGCATACTCATGCTTATGCTTATGCTTATGCTCATGTTTCTAAAATTACAAGTCTTAAATCCACAAAAAATTCAGAAACTACTTTAAAAACAAACTATGAATCTATTGTCTCCATTATGTAAAATCCATCTAAATGGATTCTGTCTCCTAATTCTATTTCTTCAAATGATTTGACTTTATAATTTAGTTAAAATCATCTACTGGAAAGATTATATACACATAGTTGGTATGTTTCCAAGAAGGGTGAATCTAACACTCAGTTTGTTTAAAACTACACTTATTGAACTGCACGACAATAGGAGGTAGTACCCGGTCGAGTTTTTATTCTCTCAAACTGAGCTGTAAAATGCCCTAATTGCAAGCATACTTAGTGTTCTAAGGAGGGTGACTTAAAATTGTTCGTTTAAGACTACACTTATCGATATGCACGACGATAGGAGGCAGTACCCGGTTGGAGTTTTAATTTTCTCAAACTAAGCATTTAAGTCCCTGATTATAACATTCTTAGTATTGGCAGATTTAGTCTAAGCAGGTTTGTACTTACCCAATCCCATAGGATAAAACAAATACCTCACAATTCTACTTTAAGTGATTCAATCAATCCTGAAATGCTGCTGAAGTGACTCAGCACTATGGAAATACACTATCATGTCCAACTAATAATCTAGGTTTAGGAAATTCTATTTAATAAATAAGGATTACCAATTCTATAAATTTATAATTCATTGGATAATCCTACATAAAGTTCTAAGGATGTGACCAAGAGGTCACTCAATGTAAGTTACTGCCACATAGAAGTAATATCATTCTAAACATTTTAGGTAATTCTATCACAAGTGTCTAAGTTCAAATATCTAAGGTTAAGAAGGAGCTTCTAGGTTCCTACCTCAACATTTAACAAGAAGTTCTTCCTACCTTAATGTGGTATCCCTTATTAGACTTTTCAATTACTGCATTATTAATCTTATTGTAAGATCATTAAGATCTTGCATCTAACATTTTAGTTTATATAATTTTGCTGAATTCACAATTCTTATCCTTTTAAGTTTGTATTGACCAGATAAGATGGGTAAACCCAACTGATCACCACCTATTTTACAACTATAGGATACAATCAAGAGTATCATTAGGGGTTGATCATTTTGCAAATCAATATAGTTTTTTGAGTTATCCATGCTAAGAGTCTTACATAAGAGAAAATCAGAGATCTCAAGTTTAGATTCACATGCTAATAACCTTAGTACTTCTAATTCAATGATTTAAGACTAGTGCCAAATCAGATATATTATTGGAATCATGTCAATTGACTTGTCTTTCAATCAAGTTGATTGATTAAGTGATTAAGAGTTTAGATCTTAATCAGATATATTTGGGTTTAACCCCTAGCCTTACCAAATTAAAACCAATAGTTGATTTATAGATCAATGACAAATTAAATGCATTTTTGGTGTATTATTGATGGAAATTTTCAGATTTAGATCAAGTATTAGCTACTTGATCAATTCTTATTAGATTCATAGGTCTAAGCAAAGATTAACCCAAATTGATTTATTCAAGAGTTCAAGGTATATGTGAAAGGTTATTAACATATATCTACTATTATAAATACATTATTAGCATAAATTTATATAAAATAGAAAGTAATTAAGGCTAATCAAACCCTAAATTAATCCAAATAGATTAGCACTTAGTTACCATTCTAACCATATGAAATTTATGAAACTTGGTATTTACATTCTAATAATCCATATGAACAATCAGAGATTGAGTTTACTAAATTTTATTAAGCAGAAACCTTATTTTTTACTAATCATTTACTTTTAAGATTAGGGCATAATTAAGAATATATTAATTAGAAAATTAATCCACCTAGCACATGCATTCTATAAGGCATAAGGAACATAGTGGTACCTAAATCATGTTGTTTGACTAAGTATATATGCTAATCAACCCTAATCAATATCTGAAGTGATTAGGAAAAAACAAAAACTCTAACCAATAAAATTGTAATATTTCTCTATATTCTGATTCCTTGCATTTTTCTGATTAATTTGGTATATGATATAATAAGGTTTGGATTAGTGGATCAAAAGTTATTCAAATAATTTATTCTGCATTTTTCCACTTAAATTTCCCTATGATTCCATTAATTGGATTATTTTCCTTAAGGAAAATTGTGGGGCCTCATACCCTCCGTGGCCATACTAATACTGATATTAGCATAAACACGATGAGTGCGATGCTCCAACTGTGGCAAATCCCTAACTCAAGTAGAGTCGAGTAAGACCCAACCCGCCTTAAGCCAAGGACTTGTTACAACTGTAAATATACATCAATATATCAAAATAGCGAAAGTAGGAAATAGTATAGTAAAACACCAACATCACAGCATAGTATAAAAGAGTAAGAGAAATAGTAACTCAGCTTAAGTGCAGAAAGTAAATACATCCAGAATTCAATTATTACAGACTAAATTAAAAGAAAAAAATATCTCTCAAACTCACTGCAGAAAAAGGAAAAGAAAATCAAACTAAGCGGTAGTAGGAAGATCCTCCTCTTGTACTGGCTCCTCTTCTGCAGAACCCCCAATGATCAACTCCAAATATGACATTTATCAGTTGCACAAATGCTAGGGCTCCAGCCAACAAAAGAAAGAGGTTACAGTTAGACAAATTGTCTAAGTATATTTTAGGCTGTTAAAGTGAACTGAATATTTAAGATATCACATTTAATTACTGTAAACATATATGCATTATAAGGTGCATCAAGCTACAAATAAAAGGATAGCTATAACTATTCATTTATAACTGAGCAATAAGTATATATAAAACATGAAACTAAGAGAGGTGAGGCTAAAGAGCAAAAGTAATAGCAAGGACCAAAATAACTGATCCTAATATGCTTATGATCACATGAAGACATGCTAAGTTTGTAAAAGTAAATTGTATTGAAAAGTGCTGAAATGAACATGTGAAGTTAGCATCCTAAACATGCCAATATCTAATATTACTCAATGGAAACATATATACAATTATGCAGATTTAATATATAAAAGCCACTAAAGCATGTGGCAAAACTGAGCTAAGAGCATAAATGCTAAAAAGTAAAGCCACTGAGACATGTGGCAAAGCAAAATAGAGCACTAAGAGAAAGGTCACTGAAGCATGTGGCAAAATAAAATAAAGCACTAAACTAAAGTAAAATTAATCCTAAGACATAGTACTGTCATATCAGAAACATGCCTTACCGAGCCTCTGAACAGAAAGTTCAATATGTGTCCATCCAAGGCATTATCAGAGCTAGGTCCGAGTTGAACTCATAGAATAAGACATGTATCTATCCTAGCCAAGCACTGGGCTAGGTCCGAGTATATTCTACCACAAAACTTGAATTGAGGAGGCAGACTAAGCTAGGACATACCCTACTGGACTGAATGCACTGAAAGAACTAAGTGAATGTTATGCTTTGTAAATACTAACTTTGGTTGTATCTTCCATATCCTAAGTTCTCCTATTATGCTCAAGGAACAAGGCTGAATATCCAAGCTGTGTAGAGCAATCAAAGTCAAAGTAAACAAGAGACTCAATAAGATTTATATGATATTTGTTGTTATCTAAATTATCTAAATCTAACTATACTGAGAAGATACAAGTTTAGGATCTCCAATATCTAGCTATCGAGTATAATCTCAAATTTACAACCTTAATGTTAACATTAGAACTTAACAAGTTCTAATTCAAAATCAAATAATAACTATAAAGGCTTAAAGTAATAATTCAATGACTTAGTCATTATTATTTTTCTCACTTAACCCAAATCTTGATCAATTAAACCAAGATTAAGGATTCAGGATCCAAACTCCACATATGGGGCTTAATGTCTTGAATTCAAGGTAATATCTTAATAAGAATCTAGGGTTCACACTCTAACATAGTTTAAAGGTGCAAAATTATATAAGCTGAAGGATTTAGAAATTAAGATCTTAATGAAAGGTTATTCTAGTATTATAAGATAGAATAATTATTTAAGAACTAAGAATCTAAGATCTATATTCAATATTTAGGATAATCACTTTATTCTATAGATTGAATCAATCCTATATTGATAATGAGGTTTCAAAAGGGTTAAACAATCAATCACTTAAGGAATTCCAAAGAAGATGATTCAATTCAATTAGATGATCTAAAGTCTATGATCTAAGATCTAAGGTTTGATCACTTTAGATCCAAGTTAAAACTAAACTTAGACTTTTAAAAGAGTATATACTTAAGATTTATATCTTATGAATCAACTTAATTAAGTAATTAGATTAAATATTTAGCATTAAAGCTGCTCAGTTTGCTCTCTTAAGGAAGTGGTTTTGAGTACTATTAAGATCTTAAGATCTTAATTAGATCTTTCTAAGATTTCTTCACTCAACTCTATATTACTAACATAAGATTTTAGAGAGGTGCTAAATGTATTAACTATAGGTATTTTACTAAAATTTCAAGACTTAAAGGGTGCTTAAACCTTATTTGGTCAAAATGACCAAAATACCCCTCTTAAGGCTAAAAATGGGATTTTAAAATTTAATCAACTAAATTGATTCAAGTCTATCCTAATAAGTTTCAAATTGATAAATGAAGCGGAATAAAGACTTACCTTAGGATTTTGATATATTAATTAGCTTAATTAGCACTAATCATAATTTAAGGCCAATTTAGGTGATTAAGAGAATTAGGGCATACTAGAATGATGCAAAAACATTTATAGGCTCTACTATACTTAATAAGGCATTAGGCATTAGATTCACCAAAATTAGAGATTAATCTAAGGCTTAACTCACTAATCTCATTTTAGGGTAATCAAGAGGTGATTAGAAATTCTAATGGTCTCTAATTATTTTTAATGGCTTAAATAAGATCTCCATAGTCTTATGAGCACTCAGAGACCTAAATCAATATTTTTGGATATTAAATGAGTTTATTATGATTTAAATAAAAATAGAGAAAGATTAAGCAATTATTTTAAATCTAACCATTAGATCCTTAATTTTATTTTATATTATTATTCCTTGCATTTTTCTGATTAAAATGACATATTAGATCATGCCATTTGGATGAGTATAACTAAAGTTATTTCAATAATTTATTTTATATTTTTATTTGAATTTGAAACATCGGGTTTAATTTTCTGAATTAATTTCCTTAAGGAAATTAATTCCAGAAATCCTTTAATTAAGAGGCGGCCCAAAATCAAAACCGCGCTGGACGGGGTCTGACCCGGCTCGCTACTGTGGATCATCTCTATGGCTAATACCCGATACCGATCCCCTAGGGTTAGATTTAGGTGCCAATTCTCCATGTATGAGCCCCACTGCGCCTGGATCTCGACGGCTACACCATTAGTGGCTCATGGTGCATCAATTAAGCTAGGAAGCCCCATCTGGGATGCCCTAGATCGGTGGGAACTTACTCGGCCGAGGTGGTTCTCAGAAGAATCTATGAGAAGAGAATCCTCCTCACAGACTTAATGCATTTGGCTTGACTTTAACCCTACATGCTCAGAGATCCACAGGGACTCGATTGGCTGAAACAAGAAGGTCTATAGAGGCTTGGATCACTGGAGTGCTACTTATGGCTTAGTTCAGGTATGAGCTGAATCTGACCAAATCGATTTCAGGTAGGTTGATCGGTCAAATCAAGTTCAGTAATAATAAACACAAAGCAGTCATCTGGCAAGGGAAACGAATACCAATTAAGGCATAATATCTAAACATTCACCACCACGTCGAGAATCGGGGGTGGACTGACAGTGCTCACCCAGACAGTGAGCTTACTGTCTAGTCCACTACCAATGCCCTCAAGTGCTTAGACTAATTATAAAGAGGGAGGGAAGGTTCCTAACGCTGTATCTAATATAGGTAAACTTAATATGGAGCAGAAACTAGTTTGATAAGATGAGGGTCAGAGGCCGTACCTTGAAAAATCGGGAAGGAGATGAGTCGAGCACCGCAGAAGGTCACTGGAGATGCCTGAGCTCTCTAATGCAGCCTCGGGGTTTGAACACCAAACCACACCCACTATCAACGGATGAAGATCAAGCCAAACTCTACGGGTAGCTAGACGGACTGCCAACAGAAAACCAGAGAATAAGAAATGTAGGAGGCACTGGGATCTTAGGGAAGATGAAGCCAGAATCAAAGGTTTTCACTACCGATACTCTGGAGCTGTTTATAGCTCATAGATGAGCTTCCAAAGCCATGATTGAGCCAATAGGGAGAGGGAAAATTTAGGAGAGGGAAAATCTGGGAGAATTACCTGGCCATGGCGTCGAGGGTGTGAGGGAGAACGTGGGGGACAAGATCCCATCCCCGTACTGCTATGAGGGCAAGACAATGAGATCCTGTTGGGTGCTTCCTGCGACTAAATGCTCGGGACAATGATGAATAGCGATGGGTAAGGCACAGTAGTTCGATGGGTTTTCATTTGCAATGGAGCGGCTCAGATATTCCGACCAATAATAGTCGATCGGGGAGGTAGATCATCCATCGGATTGGATCAAAATGATCCAATGAACAATCAGGTTTACTTAAGATGGGATGTTGGGTACCGTCATATGAGGATGCCGAGTGAATGGCTAGGATTTGATCATGGCGCAGAGTGAATCTCGCTAATGGATGGAATGCACTAGGATGCGTGCTAATGCATCCATTGGCTAGGACCTATGCGTCACTGTCAGGTTCCCGCAGCAGATCTGCAGCAGTCCCGACAACAAATCCCGCATTTAAAAATTAATTATTTAATTTAAATAAAATTTAAAGCCTTTATTTAATTAATATTAATTTTAATAATTTCCTAAATCCAATTTAGGACTAAATGAGCTCTAAAAATTCTTAAGAATTCACCCTTAGCTATTTAGGGTATGAGGGACTCAAAAATGAAGTCAGCTTTTAATTTGGAGATCAATTTAATTTAGGTATTTTCCAAGGCTCAAAAATATGCAAGATTACAAATATTTTCAATTTAGCTCCGATTGATCCCAAACTTCTAGGGTTAGGTTTGAATGACCCATTGAGTCTAATGGAATCAAAATTAGAACTTGGTTTAGCTTAATTAATCTGAATTTAACTAGGGTAACAACTAAGGTTCAGCTCGATTGTTACTATCGAACAATCAGATATTATTAAAATGGGTTTGACCCGATTGTTACTGTCGAACAGGACGGGTCATGGGTCGGCCCATCATGCATTGTTCTCCTACTTCTCCCGCATCATCCCTAATCTTCAACAGATTAGGGAAACCCTTATTGATTAAATTCTCAGCTGAAAGACCAAGCCATGGCCTCAGACCGATTGGAAATGGATCCATAGGTCAATGTGCACCAATTGGGACTAGAAGCCCCCTGTGAGAAGTTTTGGTTTGCCCAGACCTTACTCAGCCAACAGACATCCTTATGGAGCTACTATGGAGAGTTAATTCTCCCCATAGCAGCCATGATTACCCCTAGGCTTGATCTCTACACCTTTAAGGAGGTGAGGCGGATCAAAGCCCTTTGGCTTGATGTTCTGAGGTGGTCTAAACCACTTGGTCCTTACTCATTCCCAATGCAAACGACAGGGATAACCAAATCATTTGGTATGATCGATTAGATTCATTCCAGAGCCTACATCATTCAGACTAAGACTGTCTACCATAGGAGCATTGAAATAAAACAATAGAGAGGAGGAATTGAGCCTCAGTAGCTCAATTTGATAGTGGAGAGTACTTGGTTCTTGGTGAGATCGGATCGGGCAATAGGGATCAAGGCAGAAGTCTAGTTGAGCTACAGAGAAGCTCTCAGGATTCTTGAACACTAGGAAACACCTCTATCAGTGGTTTGCACCCCTGGGACACAATAAAAAAGCTCGGATAGACAACAATGGAGGTTTGGGAAAAACTTACTTTGATTTGTCAATAAAGAGATCAAGGGAGCAATACTGAGGCTATTTAAAGACTCAGCAAAAGATTGGGAACCTTCTAGAGGTAGTTGGTTGGGCTGAGGGTGGCCCGAGAGCTCTCAAAACTTCCAATTGAGTCCCATTGTGCCAAAGGGCCCATCTTAGGAGCTCAACTGACTCAAGAAAATGGCTAGCGGCCATGCTGAGCTGGAAGGAGGAGTGGGGGACATGCCCAGCTATCGGGGATCCTCAGGATCTTCTCTGTTAGGAGTAGGCGAGAGTGGGACGAAGATCCACATTGCAGGTGCACTATGGGCCATCTGATCTATCGATCAGAACTGAGAAATGGTCCTGATGGTCCGGATCCTAACGGCCAGATCAGGAGTGATACGATACATGGGATCCGATGAGTAAATCCAAAAATGGATCTGCAAAACCGCGAGATTAAATCCTAGCCATATAATCAAAAGGTGCGACGCTGAATTTAGCAGGGGCTCCACTGTCATGCAACCCAGGAACCACATCGGATCGCCCACGGTATGCACTACGGATCCCGGCCGTTTATAGGGAAAGAAAAGAGGCGTAACTACTCTTGACCTTCTGTTTAATGGATAAATTTGCAAATTCAAATTGTTGAAAACCCTAGACTGCAATTAGACCATTTTAATTTAAATTGATTTATGGTCTAAATGACTTCCAAAAATTCCCAAAATTTTATTCTTAGCTAATTTGGGGGTGAGGAATTCAAAAATAAAATTAGAATTCAATTCTGAGATCAAAATATTTTTGCTATTATTCCAGGTATTTAAATTGATCAAAAATACCTGATTGACCTAGAGAGGTACGATTGAATCCAAACTCTTAGAGTTAGCTTCTAATGATGTTTTAAATGCAATGTAATTAAAATGAAGGTATGACTAGGCTTAGATTAAACTGGGTAACTATCTAGGGTTATTACAGTGAGGTACCCCGATATCCTCAAACTTCAATTGAAATCTTATGTATTTAGCTTCTAGTTCTAATTGCAATGCTTTGTGTGTATGTTTCGTGATTTATCAAATCAATTATTATCAATTCAATTCAAACCTCTATAAGTTCTTTAGTGCTAAACCCTAAGCCTTTAGGGTTCATTCCTGGTGTCAAATGAGAAAGACTAGGTTAGTCTTTTTAGGTCCTAAGGGATGGTCTGGTCGGGGGCTTTCCCTTGGTGAATCGTTAGAGCTCAGAGGTGCTCGGTGAATTGATTAGGGCGATGCCCTAGCTCCATTGTATGTCTCCTCAACATGGATGAAGGAATGCTGGTGTAATAACCCTAGTTATTACATTAGCTAAAACTAGATTAGTTAAACTAAACCAAGCTTTGATTTTGATTCCATTAGACTCAATGAGTCACTTAAACCTAACCATAGAAATTTGAAATCAATCGGAGCTAATTTAAGAATTTTTGTATTATTTGCTATTTTTAAGCCCTGAAAAATACTGAAATTAAATTGATCTCCACAATTAAATTTGATTTCATTTTTGAATTCCTCACACCCTAATTAGCTAAGGGTGAATTTTTGGGAATTTTTGGAGCTCATTTAGTCCTAAATTGAATTTAAATTTTTTTATGAATAATTAAATATTAATTAATTGATTTTATATTATTTAAATTAAATTATTAATTAAAATAAAATGGCGGGATTTGCTGTCGGGACCACGGTAGATCCGCTGCGGGGTCCCGACAGCAGTACACCGAGTTGAACCACCCGATGCATTAGCGCGCATCTTAGCGCAAACCATCGAATGACAGAATCTCCTCCATGGCAGGATCTAATCCTAAGCGTCGGAACTGTCACGCGCATCTGACAGCTTTAAACCATCCCGCTTAAGTAATGCATCTTAGTTGTCCGAGAACAACGGTCGATCCATCAGCTGGCGGACACGATCCCGAGCACTGTGGATCGTCTGCCTCATCTCGCCCCACCTGCGTCAGGTCCCCCCTGATAGCCCAGCATCTCCCAGCCCTCGTGGCAGTACAAGAAGGGTGCCATTCTCCCCCTTCTACCCCTGGCGCATTCGTCTTGCCGGCTGCCTTCTCCTTGAATTGCCCCTGACCGTTCCAGCCACCCCATTGCTTTGGGCTGAGCCATTCTCCTATCCTGAGTCATGGCATCCACTCCCAGGACTCCCTACACCCTATATATACCCCCAGAGATTCACAGTGAGTCCCTTTGCTCACTGTGAACTCTCAATTCCCCAGCCGAAGTTCCCTGTAGCTGCCGTCACACAGGGTGAATTCCTAGCATTTTCTGAAGCTTAGAACCGCTGATAGAGGGTCCTTCTAGTGTTCAGACTCCCTGCGAACCTACGTCTGCCACCTGGAAAGCTTGGAACTTCAATTCCCCTCGGCCGAGCCTGCGACCTTGACTTCAGGTACAACCTTCTCCTACTGAACTTAGAGAGTTCAGTTTCCATTCTATCCTCTGGATGAGCCTATGGATGTCATTTAGATTGCCTTAGCCACTTAGGAAACCCATTGTGATTACTCCTAGGGTCTGGGCTAGTTTACCCTGATCGATCCTTCGCACGGTTTTTACCGCAAGCTCGTAGCCTAGCTCGAGTAAGGATCCACCGATTCAGGTCACCTCAAAGCTCGTGGCCAGAGGGCTTCGATCCACCTCACCACCAGGATGGTGTAGGGATCAAGCTCTGGCCAAGCGGTCAACTTTGTGAGGAGAATTTACTCCTCACAGTAAACCCTAAAAGCTTTGAGTAAGGCTGAATTCACCAAGTAACCATCCGACGACCCAGTGTGTCCCAGAGAGGGATTAAGGGTGGGATTGATGCGTCTCGACTCCAGGAACCTGTAGGGATTGAGTTGAGCTGCAGCCATCGTCTGGGTGCCTAGAATTCCAATGCTGAAGTTCGTCTGGGGTGGAGCCCGTCGAGAGGTTGGAGACGAAGTCACGGGTCAGGCCAACCCGTGACCCGCTTTTAAATTTGGGCCGGCAGTTAACATAAAAGGATTTCTTAATTACTTTCCATAAGGAAATTAATTCAAAAATTCATTCCTATGATTTTAATTTAAATAAAAATACATATTTAATTATTTAAATAACTTTAGCTATACTTATCCAAATGGAATGATCCAATATACCATTTTAATCAGAAAATTGCAAGGAACCTGAATATACAAAAAAATCACAGATCCAATGGTTGGATTTTAAATAATTATCTTATCATTTTATATTCTTAATTAAATCATATTAAATTCAATAAATACCTAAATAGGTTTATTAAGGGCTCTGATTGCTCATAAGACCCTAAAGAACCTATGTAGACTAATAAAAGTAATTTAGGAACCCTAATTTGGTTAATCATTTCTTAATTACCCTAATTAGGGATTAGTGAATTAAACCCTAATTAAGCCTCTAATTTTGGGAAGTCTAGTTCCTAATGCTATCTTAAGTGTAGTAGAACCTATGGATAAGGTTGGATTGCCATAGATTGCCCTAATTTCCTTAATCACCTTAATTGACTTAAAGATGTGATTAGTGCTAATTAGACTAATTAGGTTGCCAACACCTAAGATAATTATATTTCCTACTTCATTAATCATTATGGAACTCATTAAAACAAATTAGAATTAGTTTGGGTAATTAAATCCTAAAATTCTATTTTTTTTACCTTAGGGGTATTGTGGTCATTTTTGACCAAAATGTTTAAAGTACTCCTTAAACCTTGAAATTCAGCAAAATATCCTTAGTTAGATTATTAATACTTTTCTGAATCCTTAAATTAATATTAAGTAAGGAAATCTTAAATTATTCTTAATTAGGATATTTAGATCTTAAGTGATCATAAAAGAATCACTTTGCCTTAATAGTTGAATCTAACAATCTCAAATGCTAAATCTTAATTTAATAGTTCAACAAGTTAGTCGATGAGCTTGAATGCTAGAAGGGATACTCTTGCAAAATTCTAAGTTGAAAACCTAGCTTAAGCCTAAAGTGATCAAACATTAGATCTTAGATCTTAGATCTTAGACTTTAGATTTTCTCTATGAACTGAACTACCTCCCTTTGGAATTCCTTAAATTATTTAATGTTTGATTCTTTTGGAGCCATTCATGTGGGTATAAGATTGATTCAATCTATAGGATAATGAAATTATCCTAAAGATTGAATATAAATCTTAGATTTTTAGTTCTTAATTAATTATTTTATCTTATAATCAGCAAATAACCTTTCAAATTAAGGTCTTAGTTTCAGAATCTTTCAGCTCATAGGATTCAATACCCTTAATTTGGGTTTAAGTGTAAACCCTAGATCCTTATTAGGACATCACCTTGGATTCAGGACTTGAACACCAAAGTGGAGTTTAAATTCAGAATCCCTTAATCTTGATTTACTTAATCAAGAGTTGGGTGAGAGAGAAAAATATTAATAATTAGGTCATTGATTTATTTATTTAAAACTTATAGTCATCATATGATTATGAATTAGAACTTGTTAAGTTCTAATATTAACCTTAAGGTCGTAAATCTGAGATCTTACTCGATAGCTGGATATTGGAGATCCTAAACTTGTATATTCTCAGAATAGCTAGTTGGATAACTTAGACAACATCAGATATCACATAAGTCTACATTGAGTCTCTTGCTTATCTTGACTTGATTGCTCTGCACACCTTGAATATTGAGCCTTGTTTATTGAGCATAATAGAAGAACTTAGGATATGGATGATACATCCTAAGTTAGTGCTTGAAAAGCATAGCATTCATCTAGTTCTTTTAGTACTTTCAGTTAGTAGAGTATGTCCTAGCTTAGTCTGCCTCTTTAGTTCTAGTATTGTGATAGAATAGACTCAGACCTAGCTCTATGGATGTCTAGGATGGATATATGTCTTATTCTATAAACTTCAACTCGGACCTAGCTATGCGGATGCCTAGGATGGACACATGTTGAACTTTCAGTTCAGAGGCCCTATATGGCCTATTTCTATTATGGCAGCACTATGTCTTAGGCTTACTACTACTTTAGTTCAGTTCTTCAGTTTTATTTGTTTTATTTTTCTTTGCCACATATCTCAGTGGCTTTATTTTACTCATCTTGCTTTTGCCACATGTTTCAGTTGCCCTTCTTTTCATATTAATCTGCATATTATATGTATATTCTTATGGATTAGCTATTTTATATATATATATATTGGCATATTTAGGATGCTAGAATTGTATGTTATTTTCAGCACTTGTGTTCTTTTATACTCGGCATGTTTCCATGTGATCATAAGCATGTTAGGATTAGATTTACTTTTAATATTCGCAGTCACTTTTGCTTTTAGCTTTAACTTGCTTACTTCATGTCTTGTATGTTATTTCACATACTTGTTATTTAGTTAGAAATGATTAATTTATAGTTACCATATTTCCTTTGTAGCTAGTTGCACCCCTTAATTGCTTGCATGTTAAAATAATTAAATGTGATATCTTTAAATATTCAGTTCATTTAAATAGCCTAAAATATACTTAGACAATTGTCTAACTGTAACCTTTTTATTTTGTTGGCTGGGGCCCTAGCATTTGTGTTACTGACAAATGTCAGATTCAAACTTGTTCATAGGCAATGCTGTAGGATAGGAGCCAGTGCAGGAGGAAGATCGTTCTACTGCAGCTTAGATAGACCTTTTGTTTTCTTTCAGTGAGATTGAGAGACTTCTATATTTTCATTTAATACAGTTTTAAATAATTAAATTTTGATTGTATTTTACTTTCTGCACTTGAGCTGAGTTACTATTTTGTTCTCTTCTTTCGACTATGTTGTGCTTATGGATGATACTTTATATTTTAAGCTTCCGCCACATTGATATATATATACATATTGATGAATGTTTATAGTTTTCAGTTGATAAGTCCTTGGCTTAAGGCAGGTTAGGTTGGATTTTACCTGACTTTACTTAAATTGGGGATTTGCCACAGTTGGAGCACCGTACTCCCTACAGTTAGTACAGGGGGCCCTACAGTTGGTATTAGAGAACACCATAAGGTGTCAGAATAGGATCTATGATTCCTTTCTACCTAATAGACCATTATTCTGAGGTGCAAACATCAATATGTAACATCCATAACATAGTATTATTGGTAACTCTTTGAATAATTATAGAATGAAAATACTCATATCTTGAAAAATCTCATTATCTCTAGTTTAATAAAATTTTAGAGTCAAATGGATTTTGGAGAGTCTGGCATGGACTATTATCTGCAAACCTTCAAGTTGGCTTGGAGCTATAGTTTTAAATGGAGACAAGAGAGTAACTGGCAGATTGAAGGAGTTTTAATAAGAGGGACATTAGTCTTGGACAAACTTTTGCATCAAGCAGTGTACCCAGGGCTTGAATATCCTATATACGCAAAGAAACGGTTGAGCCAAGTGGAGTCAATCTTGATACATATAGAGTGTCCCGAGTTACTCTATGTGGACATTGTGATGGATCTGATGCTAGATTACGCAGGAGTTTGGTGGTACGACACCATCGCAAGGCTCAAAAGGAAGCGTAAGAGGAAGCGTCAGGAATTGACTTTTGAAGATTTTTGTGTAGCCTTTAGGGCTGAGTATATTAAGGATGTCTGAGTATTAGTTAGAGCAATTGTCATCTTTTGACTTACATGATTTTAATAGAGTTATGCTTTTTGGGCATTTTCCAAATTTTATGTAATCCCTTATTTCAGTAAGTAATGAAAAGTTTTGATATCTATCAACTATCTTCATTTAAGAAAATTCCAAAATATGATTTGCATTGGTTAATTAGAATGAATCCTGGATCACCACCTGCTATCACTCCTATCAAGAATACTATCGTATCCAATAGTTCTACCGATGAAGTAGCCCATTTGCGGTCAATGGTAGCAACCTTATGGGAAAACCAAGCCCAACAAGCGATCGTTATCCAGAAAATGCTGAGTGATCATTCTATTCCAGCCGCTGTTGTTGTTCCTGCTGTCCCGGTTCAACAACATACTTTTCCTTCTCAACACTCCATGGATAACCTTCTCCATAATTTCTTAAGGCTAAGGCCATCCACAATTTCTCAAATTATTGTTAGTTCCTAGTGTAGTGTAGAACTTAGTGGTAAAGTTAATTTTAAAATTTTACAATTAATTTTACTAATCACCCACTAATCACCCTAAACTCTAATTAGGGTCCAAGTTGAGTGAGCTCAATTTCATTGTGATCAATGTGCTATATGGAATAGCTACTAACTTTATTCAATTTGGATACTAATTGGAAAAGTTAGGTTTTTGGAACTAATCCTAAATCTCCTTAATTTCCCTTTTAGACCCAAAGTTTGTTTTGATAATAACATGGTCAAATGACCTCAGTATTTAGTAATTTTTGATTATATGGAATCCTTAGGCAGCAAATAACATAAGTATAGCAAAAGTTTTAGATTTCCCTAAGTAGAAGGGCTAATCAATCTTTAATGAGCTTAAACTCTAATTTAAGCTCATTTGCCTTAATCATTGGCCAATTTGGGTATTCCTAGTATCTATCTTCATATTGGATAGTAAGAAACCATTTGGCATTAATAAAACTTAATTTGGAGTTCTAATTCTAACAGTTTCATTTTTGATCCTTAAGTAGGGGTGTTTTGCTCATTTTGCCCAAAACTAGGTTTATGTATACTAAAGCCCTGGAAACTACTATATTCATCAAAATCAGTGAATTAAGTGATTAGGAATCAAGTTTAGATCATTTTAACTCATTAAATTGAATTCTAAGCAAGGCCCTTATTTTCATTCAAAAGTTCCAAAGTAATTTATAAGTTTCATAATATGGAGTAAAGTCCACATTATGTTATCCTTAAGTTCTCAAAATCAGTAAATAAATATGGTTAAAATTTTAATAACTCTAATGCTTAATAATTGAACCATTCTTCAAGTCCTTCCTTAAGCAATTTTCCTTAAGTAGATTCTTTCTTTAGCCTTTAAGAATCTCTCTCTTTCTTAAGATGTAGTAGTAAACTTAGGTTAGAATTCATTCATTAGGTAAATGGGTTACTCAATGGGATGGAGCCTTAATTTTATTAGTTTCTAGATTATTTCTTTTAATATGATTATTTTGTATTTAGACTTTAGTTTAAGATTAGAGATCCATCTTATTAAGTTTGATTATACTTAACACGATAGCCTTAGCATGTAGTCTGTGAGAGTTGGGCTTAACCTTAAACCCTTAGCCTTTAGGACCTTTTGGATTAAGAGTTTAAGCCCCAACATTTTGGAGTTTAACTCTTAATCTCTCAATCTTGATTTATTTAAATGAAGATTGGTTTGGGTTAATTTAATTCAATATTTAAGATGTTTGATTTATTCTTTAACTTATGTAAGTGTCAATGATTGAATTATATTAGAACTTGATTAGTTCTAATTAATTTTAAACCTTATAGGACTGTAGCTCTGAGTTTATACTAGATTGTATGATATTTGAGATCCTGAGCTTGTATAATCTCAAATTAGTTAGAATGACAAAAATTAAAAAACAAGTGATGTCACAGATGTTTGTGTGTCATTTACACCTTATTTTGTACCCTTTGCTTTCTTATTTTGAGCCTTTATTTTTTTTGGCTTATTAGGTGAAAAATAGGATATTTAATGAATATGCAATGTTAGATTTAAAATTACATAAGTCTTGCACATAAGTGAATTAGATGAGTCAAATAGATCAGATAGAATAGTAGATAAGATAATAGTTTAGTGGAATGTGTCCTAGTTAGTCTGCCTCTATAGTTTGATATTTGGATACAGTATAGTTCAGTTCAATTCAATTCATAGGATTAGTTAAATGATTTAGTTTAGTTTAGATGTATATGTTGGATCTGTTGATCTAGGCATTAGTATCCTAGATGCTTCAGAGTTGGATTCAGTGGCAAGTTGAGCCAATTTTTTGTTATAACAAGACTAACTAGGCACATGTCTAATAAAAAATGTTTTCAGTCAGTTTTAATTACTCTTAGTTCAGTTTAGTTTTTTCAATATTTTTCAGTATTTTTAACGTTTATAATATTTTCAGTATTTCTATGTTTTCAACTTTTGGCTTTATGTGCAAGCATATTAGGATGCAAGATTTCAGTTCAACTTTGTTTATATTGCATTTCTTTTAGAAAATCAGCATGAGTAGATTTGATCATATTTGCTTAAGATCTTTCTTGTACTTAGTAGCTTTTGCATATAAAATGCTTAACCTTTTCTACAGCTTTGGGTTGAAGTTTGTATTTTTACCTCACACTTTGTTTAAGTTATAAATGAATGGTTTATCACTTTAATCCATTCTATTGATTCGTTTCTCCTAAATGCTTAAGATGGTTTGTTATATCATAAAATACATGAAAATATTAGCCTAAAGTGTACTTAGAAAATTGTATAACCAGTTTTTCTTATTTTGGCTGGGCCCTAGCATTGTGAAACAAATAATGTCAGCTTTTAGGCATTTTGTGGAGATAGCACCATAAGGAGAGCAGAGTCACAAGGAAGATCACCTTATTGCTGAGGATCTTTAGTTATGGTGCTCTTTTATTTTTAGTGAGCATGAGCGATTTTTCCTATTTTAGTAAACTTTAATTTAATAATATAATAATAATGGTATTCCGTTGTATTTTCTTTTGCTACGCATTTTATTATAAGTTATTATTTATTCTTGCATTATGGCAAAATGGATGTTACTTTTATTTACTTCCGCACTTTGATATTATGATATTGTCATTTAGTGAATTTTAGCTCAGCATATGGTACATCTTTCCCTTATTGGTAGATTGAGGTGAATACCTAATTTAATGATAAGTGAGGGATGTACTGTGGTGACCACCCCACCATAATCGTGCTAACATCCATATAGCGGAACCACGATGGGGGAAGGGGTGCCACAGTTGGTATTAGAGAACACTAGAAGGTGTCATATTGGAATATCATTCATATTTACATAATAGACTGTTCTTCTACAACATAGTTACTAAATGAACACTTGAAAAATATCCATATTACCATAATCATATGCTAAAAAAAAAAGGTATGGAATGAAAAATAGTTATATAAGTGACATAAAATACTCAAGTATAAAGCTTAAGTAATAATAACCTTAAGAATGATAAATAGCTAAAGTAACTTAATAAGTTTTATTAAATCTATAGGATCAAGTAAATTTGGGATGTCAAATCATGAATACTACACTAAGAGGTTTGAGTCACTATGGGAATACGATTGCCAAATCGGCCAAAGGTATGGAAGATTCATGGATGGAGCCTCCAAAAGAAGGATACTAGTGTTGGATAAACTGCTTTAGCATGCCATTTTTAGAGGAGTTGACTTTTTATTTTTGCCAAGGAGTTTCTAAAGCGAGTAAACTCCATTCTAGAAGAAATTGAGTGTCCTTACCACATCCGGGTCTCACTAATGACCCTTTTTCTCTAAGATGGAGCAAAAGACTAGTGGAACACCACTTCTTGAGAACTCACCAAGAAGCTAAGGAGAGAACATCGATAAGTCACCTTCGAAGACTTTCATCTTGCTTTTATCGCTAAATATATATGATAGATTTTCATCTATTTCTTTCATGTTTCAAATTGTATCTTCCTTATTGTGATAATGTTTCATTCTACCTTTCATGATTAATAAAATTCAATGGTATTTTGCATTCCTTCTCAAGTTCTAAGAGTATTGTTTTTGAATCTAGTGAAAATGAATCCTGAACAGTCATCCTCCACTCCCGCTACATCCACCAGCTCTTCTGGAGAGATTAGTGTACTAATGGAAACTGTAAGAACCTTAGTGGACACCCACATAAGGCAAGTTGAACAAATTTTAAGACTAATTGTTGTCCAAAGCAACCATAACCCCTCATCGGCATCTATGGATCCTATGTCATACTATCCCCCACAACCTTACTACCAGTCCACTAATGAACTATCGCATAACTTCACTCGCTTGAAAACTCTCACGTTCAGTGGGAACCTGTCTGCAGTGAACATAGCCAGTTGGTTTAAATTAGTGGAGAAAATTAACAAGCATCAAGAGCCCTGACAAAGAAGCCATCCGGTTAATAGTACAGATGTTCCAAGAAGAGGTAGAATAATGGTGGGACAATATTATAAATACGCTATTATCAGACTACGACATCAAAGATACCCCATGAAAATAATTCATTGAAGCATTCAAGGTGGAATATATTCCCCCCTTAATTTATGCAATTTAGTTATTCTAAGTTTATACAAGTTCAGGATCTCCAATAACCCACTATCAAGTATAGACTCTGATTTACAGCCTTATAAGGTTAAAAGCAATTAAAACTTATTAGGTCCAAATATAATTCAATCCATGATGGTTACGAGTTAAATAATTAATCAACACATCCTAATTAGTGAATTTAAATAACCCAAACCAATCTTTATTAAGATAAACCAAGATTGAAGGATTAAGAATTAAACTCCAATTTTTCTTGGGGTTTAATCCCGTAAGCTAAAGGTGATCCTAATAGCTAAGGTTTAAATCTCAGTTATCATGTTCTACAAGTTAGGCTATCTTATTAAGCAAAGTCAATCTTAACAAGATAGATCTCTAAACTTTGACTAAAGTTTGAATACAAAATAGTCATAATAAAGGGTAAAAAGCTAGAAGGCTATAAAACTAATGTTTTATCAATTGAGTAACCCATTTACCTAGTGAATGTATCCTAACTTAATTTATATCTCTAATTCCTAGGTAAGAAAGTCCTAGGTAACATAATAGATAAATCATTAAAAAAATTTCTAATGAAAGTCTTAGGATAAGAATGAACAATTTAAGTATAGATGTTAATTAATCTTAACTGTCTTCATTTTCTGATTAAGTTAACTTATGGAGGACATAAGGTGAGCTAAATTCATTTTATGAAGCTTATCATAAGACCTAGAAAAAATTAAAAGGATTTTTTGGGTTTTTCTTAAAATATCGGATTAATGAGTTTAAAAGTCCTAGATTGATTTCAAATTAGTTATATTACTAACCTTAGTGATTAAACTATGATTCAAAGATTTGAGGATACTTTACCTTAAATTTGGGCAAAATGATTATTTTGCCTCTTAAGGGTCTAAAATGCTACATTTTAATTTAGGGTTCCAAATTGAACTTTATTGATGCCAAATGGTTACTTACTATCTAATATGAAGGTAGACAGTAAGTACACCAAATTTGGACAAGGCTTAAATCTTATGAGCTCAATTTAAGTTCTTAACTCATAAGGTAAATTTGGTAATTTTACATAACAAAGTCTAAAAATTCAATTATACTTTTGTTGTTTACTGTCTAAGGATTTCATATAGTCTAAAATCACTAAATTTTGATATCATTTAATCAAGTTGTGGCCAAACAAGTTTGGGGTCTAAAAGGGTAATATATGGGTTTTAGGAAAGGTTCAAAAACCTAACTTTCTCAAATGATTTAAATAAGTTCTAGGGTAATTAAAGAAAATTAGGAAATCTAATTATCAAAATATAAATTTTTTAATAGTTTACTATTTATTAGATTCTCCTGATCAAAATGATATATTGGATGATCTAATTTGGAGCTAAATTGACCAAGTTATAGCCTAATAAAATTTTTAGGTTCAATAGGGTAATTAGGGTAGGGTCCCAAAGACATTAACCAAACTACAAGTCAACTAGCAAAATTAATACTATCTCTACATTATTAATGATATCCTAATTAAAATGAGACTCATCTTGACTAAGTTTGGATCATTGATTACAAAGTTATGAGCAATAGAATTTTCTAGGGTTTTAAATTAATTCGGGGGTCCTAAAATGTCACTATACTAAATACTTATCAAATAAAAAATTGGTGGCTACCATAATATTCAACTCATTTTTTGGATTAAAATAAGATATATATTCAATATATTTGGACTATTAGTTTGAGAGTTATGGGTGTTTAAAGTTTTGCATTTAAATAAATTTAATTGGCCTAAGTTTAATTAATTCATTTAAACTTCTAATCTTAGGAATGCAGGTGGGGCCTACAGGATCGACAGTCGCAGGTAGACAGAACCCACGGGCATGGCTTCACATGCAGGCGGTGGGTCCACATAGGACACGCAACAGGATGGGGTGGGCTGGTGGCAGAAACGGTGCTGCTCGGGCCCCATGTTTCATAGGCGATGGGACCCGCCTCTGTAGTTTTGTTGAGGGCTGACACCTGTCGGCCCATTAACAGCAGGTTGGGTCGACCCGTCCCATCCCAAAAATGGGGGCTGGTACCCATTACCGAACTACAGGCAGGGTGCTAGGGCAGAGAAATTTGGAGGCTTCCTAGCAACGGAGTGGCTCTGCCCACATGGCATCAGGTAGGGCTTGATGAACACTCCCCAATGGTGGTTAAATCACCATCTGAGGAGGCTTGACTCATCCGCAATCCCAAACCCTAGGTTAGGACCTATGGATGTGCCATGGGTTTAACAGTAAGCACTATTTATAGATCAACAAATTCTCTTGATTGAGCTCAGTGGAGCTCGATCAGATCGATCAAACGGTAATCAGCAATATGAAATAGGGTTTCGAAAGTTGGGGTTGACAATTGCATATGGAATGGGGAAGATCATGTGTACATAGTTTCAATGGTCCGAGATTTATGGTTCGAACAAGATCTTTGCTTGTAGCTCCAGAAGGCTCTCTAATGATCTGTTTGAAGCTCTGAGTAGCTATGAGCCTTAAAAGGAGCATCAGCGGAGGCCACAAGATCTTGCACACGGTGATTGGCTACGTACTGTGGCACTGAAGCATGCAGAGCGTGCACAAAGGGAATGAGGACGGAGGGACAATTACCATTCGATCCATCGGATCAAACGGCCAGATCCTACCATTCGATCAAACGGTAGGGCTGATGGCAAGCAACGAAGTGGACGGCGCGGGCCGGCTGTTAGGGAAATTATAAAATAAATAACTATTTAATTATTAATTTTGCATTTTCTTAATTAAATAAAATATTTAAACAGCTTTCAAAAATTCCCAAATATTTACCCCTACTAATTGTGGGGTGAGGAACACAACAATGAAGTCGAATTTCGATTTCGAAGGGTATTTAATTTTCCTATTTTTTGGGGGTATTTTAAATATATTAAAATATTTGACAAAAATCTAACGACGTCCAAGTGCCTCCAAAACTTCACATCTAGCTAATTTAAGGGTGATGAGGGCAATGGCAAAGTCTGATTTTTGATCTAAGGCTAATTTAATTAGGTCAAATTTTGAGAGTTCCAAAAATTCCCAAATTTAGGGTTTGATCCATTTAACTCCTGATTTGGACCAAAACTTTGGGGTGTGGTCCTATGGCTATTTAAAAGAGATATAATCAAAACTAGAACTTGGTTTAGTCAATACGGACTCCCCCACTTAAGAATGATGTCATCCTCAACATCACTTAAGTAGGAAGAACAGTGTATGAACAAAATTAATAAATAGAAATAAAAAAGATGAGGAAGTACCAGGATTCTCAAATAATCTTGGGTACTTTGACCACATATCTACCTCCTTCTCCCAAGTGGCTTCTGCAGAGGAACGATTCTTCCACTAGACTTTGACCATTAGGATAGAATGACTCCTTAGCTGCTTCTAATCTTTTAATAGAATTATTATAGGTTCTTCTAGGAATGATAGCTCCGGTTGGATCTCCATGAATGGAATTGAAATCAAGTGATGAGGCTCTCTTAAGAATTTTTTGAGTGATGATACATGAAAAATATTGTGCACTGTGGAGTTCAGTGTCTGGCCATCTATTTGGAGATGAAATGTCATGCTCATTGCAGGGTGGTTCCTAGATTTTGATACACCACATACCAACACTTCAAAGTTAATCGGCTATCTCTGTTAGATAAGATTAATTTGGGAACACCGTGCAACCTAACTATTTCTTTGATATACAGCTTTGCACGTTTCTTAATAAAATCAGTTTGACAGATAAGAGCTAATTTGGTAAGACAATCTACGATGGCCCATATTGCATCCACACCAGATCTTGTGCGAGGCATTCCCATCATGAAGTTCATCGAGATGTCAATCCACATCTATTCAGGAATCTCAAATGGGTGAAGCAATACACCATGCTTTTGATGTTCAGCCTTGACTAGTCTGCAGGCATGACCCTTTGCAACAAAATATGCAACACTTTTCTATGTGCCTGGCCATCAAAATGATTATTTCATATCTTGATACATCTTTAAACTTCCTAGGTGGATTTTATATCTAGAATTATGTCCCTCAATAAGAATCTCTTAGTGCATGAACTTAGGAATCCATAAGCGATTACCCTGATAAATTACGGTTCCAAGCAGCTTCAAATCCTAACAGTAGCCACCTTCAATATCAACTTTGGACTTTAAATAATTATCATCCTTAGTTTGTGATATGGAGACATCTTGGTAGAATGTGGGTTCCACGCTGATATTAGTTAGCATAGAGCTTAGCATATCTCCACAAGCAGAGGTGATTACTAATTTATAGAATTCTTCTTCTAATGAACTTGAAGTAATCATAGCAGATAAGGTAATATGACGGCTAAGACCATCGGCCACCACGTTTGCTTTACCTAGGTGATACTGAATACTCATATCATAATCACAGATGAGCTCTATCCATCGTCTCTGTCAGCAATTCAATTCATGCTGAGTAAAAATGTACTTCAAACTTTGATGGCTGGTGAAAATGGAGCATTGAACTCCATATAAGTAATGATGCCAAATTTTTCAAGGCAAATATAACAGCAACAAGTTTAAGATCATAAATGGGGTAGTTCTTTTCATGAGGTTTCAATTGACAAGAGAGGTAAGCAATTGCCTTACCCTCTTGCATTAAGATGCAACCTAATCCAAATTCAGAAGCATCTGCATAAACTCGATAATTTACACCTTCTTTGGGTAGAATGAGCATGGGGGCTGATGAAAGGGCATCCTTCAAAGCCTAGAATGCTTCCTCACATTAAGAACTCCAAATCAAAGGCACAACATTTTTTGTTAATTTAGTCAATGGAGAAGTGATTAGGGAAAAACCTTTAATAAGCTTTCTATAGCATCCAGCTAGTCCCAAGAAGCACCAAATATTAGTTACAATCCTTTGTTGAGACCAATCCTGAACTATGTTGACCTTCTGTTGATCCACTATAATCCTTGGGCATCAACAACATGACCCAGAAATGCAATTGAGTTGAGCCAAAACTTGCATCTAGAATATTTGGCATAGAGTTGATGGCTACACAATTCTTCAAGTACTACTCTTAAATGAGTTTCATGCTCCTTCTCATTCTTAGAATAGACTAAGATATCATCGATGAAGACGATGACAAATTTGTCTAAGAAATATTTGAGCACACGCTGCATCAAATCCATGAAAATTGATGGTGCATTCGTGAGTCCAAATGACATTACAAGGAACTCATAATGTCTATATCGATTTCAGAATGCTATCTTCTCAATATCTTGATCCTTGATACGCAACTGATGGTAGTTGGAACATAAATTGATCTTAGAAAATACCTTGGCTCTGGCTAACTAGTTGAACAAACCATCCTTCTTTTTAACAAAAGCACTGGCGCTCCCCAAGGGGGTGAACTTTGTCAAATAAGACCCTTCTCGAGAAACTCTCGAAGCTGACTATTCAGCTCCTGCATCTCCTTGGGTTCCATACGATAAGGAACTTTAGATATAGGTTGAGTTCCTAGAATAATTTCTATTTAAAATTCCACTTTTCTGATTAGTTGAAGACCAGGTAGGTTCTTAGGGAAAATATTAGGACACTCACAACGATTCTGTTCTCTTATAGGTACTACCTCTTTATTTTCACCTAGTATTGTTACTAGGTAAGCATCACAACCTTTCATTACTAACTTCTTTGCCTATAAAGCATTGATTAAGGATGCATGAGTACTGAATTTACCAACGAATGATTTAGCCTGATTACCACAACCCAACATGATCTTCTTCTTTTGACAGTTGATGGTGATGTTGTGTTGGCTTAGCCAATTTATTCCTAGAATTACATCAAATGTTGTGATTGGAAGAACAATGAGCTTAGCTTTAAATTCTTTTCCATCGATAGAAATTGGTATATTATAAAATTGGCGAGCTAGCATGTGGGTTCCAGATGGTAACCCAACACATAATGAGCTAGCTAAGTGATAAAATGGTAAATTAAGAGACTTGGCCCAGCTTTTCGACACAAAGGAGTGACTGGCTCTTATGTCGAATAGCACATTGTAAGGTTTTTTACTTAAACGTAAAGTGCCTATTTACACATGCAACAAATTATTACTTTGCAAAAACTATATCGAGTGAGTAATAAAGATTCTTTGCAATAAGAGATTGGTTTAGAGTTATGTACCTAAAATAATATTATTATCTATGGTAGCTTCTGGTGCTGTGAGGACATAGACCCTGGCAGGTCCAGCATGTTTGTTGTTGTATACTTGATTTTTGAGGAGGCCTTGGTGCATTTGGTCGTAGTGCGTTAAGCACTTCTCTTCTTTTAACTCAAGACGCACCCTGAGGTGGAGGCATTATTGCCAACTATTGACTCTTGTGATTTATAGGATTAGGGATGAATGCATGTCGATGCTTAGAGTGATTGATTTGAACACCATCAATAGTTTCTTCATAGTTGCATTGGAAGTAGAAATGGCCCAGTCTTCCGTAGGTGTAGCAAGTTTGATTTATGTGATAACATTTCCCATACGGATGAGGACTCATACAGCCATTGTGTAGCTACTGCATCAATCTGATAGACTTTCCCCATTAAGTACCTTGCCTTTTAATGTTATCAATCCGATTTAAAGATGAGCCAAAGCTTCTTTTAGAGTCCCTCTGGGACTGATGCTATTCTACCACTCTAACTATCTTTATAAGCTTTGTGAAGTTGGACAGCCTTAGGGGTATCACGTGATCCTTAATTGAATTATATAGCCCACTCTAGAAATTACGAAAGCATGAGGCTCCAGTGAGCACCATGTTAGGAGCAAAGCGGGCAAGACGTCAGAACTCTGATTCATATTCAATCACGGAACGACTACCTTGTGTTAACCTCGAGAACATATCATCTAGGTTGTTCAGTGCTAAAGGAGTGATGTATTTAGTTCTGAATGCTTCAACAAATGAGTCCCAAGAGATGTTTTATATGGAATAATTAGCAAATAGTGTGCTTCAAGTTTTATCCCACCAGTATTCTACTTCATCTTAGAACATGTGTATTGCCAATCTATTTGCTACGAAGTTAGAGCACTTGAGACTAGTCAGATTCTCTTCTACTAGGTTTAACAGATAGATTTCCACTAAAGGTAGGGGTCCTCCGATGGATGAAGCTATGTAAAAGTTCATCAGTGGACTGATAATGTTGTTGAGGTGGATAATATGGTGCGGGTGCAATGGATGTCGGGGATAGATTCTGATTACTTTGAGTAGCAATCATCCTTTCTATTCTTTCTTCTTGTTTCACATGTGTATCTACCAAGGTTCGCACAGTTTCGAGAAGTGCGTTGATATTGGAAGAAGAGCTGCCAAATGTAGAAGGGGTAGAAGAGGAGTGTCCAGGATTCATGTTTTATCTAAGTGTAGAAAAATAATAATCTTTCAAAATTTTAGAAGAGCAAAAACATACTAGTTTATTTTATTTCTCATTTCAATTAGAACACATAATAAGAGGGATACAGTAGCGAACATGGAAGGAATCGCTAAATCATCTATTTAATGTACTCTGTAATAAATACGAGACAAAAGTCTTCAAAGGTAACTACATGTTGCTCTTTCCCTTACTTATGGGAGGGCTCCCAAAGAGTGTTGTCCCACCATTATTCAGCGTGATCTTGGAGGAGGTAGATCATTAGCGAATCTCGGATCTTATCGAGGAATTCCATTGCTTCAAGAATGGAACTCATGCACTTTAGCCTCTCCTTGGCTAAAATAGGGAGGTCAAATACTTTAAAAATGGCATGCTAGAGCATCCTATCAAGCACTAGTGCTCCTTATTCAGATATCTCATCAACATGCCTTCCATTCCTTTGACCTATTTGGAAGTCAAACTCCCATATGGATTCAATTCTCTTAAAGTATTCCCATGTTGACATTTTAAATTGTCTAATGATCCTATAAGTTCAATCAAGTTCCATTAATTAAATTAAGCTGTTTATTGTTCATAAAGTTTTTTATATATGTAACAACCCTAGTTGTTACCATAGCTAAATTCAGATTAATTAAGCCAAACCAAGTTCTAATTTTGATTCCATTAGACTCATTGAGTCATTTAAACCTAACCTTAGAAGTTTGAAATCAATCGAAGCTAAATTGAGAATTTTGGTATTTTTGCCTATTTTTTTAAGCCCTAGAAAAAACCTAAATTATTTTGATCTCCAAATTAAAATATGATTTCATTTTTGAATTTCTCACACCCTAATTAGCTAAGAGTGAATTTTTGAGATTTTTTGGAGCTCATTTGATTCTAAATTGGGTATATTAAATTTAGGGAAATTAATTAATTATTAGATAATTAATTTTATAAATAAATTAAGTTATTTTCGGGTGGGATTTGCTGTCGGGATCGCGGCAGATCCACTGTGGGGTCCCTACAGCGGTTCAGCCGTGCTAACCAATGGATGTCCTAGGACTAATCACGACATTCGAATAAACGGCACCGATCATTTGCGGTTCGATTCATTAGTGCTCGTCAGATCTAGTGATCGATCCAACAGTTGAAGGGACTTCTGTGGCTTAGTTAGGCAATGAGCGCATCAAGCCATTCAGTCCCAACGCTCTCGTGATTGGAAGGTGGACGCAGACTTCTTCACTGTAGAGCTTCGTCCCCATTTCGATTGCCCGACAGCCAGGATCCTTCGAACAATTCACTGCCATGATTGTCTCTCACTCCACTCTGTTGATTTCCCTTGCCGTTAGGATCCATCCCGGTAGTGCCCGAACCTCCTTAGCTGATCAAGAGGGTCGGAGACCTCCATTTGGGGTAAGCTGAGAGCACCCCTCGGCCCGAGCCAAATGCTCGAGCTTCAGCCATGGCACCCACCCTTAGGTTCTCTCTTGCTTATAAATAGCTGTCCCTCAACCCAGTGAACTCCTTTGCTCACTATAATCCCTTCGACCTCTCCTCTTCCTCTCGGTCGATCTCCATTAGAGGTGCTTGCTGTTCCAGGAAATCCTAGGGCTGCGATCCACTGAAAGTGGGTGTGGTTTGGTGTTCAAACCCCCAGGCTATAGTAGAGAGCTCAAGAATCCCCCAGTGACTTGCTGCGGTGCTCGACTCATCTTCTTCCCAATTGTCAAAGTACTGCCTCTTCCCAACTGGGCTGTATGAGCTCAGTCCTTTAATTCAAGCTCTAGGATTGGCTCTGTGATGTTCTGGATACTCTTCCCTAAACTTTAGGATGCTTAGGAATCGGTGGTATTGGGTCTAGTTCAATGCTGACAGTGGGAATCCGCTGTCGGGATCGAGCTCTATCCAGATGGAGTGCCGATACTCCTTTGATGTCCCGAGCCCCCAATTCCTCTCAAAGCAATTGTGGATCGATAAGGCAAGCTAATCATACCCAATGTGATTGTACTTAGGGTCTGGGCTAGCCTACCACAATCGATCGATTGTCTGGTTTCTGCCGTGAGCTCGTAGTCGAGCTCGAGTAAGGATTCGATGATCCAGGGCATCCCAAAGCCCGTGGCCAGAGGGCTCGATCCGCCTCACCACTTGGATGGTGTTGGAATTGAGCTCTAGCCAAATGATCATCTCTGTGAGGATAATTTTCTCCTCACAGTAAACCCTAGATGCTGTGAGTATAGCCGAATCCATCGAGTAGCCGTTCGACGATCTGGTGCATCCTAGAGAGGGCTTAAGGGTGTGATCGAGGCGTCTAAATTTCAGGAACATGTAGGAATTGAGTTGAGCTGCCGTCATTATTTAGGTATCGAGAATTTCAGCGCGGAAGATTCCTCAGGTCGGAGCCGTCGGGAGGTAGAAAACGAAGTCACGGGTCGGGCCGACCCGTGGCCCGCGCCTTTTGAATTTGGGCCGGGTGTTAATATTAAAAGGATTTCTGAATTAATTTCCTTAGGAAATTAATTCAGAAAATCAAACCTATGATTTTTATTTAAATAAAAAAATGCAGATTAAATTATTTAAATAACTTTAACTATACTTATCCAAATGGTATGATCCAATATACCATTTTAATCAGAAAAATGTGATGAACATTAATATAAAATAAAATCAAAGATCCAATGGTTAGATTTTAAAGTATTGCCTAATCTTTTTATGTTTTTATTTAAATCATAATAAATTTAATTAATATCCAAAAGTGTTATTTAAGGTCTCTGATTTCTCATGAGACCATAAGGAATCTATGTAGACCATTAAAAGTAATTTAGAAATCTTAATTTTATTAATCATCTCTTAAGTACTCTAATTAGGGATTAGTGAATTAAACCATGATTAATCCTTTGATTTTAGTAAATTAAGCTTCTAATGCCTTCTTAAGTATATTAGAGTCTCTAAATGAGTTTGGATCACCTTAGGAAGTGCTAACTTCCCTAATCACCTCAATTAGCCTTAAATTATAATTAGAGCTAATTAGGCAAATTAAGTTACCAAAACCCAAGATAAGTGTGTATCCTACTTCATTAACCAATATGAAACTCATTGGAATAGATTTGAATCAATATAGAGGGTTAAATCTTAAAATCCCATTTTTAGCCTTAAAAGGCTATTTTGGTCATTTTGACCAAAATGTGTTTAAGCACCTCTTGAACCTCGAAAATTCAATAAAAGACCTCTGGATGGATTCATTGCACCTTTCAGAAGTCTTATGTTATTAATATTGATATTAAGTAAAGAAATCTTAAATTAGTCTTATTAAGATATTGGTACCCTAAGTGTCATTAAGACCCTCCTTCTTAAGAGCTAAGCTTAATTATCTTAAAGTGCTAGATCCTTGGTTTAATAGCTTAATTAAGATTGATCCATAAGCTTGAGTTCTAAAAGAAATACTCTTGTAAAATTCTAAGTCTAAACTTAGCTTAAGTATAAAGTAATCAAGTATTAGATCTTAGATCTTAAATATTAGACTTTAGATCTTCTAATTAAACTTAATTACTCTCCTTTGAAATTCCCTTACTTGATTTAATTATTTAAATCTTTTGAAACCTTCCATGTGGGTGTAGGTTGATTAAATCTATAGGATGATGTAGTTATCCATTAGATTTAATGTAGATCTTAGATTTTTAGTTCTTGATTGATTATTTTATCTTATAACCAGTATAGTAACCTTTCACTAAGATCATAGTTTCTGAATCCTTCAGCTTATAAGATTCTTTATCTTTAATTTGGGCTTTAAAGTGTGAACCCAAGATCCCTTCAAGTATACTATCTTGGATTCAGGATTTAAACATCAAGTGAAGTTTGGATCCAAAATCCTTAAGTCTTGATTTATTTAATCAAGATTTGGGTTAAGAGAGGAAAATAATAAAAATTAGGTCATTAATTTTTATCTTAACTTCTCATATTCATCATATGATTATGAATTAGAACTTGTTAAGTTCTAATGTTAACATTAAGGACATAAAATCTGAGAATCTTACTTGATGGCTGGATATTGGAGATCCTAAGCTTGTATCTTCTCAGAATAGTTAGAATTGGATAAAGTAGACAATAATGAATATCACATGAGTATAGATTGAGTCTCTTGCTTACTTTGTCTTTGATTGCATTGCACACCTTGAATATTGAGCCTTGTTACTTGAGCATAATAGGTAAACTTAGGATATAGAGGATATATCCTAAGTTAGTATTTGCAAAGCATAGCATTCATTCAGTTCTTTTTATGCTTTCAATTAGTAGAGTATGTCCTAGCGTAGTCTACCTCTTCAATTCTAGTTTTATTATATAATAGACTCAGACCTAGCTCGATGGATGTCTAGGATGGATACATGTCTTATCTATAAGTTCAACTCGGACCAAGCTCTGCGGATGCCTAGGATGGATACATGTTGAACTTTCAGTTTAGAGGCCCTGTATGGCCTGTTCTGTTATGGCAGTACTATGTCTTAGGCTTACTGCTACTTTAGTTTATTTGTTAGTGTTTGTTTTGCTTTGCCACATGCTTTAGTGGCCTTTTTTTTAGTGCTTGACTTGCTTATCCACATGTCTCAGTGGCTTTACTTGTGTTCATGCATGTACTTAGTTTACTTTTGCCACATATCTCAATAGCCTTTTACATGTTAATTTGCATGCTTGTATATACGCTCTTATTGATTATTATTAAATATTGGCATGTTTAGGGTGTTAGAATTGTTTGTCTATTTCAGTACTTGTGTTCTTTATACACTCAGCATGTCTCCATGTGATCATAAGCATGTTAGGATCAGATTTGTTTCAGTAGTTGCAGTTACTTTTGCTTTTAGCCTCACTATATTTAGTTACTGTTTTATATATTATTCTTACATACCTGTTGATTAGATATAAATGATTAATTTATAGCTACCCCATTCTTGTAGCTTATTGTACCTTATAATGCTTGCATGTTTAAAACCTATAAATATGATATCTTAAATATTCAGTTTACTTAAATAACCTAAAATGTACTTAGATAATTGTCTAACTATAACCTTTTTTTTCTTGGCTGGGGCCCTGACATTTATGATACCGATAAATGTCAGATTCAGAGTTGTTCGTTGGCAGTGTTGCAAGAGAGGAATCGGTGTAGTAGGAGGATCTTCCTATTGCTGCTTAGATAGATTTTCTCTTTTTGCAGTGAGATTGAGAGATCTTTACTTTAATTTAATTTAGTTATAATAATTAAACCATAGATTATTTACTTTCTGCACTTGAGCTGAGTTACTGCTTTCTTTTCTTCTTTTATACTATATTATGCCTGTGGATGTTACATTCTATTTTCTGCTTCCGCTACTTTGATAGGTATTTATGTATGTTTATAGTTCAGCTAGGTGACAAGTTCTTGGCTTAAGGCGAGTTGGGTCCTACCTGACTCTACTTGAGTTGGGGATTTACCTCGGAGTGGAGCAACCGCACTCCCCGTGATTATGCTAATATCAGTACTAGCATGGCCGTGGGAAAGTACGGGGTTCCATAATATATGAGTTTTGTATTGCACATTTAAAGTATTTTTATTCTATGCCCTTTATTATGAGCATACAACTATGGTACTATGGATGTATTTTAAGTATCCATTTAGTGACTGTATGGTAGATGAATAATCCATTAGGTAGATAGGAATGCAAATTCCAGTCTGACACCTTATGGTGTTCTCTAATACCAATTGTGGCGACCCGTGCCACGACGAGGTGGGTTTGTGATGCCCCACCCCCTAGTCTGCAAGATTAGACTCAAGAGGTGGTGTGCCACTCTTGCAAATTCCTCACTTATCATTGGATTAGGTAAGATCCATAATCCACTAATAAGGGAAGGAGGTTGCACAGAATGAATACAATAGATTAGTCACTAAATCAACACAAACATAGAGTGCAGAAGCATATGAAATAAATAGTACATCCATTTCACCATACATCAGACATAAGATAAAATAAATAGCTTAAAAAATAACATTGCAGAAAAGTAATCACAATCGCAAGTAGTTGTATTATTATAATATTTAATAAATAGTTTAAAAAGACTAAAAATAAATCTAAGAGTCTCTCATCCTCATAATAAACAGAAGGAAAGCTAGGTAGCTTCTGAATCACCCAAATGATGCTCCTCTTCTAAATAAGGCTCTTTCTCTTCAACACCAAGTTCCTCAAATCTATCTGAATCTGATATTATTGGTTTCATAATGCCAGGGCCCCAGCCAATAAAAAGAAAATATTATTAGACAATTGTCTAAGTATATTTTAGGCTGAATATTTTTCATGAATTATTAATGTCACTATTTTATACTTAAACATAAATAAATAAAATATCTAGCATGGGAGCAATAAGCATACAAAGAAGCAGGGTAAATTATAAATATGATATTTATAACTAAGCGGGAAATTGAGGTAAAAGACACACCTCAAGCAACTAAACAAGGAATGAGCATATACATATATAATCCACTAAGTAAAAGTACTGAAAGAAAAGTCTAGTCCTAAACATGCTGATTATCATATGACATATGCTAATTAAAGACAGAAATCTAAAAATGGTACATATATTAAGCAGTAAAGCCAAGCATCTTATATTTATACGTATAGGTGAGAAGATAAGTAAGGAAATATAGTTGACTAAAATAACATGCATCAGTAATATAGTAAACTAATAAACTGAAACTGAATAGGTATATAAAACTTCTATATCAAAAAATTGGCCAATCGAGCCTAGATAGAAATTCCCAAAGACTTTTTAAGCTAGGGCAGATAGAAATTCTCATAGCCTTTCTGGGCTATGGCAAATAGAACAGTACAATAAAACTGAGGAGGCAGTAAATACAAATGCAGATATATTTTAGTTATTTTACTTTTGTTTCAATGGAAACATATAGAAATAGTTGAGGAGTCAAGCACGTCTACATGACTATACGGGTTCCAAGCTTAACACACACTCCTCAATGAGTAATGCTAAGCATTCTTATTACTCCTTACCCCTATCTATTAGGATAAATGTGCACCAGAACCTACCAGAATATCACTGAACCCAAGGCAACTGCTATCTTAATTATTCTATGTTTTCATTTTATGCACAAAGTTTTCTTACATGACATGTCCAAGGAATTAAGCCCAAAATACAAGGAATGCGTAGCACAAAATAAATAAAGTAAGCAAGGGACTCTTCTACAAATGGTGACACTGTTATTATCTAATTAAACCATTCTAGCTATTCTAAGTTACGCAAGCTTAGGATCTCCAATTCCTACTATCGAGTGTAACTTAAAAGTACATCCTTATAGGTTGCAAAATATTAGGACTAGCTAGGTTCTAGTATATTTAATCAATGTCGACTATATAAGTTAAATAAGAAATTATCACGACCTATTTTATGAGTTTAGATGTTCTAAACTATAAGCTGACCAAAATTTACTAAGCTAGAGATTATGGATTAAACACCATGAGATTGAGATTAATCACATAATCCCAAGGGTAAGACTTAAGATCTAGGCTTCAATCTAAATATGATATATTGATTAGGGTAATCCTATTAAGCAAAGTTAAACTTAATAGGATGATTCTCATATTCATAATCTAAAATTGAAAGATAAAATAATCAAAATGAAATTATGAAAAATCTATAAACTAATAAAACTAAAGATTCATTCATTGAATAACCCCATTATTCAATGATAGAAATCTAACCAATGATCTAGTCCTAGTCTTAGGAATAGTCCTAATGTGAGGTGAAAGATCATAAGAAAAAGATGTAGAAAAATTTTAAGGATTTTAACAAATTTGACCTAATAGCTAATTTTACCACTTAGAATGATTCTAATGCAGTCTTAAAACTAGTTTTATTGATTTAGAAGATAATTTGGGAGTTAAAAATGCTTAACCTAAATTTTGGGCAAAATGAACATTTTGCCCCTACTTAAGGGTCGAAAAAGATACTTTTTGAATTAGGGTTCCAAGTTAGAAGTTTTTATTTCCAAATGATTTTTTATTATTTAACATGAAGATAGATAGTAAGTACACTCAATTTAGATAAGAAACAGGTCCTATATGTCCAAGCTAAAGATTTTGACCTGAGGGGCATTTTAGTTATTCACTTACTGAAAACTAACTTTCTATGTAGTTTACTGTTGGTTGCTGTTCAAGTATTCCACAAGGTACAAGAATACTAAATTTTGAGGTCAAATGGTTAAGTTATAGTTATTTCAATTTCTAAGGGTATTTCGATAATTTCAACGGTCAACGGGGGACAAAAATTGAGCTTTTCTGTTTGAGGTCCAAATTCAGCAAACTCAGTTTCTATAGCTTTCCTATAGTACACTGAGTACTTTAACAAGGAGTAGCCCCAATTTGGACTTCAATTGGTCAAGTTATGGCCTAACTAGAGTTAGAGATAATTTTATTATTTATGATTTGTTATGGTTTAGATCCTAAATATTATCTTAGATTGTTGATGGCACTAAAATTCTAAGCTAGTTAGCACTTTGAATTTCTGAATTTGGAGTTGAATTGACCAAGTTATGATCAATCGAAGACTAGGAGCATTTTGGTCATTTTTAGGTGAGGGCCCTAAATGTCACTTTTCAAACTAAGCTTCAAATAAGAATACTAAAACTAATACAATGATGGAGCTGTCCTCCTGAGTATTTTAAGACCCATATTACCTATGTTTGGATAACTAGGTTAAAAGTTATGAGGGTTTGTTTACGACCTAAATTGTCACTAGGTTAAATATACCCCGTTGAATTTTTAAATTACGACATTTGATTCATTTTATTTTTCTGAGTAAACTGAGTCCTATATTTGATATGTTTGGATCATTATTTTTAAAGTTATTAAACATTAAAATTTAATTAATTTAAATTAATTTTATTTAAATTTTACTATTCATTTATTTAAATCACATGAATTCACTATTTTTAATTAATGAAATTTTAATAACTTAATTTCTGTCATTACTGTTACTAAATTAACTAAGTTATTATTAATTAATTAAACTAAATCATTAATTAATTCTTTATTAAGCACTAGATTAATAATATTTAATTGAATTAATTAACTAAATACATTAATATCCTTAAAGTTCTGATTTTAAATATATGTTGTTAACATATATACTTAATTATATACTTATATTAGGTTTACTGTTTTGAATATATATATATATATATATATATATATATATATATATATATATATAGATATATGTATATATATATATATAATATAAATATTTTTCCTAACATAAAGTTCTAATTTTACAAATATGTAAATGTATAATCATTTAACCAAAAGTTCTATTTATAAATATAGTTTTTGTTATATGTGGTTTTATATATAATTATCTTATGCGCTCATTGCGAAAAGTAAATGGTTTTATATATAATTATCTATCCTAATGAATGTATACCATATATAACTGTATTGCTTAAAATTCTGCTATAACGTATATAAATATTCTTATGTAAATATATATATATATATATATATATATATATATATATATATATTTAAATTTAATTCTACGGGTGGGTGGACCCACAGGATGCCACGTGGCATCCCAGGATTATCGCGCGACAGACCGGCGGGGCCCGCCAGGATACGCGGCGGCATCCCACAGCTCGCGGTTCTGCGTGTGGGGCCCGCACCTACCAAAGCCGACGCAAGCGGGGCCCACGGCTATGCACGCGGACTGACGCGACCCTCCACTACGGGTCGGGTCCGGGTCGACGTGGCCCGACCCGAGGGCCTTACCATCCTCGCGAAAAGTCCCAAGGCGGACAACTAGGGAAAACGCTCTGACGACCTTCCCAGTGGCGGATCGCCACAGCCCGCCCAGATCTAGGAAGGGCACGCCGAGACCTTGCCGACGACGTATGGGACGAAGGCAGGGACCGCGAGAATCACCGACAATCCTTAACCCTAGGTGTTAGTGCACGAAGGTAGATTTGGGTAACGTAATATACTGTGGAGGTGCTATCAAATTGGTTCGATCGTAAAGGTTTAGGCTCAATCGAATCTTTCAACATACAATCAAGCTTATGAAATAGGCATGCGAAGCGACGGATCAACAATCAATTGAAAGGATTATAGGTTGGAAGCGTACCTGATCGAACGATCATGGATGGCTAGGGCTATCAAGTTCGCTCCGAATCCCAGATGCGCGAAACTCCGAGCCTTTCATGCGGGAGAGGCTTTAAGGAGGGCAGGGACGGTGACTGCGAGGGGAGGAGGCCGCCGATTGGGCTCGACAGCGACGGACTGCCGCGTGGGCGCGACGGAGGAGTCGAGGGAGGAAACGATCCCTGACCATCAGATTTGATCGGACCTGGACCATCCGATTAACGGATACAGATCCGGTCCCCCGTATCCGATCCGCCAGCCTTATCGGGTCCGCGAATCCGTTAAGCTAACGGATCCGACCCAATAACACCTCAAAATTAGTATAATTTATTTAAAATAAATAATTAAAATCCTATTCTAATAATAAATTATAAAATATTTAATTGATTCCCAAAAATTTCTAAATAGTCACCCTTAGCTAATCGAGGGTGAGGAACGCAACGACGAGGTCAGATTTTTGATCTGACGAGTATTTAAATTTCCTAATTTTCAGGGAATTTAAATATTATTAAAATATTCGTCGAAATTTTGATGACTTCCGATTGCCACGAAAACATCACCCATAGCTAATTTAGAGGCAATGAGCGCAATGGCGATGTCCGATTTTCAATTTGAGGTCAATTTAGATAGGTCAAATTTTAGGATTTTTGGATTTTTCAAAAATCTGAATTTAATCTATTTGACTCCTGATTTGGACTAGGTCATAGTGGATGACTCCTAATTACTGGATTAATACTTAAGATCAAGAATAAGATTGAGATTAGCCCTAATTGATTAGGATAATAATCTGAGTTGTTACAGGGTTGGGGTGGTCATCACTTGGCAAATCCTACACTTATTATTAGATTATGCTATAATCCTCAATCCACTAATAAGGGAAAGATGTGCACTACAAAAAGAGCTGAGTCATTCACCAAATACATAATATCAATCAGAGTGCATAAGGAAGAAAAGAACAAATTTACATCCATTAGAACCATAATGCCAAAAATAGAAACATACAGCTCAGAATAAAAGTATGCATGAAAAGGAAGCTACACAAAGTACCTATATTATTACAGCATTTAATAAGTTTAAATCAAAAAGAGAATAAACACTCAACCCCATAAGCAAATAACAAAGAAAGCTAAAGATCTTCAACAGTAAGACACTACTATTCCTGATCTAGCTCCATTCCTGGCTCAACCACCTCAAACAGCTCATATTTTGATATTATTAGTTTCACAATAATAGGGCCCCAGCCCAAAAGAAGAAAAACTAATTAGACAAATTATTTAAGTACATTTTAAGTAGATTAATTCATGTTCTTTTAAGATATCACAAATTACTTAAGCAACCCATGCAAGCAAATAAGTGCAACAAGCTAAGAGAGAACATGGAAAGTTATAAATAATGCATTTATAACTTATATAAATTATGAGGTACAAGACATACCTCAACCCAAAGCTACAATAAGGTTAGACAATATATAAGTATAATACGGTAACTACTGAAAAGAAAGACTCATCCTAACATACTGATGATAATATGAAATTTTACAGATTAACAGAAAGTAAACTGAACCGTGATACATGTAAGTAAGCTTAATCATCAACTAGCTTCTAGCATATATGAAAGCAAGCAAGTACTATATTAAAGCTAAACTGCAGTAAAAGTAAATAAAAAGCAGAGAAATTTAGTAATATGTAAAAACTGTCATATTAGAAGAATTGGCTAAATATGCCACTGAACTGTATCATATCATATCACTAAGTTTCTCAAAGCTAAGGTAGAAAACTGTACTGAAATGAAGAGGGAGAAAATGCATATGCATAAATTTTTTACTTATTTTGCTTTACTTCTATGCACATGTCCAGAAGTAGCTGAGGAGTTAAGCACATCTTCCAAAACCTCGACACAACTCTCCCCACTAAGTACGTGTCAGGTAATCTATATTTCATTTTACCTCCTGTCCATTGCAGTAATGTATATACACAATCTCTTGTCCAGAATATGAACCCAATGCTAGAGTTATCTCAATTTTCTATATAGATGACCCAAGCCAATCTTGACAAAGATAAGCCAATATTGAATTATTAAAAATTAAACTCCAATTTTTACAGTAAAAGTATGCAGTAAAGGAAAATACACAAAGTACCTATTTTATTACAGCATTTAATAAGTTTAAACTGAAAAGAAAATAAACACTCAGCATCATAAGCAAATAATAAAGAAAGCTAAAGATCTTCAGTAGTAGGACACTCCTTCTCCTGATCTAGCTTCACTCTTGGCTCAGCCACCTCAAACAGCTCAGAATATGCTATTGTTGGTTTCACAATGATAGGTCCCCAGCCAAAAATAGGAAAAACTGATCAAACAAATTGTCTAAGTACATTTTAAGTTGATTAATTCATGTTCTTTTAAGATATCACCAATTACTTAAATAACCTAAGCAAGCAAATAAGTGCAATAAGCTAAGAAGGAATATGGAAAGCTATAAATAATGCATTTATAACTTAAAAAAATTATGAGATATAAGACATACCTCAACCCAAAGTTGTAATAAGATTAGGCAATATATATGTATAATACAGTAAGTACTGAAAAAGAAAGACTCATCCTAACATGCTAATGATCAAAGGAAATTATGCAGATTAACAGAAAGTAAACTAAATTGTGATACATATAAGTAAGCTGAATCAACAACTAGCATCCTAGCATATATGTAAGCAAGCAAGTACTATACTAAAGCTAAACTATAGTAAAAGTAAACAAAAAAAGAGAAAGTAAGTAACATGTAAGAGCTATCATATCAGAAGAATTGGCTAAATAAGCCACTAAACTATAACTGAGCTGAACTGTATCATATCATATCACTTAGATTCTCAAACCTAAGATGGAAAACCATACTGAACTGAAGAGATTGAAAATACACATGCATAAATTTTTTAGTTATGTTACTTTAATTCTGTGAACATGTCCAGAAATAGCTGTGGAGTCAAGCACATCTGCAAGACTGAGTGGGTTCCCGAACCTCGACACAACTCTCCTTAATGAGTACGTGTCAGGTAATCCTTATTTCTCCTTATCGCCTGTCCATTGGCAGTAATATGTTGCACAGTCTCCCATCCAGAACATGAACCCAACGCAAGAATTATCTTAATTTTCTATGTTTTCATTTCATGCATCAAATTATTTTATATGACATGTTCAATGTAAAAAGGCTCAATGTACAAGGAATACAAAACAACAAATTTTAACAATAAGCAAAGAGACTCTACTAAACATATGTGATATCTATTATTATCTAATTTATCCATTATAGCTATTCTAAGTTTATAAAAGTTCAAGATCTCTGATACCCTACTATCAAGTATAGACTTAGATTCACAACCTTATAAGTTTAAAAGCAATTAGAACTGATCAAGCCCTAATATAATTCAATTTGTGATGCTTACAAGTTAAAAACTTAATTAACACATCCTAATTAATGAATTTAGATGACCCAAACTGTTCTTGACTAAGATTAACCAAGATTGAAGGATTTATAATTAAACTCCAAATTTTTTTGGGTCTTAATCCCTTAATCCAAAGGTGATCATAAAGTCTAAGGTTTAAATATGAGTGATCACGTTCTATAAGTTAGGCTATCTTATTAAGCAAAGTCAAGCTTAATAAGATGGATCTCTAAACTTAGTCTAAAATTTGAATACAAAATAATCATAATAAAGGGTAAAATTCTAGAAACCTATTAAACAATGGTTTAATCTATTAAGTAACCAATTTACCTAATGAATGAATTCTGACCTAATTTCTATCTCTAATTCCTAAGGAAGAAAGTCCTAGGTGACATAATGGATATATCATTAAGAAAATTCCTAAAGAATGAGTTAGGATAAGAATGAATAATTTAAGCATTGATGTTAATTAATCTTAACTATCTTCATTTTCTAATCTAGTTAACTTATGGAGGGCATAAGATGAGCTAAATTCATCTTATGAATCTTATCATAAGACTTAGGAAAATTTAAGAGGATTTTTAGGGTTTTTCTTAAAATATCAAATTAATGAGTCTAAAAGTCCTAAATTGATTCAAAATTTGTTATATTACCAACTTTAGTAACTAAACTATGATTCTAAGGTTTAAGGATACTTAACCATAAATTTGGGCAAATTGACCATTTTGCTCCTACATAACGATCTAAAATGCAACTTTTTATTTTAGGGTTCCAAATTGAAATTTATTGATTTGAAATGGTTACTTACTGTCTAATATGATGGTAGACAGTAACTACACCTAATTTGGACAAAGATTAAGTTTTATGAGCTCAATTTAAGTTTTTTAGCTCACATGACAATTTGGTAATTTTACCAAATGAAGTATGAAAATTAAGTTATACTTTTATTGTGTACTATCTAAGAATTCCATAAAGTCTAAAATCACTAAAACTTGATATCATTTTGTCAAGTTATAGCCAAAACAAGTTTGGGATCGAAAAGGGCAATTAAAATGGGTTTTAAGAAAGGTCCAAGAACTTAACTATCTCAAATGATGTCCAAATTCAGCAAACTCAGAGGCCATAGCTTCCCAATAACATACTAAGTTCAATGACTGGGTGTAGACTCAATTTAGACTCCATTTGATTAAGTCATGAGCTAAACAAGTTCTTGGGTGATTAGGGAAAATTAGGAAATCTAATAATCAAAACCTAAATTTTCTTGTAGTTTATTGTTTATTAGGTTCTCCTGATGAAAATAATATATTGGATGACCTGATTTGGAGCTAAACTGACTAAGTTACAGCATAATAAATTTCTATGTTAAATATGGTAATTAGGGTAGGGTCCAAAAGTCATTAGCCAAACTACAAGTCAACCACCAAATTTAATACTATCGCCATATTCTTAATGATCTCTTGATTAAAATGAGACTCATATTGATTAAGTTTGGATCAGTGGTTACAAAGTTATGAGCAATAGAAATTTTCTAGGGTTTTGAACTAATTTGGGGGTCCTAAATAGTTACTATGCTAAATACTCATCAAATAGAAAATTGGAGGCTACCATAATATTCCCCTCATTTTTCTGATTAAAATGAGATATATATTCAATATATTTAGACTATTGGTTTGAGAGTTATGGGTGTTTAAAGTCTTACATTTAAATGAATTAAATTGAAAAACGTTTAATTAATTCATTTAAACTTCTAATCTTAAGAATGCAGGTGGGGCCAGCAAGATCAACAGCCGTAGGCAGATAGGACCTATGGGCACGGCTTCACAAGCAGGCCTGGGTCTACAGAGGACACGCAGCAGGACAAGGTTGGATGGAGACAAAAACAGGGTGGCTCGGGCCCCACGTTTCAGAGGCTATAGGACCCGCCTCTATTATTTTTCCGAGGGCCCACTGTGTCAGCTTATTAACTATGGGTCGGGCCGACATGACCTGGCCTGAAAAAGGGGGTTGGTACCCATCACTAAAACAACAGGCAGGGAGCTAGGGTAGAGGAATTCAATGGCTTCCTAATGACGGAGTGGCTCAGCCCGCACGATGTTAGGTAGGGCTTGACAAACACTCCCCAACCGTGGTTGAACTGCCACCTAAGGAGGCCAACTCATCCGCAATCCCAAACCCTATGTGAGGACCTACGGACGGGCCATGAGTTTAATGGTAAGCATTGTATATAGATCAACAAATTCTCTTAATCGAGCTCAGTGGAGCTCGATCGGACTGGTCAATCAATAATCTGCAATGTGAAATAGGGTTTTGAAAGTTGTGATTGATGATTGCATAAGGAATGGGGAAGATCAAGAGTACCTGGCTTCGATGGTCTGGGAGTTAGGGTTCAAACAAGATCTCTGCTTGCGGCTCCAAAAGGCTCTCTGACAATCCATTTGAAGCACTGAGTCACTATGAGCCTTAGAAGGGGCATCAATGGAGGCCACAAGGTCTTGCACACGGTGATTAGCCATGTGCTGCAGCTTTGCGGCACACAGAGCGTGCGCAGAGGGAACGAGGATGATGAGATATGGACCTTTCGGTTCATCCGATCAAATGGTCAGATCCTGTCGTTCGATCGAATGGCAGGGCTGACGGTAAGAGAGGAAGCAAACGACGCGGGTGATTGGTCGTTAGGGAAATTGAAAAAATAAAATAATTATTTAATTATTCATTTTGCATTTTCTTAATTAATCAAATAATTAAATAGCTTCCAAAAATTCCCAAATATTCACCCCAAGCAAATTGAGGGGTAAGGAACGCAACGACAAAGTTGGATTTTGATTTTGACGGGTATTTAACTTTCCTATTTTTCGGAGGTATTTTAAATATATTAAAATATTTGACAAAAATTGTATGACTTCTAAATGCCTCCAAAACTTCACCCTAACTAATTTGAGGGTGATGAGTGTAATGAAGAAGTCCAATTTTTGATCTGAGGTTAATTTAGTTAGGTCAAATTTCTAGGGTTCCTGTAACCCAAAATCAGGGTTTGATCCATTTGACCTCTATATTGGACCAAAACTTTGGGGTTTGGTCTTAATGGCTATTTAAGAGATATATAATCAAAACTAGGACTTGGTTTAGTCCTAATTAATCAGGGTAAAAACCTTAGGTTGTTATAATTTTTTAGGTCCTTCAGGAAGGTATGGTCAGGGGGCTCTCCTTTAGTGTATCGCTGGTGCTCAAAGGGTCTCGGTGCACTGACCGAGGTGATGCTCTATCTCCATCATCTGTCTCATCGGCAGGGATGAAGGAAGGTAGGCCCGGGTCTAGTCGAGCCTGGCCCGACACACGTGTAGTGCTTTAATCGCTTGCACATTTCCACACATCCGAGTGGGTGGGTCGGGTCCCACATGAGGGCGCTGTCAAATTGGGTCATGGTGACTATGGTGTGTTGTGGCTGTCAATGGGACCCGTAGTACTGATCAACCATTAACTTTAAAATTATTTAAGTTAATTGAGTTGATTTAAATTGAATATATCAATTGAATACCTAAACCATAATCATACATAACTTCAAATCCATAAATCCAAAAGTATTAATGCTATATCTTATTTTAATCAGAAAAATGTATGGAATATTAAGGTAGTGTTCATTTTGTCGTTGAACTAATATTTTGCCAAATGACATTTAGGACATCTCCTAATTACTCCCTTAAACCTTGAAATTTTATCAGGACATAACTTAGCCAATTTAGCTCCAACTTAGGCCATCTGATATGCCATTTTGATTAGGAGAATATGTAGAATAATAAACTGCTATAATATTTAAGTTTTGGTAATTAGGTTGCCTAATTAGCCTTATTCTCTACAAAAATTAATTAGTAAAGATTTGCTTCACTAATTACCCAAATTAAGAATTTCAAGCTACTTTTAGCTCCTAGTGTAGTGTAAAACACAATAGTGAAGTTAATTTTACAATTTTGCAATTATTTTCACTAATCACCCTAAACTTGAATTAGGGCCTAAGTTAATCAAATGGGGTCCAAATTGAGTGAGCTCAGTTTCATTATGATTAGTGTGCTATATGAAAACCATAGCCACTGACTTTACTCAATTTGGATACCAAATAGAAAAGTTAAGTTTTTGAACCTAATCCTAAATCTTGATAATTACCCTTTTAGACCCAAAATTTGTTTTCATAATAACTTGGTCAAATAACCTCATAATTTAGTAATTTTAGATTATATGGAATCCTTAGGCAATAAAATTTTTAGATTTCCCTAAGTAGAAGTGCTAATCAACTCTTAATAAGATTAAACCCTAATTTAAGCTCATTAGTTTTAATCCTTAGCCAATTTGGGTGTTCTTAGTGTCTATTTGGCCTTAGTAAAATCTAATTTGGAGGCCTAATTCTAAAAGTTTCATTTCTGATCCTTATAGTACGACATTTTGGTCATTTTGCTCAAAATTAGATTTAAGTATTCTTAATCCCTAGAAACCTACTATATTCATCCAAATCAATGAATTAAGTGATTAAAAATTAAGTTTAGATTATTTGGACTCGTTAAATTACATTCTAAGCAAAAGCCTAGTTTCATTAAAAAATTCTTAAGTTATTTTTTAAGTTTCATAATGTGGAATTAAGTCCACATTATGTTATCCTTAAGTTCTCTAAGTTAGTAAATAAGTATAGTTAAGATTTAAATAACTTTAATGCTTAATAATTTTAATCCATTCATTAAGTCCTTAAGCAATTTTCCTTAAGTAGCTTCTTTCTTAAGCCTATAGGAATCTCCCTCTTCCTTAAGATACAGTAGTAGACTTAGCTTAAAATTTATTCATTGGTAAATGAGTTACTTAATGGGATGGAGCCTTGGTTTTATTAATTTCTAGATTTCATCCTTTATTATGATTATTTTTATATTTAGACCTTAGTTTAAGTTTAGAGATCCATCTTACTAAGTTTGATTATACTTAATAAGATAGCCTTAACATGTATTCCATGAGAGTTGGGCTTAACCTTAAGCCCTTAGTCTTTAGAACCTTTTGGATTAAGAGGTTAAACCTCAAAGTTTTGGAGTTTAACTCATAATGCCTCAATCTTGATTTAGTTAAATCAAGATTTGCTTAGGTTAATTAAATTCATTGTTTAAGATGTTTAATTTATTATTTAACTTATGTAAGCATCACTGAATGAATTATATTAAAACTTGATTAGTTTTAATTGATTTAAACCTTATAGGACTGTAGCTCTGAGTTTATACTGAATAGTAGGATGTTGGAGATCTTGAACTTGTATAGTATTATATTAGTTAGAATGACTAAAATTAGAAAATGAAAGATATTATAGATATTTGTGTAGTTCTATTTACACCTTATTTTATGCATTTTGTTTTCTTTTTTTGACCATTTATTATTTTGGCATATCAGGTGAAAGATAGGATATTTGATGAATATGCTATATTAGATTTGTAATTACATAAGTCAAGAGCACAAGTGAATTAGATGAGTCAGATATATTAGATAAAATAGTAGATAAGATAATAGCTTAGTGGAATTTGCCCTAGTTAGGGTGCCTCTATAGTTTGATATTGAGATATAGCACAGTTCAGTTCAATTTAGTTCTCAGGCATTAGTGTCCTAGATGATTTAATTCAGTTCAAATGCTTATGATGGATCTGTTTATCAAGGAATTAGTATCTTAGATGCTTTAGAGTTGGATTTGGCAGTTAATTGAGCCAATTTTCTATTATCGCAAGACTAATCTTGGCACATGTCCAATAAAAACTATTTTTAGTCAGTTTCAATTAATTTCAGTTTAGTTTAGTATTTTTAGTGTTTTTCAATATTTTCATCATTTAATCAATATTTTTGTGTTTTTAGCTCTTGGTTTTATGTGCAAACATAATAGGACGTTAGATTTCAATTTAATTTTGTTTATATTGCATTTATTAGCATGAGTATATTTGATCGTATTTGCTTAAGATCCTTCTTGCACCTATAGTTTTTATATACAAAATGCTCTGCAGCTTTGGGTTGAGGTATGTCTTTTTACCTTACACTTGTTTAACTTATAAATGTATGGTTTATAGCTTAATTAGATTCTATTAATATTTGTTGCTAAATTCTTAGGATAGTTTGTGATATCATAAAAAACATGAAAATATTAGCCTAAAATGCACATAGACAATTGTCTAACTAGTTTTTCTTTTTTGGCTGGGGCCCTAGCATTGTGAAACTAACAATAACAACTGCTGAGCATTTTGTGAAGATAGCACTAGAAGGAGAGCAGAGTCTGGAGGACGATCGCCTTGTTGCTGTGGATCCTTTGTTAGGCTGCCCTTTTATTTTCAGTGAGGATGAGTGATTTTTCCCGCGTACAAAAAACTTTAATTTAATGATGTAATAATACAAGTGTTCAGTTATATTTTTTCTTAATGCACATTTTATTCTGAGTTGAATGTTATCTATTTCTGCATTATGGCTAAATGGATGTTACTTTTATTTACTTCCGCACTCTAATATTCTGGTATACTCCTTTAGTGAATTTCAGCTCTGCATATGGCACATCTTTCCCTTAATAGTAGATTTGGGTGAATATGTGATGACCCCCACCTTAGTTCCATACCCAACCTTAACCCTGGATTCTTGATAGATCCTGGTTAAGGTGTGGAGACAAGGGTGGCATCATCATTTTATGCTGAGGATTGTAGTCGGGAGTTTAGAATAATAATATAAAGATCACATACATTTGCTCAAATAATTAGAGAACATGAAAGTAAAAATTTTTATTCTTAAAAGAGTTTTATTACAAGCGCAGGTTTCCCTTTTATTTGTAAATACAATATGAGAATAAAAAGTGCAGCGGTAGGTTGATCAGGCTATCTCCAAATCCTCAGCAGTGACCTGACCTGACATTTACAACAAAAATGGTCGGGTAGAACACCCGTTAGAGATAAACTCTAGTACTTTGGATATCATTAATTATATTGTATATCTATGAACAAAAGCATGAAATTTAAGTGCAGGGAAAATTGCAGGGAAGCATAATAATAAAAGTTTGAAAAGCAAAATTTCCTTATTTGAGGATTATTACGGCTTTTCCTGCAAATCAAAATTTTAGAGATAATTTTGAAATTGCAATAAAAGTAACCTGTCATAAGTAAGTCATACTTATCATAAATTGATATCTCTATCTCGAAAGTGAATAATATATATATATATATATATATAACATTTTTATTCGAGCGGGCAATTTCTCGAATCTTGAGGAAATCAAGCACGTCTGCTATGATTATCACAATTTGAGTTCAAATATTGTCATTCAGGCATTATTCCACCAATGCTAGCCCCCTCATAGGCATAGCCATAGTCTCCTTATATCTTCACAGAAAAGTATGATAGCGAACTAGCCCCATTCTGATTACATTTTGTATAGACTGTAAATACTTGTCATGGAACCCCATTCAATTCAATCAATCAAAATCTATTATCTATCTTTGAAAGTATCTCATATAGTGAGTAAACTTTAATTATAGCAGAGTAAGAAACTAGCTTGGTAAAATTTGCGGAGCAAATACGTATTATCAAATTAACATATATAAATGTAGTTCATGATATCTGAGGTACCTGTTTTCCATAGTTAGGTTGACTTCTTGTGAATCTGTGCAAAATTTATTTATTAGAAAATTATCGATGGATAAAAAAAATAAAGATATTTGTTTTATCCTATTTCTAATTATCTGTGTCTCTAGTTCTTTCTCTTGCTGTTTCAATGTTAGTGTAAATAAGATGATGATAATGATGGTGATGGAGATAGTAATAATAGTAGTGATGATAGTGATAATGATAATAGTAATAATAATAACCGATATTATTATTATTATTATTTATATTTATAAGTAAAGAAATGAAAGTCATTATGAAAGAGCAAAAGTACGAATAATAATAATGATAATAATAATATTTTATTATTATTATCATCATCATTTATAGGCAAATATACATGTAAAAGTATTATTTTTATTGTTCTATGTGAGAAAGTACAATAAATGAAAGAAAATAAAAGTATTATTTTATGCACATGAGTTTATTTTGGAGAAAGAGACTATTATGATAGTATTAATAGGATAATAATAATAGTATAAATATTATTATTATTGCTATATGAAGATAATAATAAGTATAACTTATTATCACATTATTTTAAAAAGAGGGATAGTATTATAATAATAATATTTTTATATTTATAATAATAGTAATAATATAATTATTATTACTATTATTATTTAGAGAATAATAGTAGAGAGAGAATATTATAATATTAGTGAGAGATATTATAATAATATTATTTGAGTAATAAATATTATGATAATAATGATAATAATAACATATTTAGTTATTATTACAATGCTGAGGTTAGTCCTGATGATTTTCAATCTATTCATAGTTTGCAAAATGATTTGCAGTTGAATATCATCAATGCTGCTCTTGCTTCTGAGAATATTGAGGAAATACTTAAGTGTACTGCTGCGCATTCATTACCAAATGTTGTTTTATTTAAACAAAGTACCGTAGAGATTGCTAATGCGTGTTTAGCTGACCATGCTATTGATGCTCAAATTTCGAATGCTATGGGTATGAGTCATCTGTCCCTCGAGGTTGAGGTAAATATTGATACTCAAGCTACTAGCTTACTTGTTAATTGTGTTAATTCATCTGAAAGTATAGAGGTGAGTCAAGATGCTGAATGTCTCATTGATAATTATGCTGCCTTTAAAAATACTGCGAATAATAATTCCTCCCCTCTTAAATTTGGTTCAACGGGAATCCACCCTGAGTTGTCCGTCTCTCCTGCCTCGAACTTTTTGGTCGTGGGTAAAGTAAACTGCCCTCAATCTCCATCAAATTTTGAATTAGAATGTCCAATCCTTAAAAGTATTGTGCCTTTCCCGCTCATTAGCAATAATAGATTCAATCCTTTAGTGTGTTTAAATGAACTCACTGGTCTAACTAAAATGAAAAGTCTAGATCAAATCACAAAAAAACTCACAAAAGCTAATCTCAATACTCAGAAGGTTCAACTCGAACCTTCTTCAGTTGATAAATGAATATTTTATGTTGGAATATTAGGGGTATAGGCAACCTATCCTCTAGAAACCGTTTGAAACATTTAATTTTGGATAATAAAAATGATATCACTACTATTTTTGAACCAAAACTTCAAAGCACAGACTATCCCAAAATTATGAAACTCCTCAATACTAAAAATTGTATCACATCCTCTTCCAATAAGATTTGGATTTTTTGGAATAATTCGTGGACCGTGGATATTGTAAATCAATGTGATCAAGCTATTAACTTAAAGGTTCATAATCAGAATTTTTCGTGCATTATCACCTTTGTGCATGCTAACAATCTTAGAACTGAGAGAATGCTCCTTTGGAATTTTCTGAGAAACAACTCTTTTAATACTCTCCCTTGGTTGGTAGGTGGAGATTTCAACGCTGTCCTAAACGCCAATGAATACAAAGGTTATACTCTCAATCATTCGGCAGCTTCTTTTGACTTCATGTCCACCCTAATTGATTGTGGGCTTGACGACTTTAACTATTCGGGAGCTGCTTTTACTTGGTCCAATGGTAGGAAATTGCTCGCCTTGATAGATTTTTAATGAATAGTGAGTGGTGTAATAAATTTCATGAAATCAAAGACTTCTCCCAAAATTCCTCCAATTTGGATCACAAGCCGATCTTCCTTTGTGCTAAAAATCCACCTACCACTAACAACAAATCATTTAGATTCCAAACCTTTTGGCTGAATATCCCGACTTACTCTGAGGTGGTGCGCTCCTCTTGGACTGCGTCTTGTAGCTCTTTTGGGCTACCTAGACTTGTCGACAAATTTAAACGCCTTGGTAAAGATTTAAGAGCTTGGAATCATAATGTGGTTGGAAACATTTTTACTAAAGCTTCCTCCCTTGAAAATTTAGTTAACAATTTGGAAAATATTTTTGAAGTGCAACCTTCTCCTGAAAATAGAATCAATTTCTCTAAAGCTAGAGCGGACCTAATTCAATGTCATAAGAATATTGAAAGCTACTGGAAACAAAAATGTAACATTCGTTGGAAACTCCAAAGGGAGAAAAACACCAAATTTTATCACAGTTGGGTCAATAAACGTCGCACCAAAAATAAAATTCACTCAATCACCAACCTGGAGTGTTCGACCTTTTCAAAGTTAAAAGAAATCCAAGAGTCGGCAGTTAACTATTTCTCAAAGATCCTAACTAAAGAAAGCACTCACTCTACAACTTTAAACTTGATCTCCCCTGAACCAACTATTTCTCATTTGGAAAACCAAGCTCTTAATGTTATGCCTACAAATGAAGAAATATGGATGACAATTAAGAATCTTAAACAAAACTCCTGTCCCGGTCCTGACGGTTTCCCGATTGAATTTTTCATCAAATCTTGGGATATAATTCAAGAAGATATTTGTAATGAAATAAAAGAATTTTTTTGTAATGTTCCGCTCCCAAAATTCTTCACACACTCAACCATCACCCTAATCCCTAAAGTCAAAAACCCAAAGTGGTGGAACCAATTCAGACCAATTAGCCTTTGCTCCACTCTAAACAAAATCATATCCAAGCTATTGCAAATCGTCTAAAAGATTTGCTTCCAAATATAATTGAACAGAATCAAAGTGGCTTTATTTCAGGAAGACAAATTCAAGAAAACATAATGGCCACTCAAGAATTATTCCATAGCATAAATAAAAAAAATAGAGGTCATAACCTTATCATCAAATTGGATATCGAAAAAGCATTTGACAAACTTGATTGGGATTTCTTATTCAAAAAGCTTATGGCTTATGGGTTCAATTCCACTTTCATAAACAAGATTAAATTTCTTATATCTAATGTGTAGTTCTTTATCTTAATTAATGGTGCTCCTGTGGGCTATTTCAATTATTCTAGAGGCATTAGACAAGGTGACCCCTTATCCCCAATTTTGTTTAATCTTGCTATCAATTACTGGTCTATAAATTTTAATAAAGCTTTTATTTTGGACAATAATCTTCAATTCAAAGTGGGGAAAAATCTTTTCATCTCTCATTTGGCCTACGCGGATGATCTTATCATTTTCACTAACGCGAACAAAAGAAATATCTCAAAGATTAAGCTATTATTAGACACTCTTCAGGAGGACTCCGGGCTTAAAATTAATTGTTCAAAATCTAACTTTTTTATTAACAACAAAGCCACATCCAATCTCAAAGAATTTATCTTCACTAAAATGGGTTTCAAAGAGGGCAAATATCCTTGCACTTATCTAGGCATCCCCATTTTTAAAGGCCCAAATAAAATCAACTTCTACCAAAAGCTTATTGAAAGTATTCTTAAGAAAATTAAGAGTTGGGAAAACAAATACCTCTCCCAAGGATGAAGGCTTACTTTAATTAAATATATCCTAAATACAATTCCTCCTTACTAGCTTGAGGTCTCCTCTCCTCCCAAAGGGATTTTATCAAAATTAAATATCATTTTTAATAAGTTCCTCTGGGTTAGTAATAAAGGCTCCAATCTTATTTGGTCTAAATGGGAAACTCTCACTTTCCCTACGGTTAAAGGCGGTCTTGGTATTAGAAACCTTGAAGACATTCACAATGCGTTCTCTGCTAAACTTTGGTGGAATTTTAGAACCAAAAATAATATTTGGGTTGATATTCTCAAAGCAAAATACTGCTTCAGCACCCACCCAGTTCTTGTCTCCATGAAAATCACTGATTCTTTAACTTGGAAAAGAATGCTGGATTCTAGAGATCTTGTGGAAAATTTAATCGAATGGAATACGATAGATGTTTCTTCCTCTTTTTGTAGTGACTCATGGAGTGACCTTGGTCCACTTCATATGTTATGCTCCCCTAAGTTGCCCAAGATCTCTATTCGGGAATGTTTAAACGAGGATAGATCTTGGAACAATAATCTGTTAACAGCAATCATCGACCCCATATTTCTTGAATTGATTTTAATGATTAATCCAAGGTTGATGGATGAAAAGCATGCGTCCGCTGAATTTATCCTCTAAGATAAATTTAATCTTCATATAGCTTGGAATATCCACTGGAAACATAAACCCTCTACTTTTAAGCCTTGGTTTTGGCATAACAACATCCCGACCCTTACAAGTTTATTTATTTCGAGACTTCACCTTCGCTTCATAAGCGTGGATGAAATCCTTATCCTTAAGGGAATCCATTTGCCATCTAAATGCCATTGCTATAAGTTATCTAACGCTTGCTCGGGGTCTTGGATCACGTGTTTTTTAACAGTGAATTTGCTCTCTCCTTATGGAACTCCTTCAAACATATTGGGGCTAATAGGCGGATGATCTCGGATCTTCCTTCCCTCATTTATGGTTGGAACGTTGGTCACTCTAGCTTGAAAAAACTTCCTCTTATGAATTTAATTGACGCATACATTATTTGGAACATTTGGTACACGCGCAACCTCAAAAAACACCAAGCTGTCGAGATGAATCTTCATAAATCAAAAAATATAATTATTAATGACATCAACATAATTATAAAAAATTTCACAAGGAAATCTATATGTTGGACAAACATTAATAAAACTATTTTCGCTGATATGTTTGATGTTTGAGACAATTTCAAGTTTTCTAGGGCTAGTCTGGTTTCATCTTTTTAGAGATGGTGCCTGACTCACTTGGCAAGTATGGCGGATCTTGGTTTCTTTTGTGCATTTGGTTGGGAAGCTGCTGTTCTCTTCGAGTTATTTGCTGTTTCTTGTTTGGGTGGCAGTTTGCCCGATTGTTAATGTGGTTATCAATTTAATTGCAAATTTATTGAGATATAGGAGGATGTTGCGGTTGGGGATGATTCATGCTGTGATTTATATTTGCATGTATATATATATATATATATATATATATATATATATATATATATATATATATATGGTCTTCAGTGGATCTATCGTTTGATTGATTTGGTTTATATTTTGTGGGCAAAGATAGTGTTATACATGTTCTGCAATGTGGTGCACTATGGCTATGTGATCAAAATCGTCTCTACAAATATTTATTAGAGAAGAGATATTGTACCTGGGGGGACTGCGTTTGGTTGGTGGTGGCTTTTCTGTCAGGCGCGATCTCTTTGTGTTGGTTCTGTGGTTTAAGGGCAAATTTATTTCTGGTTTTGATTTGTGGTATGGCTGAGAAAACGCTGGATGAGAATGTGGTGTCTATTAAGATCACTGTGATTAATGTCTTTAACTTTCGGGTCAGTGCGTTCTTAATTTCTGCTGACCATTCTCTTGATTTATCGGGGGTTGTTTTGTGGGAGGGTGATGCAGTTAAATGGAGGCCGACTAGGTTGAATTTAATTACCTATGTGGGCTGGAGAAGTAGAACTTATTTATTGACTGGATTACTGAAGATTTATAATTGTCCTCAAAATTTTTATGTTATATGCATCGATGTTTGGATGTACGTCTATATGTATCATTGTGTGAGATGGATCTTAACTTTTCATGGGTTTACTTATTTAACTGCTTCTTTTAATATTTCGTGCTGGAACCTTGTAGCCTCCTATAGCGATTCGATCCTTTTAGCTGTGGAGGTCACCAGTCATAAAATTTGGGACATAAATTTGGGTGCGCCCGTGTGACACAATTGGCAGCTATCAGGTACGCCACTAATTTATTCTTGTAAAATTATTTTTGAGATCAATATGCAGGCTCGTGTTCTGATTTGGTGTGAATGGTCGGATGTTGTTGATTGTGCTTTTGGAGTGGCTCCTTTTTTTTTTACAAGTTTTGATTTTTGTAGTTTATTTTTAGGTAGTCCTTTTAGGATATACCCTGGGATCCCTTTTTTTAGGTTGGCTTTTGAATTTAAGATATAGGTTTCTGTAACCACCCAACCCATTTTGTATCATTTACTTTTAGATTAATAAAACTTATAGATTTCTGTTAAAAATATATATATATTTAGTTATTATTATTATTATTATTATTATTATTATTATTATTATAATTATAACATAATTATAATATAACATATTATCATATTATAACACACATATATGTGTATATATATATACATATATACTAACATAATATATATATATATATATATATATATACTAATATAATATATATATATAAAAGAATAAGAATTAAAATTACGTAAACATAAATGCAGGAATTAAATTGCAAAAGAGAAAGTTAGTGATTATTAGCATAAAAATAAATGTAAGAATTAGTGGTTAATTAATTAGCTTAGTTATGAGTCAAATTAAATTCTTTTAGTTATTTTTTAATGCTCATTAAAAATTTTTATATTTCAATTGTTCCATTTATTTTTTTTTAACTCACTTTTCTTTTAAGTTTTTGTGGGACTTCTCCCAGTTCAAAGGGGGTTTGCCGAGGGCGGCGGATACTTGCCGATGAGGTAGTAGACGACTCGGGGGAATGTTGGCAGCGTGCCGGCGTGGCGTCGGCACGGCGAGGTGGCAGGGCGAGGGGCGATCGTTGGTCGGGGAAGAAGAAGAAGAAGAAGAGGAGAGGTGGCGAGAGACTTTGGGGTGGCCGAAGGGGAAGGGAGAGGATTGTTGGAGGTTGCCGGCAAGGTAAGCAAGTGGAGGAGGGAGGTCGGCGGCCAGCCGGAGTTGGAGGAGGAGGAGCTTGAGGGAAAAGGAGAGGAGGGCAGCCCTATTTATAGGGAGGGGGGCTGCCCGCCCGGCCTCTGGTCAGCCCGAGCAGGCCGGACAGGGGGCGGCGTGGCCGCCCCTAAGGAGGGAGGGGAGGGGTCTGGCCACCCAAGTGGCTAGTAAAGAAGAGGCCGGGTCTGTTTGGGAGAGAAAAAAAAAAGTGAAAGTTTCGTGAAAAGAAAGAGGGAAGAGAGAAAAAAAGAAAAAAAAATAAAAAATATAAATATAATAATATTAATAATAAAAATTTGATTTAACTTAATCGTACTTTTCTGTCGTCTAATTTCTAAATTTGATGAAACTTGACCGGAAGGTTCATCTTGACGAGATAAACGTCATCGAACAAAAAGTTCTCGATTCGGAACTATATTTTATTTTTAATTAATTTTTGAAGGTAAAAACTTCAAAAATTAATTACGGACAATTCGGCGCTCAAAATTGGATGAAAATTTTGAGGAGCCTTATTTTATTATTGTGAATGGAAGGACACCAAAACTATTTAATTTGGACTTATATTTACTTTTTCCTAATTTTCCTTATTTAAAAATTCAATAATTAATATAAGCATATTCGTCTATCGGAATGCCTCCAAACATAAGCAGTATGATCACAAAAATATACTTTTTTAATGGTCTACTTTGTTTGATCAAATTTTGAATTTACTCGTGGTCCTGATTTTGTCCTGATTTAGTCAACATTTTGGTTTTCAAAAATTTAGGTTGTTACAGAATACCTAGTCTAATTTTAGCTTAGCATTCGGCTAAATGGAAATTACTACCATCTCCAAATCTTAGGAACATTGCTTGGCGGACCATCTGAGAGATGGTTGTTCTGGACGTACCAAAGACTCAGAAGGAAGCACAGGAGAGGGCAATACATTGTCTTTTATGACGATTTTTATACTTCTTTCGTAGATGAATTTTGTCGTTGATTTTGTTATAATCTTTTTTTCTCTAGTATATTCTTCATTCATAGTATCCTGTTCTTGAGCTTATCCATTTTGTGTAACTTCTCCTTTATAAAGTAATGATTGAAAAGCTGCCTTTTAATTCATCTTCTTAATTTATGTTTTTTAAATTGTAGTCATGAATCCTGGTTCCCCTTCCATGATTACACCAATCAAGAGTACTATATCTTCCTTGAACGGGTTAGATGACAAACGCATTGGTGGGTTTGGTTAGAACTATTGTTGAGAGTCAGGCTCAACAAGCCCAGGAGACTCGCAATATCGTTGTAACTCATCAATTGCCTGTGGTTCACGTTGTGGCCCCATCTGCCTCCCATTTCTCGACGGATGGAATCCTTCATAACTTCTTAAGGTTGAGTCCACCTACGTTCAATGGGGCTTTAAATCCCATGAATACTATTTGTTGGCTAAAGTTAGTGAAAAAGAACCTGATAAGTATCAAATGTCCTAATTTCGAGGCAATCCACATGGTTACCCATCTATTCCAGGACGAAGCAGAGTATTGGTGGGAACACGAGCAAAATGCAAAGTTCGCCAATTTTGAAACCTAGGATATTCCATGGGAATCATTTATGGAGGCATTTATGGAGGAATTCATTCCCCAATCTGCCCATACCATTCTCGAAGACAAACTGCTTTATCTCACTCAATGAGGGAGATTTGTCTCTAAATATGAGATGGAATTTTGGCATTTATCTCGTTTCACCCCAAACTTGGGAAGATCAAAGGCATCAAGATGTAACTGATTTTTTAAAAGCCTCCAACAATCATTCAGAGTACATCTTGTTTCTCATTAGTTCAAGCTTTTTTCAGAACTCATTGAAGCAACACATATGCAAGAGAATTTTCAAGGTCAGATGGACAAGAAGAAAAAAGTTCACTTAGTTCCTGCAAGAAGAGAAGCTTTAAAGCATCAAAGGTATTTAAGGTATATCATATTGAAGCTGAAAAACCCCCAGTGAACACTTTGGTGTGCAAACACCCCCACCCCTATGGTAAGTGTTACCATCAAAGAAAGTGTTGCTGCACTTGTGGTAAACCAGGCCACCATTTTTACTGATGTGTTTTTGAGAAGACTACCGATGGAGTTACCATTATTCACTCTAAAAGAGATCAAGTTTTCCGCTCTAAACCTTCTCATTCCCAAAATCGTCAGGGCTTTACACATTAGAATTATAAACCTTCTGCTACCACTGGATTCTACATGTTGACTACAGCATCTGCCCCCAAAGGCAGTAAAGTAGTTTCTAATATGTTTTAAATCTTTGTTAGTTTCTAGTTTCACTTATTGTGTTCTTCCTGGTTAAATTTTGTTAGTAAAATTATGTTATATTAATCATAGGAACTCTAAATATAAGTGACAAAACTTGTAATGTCCTTTTTGATATTGTATCAAGTCACTCCTTTGTATTAGAAAGTTGGGCTAAAACTTGAAAGTTACCCTAATACGTCTGGTAAACTCCTAAAGCATAGGGTTACCTTCTGGAGCCCGTTTGCAAGATCGACAGTTTTGAAGCTAAGCTTATAATACTCTTGATTGCAAATTTTGACATAATTCTTGAAATGAACTGGCTAAGCAAGCATGATGCCATAATTAACTACGGAAGAAAAAGATCACTTTGGGAAGTGGAAGTCAGGCAAAGTTGTTCATTGGCAAGCTGAGTACCCAAGCTTCCCAGATCAACGCTCTCAAGAAAAATAATCTAGTCATAAAAGAATGTGACACTTTTCTAGTAACCATGCTAAGAGAAAAGAAGGAAGATGTTCCTATTGGCGAGAACCGTATCATTTGCGAATTCCCCAATTTTTTTCTAGAGATCTAATTGGCCTTTCCCCATTTAGAGAAGTAGAGTTTGCAATAGAGCTCATCCCTAAGACCTAGCCAATTTTGAAGGTTATGTATCTTAAGGCACCCAAGGAGTTGCAAGAACTAAATAAGTAACTTCAGGAACTTCTAGAGAAAGGTTTCATTAGGCCAAACTCATCTCTTTAGGGAGCATTACTTCTTTTCATCAAGAAGAAAGATGGTTCCATACATATGTGAATAGAATATCAAGAGCTCAACAAGGTGACCATCAAGAACAAGTATCTATTACCTCCAATCAATCATCTATTCAGCCAGTTACAAGAAGCTAAGGTTTTCTCCAAGATTGATTCGCAGTCAGGTTACCCCAATTATGAGTCAAGGATGAAGATGTCAAGAAGATGGTGTTCATGACTCATTATGGATATTATGAATTTTTGGTGATGTCAATAAATGTGCTATCTATCTTCATGGACTTAATGTAACATGTGCTTAAGTCCTTCTTAGACAAATTTGTCATCTTCTTCATTGACAATATATTGATTTACTCAAAAAATAAAGTGGAGTATAAAAACCACTTAAAGGTCATACTAGAAGAATTACACAAGCATCGCATCAATGCTAAGTACTCCAAGTGTGAGTTCTGGCTTGATTCAATGGCATTTTTAGGTCACATTATCGATGCTCAAGGTATTAGAGTAGATCAAAAGAAGGTCAGTGGTGTACAGGATTGGTTGCAGTAAATTTCAATGACTGATATTTGAAGCTTTCTAGGACTTGTCGATTGCTATTGGAATTTTGTCAAGGCATTCTCATAGATAGCAACCCCTTCGACCAGGATAACTCAAAAGCTATTCCATATGAATTCGTTATGGGATTGCTTAAGTTGAGATATGAAGTTGGCTTTATTTAAGTTATAGTTGATCGACTGACCAAGTCTGCTCACTTAGTTCCAATTCATCAAACCAATTTTGTTGAAAAGCTGGCTAAGATCTATATCAATGAAATTGCCATACTCCATGGGATTCCTTAATCGATCGTATCCGATAGATATAGTAGATTCACTTCCAAGTTTTGGCAGGTAGTGCATCGAGACCTAGGAACTACTCTGGCAGTGAGCACGACCTTTCATCCACAAACCAATGGCCAAACTGAAAGAGTGAATATAGTTCTCAAAGATCTATTACGACTTAGTATCTTAGATTTTGGTGCTTTTGGGAAGATCATCTTCCGCGAGTAGAGTTTAATTATAGCAATAGTTAGCAAGCGAGCATCGGTATGGCCCCATATGAAATCTTGTATATGAGAAGGTACAGTAGTCCACTTGCGTGGTCAGAAACTAGTAGTGTTCAACTTTTTAGGTCTGGATTAGTTAAAAAAACCAACAAGAAGGTGCAGTTAATTCAACAGAGGATTTGTGCCACACAAGACTGTCAAAGCAAGTATCATGATGCCAGGCACCATCCTTTGGAGTTTAAAGTTGGTGACTTTGCATACTTAAAGGTCAGCCCAATGAAAGGTGTTCTTTTTCTTAGCGTACCAAGGAAGCTCAGTCCCCATTACATTGGACCATTTGAAGTTGCAGCGAAAGTAGGATTAGCAGACTACAAATTAAAGCTTCCCGAAGACTTCTCGATAATGCATGATGTATTTCACAGATCATCATTATGGAGATGTCTTCGAAATCCTTTACAATTAGTTCAACTTCCAGCTATGTTTGTCTAGCCTGATCTTTCATATGTGAAGGAGCCAAACAAAATCTTAGCTCATGATCAAATGCAGTTGAGAACTTGCTCTATCCCCAAGGTTAAGATTCAGTAGAGGAAACATTCTTTTGAAGAGTCAACTTGGGAGAAAGAGGCGAATATGCAGCTGAAGTATCCATGTCTTTTTAAGAACTCAGATTCTCTTCTTATATGTTTATGTTCTTGAATTCTACATTTTGTTTCTCTTCTTAGTTATGCTATCAAGGACAACATCATTCTTAAGTAGGGAAGTATGTAACATCCTAGGTTACTATCCAAGCAAAGTTGAGTTTAACCAACCTCTAATTCTGAATCCATAGGCTTTACCTAGTTATTAGAACCTAGCTCTAAAATTTTGGGGTCAATTGAACTTCAATAAGTTGAATTGGCTATTTTGCTAAATTTAGGACCCTTGAAATTAGCTAAATTAATTGATCTCCAAATAAAATTCTGATTGTATTTTTGAATTCCTCATTCTCAAATTAGCTAGAGGTGCAAGTTTGGAAATTTTTGGAGATCATTTAGGCCATAATTAGATTTATTTTAAATTGGGAAATTGCATTTTGGGTTTACAACAATTCCTATTTGCAATTCTATCCTCCCAACAGTCGGTTGGCACTAAGATTCCCTGCATGGACCTTGAGAGATCTACTATGGAGCCCGGGTCATGCAGTAGCCAATCCTGAGCCATTTGGCCATCTATTAGCTCCAATCTGACGTTATAGATCAAATTTGGTCATATCTGATATAAGGCGTAGGATTGCCCCCGTGATCCAATGGCTGCGAGCCTTCCCACGATCAGTTGGTAGGATCTGGGAGATTAGGATTATTCTACCTTTTCTTTTGATCAATCATATGGTTCCCTTACGTTTCGATACAGCTCACCTTTGTCTCCAGAGTGTCCAAGCCTAACATTCAAAATCTGCTCGTACTGTTCGCATCAAACCTGTCCTCCACTCCTTCTTCCGCATCAGTTGGTCGTTGCTGCCACTGACAGCTTAGGGAGGGACCTCCAATGAGCCAATTAGCTCTGTCTCACTTCATTTAGAAGTTGGGAGGCTAACTCTTGGCCCGGGTTCGCCAGCTATGGCTTGAGCTTCCTTGGACTCCCCAAGCTATAAATAGCTCAGGATATCTCTCAAAAGGTTCCTTTATGCCTCTTAAGCTAGCCTGACTCTTAATGAACCTCAATTCCTTTGATTCTCTTTCTCTTTACTAATCTAGTCAACTTGATGCTTCAAAGCCCCAATCCCCAACAAATTTAGTGGGTGAGACACAGTGTTCAAGTTCCCAAGAGCTTGGCCACAGCATAAAAAGATCTGACAATCAAATTTAGCTCTCGGGTGCATCTGTAGCGCATGCAGCTCATCAATTTCATTTCTGCGAGTATCTCCTCACCCAATGAGCAAAGTGAGCTCAATGCTCTTTCTTTTGTGATGCCGTGAACCTTTGTTAAAACCTAACCAACAAGTGGAAGAGCATTAGGATGGTTATGCTTGGTCCAGATAACGAGGATTTTCTATCTGGATTCAATCATTATTCAACTGACATGTACTCCTCCTTGCATGATAAACTACCCATTCCACCCCCATTTTGATTGATTGATGATTGTAATCGATCTTTAGTAGAGTGACATTATTGATCGGGTTGGATAAGACTGAATTGATGGACATTTGGCACAGGCCTGTACAATGGAGTACAGTGCTCAAGCTTGAAAAGGGTTTGCCACTCTCAAGCCACCTCTCGTTCTAGTGATGCATTCTTTGGGTTGGCCTTCTCCCAAGGAATGTGCAAGGATCTCATTTACTCCCAATAGTGGACTATGGAGGGCAAATTGCTTCTCCATAATAAACACTAAAGGCCAATTTAGAGATTTAGGAGTTTAGCAATTAGGTGAACTCTAGTTACAGCATTTTAGGTCTAATGAATGCTCTTGCCTATGGGAATATTTCTAGATATTATGCTAACCAGTTGAGGATCTGTGAGGGAAAAATTTAGGGTTCATTCAAAATTCTAAACTCTCCGTCTATGGCTCTCATGCAGGACGAAGATGAATAGCGCAGGTCGGGCTGACCTGTGGCCCTTGCTGTGTAACACTGCAGGACCGTCTAGTCTCGATCGACCCTCACGGTTATGAACTGGGCCGACTTGTAGGGTCCCGGTTGACCTGATCAGCCAGAGTCATTAAACTAAAATTAATTATAATTTAATAGCATTTCCTATAGTTCAAATCATAGAAAAAATTCATATAAATAGGGTTTGATTTATTTTTCTCAATCCCTGTCCAAGTGCTATGATATTATATATCATTTTTATCAAAAAATGCGTAGATTAATAAATTGCAGGAATAGTTTAATTTTTGTGATTAGTTTTCTTAATATTACTTAATTTTCCTAAAAAATTGATTAATGCATTTTAAGATAATTACTTGCCAAGTTTGCATGTTTATAGTCTCTGATTTTAGACCATGTCATGTAAATATTAATTGTAATATTAGATTTAGCTTTCCATGGTTATTCTTGCTAATTAGTTGCTAATTACATTGAAGTTTAATTAGTGTATATTAGTGTTAATAATTCTTTGAGCTTAGCAAACTTCATATCCATGTAACTCGTAGATAGTTGGGAAGCTATAACAGCTTTATATTTCCATTTTTGCATGTTTAAATCTTAACTATACATAATTATCTCAAAATGTTTAATTAGCCTTGATAAAGTAGGTTAATTAATCAAACTTGAATTAAGTTGCTGATTTGCACCCATTAGACATTAAGGATTAATTTAAAACCTCTTAATTTAGTCATTTAATCTTAGAGTGGCATGTTAGGTGATTAAGCCTCATTATTGATTAATGTGATTTTTTCCTCTTAACCTTAAACTTAAGTTTCTTGATTTTCTCTTAAATAAAAAAACCATCATGTATTGATCTTTAATTCAACAATAAAAATATTTGATTTATCAAAAAACCAAATCCTAAGATTTTTATGATTTATCTCATGACTAGAAATGCTGAACTATAGTTAGAAGCTAAGGGATTTGCATCCTTGTATTATTTCCTTTAAATCAATGATTAATCTTATAACTTGGCATGCAATTATACTACCTTGATTATAGAATCAATCCTTAGCAATTGTAAATTGTAGATGTAAGTATTTAAAAACTTTGGATCTCTGAAAATATAATACCAAATTATGTCTATGTGATTAAGTACAGCCTTAGATAAGCTAATTTTGAGGTAGGAATGCCTTATTTATCTTATATTGAGGTAGGATCTTAGATAAACCTTACCAAACTAAGATGATTGATCTTACATACTTATGTTAAATATGTTGTGTTATGGAGACCATTTAGTCCACTGTAGAGATGCTAATGGTGCTCTAGTGAGCTTTCGGGAGGTTCCGAAGTAATTCAGAACAAGGTGTGAAGTCCATAAATAGCACAAGCATCGCGACATGCCATGGTGCACTGCAGCGTGCCTTGGTGCTCCCTCACTCGAGATGGAGGTGCTATCACGTGCCACAGCAGGGCACTACATTGAGCCCTGGTGCCTGGCTACCCGAAGCACTGGCACTACGATACCACATAGCGCCTGGCAGAATTCTACTCCGGTTCAGGTGACTCTCTAATTATATTAGGGAGCATTTTGAACCTTTCAGTGTCTGAAAATGAGCTGGGTACTTAAGGAAACATGTGGAGGAGTTTTCTAAGCAAGCTAAGTGTGTTGTCATTCCAGTTGGGGCTTTGGTTATTGTGAGGAGGAGATCCCAAGGTGAATCCCTAAGGAAGCTACAGTACATGAGAGCTCTTGCATGTTGGAGAAGATACCCCTAGTGGTGGTTACTTCATCATTGTGCCAAGGATGCTTCAGATAGAGAACCCTGATAGACTATTTTTGTACATCTGCACTTACACGCAAGTGCACGTGGTCTGAAGTAATAATTGGGATGGTGAGATCCCGAAATTTATTATCCTCTGGGAACGATATTAGTTTTGTTATTAAAGTGTACTAAAGTTTACAAATGTTTAAATGATAGTATAGTTTTGTTGATAATTGGTCCAAATATTAGAAAATAATGTTTCTTTTATTAGAAACTACTTTTAGAGAAAATAAGGAGAGCTAAGTTTCAGCATGCAACTTATCAAGAATTCATGTAAGTACTCTTTGATTTTAGTATAAATGAAATGAATGACCTATTCTAATCGAGAGACATAGTCTTCTCTAGAGTGTCCTCCAAATTGACTAGATCTAGCTTAATGCACAAGATGAGCATTTGAATGCTCAATCATGGCACTTAGGTTTTCATGTGAACTTCTAGTGATTGAATTCAGCGCTTACAGCTAAGTCATGACATTCACAAGTTGAGCTTTTCAATCACATGAACTTGATTACATAAATGGCTCACATCCATCAATTTTAGGTTTATCCAAAGAGATAATTCATTAAGCTACATGGGCTATGTCACATCACCCTTAGCACAAAATGCATCAAACTCTTAGCATAAACCAAAAATGAGCTATGGGGCTCAACTAATGGCTCTCAGTATCATATGCATCAACTTCTCAGTTCAGCAGGATGTCGTACAGTTACTGTCATTATGCATCAACATCATGCATAAATTGATGATGAGCCCAAGAGCTCACAGATTATTTAATATTCATGGCTCAATTAATCCACTTAGAACTAAGGGATTGCATTGGCCATTATTGCATAGCTAATTTTGTCATTAACATTCATGCAAACCCTTGGGTCTTAGTGAATTGAGAGCTCAATGATTTTCACAGATGAAATTCCATTCATTCATCAAGATATTTTCATATTTACATTAACCCTTCCATTTCATTCATCATAACATTTATCTAATATAAAAATACATTCATTGATAATTCAAGAGTACAACACTTTCTATTTCTTGATTTGTTACATGCCTATGCCCAACCCTTTCCAAGGAGGGTTAAGGCTGCCATTAATCAAAAAATGCAGAAAAGTATACCAGTAATAGAAAGCCTTTGCATGGCTTTTACAAGAAAGAAATTAAGTGCGAAGGTAATACTAAATAGGGAACTGATGTCGCGTTAGCCAGCTTGTCTTCCCTTTTTACTGCTCTTCTTCCTCGCGCCCAGTACTATATCTTCTCTCTTTCAAAATACAACCTTCTTCCTTCCTTGGGGGAGTGTGAAACTTTCCTCCTCTTTCTCTTGCAGGAGTTGGTGGTAGATTATTTCCTTACTTAACCAAATTTCGGAACCTTTTCTTAATCTTCAATTCTACCTTTTATAGACAACTTTCAGCTATTTTAGATTTAATTCAGCCAATAAATCTCATTTAAAAAATTGTGTTTTCCTTTAATGATCATTCATTTATTTTTTTTGTAATGAAGGGTTCAAGTTGTTAGCATTTATGTCATGTTGTGTAAGAGAATTAATTCAGCCTATTACTCTCCCCCATGCTGCTTTGAATGTTTTTGGCTGGTAGTTTTCACGACGGGGGCTACGGCGCACCGTAGCACCCGTGTCTATATTTTTGGACTGCTGCAGTGCACTGTTGCATGTGAGTTGTAAGTTTTGTAGCACCGCGGTGTGTGGTAGCACTAGAGTCTCTATCTTGAGACCGCTATAACCCGTGTCAGCGGGATGCTTTCTAATTTTTACTAAGTTTGGGTAATAATTGCTTCCGTCGTGGCATGCAGCAATGCCTAAGCCTCTTTTTTGGTTCCGCTATGGCATGCGATAGCGCCAGTGTCTCTCTCTTGAGACAGCTATAGTGTGTGATAGCGTGAAGCTCCATGTCTTAGTCTGCTGCAGTGCACGGTAATGTAGAGCTCTCTGTCTTGGTCCGCTGCATCGCACGATAGCGCAGAGCTCTTTGTCTTGGTTCACTGCAGCGCGTGGAAGCACAAAACCCTTTGTCTTGGTCAATTGCAGCGTGTGATAGCACAGAGCTCTCTGTCTTGGTCCACTGCAGTGCACGGTAGCGCGGAGCTATTGTCTTGATTCGCTGCAGCATGCTGGGGCGCACAACTGAATTTTCTTCTAGAATTTCTTGGGCTCGTGTATTGTTGGCAAGGTTCCCTCTCCAGCCAGCATCATGAGAGGTGAGGGCACCTGCTATAGCTATAGGATCAAATTCAAAATTTAGCAGGGCTTAGTAAGCACATTCCTCTACCATCCTAAGTCCATAAAATTGCTCGATATGCTCGAGCTCAAAGCTTACAGCCTTCCCTCGTACAAAAATTTACGCTCATTTTCATTTACTACATTGGCATAAACTTCTTGCATGAGAGATGGGTAAGAGTTGGTCTATAGGCCGACCAAGTTTTCCCACCCCCAAAGCAATACATAACTGTGGTAAATAGGATAGGGGAGTTTAAATCCCTTCTTTGGGATGAGTTTCCTTTGTGACATGATCTGGACAAAGCATTGCTCTGCCTTAAATGTGGAGAACCTTTTATTGTTGAAAGAGCATTCAGATGTTGAGTCTGTTGCTCCCTTGATTGCCATGCTTTTCTTTTGGGAATCCATAAAATAGATCAAAAGGGCTTTAATTCAATGAAGTAAGGGTAGGGAAAATTTCTAAGGCTTAGAGTGAATCACACTTCCTGTCCCCTATTTATATACCCCATGATTCTAGCATAATAATACTAAAACACACTAATTGTAGGTCAAATAGGTCCTTAAGGCATGCAATAAGTGTGGATTGCAATTAGTCCTTAGATAGAGAGAAAAAAAAGTCTTTTCAGCTTTTTGTAATGGGTTACAGCATCCAAGGTACATTGTAGCAACTTTGACTGTTTGGGAATTCCCAAGCAGTCAATAAAGGACCCAGCTATGCATCATGCACAATAGTGTGCTATGGTGCACTGCGGCGTGCAATAGCTCTAACGGTTCTATTTAATTCTGCTATGGTGAGCTACAGCGAGCTACAGCGCCAAATTTTGTAGCAGCGCACTATAGCGTCGAATTCTGCTGCAACGTCAAATTCCGATGCGGTGCGTTGTAGCACCTGTTTTCTTTTTATATATAAATAATTATCTACACACAATCTGAAATTAAAAACCAATAATAAATGTGGGTTGCCTCATATTAGTGCTTAGTTTAATGTCATCAGCCTGACCAGTTTAAGTTCTTAAGTTACTATTTATCTTGGGATCTTTTTATCTAGATTTTAGAAGTATATGGGTGAGCACTAGCAGAAGCTGTGCTCAAACCCATCACATCAAAGTACTCTTTTTTCTCTTTATTTTCCTTAGAGTTGGGTCTAGGAACCCCCTTCTTTTTCCTCTTACCCCTTCTAGTTTTCTTCTTACTTTTTATCTGCTCTTTAGCATTTCCACCAAATGAGGTGCTTTTGCTACTGATAGAATTTTGATTAGTTAACCTAAGACTATCAAGTTCAATACCCTTTTGAGGTGATTCTCCCCTGAGTTTTCTTCTCCATTACAATTCCATATTCTTTTATTTGTAAAATGTGGGCTTAAGGTCTATATCTTCAGTTTTCTAATTTATTTTAATTATCACTATCCCCCTTGCAGCGTCTATAACCGCCTTAGTGGTTGTGAGAAAAGTTCTTCTAAAAATGATAGTTGAATTTTCATTCCATCTATCCTATTCACATATTATAAAATCTGTGGGAACTTTAAAGCTTCCTAAGCCCACAACAACATTCTTGACAACACCTAAAGGGGTTAATGAATCTAAGTTGGCAAACTCTAAAATGGTAGGGGTGCTCTCCATTCCCCTAATTCCCAAATTTTTATAGATGTAAAATGGCATCACATTGACTGAGGCTCCTAAATCACACAAGGGATCTAAAAGAACCTCATCTTTGATGAATCCAGGAATATTCATCCGACCAGGGTCCTCACATTTGTTTTGCAATTAAGCTCTCTTCTAAAATCTTTACACTGATTATCTCAGCTCTTAAATCTTCAGTTTCCCTTCCATTACTATTTTCCAGACAGTCCTTCTCAATCTTATCAGAATTAATGAGACTAATTGTCTCCCTAGGATTCACTTCAGTTGAACTAGGTAAAGTTCCTTGCTAGTGAATGGATAGCTGTTAAAAAATTTGTTTTAGTTGGACTTAAATGTTCATAAGGGATGCCTCAATGGTTGTGGCATCAGGATGGTTTATAGTCATTTCGGGCCTTCTCATAAATTGAGCGGCTTTTGCCTTGAAATGATTGAATGCTCCTTCAAGGCCTATATTTTGGGGATGCTGGTTATTGCTATAATTTTGCCACTGCTATGTCTACCGCCGCACAAATCACAGTAAATTTTTTAAGGTGCGAAAAGATTTTTTAAGTTATAATTGTCACTGCTATGTCTACCGCCACACAAATCACAATAAATTTCTTGCACATTATTCATATTCATGCTGCCAATTCTTTGATTCATGGAGTTTATCTCATTCTGGAGGACTAAGATTTGGTTTGCCTCATCAACATTATTAACTTCTTTCTTGTTATGGTTGAGCCTTTCACTAGGCCACTAATAAGCATTATTGGTCATCTCTTCTAACAAGTCATAAGCCTCTTCATGGGTTTTTCTACTCAGGGACCCTCCAGCAGCTGCATCAATTATGGTTTGAGTGGGTGCATTCAGTCTATTATAGAATGTATGAACTTGCATCCATTGCGAGACCTATGATGAGGACAGCACCTCAAGCACTCCTTAAAATGTTCCCATCTATCATAAAGTGTATCCCTCTCATACTGGCAAAGTTGGTTATTTCAATTCTCAACCTAGCAGTCTTTGTAGATGGGAAATATTTGGCTAGGAATTTCCTAGCCAAATCATCCCAGATGTGAATAGAGTCACTAGGTAAGAAACTAAGCCAGCTTATTGCTCTATGTCTTAGTGAGATTGGGAATAGCATAAGTCTAATGGAATCATCAGTGATAGCTTTGTACCTAAATGTATCATATATCTCTAAGAAGTTGGAAATGTGTGAGTTTGGATCCTCAGTGGCTAACCCCCAAATTGACTATTTTGAACCATATTTAGGGAAGATGGATTTATCTCAAAGTTATTAGCTACTATGTTTAACCTAAAAATTGCATGAGGGATTCCCCTCACATTAAGTAAAGCATAGTCCCTTAAGGCTCACCATCTTTGCTCTCCTACTCCTCCCACCAGACAGTCATCCATATTGTCCATTTCTAATTGAGCTTAATTTAAGATTAATTGTACTCACCTAGCTCTTAAATAATTTCTTTTTATTTATGGATCAGTTAGAATGTTTGAACAATCTCTTCTACTCAAGCAAGCCTAATTTCTAATTAAGGGAGTGCAGTTCACATCAATAGCAATCAAAAAGAAAAAGATTGTATGAAACTAAAAGTATGAACAAATATAAACACAAGAATAGGAAAATATATGTAAAAAATAAAAGAAAATTTAAATCACTATATACTACCAAGTTATCTTTAATACAAAACTTTCAAACCGTTCCCCGGCAACAGCGCCAAAAACTTGACAGAGTATTTTTGTACGTCTGTGCTTACACGCAAGTGCATGTGGTTTGAAGTAATATTTGAGATGGTGAGATCTCGAGATTTATCATCCATTGGGAATGGTATTGGTTTTGTTATTAAAGTGTACAAGAGCTCACTAATGTTTAAATAATGGATTAACTTTTTTGATAATTGGTCCATATCTTAGCAAAGAAAGTTTATTTTATCAAATGCTACTCTTAGAGAAAATATAAAGAGTTAGGTTTCAGCATGCAACGTATTAAGAATTCATGTAAGTACTCTTTGATATCAATTTAGTGTAAATGAAATGAATGATCTATTCTAATAGAGAGACATAGTCTTCTTTGGAGTGTCTCCCAAATTGACTAGATCTAGCCTAGTGCGCAAGATGAGCATGTGAATGCTCAATCATGGCATTTAGATTTTCATGTGAACTTCAAGTGATTGAGTTCAGCGCTTACATCTAAGTCATAAAATTCACAAGTTGAGCTTTTCAACCACATGAACTCGATTCCATTAATGGCTCACATTCATCGATTTTAAATTTAGCCAAAGAGATGATTCATTAGGCTGCATGGGCTATGTCACATCATGCTACGCACAGAATTCATCATACTCTTTGTATAAATCTAAAATGAGCTATATAGCTCAATTAATGGCTCTCGGCATCATATGCATCAACTTCTAGGTTCAGCAGGACGTCGTGCAGTAACTATCGTTATGCACAAATATCCAACATAAACTGATGGTGAGCCATGGAGCTCAGAGATAATTTAATATTCATGGCTCAATTAATCCACATAGGACCAAGGGGTTACACTTGCCATTATCGCATAGCTAATGTTGTCGTTGAGATTACCAGTGAGGACACGCAACATGCAAACCATTCATTCATCAAGATATTTTCATATTAACATTAACTCATCCATTTCATTCATCATGATATTTAGATCAAAGATAAAAATACATTCATTGATAATTCAAGAGTACAACACTTTATATTTCTTAATTCGTTACATGCCTATGCTTAACCCTCCCCAAGGAGGGTTTAGGCTGCCATTAAATAGATAATGCAGAAAACTATACCAGTAATAGAAAGCCTTTGCATGGCTTTTACAAGAAAGAAAATAATTTAGAAGGTAGTAATACACAGGGAACTACTGTCGCGTTCATCGGCTTGTCTTCCCTATTTACTGCTATTCTTCCTCGCACCTAGTACTATATCTCCTCTTTTTCGAAATACAGCCTTCTTCCTTCCTTGGAGGAGGGTGGAACTCTCCTTCTCTTTTTCTTACAGGAGCTGGGGGTAGAATATTTCCATGCTTAACCAAAATCAGGAACATTTTCATAATCTCCAATTCTCCCTTTTATAGATACCTTTGAGTTATGTCATATTTAATTCAGCCAATAATTCTCATTTAGAAAATTATGTTTTCCTTTAATGATCATTCCTTTATTTCCTTGGTAATGAAGGGTTCAAGTTATTGGCATTTATGTCTTGCTATATAAGAGAATTAATTCAACCCTTTGCTCTCCCCCATGATGTTTTGAATGGTTTTGGCTGGCAGTTTCTACAACGGGGGCTACGATGCACTGTAACGCCAGTGTCTCAATTTCTGGACCGCCATAGCACGTTGTAGCCTGTGAGCTGTAAGTTCTATAGTGCTGCGGTATGTGATAGCGCTAGAGTCTCTATCTTGAGACCGTTATGGCACATGTGAGTGGGATTCTTTCTAATTTTTGTAAGGCCTGGGCAATAGTTGCTTCCACAGTGGCGCACGGTAGTGCCCAAGCCTTTGTTTAGTTACGCTATGGTGCGCGATAGCACTAGTGTCTCTGTCTTGAGATAGCTACATTGTTTGATAGCGTGGAGCTTCATGTCTTGGTTTGCTGCAGCACACAGTAGTGCAGAGCTCTCAATCTTGGTCCTCTGCAGTGCGTGGTAGCGCATAGCTCTCTATCTTGGTTCCTTGTAGCACACGGTAGCGCAGAGCTATTGTCTTGATCTGCTGCAGCATGCTGGGGCGCACCGCAACAATTTTCTTCTATAATTTTTTGGGTTTGTGGAATGTTGGCAAGGTTCCCTCTCCAGCCAGCATCATAAGAGGTGAGGGCGCCTGCTATAGCTATAGGATCATACTGATAATTTAGCAGGGCTAGGAAGGCACATTACTCTACCATCCTAAGACCATAAAATTGCTCGATCTGCTCGAGCCCAAGACTTACAGCCTTCCCTCATACCAAAAATTTATGCCCATTTGCATTTACTGCATTGGCGTAAACTTCCTACACGAGAGATGGGTATGAGGCAGTATGCAAGCCGACCAAGTTTTCCCACCCCTGGAGCGACACATCGATCTGGTAAATAGTATAGGGGAGTTTGAATCCCCTCTCTGGGATGAGTTTCCTTTGTGACGTGATCTGGACAAAGCGCTATTCTGCCTTAACTAAGGAGAACCTTTTATTATTGAAAGAGCCTCCGGATGTTGAGGCTACTGCTTCCTTGCTTGCCATACTTTTCTTTTGGGATTCCATAAAATAGATCTAAAGGGTTTTGATTCAAGAGAAGTAAGAGCATGAAAATTTTCTAAAGCTTAAAGTGAAGCACACTTCCCCTCCCCTATTTATATACCCCAGGATTTTAACATAATAGCATTCTAACACACTAATTGTAGGTCAAATAGGTCCTTAAGGCATGCAATAAGTGAGGAATGAAATCAGTCCTTGGATAGAGAGAAAAAGGAGTCTTTTCATCTTTTTGTAATAGGTTACAGCATCCAAGGTGCACAGTAGCGACTTTGATTGCTTGGGAGTTCCCGAGCAGTCAAAAAGGCTCCAGCTAGCAGTGCGCTATGGCATGCTGTGGCGTCCAATAGTGCCAAGGGTTCTATTTAATTCTGCTACAATGAGCTACAATGCCAAATTCTGCAGCAGTGCACTATAGCGTCGAATCCCGTTGCAACACGTTGTAGCATCAAATTCCACAGCAATGCACTGTAGTGCCTTTTTTTTTTATAAATAAATAATTATCTACACACAATATGAAATTAAAAACTAATAATAAATACGGGTTGCCTCTCATTAGTGCTTGGTTTAATGTCATCAGCCTGACTTGTTTAAGTACTTAAGTTACTATTTATCTAGGGGTCTTTCTTTCTAAATTTTAGAAGTGTACAGGATTAATTTTGTTGATAATAATTCCAGATCTTAGCAAAGAAAGTTTCTTTTATCATAAAATACTTTTAGAGAAAATATGGAGAGTTAGGTTTCAACATGCAACTTATCAAGAATTCATATAAGTACTCTTTGATAGCAATTTAGTGTAAATGAAATGAATGATCTATTCTAATCGAGAGACATAGTCTTCTATGGAGTGTCCCCCAAATTGACTAGATCTATCCTAGTGCGCAAGAAGAGCATGTGAATGCTCAATCATGGCACTGATATTTTCATGTGAACTTCAAGTGAATGAGTTTAGCACTTACATCTAAGTCATGAAACTAACAAGTTGAACTTTTGAATCACATAAACTCAATTCCTTTAATGGCTCACATGCATTAATTTTAGGTTTAGCCAAGGAGATGATTCATTAGGCTACATGGGCTATGTCAGATCACCCTAAGCACAGAATGCATCACAGTCTTTGCATAAACCTAAATTGAGCTATAAAGCTCAACTAATGGCTCTCGGCATCATATGCATCAACTTCTAGGCTTAGCAGAATGTCATGCAGTAACTGTCATTATGCACCAACTTCCTGCATAAGCTGATGGTGAGCCATGGAGCTCAGAGATTATTTAATATTCATGGCTCAATTAATCCACATAGAGCCAAGGGGTTGCACTGGCCATTATCGCAGAGCTAATGTTGTCACTGACATTAGCAGCGAGGGTACTCAACATGCAAACCCTTGGCTCTTAGTGAATTGAGAGCACACTGATTTTCACAGATCTAATTCCATTCATTCATCAAGATATATTCATCTTAACATTAACTTATCCAAATCATTCATCACGGCATTTAGATTAAAAATAAAAATACATTTAGTGATAACTCAAGAGTACAACACTTTCTATTTCTTGATTTATTTCATGCCTACGCCCAACCCTCCCCAAGGAGGGTTTAGGCTGCCATTAAATAGATAATGCAGAAAATTATACCAGTAATAGAAAGCCTTTGCATGGCTTTTACAAGAAAGAAAATAAGTTAGAAGGTAATACTACACAGGGAACTGTTGTCGCGTTCATCGGCTTGTCTTGCCTTTTTAATGCTCTTCTTCCTAGCGCCCAGCACTATATCTTCTCTCTTTTAATATATAGCCTTCTTCCTTCCTTGGGAGAGGGTGGAACTCTCCTTCTCTTTTTCTTGTAGGAGCTGGCGGTAGAATATTACTTTGCTTAAGCAAAATCAAGAATCTTTTCATAATCTTCAATTCTCCCATTTATAGACACCTTTCAGCTGTTTCAGATTTAATTCGACCAATAATTCTTATTTAGAAAACTGTGTTTTCCTTTGATGATCATTCCTATAATTTGGTATTATAGTGTTTAAGCTGTTGGCATTTATGTCTTGCTGTGTAAGAGAATTAATTCAGCCCTTTGCTCTCCCCTATACTGCTTTGAATGTGCTGGTAGCTCCTGTGTATTTGTTTTTGGATGGCTGTAGCGTGCTGTAGTGTGTGAATTTAAGTTCGGTAGTGCTATAGCGTGCAGTAGCACTAAAGTCTCTATCTTGCGACTGCTACGATGCCTGCCAGCGGGATTCTTTCAAATTTTTGCTAATTCTAGGCAATAGTTACTTGCATCGTGATGCGCAATAGCACTCAAGCCTCGATTTGGTTCTGCTATGATGCACGGTAACGCCAGTGTCTCTGTCTTGAGATCGCTACAGTCTGCGATAGCACGGAGCTCTTTTTCTTGGTCCGCTGCAGTGCGCGGTAGTGCAGAGCTCTTTATCTTAGTCTGATGTAGCACGCAGTAGCACAGAGCTCTCTGTCTTAGTCCGCTGCAGTGCGCAGTAGCACAAAGCTTTCTGTCTTGGTCTGCTGTAGCACGTGATAGCGCGGAGCTCTCTGTCTTGGTCTGCTGTAGCGCATGCTAGCACGGAGCTCTCTGTCTTGGTTCGCTGTAGCGCACGCTAGCGTGGAGCTATTATCTTGATCCATTACAGCACGCTGTGGCACGCTAGGGCACGCGGTCGCAGTTTTCTTCTAGAATTTCAGAATCCAGCCAAAGTTTTTGTTCAGCTTCACTTTTATCCTGAACATAGCAAAATCATATCAAAGTATACATTTCTTATAGAAAAGTGTTGTTTTTATTAACCTAATTTATTATAAGTCTTAGATTTATTAAGCCCTGACACATATAAATTAATAACAATGTTGATCCAAATATTGGTGTACCTAAAAAAGCTCAGTAGGGTGTCAATATTGAACCACAAAGACTCATGTTAAGAATATCCTCAAGAGTCATAAGATGGCCACAGAGGTACTCCCCTTCCTTATTTTACTTATTATTAATTGATAGTGGTGAACTAGAAAGTTTGGAAGAGGCACTTCAGATTGAAGATCCAATCAAGTGGGAGGCTGCCATGAATGATGAAATAGCATCACTCATGTCAAATAGGACATGGGAGTTGGCACCTGTCCCAATTGTGAAGAAGGCCCATTAGAACAAGTGGGTTTATTGGGTGAAGGAAGAACTGAATGGGTGCAAAAGCTACAAGGCGAGGCTTGTTGTAATATCCCAAGGTTCTTACCCTTGCTAATTAGGGCTAAACTAAATCATAATTTTAATTCTAGCACTCTTAATAAGTTATTAGGACCTCACCCTAAAGTTTTGGACCTAATCAAATGTCAAATGGATCAAACCTTGATTTTGAGATTTTCAAGAACCCTATAGTTTGACCTATTTAAATTGACCTCAAATCAAAAATTGGACTTCTCCATTGAGCTCATCATTCCCAAATTAGCTCGGGTTGATGTTTTGGAAGCATTTGGAAGTCATTGGATTTTTGTCAAATCTTTTAATAAAATTAAAATACCCGAAAAAATAAGAAAATTAATTGCTCCTCAAAATCAAAATTTCACTTCGCCATTGTGTTGCTCACCCTTCAATTAGTTATGAGTGAATTTTTGGAATTTGTCTAAAATCAATTAATAATTTAAAATTAATTATTAATTTTGTTGCTAAATTAAGTTGTATTTAATTAATTTCATAGCATGGGTCCCACCTTTTCCTAAATTAAAAATACTGAGCCGTCGTTACTAAATAGGCTGGGCCCGATTTGGTCCATCACATTTTCCTTAGGCCCATTGATACGCATCGAGTCAGGTCAGACCGGTCTATTTCATGCTGGGCCTGGATCGGGCTCGTAAGCTTCGTTGGGCTGGTTTGTTTGGCCCGTGGGCCTTCTCTCTCATGTCCAGCGCTAACGAATGTCACGATCCCTCTAAGGCACGCAGCTTCCGCCCTTGCCAAATGGCTTCCTCCCCCACTAATGAAGGGCAATATCCCTGCCACCATCTTTACTCCTCGATCGCATCTAAGATTGCACTGGTTCTTGACCCTGAAGACTCTATCACTATTAAGATCGTAATCCTTAAATCTTGCCAAACCCATCAGGTATTTTATCTTACTAATTCATTCACAATTGATTTTATTCAATATTGCAATTAATTTGCTTCATTCAAGCATTCATATATGCATGTTGGATTATTACAATTTTCAATTGAGCTTGATTTTTTAGTCTTACTTTCTTCTCAGTCGTCAGCTGAATTCCTCCTAACTCTAGGAACTTTAAGGATTTAAACTGTCAAGGCTTGAGTAATAGTTAGGGCCTAATGTTAATTATGAGGAAGGATCGAGCTTTGAGCTTCCTCGTGCCAACGGATCTAAGCTTGTAAAGCCCCATGCGCTGCGCTAGGGTAATCTCTAACTGCTCGCTTCTGCCCTATCTCCAACCGTCACATATTTTTTTACTAGGGGAAGAAGATCACTCCGTTTTGGGCTGGGCCAAGAGCCCTCACGCCATTTTGGGCCCAATCATTCCATCCTGCATTGGGCCACTTTCGATTGCGCCTTTGGGCCTAACTACTCGTGTCCTTAAGCCCGCTTGCATTTCCTTAAATGTCAGGCCCGCCACCATAGGAAATTAAGGATTGATAAAAGGATTTAATTTAAAATAATTAAACAAGCTTAAATAATTCCATTAATTGCAGAATTTTAATAATAATAAATTACAATCCAATGATCCAATCATAGCAAATGTATATACCCTTTTTGCTCAAAAAATTATGAGGAGTATTTTAGAAGTGTTAAATTTGTTGTTTGAAGTATAGTTTGACTAATGACATTTATGCCCTTTCCTTAATTACCCTATTTAACCTAGAAATTCAATTGGCCATATCTTAGTCAATTTGACTCCAAATTAGGTCATCAAATATACTATTCTGATCAGATGAATGTGTAAAATAGTAAACTACAAGAGTATTTAGGTTTTGATAATTAGATCTTCTAATTTGCCTTAATTGCCCTAAATATTGATTAGTGAATATTATCATAATCAATGATCCAAATTGAGAGATTCAAGTTGCTAATAGTTCCTTAAGTAGAATAGAACTCAGTGGTGTGATTAATTTTGTGATTCTATAATTAATTTTACTAATCATTTACTAATAACCATTAACCCTAATTAGTGCATAAATTAATCAAATGAGGTCCAAATTGGGTCTACTTCCAGTCATTGTACTCAGTATCTTATAAGTAAACTATAGACACTGAGTTTACTAAATTTGGATACCATTTGAGAAAGTTAGGTTTTTGACCCATTTATAAATCTCCAAAATTACATATTTGAACCCTAGAATTATTTTGGCCATAACTTGGCCATTTGATATCAAATTTTAGTACTCTTAGACTTTATAGAATCCTTAAATAATAAACAACAATAGCTTAATTAAATTTTTAGATTTTACTAAGTAAAAATTAATGAGCTAAATCTTTAATTTGAGCTCATAAGACTTAATTCTTGGTCAATTTGGGTGTACTTAGAATCTATCTTCATATTATATAATAAATAACCTTTGCCATCAATAATTTTTAATTGGAACCCTAAATCATAAAGTAGCAGTTTAGGTAGGGATAAAATGGTTATTTTGCCCAAATTTAGGGTTAAGCATTCTTAAGTCTTGGAAACCTGAATTAATTAGTAAAATCAGCAATATAAGTGATTTAGAATCAATTTTGACTCTTTATGCTCTTTAAATAAAATTTCAAGTGAAACTCGTAATTCTTCTTGGATTAGTATTTCTTCCTTAATTCCTTAGAACTTTCCTTGGGATTGTAAATATATATTTAGGTTAAAATTCATTCATTGGGTAAATGGGTTACTCACTAGGTGAAACCTTGGTTTTATAGCTTTCTAGAATTTCATCTCTTACTTATGATTATTTTGTATTTTAACTTTAGTCTAAGTTTAGAAGATCAATCTTATTTAGCTTGAATTTGCTTAGAACCTATTGGATTAAGAGGTTAGACCCCAATATTTAGAGTTTAACTCTTAATCCTGCAATCTTGATTTAATCAAGATTGGTTTGAGGTTTTAAATTCTTCAATTAGGGCGTATGATTTATTATCCAGCTTATGTAAGCATCACTGGTTGAATTGTATTTGAACTTGATTAGTTCTAATTATTTTAAACTTATAGGACTGATGTTTTGAGTTTATACTGGATAGTAGGATATTGGAGATTCTGAGCTTGTATAATCTTAGATTAGTTAGAATGAATTAAATTAAAAAATAAATGATATCACAGAGTCTTGTATAGTTTCATTTATACGTTGTCTTGTATGCTTTGCTTTCTTATTTTGAACCTTTATATTTGTGACATATTAGGTGAAGCATAGAATATTTGATGAATGTTCTATGATAGATTTGAAGATTTTATAAGGCATATTCATGAGTAATTAAATGAAATTAAATAAAGATGAAAATCCATAAATTTATATAACCTTTGAAATGAAATTTGTCCTACTTAGGCTGCCACTATAGTATTGTTTCACCTATTGAGTTTCAGATGCAGTTCAATGCCCAAGTGTTTGATCATGGAGGAAATATATAAACATTTGAGATGATCATATTTCCTAGGTGTTTGGTCAAGGATGATAATATGGTATATTTTTAATGAACCTGTTGCTCTATGGTGTTTGATCCTAGATGCTTCAAAAGATTATTTAATGGCTAGATTAGCCACCATTTTCTATTATGGTAGGACTAAGTAAGCATATGTCCATATGAGATAGTATATTTTCATTATACTTCTAGCTTGGTATTTTTCAGTATTTATGTAGCATTTTTGGAGTTATAGTATTTTCAGCATTTATTTATATGCTCAGTAGTTATTGATTTCATATGAAAGCATATTAGGATGCTAGTCTTTTATTTCAAGTTCTATTATATTCATTTTATTTATAAAATCAGCATGTATAGAATTGATCATATTTACTTATGATGTTTCTTTTGTTTAGTAGTTTCTTTACATATTTATACATTGATTAATCTTTTTTGCAGCTTTGGGTTGAGGTATGTGCTTACCTCACATTTGGCTTAAGTTATAATTATGTGATTATAACTTTTACCACTTTCTTTTGTTGCTTTATTGGTACAAGAATGCTTAGGGTATTTGTGATATCATTTAATACATAAAATTCATAGCCTAAAATGTACTTAGATAATTTGTCTAATAATATTTTTCTTTTCTTTTGGCTGGGGCCCTATCATTGTGAAACCAACAATGGCAGATTCCAAATTTTTTGAAGTGGTTGGGCCTTCTGAGGAGCTAGTTCAGGAGGAGGAGGGTGTTGTTGAAGATAATTAGTTTTATGTTTATTCTTGCTTATGAGGCTGAGTGTTTATATTTTTTTTCAGTTAAACTTCTAATGCCTTATAATAATATAGGTACCCATGTATTTTCCTTTATAGCTACATTATTCTGAGTTAAATGTCATTTCATTTTATATTATAGATGCATGGATGTTAGAATTTGATACTCTTTTCTTCCGCACTCAGAAATTTTGGTATACTCATTTAGTAAAGGTATCATTTGCTTTACTTAGGGCATATCCTTCCCTTGTCAATGGATTAGGGATACTAATTTCTAATCTAATACTAAGTGAGAGATTGCCCCATGAAGACCACCACTTAATCTCTGTTGATTAAGGGGCAGATGCCACTCTTGTAGTTAAGGGCTTCTAGCAAGGGCATGGGGTAAACTATAGTGAGATATTCACTCTAGTTGTGAAGATGACAACCATCATGGTTGTGTTAAATATCATTGCAGTTGGGGATTTACATCTGGAGTAAATGGAAGTCAAAACTGCATTCCTTCATGGAGAACTGGAAGAGGCGTTGTATATGCAACAACCTGAAGGGTATACGGCTCAATAGAAAGAAAAAGATGAGCTAGTGTGCAAGCTTAAGAAGAGCCTCTATGTCTTGAAGGAAGCACCATGGCAGTGGTACAAGATATTCGATAGGTTCATGTCAGAATTAGGGTACAAGAAATATTAGACGGATCATTGTTGTTAAATAAAATAGTGTAAGTCCTCCTTTATCATTATATTGTTGTATGTGGATGAAATGATGATTGCAGGATCAGATATAGAGGAGATAAAGATACTGAAAGAGATGATGTCAAAGGAGTTTGACATGAAGGACTTGGGATTGACCAACAGATTCTTAGAATGAGAATCAATAGGGAAAGAAGTGCAGGAATTCTAAAGATGTCGCAGAAATAGTATTTGAAAAGGTGTTGAAAAGATTCAACATGTGTGAGGCAAAGCCAGTGGGCACTCTCTTATCAAATCTCTTTAGCTTATCCAAGGAGCAGATGCCAAAGTTTGAAGAGGAGAAGGAACACATGATGAAGGTTCCTTTTGCTTCAACAGTTGGAAGCTTGATGTATGCGATGATTTGCACAAGATCGGATATTGCCCATGCAGTGAGAGTGGTTAGCAGATTCATGGGAAACCTAGGATAGCACCATTGGGATGCGGTCAAGTGCATTTTAAGGTATTTGAAAAGTACAACGGGCAAATATTTATGCTTTGGAAGATTTGACATTGTTTTACAGGGCTATATTGACTCAAATCTTGCATGAGATAGTGATAGCTGTAGAAGCACTACATGATATGTGTATATATTGAGAAGTGCAGCAGTGAGCTAGATCTCAAGGTTACAAAATTTGATGATGCTATCTACCACAGAAGCAGAGTACGTTGCCATTACTAAGGCATGTAAAGAGATGATATGGCTTAAGAGTTGTATGGTAGAATTGGGCAAGGTGCAAAAGAATGTGAAGTTTTATAGTGATAGTGTGAGTACTATTCACCTAGAGAAAAATGCAACATTTTATGCTAGGACAAAGCACATCCAACTCCGTTACCATTTCATTTGGACACTATTAGAAAAAGGATAACTCAGATTGTAGAAGATTCACACTTCTAAGAATCCAGCTGATATTGTAACAACCCAAGTTATTACTTAGGTTTATTAAGACTAATCTAAGTCTTAATTTAGGTTCTAATTCACTAAATAAGTCAATAAGAACGTATCTTTAAGACCTAGGTCAAACAGGAGTCAAATGAATCAAATCTGAAATTCTAAAAAAAAAATTCCAAACTCTAGAAATTGACTTTTTAGTTAAACCTCAAATTAAAAATTTGACTTCACCATTACGTTCAGAACACCCAAATTAGCTAGGGGTGAAGCTTTGGATGCATTTGAAAGTCGTTGAATTTTTGGTGAATATTTTAATAATAATTAAATACCTGAAAATTTGAATAATAAAATACTCGTCGAAATCAAAATCCGACTTCACGGTTGCGTTCCTCAGCTCTCAATTAGCTAGGGGTGAATATTTAATAATTTTTAGAATTCATTCGATTAACTAAGATTAATTAATAAAAATAATTAAGAAATTAATTATTTAATTTTAATATATATATATATATATATATCTTCATTCCAAATGTTAAAAAAAAAATCGCATGCCCTAATCAATCCAGCCGCCCCTCCTTCGCACGCAAGCTAGGAGTAGCCGACACCTCCCTTCCTCTCGCTCCTCTCGCTCGACACCTCATCTCTCCTCTCCCACGCGCTGCGACACGCGTATGCCCTCATCTCCTCGCAACCTCCACCTTCCTATCCATTAAAGCTAAAGATCTATACCTCGCGCCGTCTTGCTTGCTCGAAAAAGAACCCCTCCCGGCCAAGCCCTCATCCTCGCCTTCTCCTCCATTCGGCGCCGTTAAGGTACTCACTTCACCCAATCCTTCTCTCAATGGCTATGTATAAGGATGTATAATAATCTTTACCTCCTTCACCTTGTTTCATGTCTAAATTGATAATCCCAATTTCTTTATGAATTCTTTTAGAACCAATTATTTTAGTTGAATCAAACTTGCAAAAGTTTGATTCGTATGTGTTAAGAGCTCAATCTTCTAGTTTTTTTTTAAGATGTATTTATTTATCAAATGGAAGATTCTAGCTTTGATAGATTTCATGAGTTGAGAAAGTACCATTTATAAGAAAAAAATGATGTTCTAGGATTGCGTTTAGTTAATAAATCACTTTCTGCTTTTGAACTAAATAAAGCTGTTAGCAACTGTAAAGACTGCAAACTAAGCTGGCATCCTTTGAATTGCTTAAAAATTTCATTGTTTTAACGCTTATAACTTTATTTCATGCTTTCCTTTAGCTATTCTTTCTTCATTTTATAAGTATTTAGATTTTGACTTTCTTGTCGATTACTATCAGTTCAGCTTAAGCGAATCTGAATGAAACTTATAGTAAATATTTCTTAATGTTTATTTTTATTTTTTTTTAGAATATAGTATTTCGAATTATTTTTTTTATATTATGATAATATATGCTTGAATCAAATCCTATTTAGTTCGTTAATCCTTTATGATAGAGATTTTATGCAAAAATATATCGTCAATGAAACTAATTAGGTGATGAGAAAAATCTCATAAGTTTGAAGGATTGTCATTCAGCACTTTTTAATTTAAAATTTTTGTAAGTGTATAAATAATGTGTTGATACATATTATATTCAACTTGTTCCTTCTAATTGCAATTATTCTATGAAAAGTATATACATTTTTTTTTTGTAAATGAGCATGCTAATTTCGATTGTTTAAAATCAAAATAATGCAAGTAATGTATTCAATTCTGCCCAAATTCTTTAGAACTCTCCGCAAATGTCGATTGTTCAATAGACATTTTAGTTTAATTTCAGTAAATGGTTTACTCTAGAATGCAATTAAGGCTTGATAGAGTGATTAAGATGACCTTGCTCTTCCCTGTATACTTTTCTTTTGCTGTCAAAATATATGACTTGTCAAACGATATGTAATTGCTTTACTTTTCTTCAGGATATGTATCAACATGCATTGTAAATCGTATAGTACATATAGATGAATATTTGTTGTTAAATTACTTCATATTAAATTCAGAATTTAATTTAGAACACTTATTCTTAGTATTTATCTAATCTCAAATGGCATGCTATAAACGTCTATTGAATGGTAAGAGAATATCAATTTCAATGCAAAGTAGTCCTTTATGCTACCTTAATGAGAAATTAAGCAATTTGTAAACAATACTATAGACTAATTAATTTAAGTTTCCATTATTTCCATCATTGCATATTCCTAATGAGGTTTACATAAGTTAATGAAATGAAGCTCTTATTAAGGAAATGGTATGAAATTACTAGCAATAATTTAGTTTAGCTTTTCTTTTATTTAATGCTATCATATCTACGATAGAGAATACTGAATTACATAGCGCTGTCCTATATATGAAATAATAAATGCTGAGATAGGATTATTAATACTAATATTATTGATGTTATAGATGATAATGTTAATGTTTCAAGCTTTCTTCTTTTTACAATTTAATTCTAATGATGGTAACTTAAGTCAAAACACATTGCAAACAACGATCTTATTATTAGAAGTGCTGTTACAATTGTTGAGTCTTTTATTATTAATACCATTAAGTTTAATATTGCTGAATTAAATGCTATTATTCCTTGCATGATATGTTTTACCGTCTTCTAATAATATTAAAATAATTGTTGTTTTGTTGCATGCTATATTATTATGTGCATTATTTATTTATGAAATTTCAATTGCATTATTGAGTTCCAAATATCTTAATCTAGAAATGTAATTGAGTCGAGCATGAACTTTTGTGTTCATAAATAAGCCATCAAACTTAGTTTTATGTGATGATATATAAGTTGAACTTAATTAGATTTCAATCATAATAATAATTGATAAACTTTATTTAATGCTCAAATTAGAATGTTTAGTAACTCTTCTCTTGATACGGTTATATCTAAATTAAGGGATGTTGAGATTATATATTTAGTTATTAATGTTGATGATGTAAATGATTCAAACTTTCTTCCTCTTGAACTTTTAAATTTCAGCTGTCATTTATAAATGCTGAACCAAATTCCATTACTTCTTGCATAATAAGTCATGTATTTTAGTTATCCCTTGTAATTCTGAATAAAATGCTACTGTCCTATAGAACATTAATCAAACGTTGCTTATAAATAAAATGTATTTAATGTATGAGATTTTTAAACTAGGTTTATCCCAAGTTAACTTTAATATAACTTACAAGTAGAATATCATTTTTTTTATAAGTTTTAAAACGTCATGATGTGAGGTTCATCTCACATCATATCTACTCTAAACTCCTCTAATCTTCTTTATTTCATCCTCAACCTTCTTAATATTATTAGTTAAGATGTGTGTCTGAGTGCTACTCTTAGTACTTAAGAACTTTGATTCCTAAGACTAAGATTAAATCTTAGGTTAGAATTCATCTGTTAAGTAAATTGGGTTACTCAATAGGTGAAACTTTGAGTTTATTAGTTTATAGATTTTTCTTAGTTTATTTAAATGATTATTTTATCTTTAAACCTTAGAACTAAGAATAAGAGATCTATCCTAATGAATTGATTTATCATTAGGATTTGCCTTAACACTTAATCAGTAAGATGGGATTAAAACCTTAGTCCTTAAGATGACCTTGTGATTAAGAATTAAATTTCATTCTTTGGAATTTGATTCTTAATCCTATAAATCTTGATTTGACTACTCAAGATTTGTTTGAGATTTATAAAATAATAACTTAGGACGTTTGATTTATTCGTTTAACTTAACTAAGCGACCTGTGATTTATAAGTATTAGAACTTTACTAGTTCTAACATTCCTTTAACTTGTAGGCTCGTGATTCTAAGTTACAGACAATGTAGGAATTGAGGATTCTGAATCTTATGTAACTTAGAGTAGTTAGAACGTCTTAAATAGAAAACAAAGTGATATCACAACTGTCGTTTAGTATTATTCTATATTCATTGAAAATTGTATAATATGCTTTCCTTTTTGCTTTGGATTTATTTACCTTTGGATATATTGCATTAAACATATAATATTGAATGATCATTTCTATGTTGATTTTGATGGCATTTCATGTTGTTAAAAGGTTATTTGGTGAAAAAAATAGTGTTATCAAACTTGAGGAGATATGTCTTCTTAGTCTGCCATATAGTATGACTTTACTTGAGAATGGTTTTGGACTAGGACTACTTTCCTAGTGCCTGTAAGATAGCTGTTGGGCTAGGACTACTTTCCTAGTGCCTGTTGTTTATGACTAGGACTACTTTCCTAGTATATCTGGGACTACTTTTCCAGATATTGGCTATTTCTGACTAGGACTACTTTCCTAATATATCTGGGACTACTTTTCCAAATGAGCAGATGGACTTTACTGGTGGCAAGACTAAGTAGGAATATCTCATTTCTGGCCGTTACTTTTCAGTTACTTCATTTGTATTACAGTTACTTTACAGTTGTCTTTTATTTACTTTATAGTTTTGGCTAGGTCTTACCTTACAGATCAGTTCACTTCTGCTACATTTTCATTTTTTTGCAGTTCTTACTCATCTTATAGTTTAGTACGCATGCTGATACATTTTCATTTTCTGCAGTTCTTGTCTTATAGTTCAGAACGCATCTTATTATATTTTTATTTCTACAGTTCCTTTGTATTCTCAGCTTTGAATATTCAGTTTTACCTTTCAGTAGTTACTTTTACTTTTGGCATATTAGGATGCTATATTTTTACTTTCAGTATCTGTACTTTCAGATTAATTGTAAAGCAGCATGTCTTATATTGATCATATACTTAGAATTTTCATTTGTGTTTAGTAGATTTCCTTATGTATTACTTAACCTTTTCTGCAACCTGAGTTGAGGTATGCGCTTACCTCACATCTTGTTAAGTTATAATTATGTTAATTATAACTTTGTTACTTTTCCTTACTGCTTACTGCTCCTATGATTATTTAGTATTGTGATATCATTAAAAAAAATTAACAATATTTAGCCTAAAATGTACTTAGACGTTTTGTCTAACTATATTTTTCTTTTGTTGGCTGGGGCCCTACCATTGCGAAACTAACAATGGTAGATTCTGAGCTGTTCGAGGTTGTGGGACCTTCTAGAGATTCAGTTCAGGAGGAGGAACATACAGGAGAAGATCAGTAGATTCTGCCTGATATTGTGAGGATATGAGAGATTTTACTCTTTTTACTGCATAAACTTTAACATCATTTTGTAATAATATATGATCTAACTACTTTACTTTTCATGTTTACGTATTCTGAGTTGTACAGTTTATATCTGGATTGTATGGATGTTACTTTTATTTTTCTTCTGCACTCTGATAAATTATAGTATACTCATTTAAGTGATTGTTTCTATTGCTACTTTGCTTATTAAGGCATATCCTCCCTTAACATTTGATTAAGAAGGACCATTCCTTAATCTGAATGTTAAGTGAGGATTTGCTAAGTGACGATCACCTCCTAATCCGGGTGATTTGGGGGCGGCCGCCACAGATATGCTTACAAAAAATAGTAATAGTGGAGAAACTGAGGCTAAGTGTAGCTTTAGTTAGCCTCGGTATGTGAAGAGAGAGCAGAACTGAGCCACACCACTTTCTTGATAAAAATAAGAAGAAGACAATAAAGAATCTAGGATCAAAGAGGGAGTGATTCCTTAAAGATTTCCAAGTGAGAGAATGTTGTGCTATGGAGACCATTTAGTCCTTTGTGGAGATGTTAATGGTGCTCTAGTGAGCTTCCAGAAGGTTCCAAGGTAATTCAAAATAAGATGTGAAGTTTAGGAACAACACACATGCTGTGGCACACCACTGTGCACCTTGGCACTCCTTCATCCGAGATAAAGGCGTTATCATGCGCCTCAGCGGTCAGTAGATAGAGATACAAGGGCAACTGCTCGCCAAAGTAAAACTAGGTGCTACCGCGTGCCCCATCGATAGTCATTCTGAGGGGTGGGCACTACCTCGTGCTGCAGTGGCAGACAAACAGAAACTAGGGCACTCCTGTGCCCCCTAGTGCCTGGATATAGGATGCCCAAGTGCTATGGCATGCTGTAGCGCTTGGCGGAATTCTGCTTCGGTTCATATTATGCCATAAGTAATTTGGGGGCATTTTGAACTTTTTTGGGTCCAAAATGAGCTGGGTACCCAAGGGAACAAGTGGAGAAGTTTCCTAAGTAAGCTAAGTGTGTTGACATTCCAATTGGTGGCTTTTGATACTATGAGGAAGAGATCCCAAGGTGAAGTCCTAAGGCAGCTATAGTGCAAGAGAGCTCTTACATATTAGAGAAGATACTCCTAGTGGTGGCTGCTTCCTCTCCTCTTCATATTTGAGTTAGAGCTTATGTGACTTCTATCAATGGTTAAGCTCTTTATAACTCTGTATTGTTCTAGATTCTTAGTGGATATTTTTTGTGGTGTGGCTTTGTGGTTTTTCACATTCTTGGATTAGAGTAAGAGCTTGAGTTTATTTTGCATGCATGTGCTATGATTTTTTTTGTGGATTTGTGAGTTCAGACTTGCTTAGTAACCATAAATGCAACCCCGGTCCTCAATCGACTGTGCTAACCAAACTGCTTCCGCTGCGGGGTGTTCTTGGTGCTGGATCTTATTTACCAACAAAAGCAACCTAAAAGGGATTTAGATTGAGTTATCAAATTGAGGTAGTTAACCTAGTTTGAATGACTTAAGGGTATCTTCCTTGGAACTTATTGGTTAGAACATACTACAATATAGACTAGTACTCATAATTTGAATATTCTTTGAATAGTAAATAGTTTGCTTCAAAATGATAATATTAATATTATTAATTGAAATTAAAGTACATATCCATAACTTAACTCTAAGTTGGAGTTAGAATATGGAATCAATTGATTTACCTTGAATATAACTGTATAGTCTTAGTCTTATCTTAGGTAATTATATAAGTACAGTTCAATTCAAGATAAATATCCTGAGTCCAAAGTTTATTATAAGCAAGAGTTTGAAGATCTTAGTTTGAGAGAATAATTATAAAATGATGTTTATCTTTTATCTCTGTGCACAAGGATAAGTACAGTTAAACAAACTAAGTGTTTAATGTCACCTTTCTCAGGACATACTATTTATGTATATGTACTCCTAACCATGTGGTAAATTAGGATGATATAAAAGATATAGTTATGAGTAAATTTTGATTTTAGCTAAATTAGATCTAAATTATTGTAAATCTTGTGGATACGCACTTTGATTTATTATGGCATTAGGAAGAGGTGCATGTTAAGGAAAACATGTTAAATAACTAGATAACAAGATGAGATATTTTCTTTTATTTTCTAGTTTTGATAATTTGAAAAGCACTTGTTGTATTAAACTTTTTGGCATATCATAAATTTCATAAACATAACATATTATTAGCGGAGCATTGTGCTCACCTAAAAATCAGTTAGTAGAGCGGTTCTGCTCACGTTGGATTGTTAGAGGTGCATTGTGCCAACCTAGGAATGAGGGATGCTATGTGGCATCAAAATCATGCTTATTTGTCATATTGAGATGCATATTATGATTCATATTCAGATGCATATATGGTGGCGTACATCACAATTTTATTTTAAATTTTATTCAGTTTGTAGTTTCATTTCAGATGATTTATTTTCTGTACTTTGTTTAGCTATAGTATTCATGCTTTTATATTTAGTATTTTGATTTACAGTATCCATTTGCTTTAGTTTTCTACAGTTTGATTTCAGTATTTATTGAATGTTAAGTAATATCCCTTAAATGTAGGAGGCTAGGGCCCTGGCATTATGAAAATAATAATGTCAATTTTTGAGCATTTGAGGAACCAAATCAACAGGATATCCAAGAGCTTTAGGAGGAGCCAACTAAGCAGTAGTATTTTAGTTAAGTCTTAGTTTACGTTATGCTATGAGATTAGAGTTTTATTTCTTGCTCTTTTATTTTAATGCCAATTTGTAATAATTAAATATGGGTGGATTTTCTTTCTTTTTTGAGATGAATATTTTTGCTTAGTTTTTACGATGAATGTTTTGGATGAAAGCTAAAGCTTATGCACTCTATTATTATTACTACTTATACTTAGTATTATGATGTGATCAACATAAAAATCATAAAATACTCATATACATTATATGTATTATTACATTTACTAAAGCCAATGTGTACAAGTACCTCTTAGTTAATACTTAAAATAAGAATATTATACTTGTTTTAAGAATTTGTACTCATCAGTAAGTCAGATTAGCAGTGGTTCTGCCTTCCCAAGTAACGCATTGTTCCACCACCAAATATGTGTTATTATTATCTGTACCTTTTTGTTGCACACAATGATGGGATGGGGCATTATAGATACACTCTTATTGTTTAATTTTTATGCAATTGTCTTTATTGATTGATAGAATACTAAGCTTTTCTTTTATTGCAAATTATTTTAAAAATATCCAGAAATTAGAATTATATAATACCTTGAGTTGCATTTTAAGACTATATCTGACTGATTGATTCAGAATCTGACATGATCGAGTGTCTTAACCCAAAATACTAATTCAATTTTTGAATTAAATAATAATATATTCTAATTCTCTTGATTTTAAAAATGTGTGTTAAAGAAGAACTTGAGTGCTTAACTTAACTGGCTGATACTTACTGAATTTTTTTGCTGAGTTTTTTGATTCATTCTAATTTCAAAATTATTAAGACATAAAGTTTAGCACCCTTGTAACAACCCTAGGTTGTTACCATGCTCAATTAATACTAAAATAAGTCTTAACTCTTGTTCCATTAGGTTCTAAATATAATTATGACATAATCCTAAAACTTTAGGATCCAACACAATTCGATTTAATCTATTCATCATTTAGTCAATTTATTGACCTAAGAAACTAGCTAAATTTTTTGACCTCCAACTCAAAATCTGATTATATCTTTGAATTTTTCATACACAAATTAGCTAAGGGTGAAATTTTGAAAACTTTTGGATACCATTTAATCCTAAATTGGAGTTAATTTAAAGTGGGGAAATAGCAAAATTAGGACTATCAAATTCTCTATTTGCAAATCTAACCTTCTAACGGTCGGCTGAAATCCCAAAATTAACTATGCGAACCGCTAGTGATCCGCTGTGGATCTCTGTCTATGCAACAGACAATATGGCATAATCTGGCCATCAATCAGTGCTCTGACAACCCAGAATGAATCGCACTTTGATCTTCATGCAGTCATCAGATTGCATCCATGATTTGACGACTACGATCTTACCCTCACTAGGCCTTATGTGTCAACGAAGCAGAACCGTTCCATGATTTCAATCGATTAATCAGATGACTCTCCTCTCTCTCGATGCTGTTCACCTTTATCCTCCGAGCGATCACGCCTTATAGCAAAAATTCTTCATACGCCTATTGTCGAACCTATCCCCCACTATACCTAACGATTTGTAATAGCTTACCTATTGTAGAAGGAACCTCTCAGCTGGCCTCTAAGGCCTAAAGCAGCCTAAATTTGGTAACTGCAATAGTTGCCTTTAGGTCCTGGCCTGAGGCCATGGCCCAATTCTTTCTGAGCTCTCCTTACCTTTCTCTGGATATAAATAGCCATGGAATTGCCCAATGAGCTTCTTTGCTCCCTCTAGAACCCTAATTGCACCCCTAGCTGCTCCCAGCACATCAGCTACCTCTCCCTGCTATCCAGGTAGTGACCAATGATTTTAGTTTTCATTCACACCATTTCTATGAGTTAGGCTTGGAGTTCAGGCCTCCAAAAGCTTGTTGAGAACTCAAGGAAGCTTTAGAATCCAGTTCTAGCTCTTGGCTTGCCCTCACCCATCAACATTCCGTCCAGCAACCTGTTCAGGCACCCCATTGTATCAACCCAAGGTTGTTACCCTTATTAATCTGGACTAAAATAAGTCATAATATTCATTCCATTAGTCGTAATAAGTCATTAGGAGAAAATCCTAAAATTTTAGTCAAAATTGGGAATCAATCAGACCAAACCCTAATTCTACAAAATCTAGATAATTAAGAAAATGAAAATATTAAATTGATCTTAGATAAAAAATTTAACTTCACCATTATGCTCATCACCCACAAATTAGCTAGGGGTGATGTTTTGGATGTTCTTGGAAGTCGCCGTATTTTCTCAAATATTTTAATATATTTAAAATACCTCGAAAAAATGAAATAAATAAATTAGTCTCAGAATCAAATTCTAACTTTGTCGTTGTGTTTCTCACCCTCAAGTTAGCTAGAAGTAAATTTTGGAAATTTTCAGAACCCATTTAATAGTCCAATTTTAATTATGAAATTTGATATAAATTAAAATTAATTAATATTTATTTATTTTTGGTGGGGCCCGCCATTTGCAAAGCAGGTCGGGTCAATGATGTTAATTGATTGAACGAAACCTTCTGCACCATTCAATCGGGTTGTCTCGATCAGAAGGTCCCGATTCCATTGTCTGCATGTAGCGCAGACGAGCACCGTACGTGGTGCGTGCATCTATGCGCAGTGCTTTCACTCTCGCCATAAGTAGAAGCCGCCACTCTAAGACCTTGCGAGCCTCAAATTTTTATCCATTTTGAATTTAAACATTAGTTTCATCATCTGGATCCCTCTGGAGATGAGAACTGTTCCTTGTTGTCGTCCCGATCCATCAAGAGCTCTCAGTCGTGCTGTCATCCTGATCCATCGAGGGCCACAAGGGTTTCATCATATGGATTCCCCCTCTTTAATTCATGCAATGCTTATACTTTCAATTTACAAACCTGTTTCACATGTTGGATTATTGTTTGATCGAGTCCGATCAAGCTCGACCAAGCAAATATTGCAAACTCGTCCATAGTGGATTGGTCTCGCCACCCTTCGTCCCAACCTAGTCACCTAGGACTAGCTGCTACCAAAGCTACAGGCCTATTTTGGTGAAGGACTGACCATTGATCAAAAGGTCTCTCCAATACTTTTCCAATTATGGGTGGGATGGCCTCCGGCGATGCCAAGAAGGCCGTCAATTTTGATGCCCTAGCCTGACCTCCCTTGTTCTCACTGCATCGACCTCTCCGGGTTCGTCTTGGGTTGGGTCATGTCGGACCCAACCCGTGTGGTTGCTTCTTGGCTGCACACTTTATCCTCTGCTAAAGCTATTAAAGTGTGGGTGCTGCCAACTGTTAGGAGCTGTTAGTTAGGATTAAATTAATTTTTATTAAATTAGTTAGTTTAATTAATTTAATTAGATAGTAAAACTTTGAACCTCTATATCTTTTAATCCACAAATTCAAACATAGCAAAATTATATCTCATTATGCTCAAAAATATGCAATGAATATTTTGGTTGTGTTAATTTTTCTGTTTGATGCTTAATTTAGCTAATTACCTTTTAAGGCTAACTAAACCCCCATTAAGCCCTTGAAATTTATTAGCTCATAACTTAGCCAATTCAATTCCAATTCATATGATCAAAATATGTCATTTCGATCAGAAAAATGCAATGACCAATAAAGTGCAAGAAAATCTTAATTGCATTGGGTAGATGTCTTAATTTAGCCTAATTACTCTAAAATTAGATTAGTAAATTTTAAGCTCATTAATTATCCAAATTTCAAATTTCAAATTTTTGATCACTCACAAAATAGAACAAAATACATTAGCAACGTCAAAATAATTTTTTTTATAATTAATTTCACTAATCACTCACTAATCACCTTAAACCCTAATTCAGGCCTAGATTAATTAATTAAGGTCCAAATTGAGTAAACTCACTATCATTATACTCAGTGTGCTATAGGGAACCCATAGCCACTATATTTGCTTGATTTGGATACCAATTAGTGAAATTTGTTTTTGGACCCCCATAATTACCCCCTTTTGGGACATTCTTATTTTGCTCATAACTATGTCATTTTGCCTCATAATTTAGCAAACTTATTATCTATGGAATTCTTAGACAGGGTAGAACCTATGTATAACAAAAATTTTAGATTTTCTTAAGTAATTTTGCTAATCAACCCTTAATGAGCTTAAAATTTAAATTGAGCTCACTAGCCTTACCTTGGCCACAAATTTTGTGTTCTTAGTGTCTATATTCATATTAGATAGTAATAAATCATTTGGAATTAATAGATTTTATTTTTGAGTGCTAAATCAAAAAGTTCCATTTTTAACCATTAAGGATTGGAATTTTGGTCATTTTTGCCAATTTTGAATTAAATGTCCTTAGGCCCTAAAAATTTGTCATTTTCCTTAAAATCAGTAAAGTAAATGTTTAGAAATCAAATTTAGATCATTTAGTCTTGTAAATTTGATCTTATGGCAAAACCCTAATTTTCCCCTAAAGTTAATATATGCACTTCATAATGTGAACCCACATTATGCTTTCCTTAATCCTAATTCATATTAATTGAATCAATATTAATCTTAGTATTCAATAAATAAATCTTTCCTTAAGTCATTTCAATAAAAATTATGCCCTTAAGTATCTTTCCCATCATAAACTCTTAAGATTATCTTCTTTTGTGCTTAGTAGTATATTTAGGTTAGTGTTTATTCCATGGGCAAATGGGTTAGTCAATAGAATGAATCCTTGATTATTAGATTATTAGATTTTTTCATTAATTATGATTATTTTATTTCTTAATTTAGTTTAAGATTAGAAATCTATCTTATTAAGTTTGATTTCATTTAATAAAATTGCCTTAACATTTAGTTCGTGAGAATTGTGAATATCCTTAGACCCTTAGATACCAATACCTTTAGGTTAAGTGTTCTAAACCCCAATACTTTGGATTTTAACTCTTAATCCCTTAATCTTAGTTTATCTTAATCAAGATTAGTTTGGGTTAATGAATTTATCAAATAAGATTATTAATTAATTATTTAACTTATGTAGGCGACATATATTGATTTAGATTAGAACTAAATTTGTTTTAATTGTTTAATCTTTATAGAATCATAACTATGAGCTTATACTGGAAAGTAGGATATTGGAGATCCTGAGCTTGTATAGTCTTAGAATAGTTAGAATAATTAAATTAAAAAACAAATGATATCACATACTTTTGTTTGTTACTACCTTACATTCCTTGATTTGTACGCACTTCTTTATTGATTTGAGCTTTTACTATTTTGACATATTAGTTGAGACAGAAGATTTGATATAGACATCAGTGTTCTAGATGATACAATTTCTATTCTATGGCTAGATTTAGCAAGTTTCTATTGTGGCAGGATTATTATAGGCATATGCCCAATTAAAATAAAATGTTTTATTTTCAGTTCAATTATTTTTAGGTTCAGTTACTTGCAGTTCAACTCAGTTTAGTTTTCAGCATTTTCAATATTTTACAACATTTTTTAGTATTTAACTGCATTTTCAGTAATTATGTATTTTTAGCTGTCTTTTTGTTTTATGTAGTATCTTTTGTGCAGGCATGTTAGGATGCTAGTTTTAATACTATTTTACTTATATTGTATTTTTATCACAAAATCAACATAAGTACATTGATCATATCTATTTAGGATCTTTCTTTATATTTTGTGGTCTATAATTATAAATTGCTTAACCTTTCTACCGCTTTGGGTTAAGGTATGCTTTCTTATCTCATATTTTTCTTAAGTTATAAATGTATTGTTTATAGCTCTACCATTTTAGTTGATGTTTTATAGCTCCTATTTGCTTAGAATAAGATGATATCATAAAACATAAGAAATTATCAGCTTAAATGGTACTTAAGTAATTTGTCTAACCTATATATATTTTTTCTTGGCTGGGGCCCTGATATGTAAGAACCAACATGTTAGGTCTTATAGCAGCTTGAAAAGTCCGCCTAAGTGAGGAGCTAAAATTGCTTAGTTTTATTTCTGTTAGAGAGAGAGAATTATATTTCAGTTTCAATCTTTCTTTCCTATAAAACTATTTAATGGCTTGTAATAAATTAATTTCTGCACTGTATATTTTTATTTTAGTACTATGTCTGGGATGTAACAATTACTCTTTACCTCTTGTTATTTTTGCAATGTGATGAATGGATGTATCTATTTTAATCTGTTTCTTCACTTTATTTATTTATTGCACTTTCCTTTTTTTATTTCAAATTATGATTATCCTTGTATAATAATTCAAGGCACAATCGTGAGTCTAAATAGTGGCTTGCTTAGACACCTTAACAGTATTAGCATTAACAAAGTAAGTGGCCTCTTAGTAGATATTTACTTTGTTAATGTTAATCCGCAGTTATCCCTTAGTCCTCCTTGCGCAGGATAGTGGGGAGAGGCACCACATTTGGTATCAGAGAGTTCCATAAGGTGTCAGATTTGAATTTAATTCATATCTACCTAATGGGCTATTCTCTAACACTATATAATCGTATCATGTGCAGTTAATTGCATGCATAATATCACATTTATGTCATCCTTGGACATAAGTTGAAAGGAGAAATGTATAGTAACGACACATCTTAGATGAAACTATACAAAAGTCCTTAGAAGTAAACTTAGCTACTAAATGTTTAATATAATAGTAGGAGATCATAAATCAAATAGTAAAGTACTTATAAGACTATAAAAAATTGTTTAGGATGACATCTAATCTCTTAGCCAACGAGCACTTTCTCAAGAGATTTGATCAAATATGGGAAGAAGAAATTTGATATGGCTAACTTTATGGAAGATTAATAGCGGGAGTCTCACAAGAAGGAACATTAGTTTTGGATAAAATATTAAATTATCCCATCTATAAAGGGTTATATTTCCTTACATTAGGCAAAGAATGGTTGCGACGTGTCACTACTGCCTTCAATATAGTTCAATGTCCCAATAACGTTTGCCTTATGATTCTGCTCCATCTCCTTCAAAATGAAGCAGGGAGTTGGTGGGAGAAAGCATACTCAAGGATAACAAAGGATTGTCATAAGGGATGTTGTTCATGCAATTACTAAGATTTTTGTGCAACATTTGCTACAAAATATTTTGGTGATTGAGCTTAGGACCTTTGAGCTAGAATAGAACCTATTTAAATTTAATGTCGTAATCTTAGTTTCATTATATCTTGGTATTTCATTTATGTATCTACTTGTATTTCAAGGAAGATTTAATAATATGTTATTTATGTCATTCAAAGAGCTTTCCTTTATCATTAAATAATTGATTATTTCAATCCAATAAGAACGAATCATGGATCGTTGCCTTCCACTATTGCTGCATCTAGCAGTTCCTCAAAAGAGATAAGTGCTCTAGAAGAAGTAGTTAGAACCTTAGTTGATACTCACCTAAGACAAGCAAAGCGAATAAAATAGTTGTTAGCTACTTAGAGCAGCCAAAACCATCACCTGCATCTGTGGCTCTGATGCCCTATTACCCTCCTTAGCCTCACCATCAGTCTACTAACGGACTGCTTCACAGCTTCATTCCTTTGAGAACCCCCACCTTCAGTGGAAATCTATCTGCAGTGGACATGACCTAATGGCTGAAGTTGGTGGAAAAGAACTTAACTAGCATTAAGTATCCTAATTTAGAAGCCATTCGGTTTACTGTCCTCAGGTTTCATGAAGAAGCAGATTAATGGTGGGATATTTTAAGGAACACTCGCTTCACCAATTTTGACATTGAAAACTTTCCTTGATAAGCATTTGTAGAAGCTTTCAGCAAAATTCCTCCCTCCCTCAGCATAAAACATACTAGAGGGCACCCTTCTAAATATGAAGCAAGGAAATTGTCCCGTGTCTGAATATGAAATGGAGTTTCATCGACTTACCCTCTTTGCTCCAAAATTAGCAAGAATGGAAGCAGCTCACTGCCACCAGTTTCAAAGTGATCTTCGTGACTCAATCAAGGATCACATAGTACTGTTTAGGCTCACTAATTTCTCTGAAATTATTGAAATTGCAGGAGTCATTAAACACCATTTGTCTCATAGGGACTCAAAGTGAAGTTTTGGTTCTTCATCCTACATAAATGATAACTTTAAAAGGGCAAGAATTCTATTTAGTAGGGTTTATCAGATCAAGGAAGCTGCTACTACCTCATATCCATTCAAAGGATGTACAAAGCCTTATCCATATGGGAAGTGCTACCATAATGGTCGGTGATGCTATACTTGTAACAGTCTGGGTCACCTTTTCTTCCAATGCACCTATGCAAAAATGGTGGATGGTGTGTGCATCGATCACTCTAGGCACAAACAAAAACTCAACCATAATCCTATAAATTGTAGAGACCAAAAGTTGGTAATAATGCCTCCTCATCAGGAAGAAACTCAAGTTTAGAAGAAGGAAGAACCCTCTGCACCTCAACTTTTAATGCTAAACCTTCTCTTAAGCAGGCTTACAATAACAAATGTGTTGGTCCAGCTAGGGTGTACAATCTAACTCCTATAAAAGTAGCTATAGATAAAAATGTTGTATCATGTACACATTTCTAATCCTGATCTTTGCTTAGACATTTTCATTATGCAAGTTTCCATTCCTACAATTAGTTAATTGCTAAATATTTTAAAATTAGAAACCATCTTATTGGTGCTAAGGCCTGTAAAGTATTATTCGATGCTGGGGCTACTCCTTCCTTTGTATCTGAAAGTTTTTCCAAGTCAGTAAATTTACCATTCTAAAAGTTAGCCAAATCCCTAAATATTGGACTTTCTTCTAGAGCTCAACTCAGTGCAGCTAAATTATATGATCTTAAGATACCTCTAAACAATAAAACTTTTTGAGCCAAGTTGGAGGTTTTTCCTATAACAAACTTTGTTATTATATTAGGCAAGAATTGGCTTAGCATACATGATGCCACCATCAACTGCTAGAAGAAAAGGATATCCTTGCATTTGCTTGGGAATCCTAAAACCTTTATAAAAAGTTTTAGTACCAACCCTCCTTCATCAATTTGATTAAAGCTGAGAAACTAAAAAGTAAAGGTTACATTGCCTATCTAGTCACTATGATGGGTAGTGCCAAGGAAGATGTTCCACTTTCTGATAATAAATTCATCAATGAATTTGCCAACATCTTTCCTGAAGATTTTTCCGGGTACCTCTTATTCATGAGGTAGAATTTTATATTGAGTTAATTCCTGGAATGCAACATATATCTAAGGCTTCTTATATAATGGCACTCAAAGAACTGCAAGAGTTGAATGAGCAACTACAAAAATTATTAAGCAAGGGCTTTATTGTGCCAAGTACGTCTCCTTGGGGATCGCCTATTCTTTTCATTAAGAAGAGAGATGGTTCTATTTGAATATGTATAGATTACTATGAACTAAATAAAGTAACCATAAAAATAAATACCCACTTCCTAAGATTAATGATTTGTTCGATCAACTTGTTGGTGTTATTATCTTTTCAAAGATCAATTTAAGATTTGGCTATCATCAACTACGAGTATTGGATTCCAATGTTGAGAAATTTACTTTCCATACTTGCTATGGCCAATTTAAATTCTTGTGATGTCATTTGGACTCATTAATGCTCCTTTAATCTTCAAGGATCTAATACAGTATATGCTTAAACCATATTTAGATAAGTTTGTTATTGTCTTTATTGATGATATTCTTATCAATTCTAAGAGCCACTTAGATCATGAAATTCATCTTAGATCAATTCTTGAATCCCTCAAAACTCATCAACTATATGTAAAATATTCCAACTGTGAGTTTTGGTTAAAATATGTTGCATTCTTGGGGCATGATGTCAATGCCCAATGAATTAGAGTCGATCAGAATAAAGTAAGTGCCATTCAAGATTGGGCACAGCCTAAGTCAGTAACAGATATCCGTAACTTTTGAGAATAGCCGGCTATTATAGAAAGTTTATCAAGGGATTTTTTTAGATCGCTTCACTATTAACTAGGATGACTCAAAAAGCTGTGCCTTTTATCTGGAACTATGTATGTCAAGAAGCATTTCAAAATCTCAAAGATGCACTCTAATCTGCTCCAGTGCTGGTCCTACTAAAAGAAGAACTATACTATTAAGTCTACATTGATGCATCTAGAATTGGTCTAGGTTACATTCTAATGCAAAAAGTAAAAGTCATTGCATATGCCTCTCATCAACTAAATCCACTTGAGAAGAACTATTCAGTTCATGACCATGAGCTTGATGTCATTATTTTTCCTTGAAACTTTGGTGCCATTAATAGTATGGCATTCAATGTGCGATATTCACCGATCACTAGAGTTTGAAATACATTTTCACTTAGCATGAGATAAACTGCCATTAGAGAATGTGGTTAGAATTAATCATCGATTACAATCTAAGTATTCAATATCATCCATGCAAAGCAAACATTGTAGGTGATGCTCTGAGCCATCGTGCTACATTAAGTTCCATGATCACTGAAAGCCCTATCATTGAATAATTTTGTAAGTTGCATATTGAGCCTGTTTTATGTGAGATGCTTAGTCAAATGATAAAGCTAAGTTTAGTAGAACTCACTTTTCATAGAGATGTTTTCATCTCTTAAACTAAGGATGAAGACTTTCATAATCTCAAGGCTGAAATAGAAAGTGGTTATCATCATGATCTGCACTTACATGGAACTGTGATTTAATAAGGAAATCAGATTTGAATACCAAAGTCTATGCATTAAGAGATCCATATAGATGGTCATAGTTTTGGATATAACATTCACCCTGGAAGTGCCAAGATGTATCAAGACATGATACAGTTGTTTTGGTGGCTAGGTATGAAGAAATAAATAGCAGAATTTGTAGCTAAATATCAGAGACCTGGAGGTCTGCTGCACCCATTAAATATTCTCGAATGGAAATGGTTTGACATCTCGATTAACTTTGTAATGGGATTGCCTCGCACAAGATCAGTGCCGCTACAATTTGGGTATTCGTTAATCATCTGACCAAATATGCTCACTTTATTCCTATCTGTCAGACTAACTCTATAGAGAAACTTGCTAAGCTCTATATCATAAAATTATCAGGTTGCTCAACATTCCCAAATCAATCATATTGGACAGAGATAGTTGGTTCACCTCCAAATTTTGGCAAGTAGTGCATCAGGATTTGGGAGCTACTCTAGAAATGAAAACGAACTTATATCCTCAAACAAATAACCAGATTGAAAGAGTGAATTAGATTCTCAAAGATCTACTCTAACTCTGCTCATTAGACTTTAATGGAAGCTGAGAAGAGCAACTGCCATTTGTTGAATTTGCTTATAATAATAGTTTCCAGTCTAGCATAAAAATGGCTCCATTTGAGGCATTGTATGGGAAAAAATGTTGCACTCCATTTTCTTATTTTGAAACTAGAGATGTCCGACTGTATGGGTCTGAATTAGTTGAAGAAACCAATAAGAAGGTCTTACTCATTCAACAAAGGATTCAGACAGCTCAAGACCGACATAGTAAGTATCATGACTCTCATTATCATCCTTGAATTCTGAGAAGGTGATCTCGTCTATCTGAAAGTATGCCCGATGAAAGGTATCTATCATTTTGGCATAGCTGGAAAGCTTAGTCCAAGATATGTTGGACCTTTCAAAATTCTTTCCAAGATTGGATTGTCTGCATACAAGCTGAAGTTTCCTGATGACTTATCTACTGTGCACAATGTATTCCACATTTCATCACTCAGTAAGTGCTTAAGAGAACCTCATCATCATTTTCCTATTCTTTTTATACATATACAGCCAGATTTGCCTTTCATCGAAGAACCTATCAAGATTCTGTATAGAGATCAAAAACAACTTTGAAGTCGATCTATCCCTACGATTAAAATTCAGTGGTGAAATCACAGTGCTGAAGAAGCCTTTTGAGAGAAATAATCCAATATGCAATAGAGTACTCAAAGCTGTTTGAAAATTTTGGTACTTCCTGAACTCTTCTTTTATTTTCATATTATCTCTACTCATGCATTCTTATTCCTAATTAAGAGATGTCAAGGATGATAAGATTCTTAAGTGGGGGAGTCTATAATAGCCCAAAGTTGTTAACCTAATCAATTAGGGCTAAACTAAGTCTTAATCTTCATTCCATTAGTCTTAATAAGTTATTAGGAGCAAACCCTAAAATTTTGGTCCAAATCGGGAATCAATCGGACCAAACCATAATTCTAGAAAATCTAGATCATCAGGAAAATAAGAATATTAAATTGAACTCAGATCAAAATTTTGACTTTGTTATTGTGCTCATCACCTCCAAATTAGCTAGTGGTGATATTTTAGAAGTTTTTGGAAGCCATCAAATTTTCCTAAATATTTTAATATATTTAAAATACCCTGAATTGAAATAAATAAATTGATCTCAGAATAAATGTCCGACTTTACCGTTGCATTCCTAACTCTCAAATTAGCTAGGGGTGAAATTTTGGTATTTTTCAAAGCCCATTTAATAGTCCAACTTTAATTATGAAATTTGATATAATTTAAAATTAAATAATATTTATTTTTTATCAGGTGGGGCCCACCATATGCTAAACAGGTCCGGTTGGGGCCATTAATTGATGGAACGACGCCTTCTGTGTCATTTGCGTGGCGCGTGCATCGATGTGCGATGCTCTTACCCCCGCCACAAGTGGCAGCTACTGTTCACCTCACGAGCCCCAAAATTATCTCCATTTCAAATCTAATCATTGGTTTCATCGTATGGATCTCTATGGAGCTACAAATTGTTCCGCGTAATCGTCTCAATTCATTGAAGGCTCTCAATCGCTTGGCAAGGTACCGTTGATCCCCCCTCTTTAATTCATACAATGCATATACTTTCAATTCGCAAACCACATCTTGGATTATTGTTTGATCGAGCTCTATTGGACAAATTTTTCAAACTCGTCCATAGTGAATCGGCCTCGCCGCCCTTTGTCCTGACCTAGCCGCTTAGGACTAGCCACTGCCAGAGCTATAGGCCTCCTCCAGCGATGGTCTGACCACCGATCGAAAGGTCTCTCTGAGACTTTTCCAACATGGGCAGGCCGTCAATTTTGATGCCCTCAATCGCTGGCAAGGTACCGTTGATCCCCCCTCTTTAATTCATACAATGCATATACTTTCAATTCGCAAACCTATTTTACATGTTGGATTATTGTTTGAGCAAGCTCTATTGGACAAATTTTTCAAACTTGTCCACAGTGAATCGGCCTCGCCGCCCTTTGTCCTGACCTAGACGCTTAGGACTAGCAGCAGCCAGAGCTATAGGCCTCCTCCGGCGATGGTCTAATCACCGATCGAAAGGTCTCTCTAAGACTTTTCCAACATGGGAAAGCTGTCAATTTTGATGCCCTAGCCTGACCTCCTTGGTTATTGTAGCCTCTTTGGTTTTACTTGATTTGGACATTAATTAGTCAAATTGAGTTTTTGGACCTCCTGTAATAGCCCAAACTCTTAAGCACCAAAGTATTGTCCACTTTGGCTTGAAAGGCCTCACAGTTTTGCCCACAAAAAATAACTTTCCAGCAAGTCACCCATCCTGGGAGTGCTCCCACCTGAGCACGCTTAACTTTAGAGTTCTTATCAGGAACTCCACCGTTATCTGAAAAGGCGCCTCGATGTTTAAGAGTTTCACTTATTACTACTTAAGTGGGTCATCACAATCTCCCCAACTTAAGTAACTGACGTCCTCGTCAGTATCCACACACAGATCCAATAACCATCCATTGGGTAGATAGGACTAGAGGTGACCCCTACAGGCACAAGAGGTACCCATAACCATGTAGCACCTTAACCATCATGGGTTCAAGAGGCTATTCACATGAAGTGATACTTTGCCATGTATGACACCTAGCTCCTATCTGACATCCTATGATTTGCTTTGATACTATTTGTAATAGCCCAAATTCTTAAGCACCAAGGTATTGTCCACTTTGGCCTGAAAGGCCTCACAGTTTTGCCCGCAAAAGATAACTTCCCAGCAGGTCAACCATCCTGAGAGTGCTCCCACCTGAGCACACTTAACTTTGGAGTTCTTATTAAGAACTCTACCATTATTTGAAAAGATGCCTTGATATTTAAGAGTTTCACTTATTACTACTTAAGTGGGTCATCACACCCCCGACCCTTAATTAGGAATTTTTTGTTTTTCTCATAACTTGGTAATTTAGCCTCATAATTTAGTAAACTTAGTATTTATAGAATCCTTTGACATAGTAGAATATAAGTATAACAAAAATTTTAAATTTTCCTAGTAATTTTGCTAATCAACCCTTAATGAGCTAAAACCCTAATTTGAGCTCATTAGCCATAATTGTTTAGTATTTCTTTACATTCCTTGATTTGTACACTTTGCTTTCTTAAATTGAGCATTTACTGTTTTGACACATTAGTTTAGACGTAAAATATTTGATGAATTTTCTATATTAGTTGGCAGACTGTAAAATATACGTCTGCGCTCGCATGCAAGTGTACGTGGTCTGAACTAATAATTGGAAGGTAAGTTCTGAGATTTATCGTCCTCAGGGAATGGTGTATTTTGTTACTAAGGTTTATCTACTCTTAATAATGTTTTGATAATTATATTTTTCTAGTTTTTGTGGCTCCTAATTAATAATTCTAAATCTTGACCTTTAAAGATATATTATTGAGAAGAAGAGAGAGTTGGGGCTTTATTATACAACTTGTTATGGGACTGGTGCAAGTGCTTCATTCCTTTTAATTTTTAATGAAACTTGTTTTCATGCCAATTACAATCAAGTGAAGATAGCATTCCTTAGATTGGGCTTCTAATTCCAACTAGTTCATGTCTAGTGCACAAGATGAACACATAAGGGTTCGATCTTGGCACATAGACACTCATGTTAGCATATTGAGTTAATTGAGATTCCCTACATCTAGGTTATCAAAATAGTCGTTATAACTTAACAATCACACAAACTTGATTTCCACACAATAAGCGTCACATGCTACATGCATAGTTCAGATAAGGAAGCGAATTATTCTCCTAAGTAGATTATGTCACGTTCATCCACAAGGATTCAATTATTCCTCTTCCTCCTTTCACGTATGCTAAGCTACGAAGCTTGATTGGTGGCTCTTGGCTCATATGCATCAATTTCATGACTGAGCTCAAAGAATAGTGCTTTAGGCTCAAGAACTTATCATTGGGCTCTAAGCACTAATGCGCACATTCCTAGCTTTACGTTAATTAAGGAGCTACGGAGCTCAAAGAGAATTAAGTTATCTCATCTCCCTTTCATCTCAAGCTAAGGTGTTTTATACTGAGAATCCTCACGCATCAAATATGTATTCGTGGAGAGGACCTTTATGTGCATTCCCTTTAACTCGAGATGTTTAGTTGATTCGATATTATCTTCGTTATAAACCATTTGTATGAAAATATAATAAACATTCATCACATGCATGCGTACACAGGAAACACATCCACATCAAAAGATAAAGATTTTTTATCATTAAGGAAAATCCATACAAGCACCATATGTCCCTCTACTTGTTACATGACTCTATCCCAACCCTCCTCGGGGGGGGGGGGGGGGGGGGGGGTTATCTCTCCATACCAAAAGAAATACAGGACATGGGATATAAAGACATGAACCCTTGCATGGTTCTACTGGTTGAAAGAAAATAAGGAGAGGCTTAAGAAGAATACTAAGAACTGCCCTTGGCATTCTTCGGCTTTCCTCTTGCTCTCCAACTTCTCCTCCTTCAGCTCTTTGGATTTACATCCCTTCTTTCATAGATGGAATTCTTCTCCTTCCTTGGTTTGAGTTCTTCCTTCTTTTCTCTACAGCAGCTCTGAATTTATGTCAAAGATGGGAACCGTCTCTTAGTCTTGAATGGCTCATTTTATAGAGAAGCCTCCAGCCATTGCAATTAAATCAGCCACCCTTTTCAACTTATTTGAATTGATAGCTTGCAATTATTATGATATTCTCTTGAGAATAGGCAAGAATTAAATAATTTGGAGTTTCAAACAACTGGGGAAGGCAAATAGTTGAATTTGTACCCATCCCTATGTTGTCATTAAGGCTCAAACTTGGTAGAAATTATGGCGGACGCTGCGGTGCGCTGCAGCGGGCCGGGCGCTAAAGCGCCTAGTTTTTGAATTCAATCCGCCTTGGCGCGCTTGGGCGCGTTGCAGCGGTTGTATTTAATGTTGTTGTACTTAACTTTTTTATTCCGCTGTGGCGCGCGGTAGTGCTGAACTTTTGAACTGAATCTGCTGCAGCGCATGATAGCAGACATGTCAAGAATTTTGCTAAGTCCCATCCCGCTGTAACGCGAGATAGCGGTGAGGTTTCGAGTCGGTTCTGCTACAGCGCGCGGTAGCAGATCAATTAATCTTCATTTCATTTTTTTACTCCGCTGTGGCGCGCGGTAGTAGTGAGGTTTTGATTTTGGGTTCAATGCGGCGCACGGTAGTGGATAAATTAATCTTTATTTCCTTTTTCTACTCCGATGTGGCGCACGGTAGCGGTGTGGTTTTGATTTCTGACCGCTATGGCGCGTTGTGGCACGCTACAACAATTCTATTTAAATCTTCAATTTCAGAGTCTAGGTTTTATAATTGCCGCTGCAGCACGCTATAGCGGTGAGGTTTCGAGTTAGATCTTCCTTGGAGCGCTGTAGTGCGCTACGGTGCACCATAACGATTTTCTTTCAGAATTTCAGATTTTCTCTAGATTTTGCTCTGCTTGTTCTTTTGCTTGAAAATGTTGAAAAACTCATCAAAGTAGACTATTCTAATCATGGAATTATCTGTATTTCTTCTTTATTTTATTATAAATCTTAGACTTATCATTAGTTTTGAGGTGCATATGTCATGAGTATTAATAAATTAGTAAAATTAGTAAACTTGATAATAATTCAAGGGAATGTGCTCTAGTAAGTCTACCTCAGTAGTTCAATTTTTCTACTCAGATCCAAACGTCAGTGCTCTGGGTGTTGTATGTTTGATCTAGACATCAGTGTTCTAGATGTTGCAATTTCTGCTTAGTGGCTAGATTTATCTAGTTTCTTTTATAGATGGATTATTCTAGGCACATGTTCAATTAAAATAAAATAATTTATTTTCAATTCAATTATTTTTAGATTCGATTAATTATAGTTCTTCTCAATTCAGTTTTCAACATTTTCAATATTTTACTACATTTTTTAGTATTTTAACACATTTTCTATAATTATGTATTTTCAACAATTTTTTAGTTCTATGTAGTATCTTCTGTGTAAGTATGTTAGGATACTAGTTTTAGTATGATTTTACTTATATTACATTTTTGTTAGAAAATCAGCATAAGTATATTGATCATATCTACTTAGGATCTTTCTTTATATTTAGTAGTCTATATTTATAAACAGCATAACCTTTTTGCTACTTTGGGTTGAGGTATGTTTTCTTACCTCATATTATACTTATGTTATATAAATGTAATGTTTATAGCTTTATTATTTCAGTTGATGCTTTGTAACTCTTATTTGCTTTGAATAATTTGTAATATCTTAAAACATAAGAAATTATCAGTCTAAATTGTACATAGACAATTTGTTTAACCAAGATTTTATTTTCTTGGATGGGGCCAAGTCATATAAAATAACAAATATCAGTCTTATAGCTGCTAGAAGAGTCAGATCCAGGTGAGGAGCAGGAGCTTGAAGAAGATACCTCTAAAATTGCTTAGTTTTTTTTTTCTGTTAAAGAGAGAGCATTTTATCTCAATTTCTATCTTTCTTTCCTTTTAAACTATATAATGGCTGGTAATAATTAAATTTCTGCAATATATATTTTTATTTCAGTACTATGTCTGGCATGTAATAATTACTCTTTACTTTCTATTATTTCTGCAATGTGATGAATCGATGTATTTATTTTAGTTAGTTTCTGCACTCTATTTATATTATTTGCACCTGTATTTTTGTACTCCAAATTATGATTATTCGTGTATAATAATTTGGGGCACAATTATGTGTCTAAGTAGTTGCTTACTTAGACACCTTAGCAGTATTAGCATTAGCAAAGAAACTATCCTCTTAGTATGCATTTGCTTTGTTAATGCTAATCCGGGGTTATCTCTTTGTATGACCCATCTTGTTGCTTAATTACACTCCTTACGCAGAGCGGTGGGGTGAGGCACCACACCCATCTCCACTTTGAGTTAATCTTGCTAAATTACAGTCGAATGATGTTCTATTTTCCTTAGAGTTTCGGCTAGGATCGAACAGTGAATGCTTACGATCATTTTAGGGGATGAATTCATCCTTGTACCAGGTCAAATAGTGAAATTCACTATCTAGATGGGCACTGCTCATCAGCTAGCTCATTTCAAGTTAACTCATGGGATCGTTCAAGCAAGCTGATCATGTTGTATTGGGGTAGCCCGATCGATTAGACTGATCAGATTTGTGATAGTGCACTACAGTGCACAATTGCGAGTAGGTCTCGATAATCTAAACGATCATTAGGATCATTTGATAGCTCAGTCCCTCCCCCAGCGGTCCCTGATCGAGTAAATATCAAGATGGAGCGATGACATAGTCTTTGTGGAGAAAATTTACTAACCACAGTAAACCCTAGAAATCCAATTAGGGCGAATAAGGTCTCGATAATTTTGACATTACCGCGGAGGGCTTTGACGTGCAATCAATGTTTCTCAATCCAAGGAACGTGTTACAATTGAGATCAGGCATGGCATGGTCTCTATGAGTAGAATTCGATGAAAAACCCTAACCCTAACTTAACTATGTCAGAACGAAGGAGAAGTAGGAGATGATCTATAACAAGTCAGGTGAGCGCCTGACCTGCGCCTTTTCAACCAGTTTATTTTAATAATTTGATTTTTTGTAATATTTTTCCTTATGAAAGATACTTTGAATAATCTAAACCCTATGATTTATTAATGGAAAATATTCCATTTAAATTAATGAAATATTTCAGTGATTTCAAATTCAAATTTAATGATAATATATGTAGAACCTTAATCTTCAATAATATTTAGGGTTCTGTGTTAAATTTTTTTAAATATGCGCTAATTTTCTTCAAAATATATTAGTGAATTTTGGCTTAACTTTTAGCCAAAATTTATGATTAAGATCTCAATTTTTTCATTAGATAGAGGAGAACACGATTATGTAATTAAAAATATATTTTTCTACTTAATTGTATTAATCACTCCCTAATTACCCCAAAACTTGATTAGTCGATATTAAAATGATTAGTGATCTGTTTCTAAAGTTTTAGGTGTCAAATGACTCCTTAGACAGTAAAGAACCAAATTATAACTTAAAATTTTTATTTTCTAAAATTTGATTTTCTAATCAACCTCTAATGAGCCTAAACTCTAATTAGTGCTTATTAATCTCACTTCTTAACCAAAATTAGTCTTAAGATGTTTATCCTCTCCTTAGAAAGTAGAAAATCAATTGAAAGTGTGAGAATTCAATTTGGAATCCAAAACATTAAAATCAACTCTTAAACCTTAAGATAATGGTGTTTTAATGATTTTAAGCCCAACGTGTTTAAGTTAGTCACTTAGAACTTAAAAATTATTCCATGTGCTCCAAATCAGTATGTATGATGCTTATAACCTTCATTAGGTCCAAATTGAGTAATAAATAGTCTTTGTAATTCAAATGCTAGCTATATCCCTAAAAAGATTTAGATTGAACCTTAAATTGCCTAATCCTATATATTTGAGATCTTTGAACCCTGAAAATGATTGATAGTGACTTGAAATTATATAATTCCTTATTTAAGTAATATATTACTTATAATAGTCTTAGTTTAATCATAATAAAAGAAGTAGTTAAATCTTAATAGTTAATTACAGATCAGTAATTCCATGCTATGAGAAAGTGAATTTCTATTTTGCTCAATTGAGATTAATCTGACTCAATAGAAGTGCTTAAAATTCATTTTTAGTTAAATAAAGCTTAAACTAATCTAACCTTATATATCTATTGCATGAATGTTAGAATCCATATTAGAAGTTCTAATCCTTAAATGGTAAGTAGTCTTAGTGCTAGTTAACCTTTTTGAGATCAATTAAAGTCAAAGTAGTTCCTTTAGATAATCTCATATCTAAGTATAGTTCTAAGAAATTAGACTCTAGACCCCTAGATTACTTGAGTTAAAGAACCTTAAACTTAATGATTGCAATTTAATATCTTTAATAAGTTGTGCTTAGTTGATGAAAACACAAATTAGGACAATTGATTTGAGAACTTTAACTTTAGTAGATGACTTTATCTAATTTAAGTTAGAACTACTATTTGTTTTGACACTTTTAATTGTAGGACTGTGAATCTATGAATTGACTAGATAATAAGGTATTGGAGATCCTGATCCTGTATTTTCTCAAAATAGCTAGAATATATATAATAGATAAAAATGAATATCACATGAGTTGGTAGTATGAGTTTTGCCTATATCCTTAACTTTGTTGCTTTGCTTCCTTTTTTTGAGCTATGCTGCCTTGAACATGTCATATATGATGAATTTGATGCATGAAAATGAAAACTTAGTAAAATTAGAATAACATTTACATCAGGTTCATGTCAGAATGGGTGGTTGTGTATACACATTATGGCCAATGGGAATGTTGTAAGGAGAAATAAGGATACTTGACATGTACTCACCGGGAGAGTTGTCTCTAGTTCAAGAACCCACCTCAATCTTGCAGATGTGCTTGACTTCTTTTCTACTTCTATTTGTGCCCACAAAAGTAAAAGTAAGAATATCTAAAATAAAATTGCATATATATTTTTGCACCTTCAGTTTAGTTCAATTCAATTTTGCACTAACTCCGAGTAACTAAATGATTTTACATAATATTTTATAGCCCAATTACAGTTACTGTGGAACCCTGACCCTACCGTTGTCATGTTAACACTAATATTAACATGATTACGTATAGCACTCTCGGTGTGATAGATTCACAATTATATTCATATTAGGTTTTCTCCTTAATCTGCCCATAACTGCATAATTTGCCACCTGTATCTGTAATTCATTCATCAAATATGCATATAAATTAAACAGAGTGCAAAAGTAAAACATACAACATCAATATCCATAATGTAGTGACAAAAGAGCAGTAGCTCAACTCAATATAAAATTGCAAAAAAGAAAAAAAACATCAATAATTTAAATTATTACAATATTGATATAAAGCTTAAGATAAAGGAACACTAGTCTTCACAAACTAAAGTGAAAGCTATCTAAGCCTCAACAACAGTAGGAAGGCCCTCCTCCTAGCTAAGCTCCTCACTTGAAGCTACCTCCACAAAAAACTCTAAGTCTAACATATTTGTTTGCACAAGCCAAGGCCCCAGCTAAGAAAATAAAAACTTACATTAAATAATTATCCAAGTACATTTTAGGTCAATTTAATGAAATTTACATTTTTAAGATATCACAATTAATTGAACAATTAAGCAACTATGAAGGAGAAACAAGAAACAAAGAAAATGGACATTTATAAATAATACATTTATAACTTAGCAAAATGAAGTGTGTAAGAAAACAAACCTAAAACCAGAAGCTACAACAATATTAGGCATAATATGAATATAATATTGAAAATAATTGTAAGAAAATCCTAAATATGCATATGATCATTTGAAAGTATACCAATTAAATAGTAAGTAAATCTAAATTGATGTAAAATAGAAAACTAAGTTCAACATATAATCAAATATATCCTACAAGTAGTACTAAAAGACTATATTGAAATAGTAGTGAAAGTATGCATAATAGAAAAATATTAAGTAAAGATGCCATAGTAGAAGGTGGGCTAATAAAGCCACCACAACTATATTATAACTGAACTAAAGAAACATTTTAATTAGACACGTACCTAGATTAGCACTGCCATACTAGAAATTGGCCAACACAACCACTAAACAAAAAGTCCCACATGTATCATCTAGACAACTCATGGCTAGATCTGAGTTAGACTATAAAATCAGATATGTATCATCTAGACACTTTCATGGTTGGATCCGAGTTAATTTTATTGCAAAAGAGCTAATCTGGAGAGGCAGACTAACTAGGACACACTCTACTGAACTTATAATTAAATTTATTGAATATATTTGATTATGATTGATAATGTTTATGCATTTCAAAACTAAATTAGAATACTCATCAAATATTCTATATTCAATTACATATGCCCAAAATAAAAGGCTCAAGTACAAGGAGTGAAGAGCAAAAATGTTAAAGAAAGCAAGGCTCATTAAAACACATGTGAGAGTATTATTATCTAATTTATTGATTCTATATATTTTGATAGAATACAAGTTCAAGATCTTTAATATACTACTATCGAGTAATATCTCAAATTCATGGCTTTAAATGTTAAATATTAGAACTTAACAAGTTCTAATTCAAAATAGAGGATATCCTCTACTAAAGTTAAATAATAAATCAAACAACTTAATTGATGTATTTTAATAACCCATAACCATTCTTGATCAAGATAATCAAGATTCAAGAATTTAGAATTAAACTCTAAAATTTGGGGTTTAAGTTCTAAATACATAGTGTTAATATCTAAGGATTTATGGTTCACAAAATCTCACTATAAAGGTAGAGAATTAAGAATTAAAGATACATTAAGATGAAAACTTCAAATCTTAGAAAGTATGAAAGTTTAAAGTCATAAGACAAAATAATATATATTAACTTCTAAATCTATAAATCAGATTTAATCTATTCAGTAATTTCATTACTCAATAGAGTTAAATGCACTAAATGTTATCAAAGAGAATCTAAGGAATTTAACACTTATGAGTTTCATAAGATTTAAGGATAGAATAATATTCTTAATAAGATGAAGATTAAAAAAACTAAGAAAGATTTAATTTATTGAGTAATTTTATTACTCAATAGAACTGAACCACTAAGATATAGAATTAAAAGATTAAGGTTAAGCACTTAGGATTTAATTAAGATTGGCTTAAGAGCTTCCTCAAAATATTTACTTAGGATAAGATTTAAGAATAGTCTATTAGCTATCTAAATTGAATATCACTAATTTTATAAACTTTAAGAACTTTAATAAGCTACTTAATTAAATTTTAGGGAAAATTAGAGTTTAACTTTTAATTCTCATTTCTCATGCCCAAAGATACTAAACCAGTTATAGTCACTCTATCTTTTGATTTTAAGCATTTGTACATATTTCAAAGGATTCTGAGCACTTAAACCAACACTTGGGCAAAATAACCAAAAGCCCCTCCTTAAGGGTCAAAATTGAGAATTGAAGCTCTAGCATTCCAAATTGAATCTACTCAATTCTAATATGTTTTCAAAGCTTACCAATGGCTTCTTTATGACTTATAGAGTTGATGGATACTAAGCTTATTAAAATCAAATCTTAATTAAGCTAATTATTCTGTAATTAAGGTTTAGGAAGATTAATAAATGATTAGTAAAATGAAATCTTATAATATTTATGAAAATTTAGAGACCTTAATCATGCAGTTTAGGCAAGAATTAAGTTTTAAATTCACTAATTACATCTAGAGATAATTAGAGCTAAATTAGGCAATCTAATCATAAAAAATTAAAATATTCTTGCAGTTTATTATTCCTTACATTTTTCTGATCAAAATGGTATATTGGATCATATCATTTGGATTTTAAAGGAGCATTTTATTTCAAAAATACATTTAGAATTACTTGAATTAATTGATCATAGAGTTTTGATTAATCTTCTAAATTTCTTTAAGGAAATTAACTAAGGAAAATTGAGTTATTATTATAACCCAGAATCAAAAATTGCGCATGTCAGGGATGACCCAACCCATTACTGTGATTCTCCCGCACCTTCTTCTCTCGACCAGATGGGTCTCTAGGGCTGAGTTAAACTGCCTAATTCTTGATCGCCAAGCCTTGCCACCGCCTCCATCTGATTGCCACTCTTTTGCGCAATCAAGTTGCACTCAAGGCTTTAAGAAGATCTAATAGGAAAGTTTGAATACGATGGGAATATGTTTGCCCTAAAAATTGGCCCTACTAAAACTAGAGTTTCATGCAGGGATCAAATTCTCCCCACATAGACTACCAACCTATTGGAGCTCATTCGCTACACCATCTGGGTGCCAAGGCAGATCAAACCCCAAGGCGGCTCAGTCTAGAAGCAGCAAGATTACTGGGTCCTTACTCAGGCTCCAACATTATTTATTATAGCCCGATCAATCAATATGATCGATATGATTGATTTGGACTCAGCCTGAGCCCTAAATACACATCAATTAGTTTGAGTTTTCAAGGAATACAATTATAAATTAAAATGAATCAAAGTAGAGCTCAGGATTCTAGTGGAGCCAGTTCATCTCCACTAGATGACTGCTCTATATAGGCAGCAAATGCTCACTATCTGGATTGAGCTTGATAGCCCAATCCAAAGCAAAGATGCTATCTAAGCCCTAAGGAAAAATCACATTACATCATAATGCTAACCTATAGCATAATTGAATTGACATTCAGCCCACACATCTCAATGGTGAAAGGGCATTACTTTGCTAAGGATCTGCTTGCTGAAGGAGTTGACCTGAGACTAGGTGCTTACCATAGAAGATATCCTAGATGATCGATAGTCAATTGGGGACCTAAACATCAGGTCGCACCCACTGGTCACCATTGGAGCTCGCCGAGAGTCGCAGGAAATTGCAAAGCACCTGAGGTTATAGAGGAGGCCTAATATTTAATCGGTGGAGCACAGTGAGAAAAGAGCCCACTGTGATGATTGTTGAAGATTTTTATAGTTAGATAGAAGCTAGGGAGTGGATAGGCTAAGATTCAAGTTTAGGCCAAGAGCTTGCCATCTAATTTCTAGATGGAACTGATCGAGCAGATTGCTTAACTAATTCTAGGTGGGTGGTTAACGGTCTACAGATGTGGCATTGGGAGTGGGGAACTAAGTCTGGCACGAAGCATACTGGAGGATCCCCACTATTGGGCATGCGCAAAGGAGAAATTTAATGAAGTGACATGAGAGCATCTGGAATCATTTGATGGATCTAAGGAACTGTGCAGCAGCTGAGATACACCAGATCCTAATGGCTAAATGTGGGTGTGATCCCAGGCATTGAATCACAGATGCCTGTGTCAGCTGATGGTTCACCCAAATGAAGGAAACACGCATACTATCGAATCAAGGGCATGAAAGCGATCACATTGTCTTGATCTCATCCAACTTTTTAACTATCGACTGACCATTAGATATATGAATAATGAATTATTTAAATAATTAAGTTAATTCAAATATTAAATCTAAATGAGTTTAAATCCAATTTAGGACCAAATGACCTCTAAAAATTTCTTAAAATTCACCCTTAGTTAATCTGGAGGTGAGGAATTCAAAAATACAATATGATTTTAATTTTGAGATCAAATAGATTTAACTAATTTTTTAGGACCACCTTAAAATTGATGAAATAGCTAATTGACCCAATTGAGCTCCGATTGACCCCAAATTTTAAAGTTTAGCTTTAAATGACCATATGACATTAATAGAATAAAAATTAAGGCTTGGTTTAGTTTAAATTAGCTAGGGTAACAAACTAGGATTGTTACAGTTATAGTGGCTTTATTAGCTAGATTAAGATATGGCAATTTTATTTCTCTTACTTTTTTGTTTGTGCATGTTTTACTTGAGTTCCAATTTTTTATACAGATCTATTATTACTTATATATATGTTAGGATGTTAGTCTTAATTTATGTTTGACTATATATATATATATATATATATATATATATATATATATATATATATATCACTATTCATTTATGGCTACTATTTACTCATCATGTACATCATTGATTATTTTCCTATTAGGATATTTACTACTGTCATAGCATATATATTTTAGTATTATATGTAGTATTGCCTAACCTTGTTGCAACAATTGTATTTTGCAGTATGTTCTCTTACTTCCCTCATTTTGTTAAGTTATAAATGTTTCATTTATAACCTTCTTGTTTTACTTGATTTCTTTATTGTACCTATAGCTATGTTTATGCTTAGAGTTAAACGTGATATCCTTAAATATATAGAAATACTTAAATAACCTAAAATGCACTTAAACAATTATCTAATACAAGATTTTTTTTATTTTCTTGGCTGGGGCCCTGGCATGTGAAACCAACATGTCAGACTTGGAGCCATTTGAAGAGATTACACAAGGTGAGGAGCTAAGCCAAGATGATGAACATGCAGCCGCTGCCTAATATTCTCCTTATGCATATTGAAAATATGAGTGCTCTTTATATTTTCAATTGAACCTTTATTTTAGAAATGTAATAATTCAAAAGTCTTATGTATTTCTTTTTAAATATTTTCATTCTAAGCATACTTATGTTACTTTTTTATTTGGATATGGATATGGATATTATTTATCTACTTTTGCACCTTTATTTTATTTTATATACATATGTTCATGCACTTAGTAACTAATTTATAAGCATGTGGCAAATCCTATAATTATTGGCAGATTAGTGAGAAATCTAATTTGGCAATAATTAAGGGTTCTATCATGGTGACCACTTAATCGTAATCATATAAATGTACATGTTAATATGACCACAATTGAGGTGGGGTTTCATAGTTGTTATCAGAGAGCACCATATAGTATTAAATGGGAATTTTGTTCCTATCTACCTAATAGTTTGTTCTCTTATAAATGTAGCCATTAAATGTATATTTTATAACATCCATACCTTACCATATTCTTGCCCACTTAGAATGTATAAATGCAGCCATTAAATGTATATTTTATAATATCCACACATTACCATATTCTTGCCCACTCAAAATGACAAGCACGAAAAAGAAGTTTAAAGAGAATACTTAGGGATAGAGAACATTCAAGTAATAACCTAAGTAAATAAGACTAAGCATAAGAACAACAAAAGCAATTTGAAAACTGTACTAAGCTGAGAACTTATGAAAATCTAAGACGTGTAGGCTCATAGAGTTTGACCCTCTATAACTCGAGTATTATACTATGCAACTCTAAGCAATGTGGGATGAAGATGTCAAGTATGGTCAAAGACATGGTAGGATTGTGGATAGTGTATCTCCAAATAGGGAATTAGTACTCAACAAGATTCTAGAGTACCCTACTTTTAGAGGATTGTATCTCCTCATTTTGGTCAAGGAATGGTTGCATTGGGAAACCACATCCCTTGACATCATCGAGTGTCGTGACAATGTTCATATGAAGATCATAGTTCTTCATTTACATGATGGAGTTAAAAGTTGGTGGGAGACTACCAGCTAGAAACTCATATAGAAATACAGGAGAGAGCATCGTCCAGTCTCCTACATTAATTTTTGTGTTGCCTTTGATGCTGAATATTTTGGATGATTGTGGTAGTCATTTGTAGTAGTTCTTTCAAAGTTTAATTATATCTTTCCTTAGCACAATGTAGTATTTTTTCATTCTATCTTGAGTATTGCTACTTTTATCCAATGTACCAAAAATCTTAAATAGTAAGAAAACTTGGTATGCTTATTCTTCAATTATTGAATACCTTCTCCTTATTTTTGAATAAGTGATTGTCTTTAATTAAAGAAAATGAATTTATGGTTCCCCTTCAATGATCACTCCCATTAAGATGATTGTTGCTTCTAACAACACTTCAAAAAAAATCAACTCCCTTATGGGCATGGTTAAGGCACTAGTTAAAAATCAAGCTAAATAATCTCAGATTATTCAAAATTTAATTATAGCTCAAACTCCATCAATTAATCTTAGCAGCCCTAGTTGTTCTGACTACTTACACTCCTAATCACCCTATAGATGGCATTCTACATAGCTTCCTGAGGCTGAGGACCCTTACCTTCCATGGAAACCTATCCCTCATGGATACTACAAGTTGGTGGAAAAGAACCTCCCAAGTATTAAGTGACATAACTCTAAAGTCTTCTGCCTTACTACTCATTGATTCAAGAAGAAGTTGAGTATTGGTGGGATAACAAAAGAAATTCTTTCTTTTCTGATTACAACTTTGCGGATATTCTGTGGGAGTCATTCGTGGAAGCCTTCAAGGTGAAATTCATTTTCTTATTTTCCAAGAACATTCTGAAAGACACCCTGCTGCGAATGAAGTAAGGTGGTTGTGTAATAACCCTAGGTTATTTCAGAGCTTAACCTAAGCTTAATCATACTTTAATTTTAATCCCATTGAATTTATATAGTCATTTAAACTTAACCCTGAAAATTTTGGGACAATCGGGCCTCTCTAGATCAAATGGGTATTTTGGCCAATTTATGTAAATTAATAGCCAAAATATTTTGATCTCCTATCCAAAATCTGATTGCATTTTTGAATTCCTCACCCCCAAATTAGCTAGGGGTACAAGTTTTGGAATTTTTGGAGGTCATTTTAGGCCTTAATTGGATTTAATTTAAATATGGGAAATTGTATATTAGGGTTCATAACAATTCTTATTAGCAAATATACCCTTTAACTAACAAAACCATTGGGGATCCACTACGCAGACCATGAGCGATCTGCTGCGGATCCAAGGTTGCTCGACAGCGGAGCCCCGCTCCTTCTCATTGTTGCCCTAGTCGATCCTACGGCGTGGATTTAATCCTGTGGAAGCACAGATCTATCGTTTGTTCCACCCCGTGGATCCCGCGGCTTAGATCATCTTAGATCTAGCCATTTGGATACGGAGGATCAAGACCATTACGCAGTTCTGATCAATAGATCAGATGGTGACAAAATGTCTCGACACTATGAATCTTTGTCCCCACTCATATGCGTCCCAGATCGAGAGGATCCTCCGTACCTAGACAACAAACCTTGTTCCCCACTCCCACATTCACCTCATCATGTCGTTAGGATCCTCGCACTATTTGGCCTAGTGTCTCAATCGAGCCTCGTGACCCGACTGAGCTCATTTATGGAAATTGAGAGCTCGACTATGACCCGAGCTCTCGCCATAGCCCAATTGGCAGCACCCAGCCTTAGGATTCATCCAAATTATTGTTTGCTCTCTGAGTTCTCCAAATTGAAGTCCCCCTATCCTCTCAGCTAGCCCTGCTCTCTCAATGCCTCCAGTCACTACTAGTGCAATTCGAGGGTGCGTCTTGGAGTTCAGGACCCCTAGTGTCTACTTGATTCTTGACCAGCCCTCTAACTCAATCCCTGCATCGATAGCAAGCTCCCCCATCATAAATTAAGATCCCTTCTATTCATGCCGAGTCAAATGGGCTCCGCATTACTTCCCAACATTCTCCAATTTCTCATTAAGGTTAATCAAACTCAAAGCAATTGACTCTGAGGTCTGGCTTAACCCTGATCGATCGAATCGATCGATTGGGCTAAGGCTCTTCTGGGGAGCTGAGTCTGAGTAAGGACCCAACATTCTAGTACATCTCAGACCCAGCCACATAAGGGGTTCAATACACCTCACCTCCATGATGGTGTAAGGATTGAACCCTAGGTGAATCATGGCCTTGTGTGGGGAGAATCAACTCCTCATAGTAGCTCCATGGCAAAGGCCTTGAGTGAGTAAAGCTCGGGCCATCCTACCCATCTCCCAGAGGACTAATGAGTGTGATCAATGTGTCTAAGCCCACAAATCATGTAGGGATCAATATGGGGTCGTACTGTAGTCGGGGCACCTTGCAATTGGGCTTCGAACCCTAACCCTAAAATCCAATCTATCGGGGAAGAGGATCAAGGACAAAGCCGATGCGATAGTTCTAGGTTCCTGGGACCCCACCAACCCGCACCGTTTGTATAATGACGAGCCCGTTTAATAAATAAATTGGCATAGGAATTATTTACCTTAAGAAAAATAATTCAAATAATGGAAATTTAATAAAAAACATTTAGAATAAATTAATTGAATAACTTTGTGAATACTCATCCAAGCCATTTAAAATTATATACCATTTTATTTAGAAAACTTTATTGAGTAAGAATATACAAAAAGATTTTTGTTTCTATAAATGCATTTCTTAATTTAGCCTAATTACTTTAGAACTTGATTATGGAAGATTTGCACGTGTACTAAGCCAAATTGCTTGATTTTAGTTTCATTTAACTCATGCTTTGTAAAATTAATGTGCGACATAGAATAATTTTCTAATTTATATTTTGTTAATTATGCCCTAGTCATTGATTTGCATGATCAGTAAATATTAGAGTTTGTGACTAGCTAAATTGTGATCTTAGAGTCTTTGATTGCTTGTATGACTAATTATAACATAATGGCCAAGTTTTATGAAATTTAGATTATTAAATTTGCAGTTATGTGCCAATCGATTTTAGATTTGATTAGGGTTTGCTTAGCCTTAATTTCCCATTGTTTTGATTAATGTGATGCTTATATGTTCCATTAACAGTAGTTTGCATGTTATAAAGACTTACTTTTTGACTTGGACATTTAAATCTTTTAATTTACATTAATCAAGATTTAACCCTAATGATCTTAAAGAAATGCTTAAAAAAATTAAGAATGAACTAATATTAACTTGAACATCAATAATGGACAAATAACTAACTGATTTGCTTATAAACTAATCTTCATGAAAATAAACTTGATTAGCTCATGTTTGGGTTCAAACCCTAACTTGATTAGATTAAGTCTCAATCTTAATTAACTTGTACTTAAAAACTTGATTTGGACATTTAAATGACTTGCATAATTCTATTAATTCTTGTTGATTTGTCATTGATCTTAGACCATTAAACTAGAAGAATCGGGTTCTATAACAAATTCATGTGATTTACCATCTGAATCCAAGCTTAAGATCCCTGATTTTCTCCTAAGTAAGAGTATCAAAATAATATAACTTAAAAAATGAAATGGATTTGTGAATCAATCAATTCTCAAATAACTCATATGATTTTATCCTATGATTGATATAGTTAATTAGGTTGCAATTAATAACTTTGATTATCACTTGTAATTAATAGTATCTTTTCGTACTTAGATCTTTAAATTAAAGATAGTGATCAATCAAATGCTAGACCTTAAATAGGCAAACTATTGAGGTAGGAAGAGCTTATTGTCTAATCTTGAGGTAAGGAGCTTAGATGAACCTTAAAGGCCTTAAAGAATTTGATCCTAAAACCTTGTGTTTGAATAACTTAAAGCCTCTAGATTGAGATTATCCCTTATGATAGTATCCTATATTGTGTGGCTTCTAAGTCACATTCAAGGAGCCTTTTTGTAGGACTCACTAGAATAGCGTAAGGGTTCATTAGTTTACTACTCCTTGATTGTTAAATAGAATTATTAGAATGAGAAATAGTAAGGTTACCAAATGGAGATGATAGTGCATATCTATAGAGCTGAATTACTCAGCATAAAATGGAATTGATTGATTTACCCCGAATAGAGCTATAGAGTTACGGTCTTATCCTAGGTGATTGGATAAGTACAGTTCACTTTAAGATAAACATCCCAAGCCCAAAGAGTGTTATAGTTTGATAATTTAACAACTTAGTTTGAGCGAATAAACTATAAAATAATTATGTCTCTTATCTTTGTGCACATCGATAAGTGTTGTTAAACAAACTAAGTGTTAAAATTACCCTTCCTAGGACATGCTAAATAATGTATATGTAATCTCTCCATGTGATAATTTAGGGTAAAGTTATAGTGAATAATGAATTTAGTGAACCTAGAAAATAAGTAAGACTTCATTTAGATGAATTCTGCACAATGGAGACAAATGGTTTTATTGCTTGGTTTTAATTAATTTTTAGATTTTAACGACTTAAAGCATATAGTGATTAAGGCCTTGGCATATCACAAATACATAAGTCATTTCAGCATTAGCAGAGTGATGTGCTCACCTAGGATCTAATAGCAGAGCGATGTGCTCGCTTTAGATTTGTTAGTATTCGCATATCTAAGAAACTATGAGATGTCATGTGACATTAAATCTGGCATATCTGTGGCATACAGTTATGTGGCATATTTAGATACACAAAGATATATTCAATGGCATATAACACAGTTTCATTTCAACATTTATTTAGTTTCAGTTTTCTTACTACTTTTCTATCTTCAGTACTTAGTTTTCAGCTCCTGTTTTACTTTTATTTTAGTTTTGCATTGTTTTAGATTTTCAATTGTTTAAATTTATTTTTCTACTATTTTGTTTAAATTGCTTAAATGATAAACCTTATATAACTATAACAATTTAGAGTAGCTTTAGATGCATAAGACATTATCTAACACATGGTACTTTTGGGATCGGGTAATTTTCCAGATCCAGAGCAGCGGTGGAGCAAGATTTGAAGACAACACAAGAGATCTAGAAGGAGTTTGTAGAGCATTAGTGGACTCAGCAACAACATTTACTTTCCCTGTATTAGTTTACTTCTATTCAATCGATAAACTATTTTTCTATATTTAAGCAAACTGTTTGTAATAACATTAATCTTTGGATGTAATTTATTTTCTTTTCTGAGATGAATGTTTTACTTAGCTTCTGTGATAAATGATATGTATGTATGCTTTAGCTTTCACACTTTGTACTTAATACTACTTATACTTAGTATTATGATGTGATTAGCATATGTGAAATGCTAATACTCATGCATATTGGATCCTTATTACAATTTCACTCACAATCCAATGTACATAAGTATCTTATACAATACTTAAGATAAGGATTTTTCACTTATCTTAAGGATTAGTATTCAGCTCCCTTTTCGGGTTGAGTCACAGTAGTTTAGTTACAGTAGAAATTCAAGGATGTTCAATAGTCCTTCCTGAGTAACGCACCGTTCCACTGCCAATTGTTGTTTCTTAAATTATCTCATTTGCTCACGACAATGGGACGGAGCGCTACCGTTAGTATCAGAGAAGTATCATAAAGTCTTAGATAAGGAGAATGTACCTATCCACCTTATGATCCATTCTCTAGAGCAGATATGATCACAATCAAATAGTGTAAGGAAGCATAATCCATAATTCATCAAGTCGAATCTCAGAAATAAGATTAAGAACCCTTGGAAAGGATACCTTAGGATTTGAACAAACCTTAAGAAAGGAAAATATACATAAGTGAAATAAAGTAAGGATCAAAACTAAAACTTGATTGAAATCATAAGAAATGGAGTGTCAATGATATGGGTTCATCCATTACTTTAGGCTCTTTGATGACTACTGGACTAATGATTTCTAGGATGGCAAGGGGTAAAGAAGGACCATTAGTGACTATCTCTTAGATGAGTAGAAGTGCTAGATAAGATCTTAGTTCACCCAGTCTTCCGAGGGACTAGTCTCCCAGTTCTTTCCAGAGAATGGCTAGCTTGGGTGACTACTGCATTCTGAGATACTGCACACTTGAACAATGTTCGCCTTCAGATCTTGGGAGCCATATTTGGCAGATCAGCTAAAAGGTGGTGGCTCTGGACATACCGAAGGCTAGAGAGGAAGCATTTAAAGTCACATATGATGATTTTTTTAATGAATTTATAGCAGAATTCTATAATTGAGTTTATTTATAGATCATTGTATTCATCATTCATATCAGTTCATTATTTATTCTTATCATTGTAACTTCTCCTTTGAGAAGTAATGATTGAAAGAAATAGTGATTATGATTTGTTCTCTGAAATTATATCATTGGATATTGCAGTCATGAATCCAAAATCCGTTTCTGTTCCTACCCCGATTAAGAACACGGTCTCATCATCCAGTGGATCCGATGATGTTAATTCCCTGGCAAGTCTGATAAGGACACTAATCAAAAGTAACGTGCAACAGGTGCAGGAAACTCGTGCCCTCATTCTAAGCTCACAACAACCACATGTCGTTCAAATGACAGCCCCATATGCACCACACTTCTCTGCAGATGGTTTTCTCCACAACTTTTTGCATCTTAAGACACCCACCTTCGATGGGCAATGAACCCCATGGATGTGATAAGTTGGATGAAGTTAGCTTAAAAAATCTAGCAAGCATCAAATGTCCAAACTCTGAAGCTATTCGTCTGGTCAACCACCTATTCTAAGATGAAGCCGAATATTGGTGGGTGAATGAATACAATATCAAGTTTGCAGATTATGATTTTGAAGATATCCCTTGGGACCTATACATCAAAGCATTCAAAGCAGCATTTATTTCAACATCTACTCAGACCATTATAGAAGATGAGTTACTCAGCCTCTCCCATGGAGGGAGATCTGTTTCAGATTATGAACACGAATTTTGGCGGTTATCCCATTTTACCTAAGACCTCGTCAGGTCAGAAGCTTCAAGATGCAACCAATTCCTAAAGGGACTAAGAGACTCAATCCGAGCTCACTTGGTCTCCCATTAGTTCAAGAATTTCTTTGAGCTAGTCGAAGCGACCCATCTCCAAGAGCACTAACAGGGTCAAATGAACTGCAAAAGGAAGGCAAACTTGACACCTTCTAGGAGAGAAACCATTGGTCATCAGAAAGTGGTGAAAGTACTCAATTTAGAGGTCGATCAACTACAAACTAAGACTTCACAATGTAAGTGTCACCATCCTTATGGGAAATGTTATCATCAAGGTAATGTATGTTACACTTGCGGCCGACCTGGCCATCATTTCAACCATCGTGATGCTAAGAAGACTATTGATGGAGTGTTATAAATATAAGATTTATAGTAATTTAAGTCAATAAAAACAAACACGTTTTATTAGAACTTGAATGCTTTGTGTGTTTTTGTTTTTTTCAGGACAAGGAAGAGTTAGATTCAAATATAGAATGAAAATATAAAAAATAGGAAGATTCTCTCTATGACGCGCCATAGCGCTCTACAGCACATTGTAGTAGAAATCAAACCGAGAGTACAACACTACCACACGCAGTAGCAGACATGAGACTGAGACTTCCCCACTACCGCGAGCTATAGCAGACAATTAACCGAAAGTCAGACGTTACCGCGTGCTACAGCACATGTAAGATATGGCACAACATTCCACATGATTCAAATATTCAAAAGTATCATGCTACCACATGCTGCAATGGTTCAAAAATGGAAATGCTAGCGCTACTGCTCGCTAAAGTAGAATTAAAGTACACCTAGCACTTCATATTTTAGCCAAAATTCAAACGTCTCATGCTATCGCGCGCTGTAGCGGTCCAAAGACCGAAACTCAGGCGTTACAGCGCGTCGCAACGTCCTAAAAATCAAGACTCTAGTGCTATCGTGCACTGTAGTGCCCTTAAAATAGAGACTCTAGTGCTACCACACGCCATAATGCCTGCCATAAATTTTGCCAAACAAGAGCATTCAAATCAACATAGGGATAGTCAAAAGTCAGGATTCCTCCTCTTCCCTCAGTAGGGATTAATTGCAAACACATTAAGACTCCCCTTTCCAAGATCATTTTAGAAGAATTATTTAGTGGATTTTAAATCTCAGAGAATTAAAAAGGATGGCGGATTAAATGCTGAAGAGTTAATTGAAGAAGTCTATAAAAGCACAACTTTAAAACTGAAAGAGGGTTCCACATTTTGATATTAAGGGATTCAAAATATTTGAGGCTATTGAGCATAAGGAAAGAGAGTCCCCCCTACCCAAGGAAGAAGAAGGTTTGCATTGAAGGAAAAGGATTAAGCATTGAAAGCAAAAGAGAGAAGGAGGTCTAACATAGAGAGAGGATCTGGCAAACACAACAGCAGTTCATAGTATTGTATCTCCATCTCTCTCAATTTCTTTTCTGTAAGAGCCATGCAAAGGCTCCCAGTTCTTATGTATTATCCTTGTATTTCTTTTCTAATTGAAGCCTAAACCCTCCTTAAGGAGGGTTGGGCACATGTATGTAATGCATTAAGGGATAAAAATGTGTTTGTATTCCAAAATTATTAATGAATATTTTCCTTAGTCATCTCTTTTGATTATTGATGTGAAGAATGCTTGGATGAATATTATGTCATGAATATATCTTATGTGAATGTTTTAAACTCTAAAACCATCAAGCTAGGGATTTTATTTGAACTAAGGGTGTGCATGTCAAGCATCCTCGCCACAAATGCCAATGACAGCATTCGTTGTGCAATGATGACTAATGCAAATCCTTAGGTCTAAGAAGATGAACAGGGGTGATGAAATAATAAGAACTCTTTGAGCTCCACACCTCACCATAAGCTTAGGCGAAGAAAATGTGCATGATTACCTTGAGCCTAGTGACAAGCTCTATGAGCATCGTAGCATAGTTTCATTTGCTGATATGAGAAGTTGATGCGTGTGAGCCAAGAGGCACCGATAGAGCTCCATAGCTCGTGCTAAGTTTATGCGAGGATTAAGATGGATTGTGTGCTTGTGGGTGATGTGACATAACTCACTTAGCCCAATAGCTCCCTTCTTTATCTAAACCTAAAACTGATGCATGCGAGCCATTAGTGGAATCAAGCTTATGTGACGCCTAACTAAGGCTATGGATTTATTAACTTGGACGTAAGTATCAAATTTAATTATTAACGGTCACACGAGGGTCTACATGTCGAGATTGAACCTTCATGTGTCCATCTCTGAGCATTAGATAAAACTTAGTCCAATTTGGCACCCTAGAGAAGACTATAATTCTTGATTATAATTAAAATATCTATGTAATTTGACACTAAAAGTTGATAAAAAGGTTTACTTACAAAAAACCGTAATAAATTGTATGATAAACCCAACTCATCCTACTTTATCAACAAGTAGTTTCTAACCATAGAAACCCTGATTATTAAAATTAGAACCAACATCAACAACTAAAGCATTATTCAAACATCAATGAAATCAAATATACCTTAGTAAGGAAACACACCGTTCTCAGTGGAAGATAAATCTCAGGACATCACAATCCCTTATTACTTCAGACCACGTGCACTTACGTGTGAGCGCAAACATGTATTTTTAGTCTGTCAAATTGTTAGTGTCGTTGCCGGGGAACAATGAATTGTTTCGTATTAAAGACAAATTATTAGTAATTAGTGATTAGAAATTTTTCTTACTGCATATATTTTATTATTTTCAGTAATTACATTGCAAATAGTTTTTGTGTATTTTATAATTTTATTTCTTTTATCTTGAAATTTTTGTTATTGTTTGTGTAATTACTGTGATCTGCTGTCTTTTAGGAGAAATCTAAGTTTCATGAGAAAAAGAAATTATTCAAACTCTTTTTGAGCCTAAAATAGATAGAACCTACTTAAGAGCAAAAAAAGAACAAATAATAATAAATCAAACGTGGCTAGAGATGGAAAATTTAGATGGAAATCCTATGGAAGGGTTAAGAAAACAAATAGGTAGATCTTTAAGAGATTATGTGTTACCCACTGTAAGGGAATCCCATACTCCATTGTTAGACCATATATAGAGGCAAATAACTTTGAAATCAAACCAGCAATTATACATATGGTGCAAAATAGCCAATTTAGCGAACTAGCCATAGAGGATTCCAGCTCACACATCTCCAACTTTTTGGAGATTTGTTATATGCTTATATACAATGGCATTTGTAATGATGCTATTATACTAAGATTATGTAGAACCCCATCCCATCACCGTGCCCAACAAAAGTGTTTAAGGAGTAAGAATCCTAAGCAGTTGGGGGTGGAACGACACGTTACTTGGCAAGGGTTTCTAATACTTCCCATATGCAAAAGTAGAGAGTCTACACAAGGTAGAACTAAAGGCTAATCTTTAAGACAAGTAGTATACTTATCTTAAGTATTAGTTGGAATACTTGCTTACGTTTGTGGCGCCCCGCACCCTTAATCCACCAAGGATTAGGTTAAGGGTGGAGTGCCACTCTGGCTAACTCCTCACTTACCATTGGATTAGGATAGACTCCACAATCCACTTGATTAGGGAAGGATTAACCCAGAATCAATCTAACAGTCACTATCTAAGTAAACATACAGAGTGCGGAAGAAATAAATGACATACAAGCATCACAATATAACATAAGTGCAAAATATAACTCAAAATATAAGCATATAAATCCAAATGCACAGTTAAGAGTACCTGTATTATTATAATATTTAAAGTCTAAATAAAAAGTAATACAAAGGAACTCATCCTCACAATAACTCTAAAGGTTAGATATGCTCTGGTCCGAGCTACTGCTCCTCTCTACAAATAGCTCCTCCTCAGGTACTGGATCCTCTATCTGCTCTACACCTGCCATTGTCAGTTTCACAATGTAGGGGCCCAGCTAAAAAAGAGAAAAATCTGGTTAGACAATTTGTCTAAGTATACTTTAGGCTGATACATTTTCATATGTTTTTAATATCACCACTTTACACAATCTTTCCTAAGCAACAATATATCAGGGAGCGACTAGCAATTCAATAAGAAAGAGGAACAGCTATAAATAACATTTATAACTTAAGCAAAAAGAGGCTAAGACATACCTTAAAAGCAAAGTAAATAAGATAAGGCATATAATATAAGTAACTAAACATATGCTGAAAGGAAATGCTACATCCTAATACATGCTGGTGATCAAATTAAATATGCAGATTATAATAATAAATCTCAGCAGTAATACATATAAATAGCAACAAAATCTAACATTATACTGTATAATAGCCGTACAAGAAATAGATGACAAAATAAATAATGCCAAAATATAGCCAAATACTATACTACAAATCCAAACTCTGTATACTGACTATTATATCAAAAAACTTGGCCAAACTGGCCCACATATATATATATATACATCTCAATCTACAAATATACTGAACATACTGCATGACTGAAGAGGCAGATAATACTTATGCAACATATTTTAGTTATTTTATTTTTGTTTCTATGGACAACTGTTAGAAACAACTGAGGAGTCAATCACATCTGCAAGACTATACGAGTCCTAAGCCTAACACACCCTCCTCAATGAGAATGTTAGGCATCCTGATCTCACCTTACCCCTGTCCAGCGGGGCAAATGTGCACCATAATCTTCACAAACAGGACCCAAAGGCAACTGTTATCCTAATATTCTAAGTTTTCATTTTCATGCACAAAATCATCTTATATGAAATGTCCAAGAAAGTAAGCTCAAATATACAAGGAATGCATAGCACAAAGTATAAAAATAGGCAATGGACTCTACTAATATGGTGATACCATCTATTTTCTATTATCCATTCTAACTATTCCAAATTACACAAGTTCAGGATCACCATTTTCCCACATTTCAAGTTTAACTTAGAAATTCATCCTTACAAGTTACAAAATATCAGGATTAGCTAGGTCCTAATATACCAAATCAAAGTCGACTATAAACTTAAGTAACAAATCATTACGACCTAATTATTAATTTTAGATGTTCTAACTTAAAACTAATAAACTATAGATTATGGATTAAACACCACGAGATTTAGCTTAATCACATAATCTAAAAAAAAGATAAGATCTAAGATCTAAGTTTCATTCTAATAGTGATCTAATAATCAAGGTCAATCTTATTAAGTAATCAAACTTAATAGGATGAACCTCCTATCTTAGATCTAAGGTTAAAAGATAAAATAATCCAAATAAGTTGAAAATTCTAGAAACTAATAAAACTAAGGATTCATTCATTAAAAAACCCAATTTTTCAATGAATGAAATCAACCCTATGATCTAGTCCTAGTCTCAGGAAGAGTCCTTAAGATGTAGTGTTAAAGACTTAGAAAATTCTGAGATCTGACCTAATTATGGATTTTACTTACTTAAATATCACTAATCTGGTTATAATGTTAGTTTTAGTATTCTAAATGACTGATCAGAGGCTAAGGGTGTTCATCCTAAGTTTTTGGCAAAATGACCATTTTGCCCGTACTTAAGTCTGAAAAGTCAATTCTTGATTCAAGTGTCCAAATTGAAGTTTCTCTTTTCCATACGATTCCTTACTGTCTAACTTGAGGATACACAGTAAGTTTGTTCAATTCAGACGAGAAACGGGTCATACAGGTTCAAACTAATGTTTTTGACTTAATGGCATTTAAGTGATTTTCACTCTACTAAAAACTAAGTTATTATGCAATTTAATGTAGGTAGTAGTTCAAGGATTTCATAGAGTCTGAGAACATTGCATTCTGAGGTCAATTGACTAAGTTATGGACATTTTAAGTTTGAAGGGTAATTTGGTAATTTCGAGTCGGTCAACGGGTGACAAAAACTGAACTTTTCTATTTGAAGTCCAATTACAGCAAACTCAGTTTCTATAGCTTCCCTATAATGTACTGAGTATGTTGGTAAGGAGTAGCCCAATTTGGACCTCAAATGGTCAAGTTATGACCTAACTAAGGTTGGGGGTTTTTTGGTTATTTTCTAAGTTTCTAGGGTTCAAAACCAAAATATTATCTCAGTTTATTGGTGACATCGAAATTCTAAACTAGTTAGCATCTTGAATTTTTGAATTTGGAGTTGAATTGACCAAGTTATGGTCATTTGAATTCTAGGGGTAATTTGGTCATTTTTCACTAAAGTCAACTTTAAATTCTAGGGTTGATTTTTTATCCTGTTATCCGAATGGGAAAATTAATACTACTGCAGTGATGGGGCTGTCCTCCTGAGTATTTTAATACCCATATTGACTATGTTCTGATAACTGGGTCAAAAGTTATGGGGTCCTAAAGAGGTCCTAAAATACTACTTCATTATGCGTACCCCCAAAACAAAATTCTGCATTACGCCATTTGATTCTAATTATTTTTCTGAGTATTTTAAGGCCTATATTGACTATATTTGAATCATCCTACAAAAAGTTATTAAACTTCTAAGTTTTACTATTCAAAAATACAATTTGTATTATTTTACTATTTATTTATTCAAATTGTATTAAATTACTATTCATCTCTAAAGTTATGTATTTTTATGTAATTATAAATCCTTTAATTATTCTGTAATTAATTAATAATTAATCTGTGATTAATTAATGTTAATTATCAATTATTTAATAGTTAATCTATTTATTTTTAAATATTCTAATTATATTATTCTATATGTAATAATTAACAAATTAATCTAAAGTTAATTAACTATTAATTATTAATTATCAATTATTAACTAATTATTAATTTCTTATTATTAATTAATCTATTATTTTAAATAATTTAATTATATCTTAAAGTTCTGTTTATATATATGGATATATATATATATACATATATAAATATTTATGAAACTTAAAGTTTCTGTTTTTATATTCATATATTTATAATCTAAAGTCTGTTTAATATATCTATATATATATATATACATGTATATTTGTATCCTAAAGTTAGGATATATATATATATATATATATATATATATATATATATATATATTTATTTATTTATTTATTTCTGCATTTATTAACTTTAACCTGTATTAATTAATATTAATTATTAATTAATCTATTAATACTAATTAACTTTACTACTAACTAATAATTAATTATAGATCCTGTACTAATCTATATGTATGCTTATATATATACAAAAGATTATATATATCTAAATATATATATAATCTATATATAATTATCTAACGCTTCATCTTCTGCAGGTTTAATGGCGGCGGGATCCGCCACTGCCACGTGGCGGGTTGATAATGGATATGGCAGAAGGTGCGGGGCCCACCAGCTTTGCGTCAGCAGACGTACGTGGCCCGCATGCGATGGCCCGGGCTCGGGTCGACCCGGCCCGACTGAGTCCAGCTCCCCCCCCCGCTTCGTTTCCGATAGCAACGCCTAGAACGGCTTCCTGCGTGCTCCCGGCGGCTAGGCGGCTCGGCCCGCACTCTGTTGGATAGGGCTCGCCCAGACCGACCTATCTAGGACTGAACCATCCTCAGCGGTGCACTGAGGAGGCCTCACACTCGAGCCCTAGCTCGCGAGACTCGGCGTGGTTTGGGCTAACGATATGTACTGTAGTGCATACCCTAAATTTAATCGATCGAAGCCCTATTCGATCGATCCGACTCGACCACGACCTAATCTAGGATGCGAAATAAGCATACGGATTGCAGCATTTCAATTTCGTAAGGGAAATTGGGAGTATTGGTCGTACCTGATCAACGGCTGCAGTTTCTAGGGCTCGGGTAGAGGGTGTGCCGAGCGTCCAGGACTGGATCCGAGCGAAAATGCAAGCCCTAAGCATGGCTAAATGGTCTTAATGGTGCTACGACGGAGGGTCCGAGGGCTCCGCGAGCGAGGATTGGCGAAGCGAGGCGGCGACTGCCGCCTGTCGAGCCCCGACACGGAGCGATCTCCGCGAGGAAGGAGAAGCCTTGGGACCGTCTGATCTTCAATCAGACGGTCCAGATCTGCGTCCGCTTGGACGGCGGGTTCCAGACGGCGCGGCGTAAGGATGCAGACAGCGTCTGCGACTTAACGGCAGCGCAATAATAATAATAATATTAAATATTAAATCAATTTTTGATTAATTTATTATTTAAATTTCTTAACTAAATTTAATTAATATTTAATTATTAAAAAAAAAATCTCACGTATCCACCCTTAGCTAATTGAGGGGTGAGGAACGCAACGGTGAGATCTGATTTTCAATCCGATGAGTATTTTGATACCTCGATTTTCGGGGTATTTAATATTATTAAAATATTCGTCGAATTTTCGACGACTTTCGATTGACACGAAAACTTCGCTCCTATCTAATTTGGGGTCAACGAGTGCAATGGCGAAGTCCGTTTTCGAATCTAAGGTCAATTTGAAAAGGTCAACTTTTAGGTTTTTCTACATTTTCGAAAATCAGGATTCGATCCGTTTGACTCCTGATTTGGACTGAGTCTTGGTGGTTGACTCCTAACGACTTAATTAGCACTTTAGGATTAGATTTAAGACTAAGATTGGTCCTAATTGACTAAGGTAACAACTTGGGTTGTTACAGACTCCCGCACTCAAAAATGATGTGGTCCTCGACATCACTAAAGTGGAAAGAATAAAGCAGTAGTGCTTTGGGATAAAGCGAAAACAAGGAATGAGAAAGTGCTAAGGTTTATCATTTAGAGTTCTAGGACTTAAGATTTAAGATTGAACCTTCATAATCTAACCTTACTTATATGATTAGAGAGGACTAACTAATCTGAGTGATAACTATTATTTGAGTGAGGATAGCAATAAGGATAGGCAAGTTGACTTTCAACTAGGTTGAATGTGACTTCTCGGGATTAAGGGTTAAATACTCAGTCATAAAATATGAATCAGTGTTATGGGTAAGACTATCGCTTAGCAAGTGATATCACATTCTAAGCACAAGATAATTATAAGGGTCAAGGATCCTTATAGCTCTATACTTAAGTGATATTCACCACTTAAGGGCTTAAGCAAGGATGAATAAGTCGCTTACAAGACTTACCCCGAATTAAGAAATGCTAGGATAGTTTTAGAATCCAAAGGTTTGGCATCAAAGACTAGGGCTTTTTGACTGCTTACTTCAATGGGTAATGGGTTGGAGACCTAAGAAAATGCTAAATTGGCATTTTGAGTTACAATTATTACTTACTTAATTAATAGATTCTATCATTCAGTTTAATCTAAAGGGTGAGAGATCATCTACCTAGCTGGGTAACTTGCTACTCGACAGAGGAATTATTGCTATGAGTCACGAAAGCATGACTTAGATCTTAATGTTTGACTACCTAAGCTAGGAATAAGTAATTGTCCAATGTGACACCCTAATATAGTACAAGTAAAATTTGAGGATGACTAAGACTAAGGATTAATAAGGAAGTGACTGTAAAACTCAAATGATGAAAATAATTAGGCGATTGAATAGGTGTACTTGAAATAACAGCGTTACCTTTGGCCACACCTAATGAGTGCAGGTTCCTGCAAGCCTATTGCTGCATCTTTATTTTCTTTTTTTTGTGGAGGCCTAGCCAAAATGGGTCGAGGTGTATTAGCCAGTTTCCTCTTTTGCTTTGATAATGCAGTTTGAGGGTGCTTGGAACGGTCAATACATGCACCATCGATGGTCTTATAGTGCATGCAATGCTGGAAGTTGTGACCATGTCGGCTATAAGTATAACAGCATCTCGTGCCATGGTAACACCTTCCACCAGGATGGGGCTTTGTACAGCCGTTATATGGATCATTAAGTGGGGCTACTGATGATGGGAGTGGATTTTGATTGGTGAGTGAGATTATTATCCTCTCCATTCCTTTGAATAGCTTGGCCTGAGTGTCGACCAAGACTCTTATTATCTCTAGCAATATGGTGGCCTCGGTTGAGGAGTTATTAGAGACCGCAGAGGGAGGGGATGACCCAGGATTCATAGTTCCGTCTGAGTTGTATAAGTGGCACGGTATTAGAATCCAAGAAGAATTAAATAATATTATATTTATTGATAAAATGATTGGTGAAAGAGGTACAGTAGTAACCATCTATTAACAGAGACAAAAAGTGACTGTAGGTAGTATTACGAGATTCCCTTTTCTCATAGCGTATTATGTTGAGTTTCTACCTCGAATCGTGGGATGGAAGGCATTAGTGAACTAGAAGTCATAGATGCTAGTAGTGACTTGATACAATGGTTGGTCTTTCAATTTAATCTTCTTATTTTAGATAATTACCTACTAAGGCTCTAGTAGTTTGATAAAAATATTATTAGCCTTAAGTTATATTAGTGTTATCTTTAATGAGACAAAATTTAGAAATTGGAAGGTAACTACCTAAGAGCGATTTAAGACTTATTTGATGGTTTAAAAATCATTTAGGGATTCATATATCTTGTACAAAAATAAATCCTAACATCTTAAATTCTTGATCTTGTAAATCTTATGAAAGTTTTAAATTTGAATTAGTTACATATTATACTTAGATTTGATCCTATAAGATTTATTTAGTTTACTTAATTACTCATTTATCCTAAGTTCGTACTCATTTAAGCTGTAGTACCATGACTGCATTTTCAATTTTTATACTCTTATTATTCTGAGCTTTGATATTGTGGTGTCTTGGATGTGACTCTAATGTATTCTGATATAGTGACTGAATTGGCAGAAGAATCATCCATTAAGTAGATAAGAGCACAAATTCTCATCTGACACCTTATATAATTCTCTCATACCAACTGTGGCGCCCCGCACCCTTAATCCACCAAGAATTAAGTTAAGGGTGGAGTGCCACTCTGGCTAACCCCTCACTTACCATTGGATTAGGATAGACTCCACAATCCACCTGATTAGGGAAGGATTAACCCAGAATCAATCTAAAAGTCACTATATAAGTAAACGTACAGAGTGCGAAAGCAATAAATGACATCCAAGCATCACAATATAACATAAGTGCAAAATATAACTCAGAATATAAGCATATAAATCCAAATACACAGTCAAGAGTACCTGTATTATTACAACATTTAAATTCTAAATAAAAAGTAATGCAAAGGAACTCATCCTCACAATAACTCTAAAGGCTAGATATGCTCTGGTCCGAGTTGCTGCTCCTCCTCTAGGAATAGCTCTTCCTCAGGTACTGGATACTCTATCTGCTCTATGCCTGCCATTATCGGTTTCACAATGTAGGGCCCCAGCCAAAAAAGAGAAAAATCTGGTTAGACAATTTGTCTAAGTATATTTTAGGCTGATACATTTTCATATGTTTTTAATATCACCACTTTACACAATTTTTCCTAAGCAACAATATATCAGGGAGCGACTAGCAATTCAATAAAAAAGAGAAACAGCTATAAATAACATTTATAACTTAAGCAAAATGAGGCTAAGACATGCCTCAAAAGCAAGGTAAACAAGGTAAGGCGTATAATATAAGTAACTAAACATAGGCTGAAAAGAAATGCTACATCCTAATACATGCTGGTGATCAAATGAAATATGCAAATTACAATAATAAATCTCAGCAGTGATACATATAAATAGCAACAAAATCTAACATCCTACTGTATAATAGTTGTACAAGAAATAGCTGACAAAATAAACAATGTCAAAATATAGCCAAATACTACACTGCAAATCCAAACTCTGTATACTGACTATCATATCAGAAAACTTGGCCAAACTGACCCACATATATATATATATATATATATATATATATATATATACATCTCAATCTGCAAACATACTGAATATACTGCATGACTAAAGAGGCAGACAATACTTATGAAACATATTTTAGTTATTTTACTTTTGTTTCTATGGACAACTGTTAGAAACAACTGAGGAGTCAAGCACGTCTACAAGACTATACGAGTCCCAAGCCTAACACACCCTCCTCAATGAGAATGTTAGGCATCCTGATCTCACCTTACCCCAATCTATCGGGGCAAATGTGCACCATAATCTCCACAAACCCTACCTAAAGGCAACTATTATCCTAATATTCTAAGTTTTCATTTTCATGCACAAAATTATCTTATATGAAATGTCCAAGGAAGTAAGCTCAAATATACAAGGAATGCATAGCACAAAGTATAAAAATAAGCAATGGACTCTATTAATATGGTGATACCATCTATTTTCTAATATTCATTCTAACTATTCTAAATTACACAAGTTCAGGATCACCATTTTCCCACATTTCAAGTTTAACTTAGAAATTCATCCTTACAAGTTACAAAATATCAGGACTAGCTAGGTCCTAATATACCAAATCAAAGTCGACTATAAAGTTAAGTAACAAATCATTATGACCTAATTGTTAATTTTAGACGTTCTAACTTAAAACTAATAAACTATAGATTATGGATTAAACACCATGAGATTGGGCTTAATCACATAATCCAAAAAAAAGATAAGACCTAAGATCTAAGTTTTATTCTAATTGTGATCTAATAATCAAGGTCAATCCTATTAAGTAATCAAACTTAATAGGATGAATCTCCTATCTTAGATCTAAAGTTAAAAGATAAAATAATCCAAATAAGTTGAAAATTCTAGAAACTAATAAAACTAAGGATTCATTCATTGAAAAACCCCATTTTTCAATGAATGAAATCAACCCTATGATCTAGTCCTAATCTCAGGAAGAGTCCTTAAGGTGTAGTGTTAAAGACTTAGAAAATTCTGAGATCTGACCTAATTGTGGATTTTACTTACTTAAATATCACTAATCTGGTTATAATGTTAGTTTTAGTATTCTAAATGACTGATCAGAGGCTAAGGGTGTTCATCCTAAGTTTTTGGCAAAATGACCATTTTGCCCGTACTTAAGGGTCTGAAAAGTCAATTCTTGATTCAAGTGTCCAAATTGAAGTTTCTCTTTTCCATACAATTTCTTACTGTCTAACTTGAGAATAGACAGTAAGTTTGTCCAAATCGGATGAGAAACAGGTCCTACAGGTTCAAACTAATATTTTTGACTTAAGGGCATTTAAGTGATTTTTACTCTACTAAAAACAAAGTTCTTATGCAGTTTAATGTAGGTAGTAGTTCAAGGATTTCATAGAGTCCGAGAAAACTGCATTCTGAGGTCAATTGACTAAGTTATGGACGTTTTAAGTTTGAAAGGCAATTTGGTAATTTCGAGTCGGTCAACAGGTGACAAAAACCGAACTTTTCCGTTTGAAGTCCAATTTCAGCAAACTCAGTTTCTATAGCTTTCCTATAATGTACTGAGTATGTTGGTAGGGAGTAGATCCAATTTAGAACTCAAATGGTCAAGTTATCACCTAATTACGATTAGGGGTATTTTGGTTATTTTCTAAGTTTTTAGGGTTCATAACTGAAATAATATCTCAGTTTATTGGTGACATCAATATTCTAAACTAGTTAGCATCTTGAATTTTTGAATTTGGAGTTGAATTGACCAAGTTATGGTCATTTGAATTCTAGGGATAATTTGGTCATTTTTCACTAAAGTCAACTTTAAATTCTATGGTTGACTTTTTATCCTATTGTCCGAATGGGAAAACTAATACTACTTGCGGTGATGGGGCTGTCCTCCTGAGCATTTTAATACCCATATTGACTATGTTCTGATAATTGTGTCAAAAGTTATGGGGTCCTAAAGAGGTCATAAAATGATACTTCGTCATGCGTACCCCAAAACAAAATTTTGCATTACGCAATTTGATTCTAATTATTTTTCTGAGTATTTTAAGACCTATATTGACTATATTTGAATCATCCTACAAAAAGTTATTAAACTTCTAAGTTTTGCTATTCAAAAATACAATTTGTATTAGTTTACTATTTATTTATTCAAATTGTATTAAATTACTGTTCATCTCTAAAGTTATGTATTTTTATGTAATTATAAATCCTTTAATTATTCTGTAATTAATTAATAATTAATCTGTGATTAATTAATGTTAAATATCAATTATTTAATAGTTAATCTATTTATATTTAAATATTCTAATTATATTATTTAGTATATAATAATTAATAAATTAATCTGAAGTTAATTAACTATTGATTATTAATTATCAATTATTAGCTAATTAATAATTTCTTATTATTAATTAATCTATTATTTTAAATAATTTAATTATATCTTAAAGTTCTATTATATATATGGATATATATATATATATATATATATATATATATATATATATATATATATATATATATATATATATTTATTTATTTATGAAACTTAAAGTTTCTATTTTTATATTCATATATTTATAATCTAAAGTCTGTTTAATATATCTATCTACATATATATACATGTATATTTGTATCCTAAAGTTAGGATATATATATATATATATATATATATATATATATATATATATATTTATTTATTTATTTCTGTATTTATTAACTTTAACGTGTATTAATTAATATTAATTATTAATTAATCTGTTAATACTAATTAACTTTACTACTAACTAATAATTAATTATAGATCCTGTACTAATCTATATATATACTTATATATATACAAAAGATTATATATATCTAAATATATATATAATCTATATATAATTATCTAACGCTTCATCTCTGCAGGTTTAATGGCGGCGGGACCCTCCAATGCCACGTGGCGGGTTGATAATAGATATGGCAGAAGGCGCGGGGCCCGCCAGCTTTGCGTCAGCAGACGCACGCAGCCCGCACGCGACGGCCCGGGCTCGTGTCGACCCGGCCCGACCGAGTCCAGCTCCCCCCCCCCCGCTTCGTTCCCGATAGCAACGCCTAGGGCACGGCTTCCTGCGCGCTCCCGGCGGCTAGGCGGCTCGACCCGCACTCCGTCGGATAGGGCTCGCCCAGACCGACCTATCTACGACCGAACCATCCTCGGCGGTGCACTGAGGCGGCCTCACACTCGTGCCCTAGCTCGCGAGACTCGGCGTGGTTTGGGCTAACGGTATGTACTGTAGTGCATACCCTAAATTTAATCGATCGAAGCCCTATTCGATCGATCCGACTCGACTACGACCTAATCTAGGATGCGAAATAAGCATACGGATTGCAGCATTTCAATTTCGTAAGGGAAATTGGGAGTATTGGCCGCACCTGATCAACAACTGCAGTTTCTAGGGCTCGGGTAGAGGGTGTGCCGAGCGTCCAGGACTGGATCCGAGCGAAAATGCAAGCCCTAAGCATGGCTAAATGGTCTTAATGGTGCTACGACGGAGGGTCCAAGGGCTCCGCGAGCGAGGATTGGCGAAGCGAGGTGGCGACTGCCGCGTGTCGAGCCCCGACACGGAGCGATCTCCGCGAGGAAGGAGGAGCCTCGGGACCGTCTGATCTTCAATCAGACGGTCCAGATCGGCCGTCCGCTTGGACGGCGGGTTCCAGACGGCGCGGCGCGAGGACGCAGACAGCGTCTGCGACTTAACGGCAGCGCAATAATAATAATATTATTAAATATTAAATCGATTTTTGATTAATTTATTATTTAAATTTCTTAACAAAATTTAATTAATATTTAATTATTAAAAAAAAAATCTCACGTATCCACCCTTAGCTAATTGAGGGGTGAGGAACGCAACGGTGAGATCTGATTTTCAATCCGATGAGTATTTTGATACCTCAATTTTCGGGATATTTAATATTATTAAAATATTCGTCGAATTTTCGACGACTTTCGATTGACACGAAAACTTCACCCCTAGCTAATTTAGGGTCAACGAGCGCAATGGCGAAGTCCGTTTTCGAATCTGTGGTCAATTTAAAAAGGTCAACTTTTAGGTTTTTCTACATTTTTAGAAATCAGGATTCGATCCGTTTGACTCCTGATTTGGACTGGGTCTTGGTGGTTGACTCCTAACGACTTAATTAGCACTTAGTATTATATTTAAGAGTAAGATTAGTCCTAATTGACTAATATAGCAACTTGGGTTATTACAATGTTGGACCTGATAAGACAAGAAAGGTATTTCCAATGTATAAGAGTACTATATATAAGCATTTGTTACTGATCATATCATAATACTAAGTATAAGTAAAGATAAGGGGACGACGCCCTTTAGGATGAATTAACCTAATGTTATTATAGATCCATCTAAGACAAGATTATGATATACATTTCTATTTAGGATGAATTAACTAATTTCATATCCATACTGAATCAAATTAGCTTTATGAATATACACTACAGTCTCCACATGATAATCATTAATGTTATTATTCTAAACTAACTATTTAGAAACTAAGGAAATTCAAACAAATTAATTTATTCTCAGTGGAGGTACTAATAATAGGGTTCCAAGTTTATGACATAAAACTCACACTAATTAGGTACACTACCTCATTTAAGCTAAGACTATAGTTCATTAGGTTAACACAACTATAAAATAGAAGCTCAATTATCTAAGGCTCAAAAGGTACATCTATAGGCCTACCTCAATTATATTCAATAAGACATTTCCTACCTCAAGGTTTCCCTAACTTAAGGATTATTTTCCATCTTATCTTAATCATAAGATTTTATCTTAACTTGTAATAGTCAAAAGATCAATAAATTCAATCAAATCTTTCCATAGAGTTTAATCCATAGATTCTTATGCAAGTTAGTTGTATAATCATTTGATTAATGGCAAATCGCTTATGCAATTCATTATATAATTAATAAGTCGTAAATTAATAAGGAACTCATAAGAGAAGGTTGTGGTTTCACTCATTCAAACATCAATTATAGTTAATATCAAGTTATGAGCCTCAGTATTAAATATATTGATCACATGGTCTAATAGTTCCAGTTTACTATTTCTAAGATCAAAATGTCCATATCAAAAATGTTAACTTAATTCAAGCCAATTGGTTAAGAAATGAAGTTCAACATTCAAAATCACATAGATGATTGTAAATGGCCTATTTTTACTAAATTTAATTTTTATTGTGGTATATTTTGATGTTATTAAGGTTCTAGAATTGTTTGACTGTAAGAATATGAAGTTAAGGAAAAACTGAACCGTTATGTGCACTACGGGGCGCTGCGGTGCGCTATAGTGCCCTCCTGATCGAAAGCTAGGCGATACAATGGGTTTTGGTATTATAGCGCGCTGTAACGCACTCCTGCTGAGAGCCAGGCACTATAGCACGCTATGGAGCCAACCAACCCAAGACTTGGCTGCTATGGCGCACTGTAGCCCCCCCTGGCCGAGAGCCAGGTGCTACGGCGCATTGTGGCATTGGTCTACCTAAGAACTGGGCGCTAGGGTGCGCTGTAACACCCTCTGGCCAAGAGCCAGGTGCTACGGTGCGCTGTGGTGTCCAATTGTAATTTTTCACAGACGAAATCGTAAGGTCCTCCCTATAGCATCCAATTACTCCCAATTTAGGGCACCTCATGGGTGGTGCCATATACCGATGGAATGGCTTTCCGAGACCTTTCCATTAATACCAAAATTGGCAGCAGCAAACCACTTAAACGATACAAATAATGATGTTCTATGTACAGTATACAAATATCTACCTGCAGAAACTCTTCATCTTCCTTAAAATTTACAATCTTAATGAGTTCTAATGAACTCCACATCTCAAACACAGATTCTTAACAGCATGAAATAGGCATGCAAGGTAAACGTAGTAACCAACTTAAAAAAAAAAAAAGAGGTACCAAAAAGGTACCTTGGCTTGCAAAAATGGAGGAAGAGGTGGGGTACCTTGGCTTTGAAATGAGATTTTTGTTAGTTTCTTGGGAGCTTGAGAGCTTGAGATCTTGAGAGACTGACAGTTTGTTTCAGTAGAAAACACAACAAAATGGGGGGGGGGGGGGGGGAGAGGAGTGTTGAAATAGATTAGATAAAGAGGATGAGGCGGCATGGGCTTGGATGGGATAAGGTGGAGCCATCCCATCCAAGGCATGAAGAAGAAAATTGTCTTGCAAGAGGGGAGGCTACTTGCGTTCCTTGGGAAGGGAAGGGGAAGTGTGGGTCTCATGCGCAGAGATAATTTCAGAATTATTTAAAAATTAACTTAATTAACTAAATTTAAATAATACTATTCGCTAATCAAAACTTGACAGAAGAACGAGCTTCAAAAAATCCTAGAAATTCACCACTAGCTAATTTGGGAGTATGCAACGATGAAGTCAGATTTTAATTTTGACGGGCATTTAATTTTTTTATTTCCCAAGGTACTTTATATATATTAAAATATTTGATGAAAATCCGATGATTTCAAAATGCATCCAAAATATCACCCTAAGCTAATTTGGGGGTGATGAGCACAATGGCGAAGTCCAGCTTTTGATTTAAGGTTTATTTAATTAGGTCAAATATTAGGGTTTCTAAAATTCCAAAAATCAGAGTTTGATCCATTGAACACCTGATTTGAACCAAAGCTTCAGGGTGAGCTCCTAATGACTTATTTAGAGTGTTAGAACCAAGAACAAGACTTGATTAAGTCTGATTGACTAGGGTAACAACTTTGGGTTATTACAGGTTATTCCCATTTTCATTAAAAGACCAAGCTAATAGCTGGCTCAGTTCGCACTTGGGATGATTTGGTTAGGAAATTCTTTGCCAAATATTTTCCACCTATAAAGACCACGAGGCTAAGGATTGAGATAACTAATTATTTCCAACAAGAGGGAGAGACCTTATATGATAGTTGGGAGTGCTTCAAGGAGTGCCTCAGGCACTGCCCCTATCAAGGGTTCCCTCAGTGGATGTAAATGCAAACGTTCTATAACGGACTGAATGCCTAATAGGACCCTAATTTATACAGCCGTAGGGGTTCTCTGAGCAGCAAAACTCAAGAGGATGCATACGAACTACTTGAGGAAATGACAAACAATGTATACCAATGGCCTACTGAAAGGATTAATTCAAGTAAAAAAGAATTTAATAATGCAAATGAGACTAATAACCTAAAAAAGTGCTAAAAAGTATCTCTTCTTTATCTTTCCAAGGACTGATATCAGCTCACACTTATGGTATGCCTTACTAGTCATCTGACCAACAATTAGAGTGAGTTGAATCCACTATTAATGAAATGCTTTAAAATCCTGGGTTGTATAAATAAATAAGGGGAAGTGATTCTTCATACTCAACACCTTTGAATTTTCTTGCCTCTAAATATCTAGAACCCAAAACCCTTCTTTCCTTAATGGCCACCCAAAAGAAGAGTGTAGCTAACAAGGGAGCAGCTGCCTCGACATCGGGAGGAAGTTTTAATAACAAATGGCTCTCCTCCATCGAGGCAGAACAAAGATTTGTCGAGATCACTTCGAAGTGAAAGCTCATCCTATAGAAGGGGTTCACCCTCCCTTATCCTGTGAGCTACAATGATGTGGCACACCGGGGGAGGGAAATCTTGGTCAGCTTTCAGATTGATTCTTACCCAACCATTGTATAGGAAGTTTTTGCCAATGCAATCAATGTAAAGGGGCAAAAGAATTTTGTACGAGGGAAGGCAGTGACTTTCGAGCTTGAGTAGATCCAACAATTTTACGGACACAGGATGGTATAAGACTGTGCTTACCAAGCTTGTCTGAATGCTGAATTTGAACCATCGGCTATCTCAAGTGCCCTCACTTCTTATGTTGCTAAATAGAGAGGGAACCTTGCCAACATTCCACAAGCCCTTCTTAAGGACTCGTGCAATGTGTGGCATGTTCTTATCTCCAGCAAAATATTACCATCTGGGCATTTAAGTGAGGTGACCCGGTCAAGAGCAATGTTGATCAATGTAATCGAACAACCCAGAGATATCCATATCTTCGGGGTTACTCTTGAACACCTATGGCACGCCTTGATCGGGCCTTGCACAGCCTTAGCTTTTGGATCTTTAATTTCTTGAATTTTCCTTGGCCAAGGGGTCAAGGTAATCTCTAGTGACCCAGTGACTCCTCGAGTTCCTCTTACCTGCTACAACTTACATTCACATTTCCAAGAAGTGAAAAAGAGCAAGAGATGAAGACAAGGGGAGGAAGGAGAAGCATCTTCATCTTCCTCAGCGATAATCTCAAAACTCAAAAATCTGCAAAAGGAATTTCTAAAATGAGGGCATATCAAACACAAATGGGGAAGTGTATGGAGGAATATAAGTGGTAGTACAAAGCCACCTTGTCTAAACATCACCAGTTCCAGCATGACTTTCACTTAGATCTTGGAACAATGTTTTCAAACTCGAGCCTGCATGGTGGACCAAGAGAATCTATCCTCCACAACCCCAGAGTTTGAACTCCCTCCATACTCATAATGGCCTGAAGAGGATGAAGATGATGAAGAAAAAGAATAAGTAGAAGAAGACGAAGAAAAAGAAGAAGAAGAAGAAGAAGAAGAAGAAGAAGAAGAAGAAGAAGAAGAAGAAGAGGATGATGATGAATGAATAGGTTGCCAATTTTTCTTTTTGTTATTTTCTTAAATTTTATTTGTACTTTTGTTTTATTTTTGATAAATCTTAGTGAAAATCATTTTCCCATTTGTTTGTGCTGTAACAATTTCAATTCTATTGCTCAAATTTTCTAGAAAATTCTTATGACACAAATATTAAACTGCTATGGTATGTTGAAAATTTCCAACACTTTGAAGTATCTAACAAAATGTGAATTCTATTATTTATTGATTCTAATGTGTTTTTGCTGATGTAAGAGTATCCTCTAATCACTATAGTACCCTTAACTCAAAAATTTGTGTTGCTAAAACATAAGTGTGGGGGTGGGAAATTGAGAAGCTTTATTAAGAGGAGCATGAGGTGGTGATACCAAGAATGTGCTAAGTTTCTATGGGACTTGTTGAATATATAAATAATGAAAAAAGGGATGATGTCTCTCCCTAAGAATGAAAGCAAAAAAAAAATTGAAGGGATGAAGAAAAATATCTCTCCCGAAAGAAAACTAAGAAAAGCAAGATGAAGAAAAGGTATCCCTCTTGGAAAATGACAATCATTGTAATTCACAAGAAGAACTGCTGAACCTCCACGAATATCTGCTAGAACTGAATTGCTATGACTCAACCTAAGAAGAGATCTGAGTACTAATCCTTAAGATAAGTGTAAGGTCCTTATCTTCAGTATTAGATAGATTACTTATGTACATTGGATTATAAGTGGAGTAGAAATAAGAATCCAATATACATGAGTATTAGCATTTCATATATGTTGATAACATCACAATACTAAGTATAAGTAGTAATAAATAATAGTGCAGAAGCTATAGCATCCATTCATATCATTCATCATAGAAGCTAAGTAAAAGCATTCATCTCAGAAAAGAAATAGAGAATACATCCAGAGTTATGATTATTACAAACCAAATTGCTTAATATAAAAGACAAAAATGGTCTCTCACTCATTAGAAAAAATAAACTAATGCAGTAATAAAACTAAGCTAACTAGTACCCCACAAAATCCTCTTGGATCTCCTTGGAAGCCTCTTGAACTTGCTCCTCAAATTGCTTTAGATCTAGCAAATTATCAGATCCTAAAGTACCATGTGTTAAACAATAAGTCTAACACTTTTGAAGTTACTGTATACATTTATAGTCATCTAAAGTTCAATATTTAAGTAAGCAACCAATACTGTAGGAAAGCACTAAAATAGCTGAAAAGTGTGAAACTATACAAAACTAAAAATAAGGTAAAATGATGGCTAAAAGACTAAGTACTGAAATTTGAAAATAGTAAAGAAGCTAAAATTGAATAAAAATTGAAATAAAATTATGTTGTATGTCATTAAATATGCATCTTATTATGCCACTGATTTATGCTATCATTATGCATTGAGGCACCCCAAGGATTCCTAATATCCATGATGCATGATGCATCCCGTAGGTCCTACTCAAATTGATGCATGCTGCATCCTGTAGTTCACAATAATTTTAATGCTTATGCTTATGTAATTCATGCCAAATACTTTCAAATCAATATGATTCTTACATCATCAAAAATCAAGAAATAAACCAAAGTAAGATATAAAATTGTACATCTTGATTATTATAATAAGCACATTTTATTAAGACTACTATAATAAGAAGTCTTATCATATATTATCTTAAACTAGATTTTCTCGATTTAATTAAAGTTCTATAACTTTCTAAGTTATCAAATAATGGGAGAACATATATATAATTAGTATATTGTTAAGAAAGGTAACCTTAAATACTTAGTTTGCTTAACTATACCTATCAATGTGCACATATATCAGGGGACAAAACCTTTTTACAGTTTATTCTCTCAAATTAAGTTGTTTAACATTCCACTTAATACATGACTAGTGTATGTCCTAAGAAGGGTGGCTTGGAACACTTAGTTTGTTTAATTACACTTATTAATGCGCACAAAGATTAGGGGACAAAACCCTTTTACAGTTTATTTCCTCAAACTAAGATGTTCAATTCTCTAATTAACACATACTTAGAAATGGGATATTTTACCCTAAATTGAACTGCACTTATTGATGCACACAAGGATAAGGGACATAATCCTTTTACAGTCTTATTCAGGACAAAATAACTAATTTCATACTCTACTAAATTAAATCAGTTATATAAATATGTACTACAATTTCTACACAATAAACACTAAGGTTATCATTTCTATGCTTAACAATTTAAAAATAAGGAAATTCAGACTAATGAATCCATCTCCATTGTAGGTACTAAGCAATGGGTTTCCAAGTTTGTGACATAGAAGTCATTTAATTTAGGTGTTCTGCCGCAACTAGATAGCCTCAAACTAATGTCTCTTAGGTTATCTTATCACAAGGATATATGGTCAATTGTCTAATATTTAAGGGGTTCATTTAAAGGCCTACCTCATTGTATGATAATTAAGGCATTTCTTACCTTAAAGGTAACCCTATTAGAGGTATAATATTTACTTAAGCTTAAGACTGTATTTGTACTTTGAACATCTAGAGCTATTAATCAACTCAATTAAATCATAAACTAAATTCTAAGAAATCAAGATGATGAGTCCCCATGTATGTTTAAAAGTTGAATCTTATGATTCATATGCAAAAGTCAAGTATGCAAATCTTTTTGTTCAAATTCAACATAAAACTCTAATTATGGGATAAAACATGTAACCCATAGGAATTTATTGTTTGTAAATCAATTATATTTTATTAAGGTTAATTTATGCAAATGTTCATACTTAAGAGGAAATCAAGAAAATCTAAGATTTTGATTAAGATAGTTAAATTATATTTACCATCATAAGGTTTAATCCTCTAAGGTCACATGATAAATCAGTAATGTTGACTAGAAAATAAATGCTAACATTCAATAGTTATGAGCTAAAGCAATTGGTACTTACTTAGCAATTTAAGATTCAGACTTTAAATCTAATTTGAACAAATTAATCCTAAGCATCCTAATAACTTAACATAATGTTTCAAGCCTAATGTTCCACATTTCAAGTAACATAATGAACCTATTTAGTATGATTATCTCATGTTTTAAGAAATAATGATACATTGATTTAATCAAAAGAAAATACCTACAACTACAAGTTTACCAAATAAGCATATGTTCAAAAGGTGTAAGCATCATAAGCATGAAGTTCACATTTGAAAATCACCTCTATATTTATCCAATGAATGATTTCATTATAACCAGTTTTGATTTTGGTATATTTTTGCATTATTATGGTTCTAGAGTCATCAAGATGCGAAAAATATGAAAATTGGGCAAAGATGGGCAGTTCTGCGCACTACAGCACGCCACAGTGCTTACCTGGCAGAGAGCCATGCACTACGCTGCGCTCTAGTGCCATATTTCCTGAGGCACGGGTGCTGCAGCATGCCACGGTGCCAAATATTTTGAGACACGAGCGCTACGGCACACTGCAGCGCTTTCAGGCACCGCTGTAGCACCATATTTTCTGAGACGCAGGCACTGCGGTACGCTACATCACTTTCAGGTGCTACGACGCTCTATGGCACTACATTTTTTGAGACACAAGCGCTACAATGTGCTGCAACGCTTCTAATAGGCAAGGTGTACTGTAGCACCATATTTTCCGAGATGCGGCGCTGCGGCTCGCTACGATGCCAGATTTCTCCAAGATGGGGGCGCTGCAGTGCGCTACGGCGCCAGATTTCCTGAGATGTGGATGCTTTGCTAAGTTGTATCCCTCTCTGTCCAAAATCCAGGCACAATGGCGCACTGTACCTACAGATGAACATTTTTCTTGAATAAAACTGGAATAATCCCCTCTATGGCATCCAAATACTCTTGATTTGGGGCACCTCAAGTGCGGTGCCATATATTGATGCAAGGGTCTATCCAAGGCCTTTCCATTGATTCTAAAATTGATATGAAAAGGTTATTCAATATCACAAACAATAATGCCCTAGATCTAAGTTTACATAAATCCTATTTGCAGAACTTGTTTCTTAATGGCCAAAATGAACTTCGATCAGACTCATTCGAGAGCTTCTCCAGGAATCTTTTACGATGACATTGATTAAATCCACCGGAAAAGATGCGCAAGAAGAGTACAAGGAAGAGTTATAAGGTGGGTACCTGAGCTTGCAAATGGAAGAATATAGAGTTCTTCAAGAGCTTGGGAGGAAGGAGTTTCTCCTTCTTCAACTACTAGAAATAAGAAGGAAGAGAGTTGGGGATACTTCAAGAGCTTGAGAGCTTTATTCCCTTAACAACTGGGCAAATGGAGATGGTGGAATGTTGAGGGGGCTAGATAAAGAGGAAGAGGGATGGCTCCAGTAGGGTAAGGCATGGCTTTCCATATCCAGCTTGTGCAGCAGTGCCATATGCTTGCTTGCGTGTGCCATAAAGTGAGGAAGAGGGTGCTGAACAAGAAAAGATGGGAGTGGGTCCCAGGCGCAAGAGAGAAGAAGTAAAAATGGAGAATAAATTAAGCTAATTAATCAATACTTTTTAATTAACCTATTTCCCTAATTAAATTTAGATGAATAAATGGGATCCAAAAAATCCTAAAATCACCTTAAGCTAATTGAGGGTGAGGAACGCAACAGCAAAGTTAGATTTTAATTTTGAGATCAATTGAATCATCCTAATTTTCAAGGTATCTAAAATATATTTAAATATTTAAGAAAATTCGACGACTTCCAAACACTCCCAAAACATCACCCCTAGCTAATTTGGGGGTGACGAGACGAGCGCAATGGCGAAGTCAGATTTTAATTTTGAGGTCAAATTAAATTTCTCAAATATTTAATTAATTAAATATTATTAAACAAATTCAAATATTCGATAGAGCTCTGAATCGATTCAAATCTTCAAAGTTTGGTTCTAATGACTAGATGAACTCATTGGAATGATAATTAGGCTCCAATTAAGCTAAGATTAGGCTAAGTAACAACCTAGACTTGTTTCAACCCTCCCTTATCCTATAAGCTACACTAATGTAGCACACCGGGGATGAGAAAACTTGGTCAGCTTGTAGTCTGATTCTTACAAGACTCTAATACAAGAAGTCTTTGCCAATGCAGTGAATGCAAGGGGGAGGAAAATTTATGTACAGGGAAAGGTGGTGAATTTTGGGATGGAGCAGATCGAGCAATTCTATGGACTAGGGGCAGTAGAAAACTGCTCCAACCAAGCCTATTTAAATGCAAAAATTAATCTATTGGCTATCATAAGCACTCTCACTCATCATGATACTAAATGGAGAGGGAATCTTGCCAATATTCCACGAGCCCTCCTTACGGACTCATGCAATGCGTGGCATGACCATATCTATAGTAGGATAATTCCATCTAGGCATCTAAGTGAGGTAACTTGGGCAAGAGAAATACTAATTTATGCAATTGAATGACCCAGAGATATTCATATCTCTGAGGTTATACTTGAACACTTATGGCATGCCTTGACCGGTCCTTGCATAGCCTTATCATTTGGATAATTGATTTTTGGAATTTGCCTTGATCAGGAGTCAAGGTAACCTCCAGCGACACTATGATACCTTCTCATGTTCCTCTTACCCTTCATAATTTGCACTCTCAATATCAAGAAGGGAAGAGGAGCAAGAAAAGAAGACAAGAGGAGGAAGGAGAAGCATCTTCTTTTTCTTCAGGCATTTTTTCAAAATTGAAAAATATACAAAAACAAATGTCCAAAATGAGGGTGCACCAAAAATTAGTTTGGAAATGTATTGAGGAAGACATGTGGTACTACAAATCTGCCATTTCTCAACAACACCTGTCAAATAAGACTTTCACTCAGCTCTTGGAACAATGCTTTCCAATTGGAGCTTGCATGGTGGACCAGGTGAATCTATCCTTCCACAACCCCCAACTTTTGAGCCTCCTCCAAACTCACAATGGCCTGAAGTTGATGAAGATGAAGAAGAAGAAGGAAAAGAGGAAGATGAGGATGATGAAGATGATTTGTCATGTTGTCATTTTCTTTTTATTTTTTTTATTTTTAATTTTTTAATTTTTTTTATTTTAGTTGTATTTTTTTTTTATAAATCTAAGTAAGAACTATTTCCACCTTATCTTGTATTGTTAAATTTCTTATTCTGTTCAAAATATTTTCTTGAAAAATTTTATTGTGCACAATTTATTTGCAATGGTATATGTGAAAATATTTTGAAATTTGAGTTTCTTAGCAAAATGTGAAACTTTAAAATTTAATGATTTTAAATAGTTATGTTGAGTAAGATTACGCTATGATCACTATTAGTACCCTCAATTCAAATTTTTTATGATGCTGAATCTAAGTATGGTGGTGGGGAATTAGGGAGCTTGATTGAGAGAAGCAAGAAATGGTGAAATCAAGAATGTGCAAAGTTTTTGTAGGACTTACTAAACGTGACGAATGATTAAAGAGGATGAAGAATCATTTATCTCCCTTAAATGAATGCAAAAAGTAAATAAAGGATGAAAAAAATATCTCTCCCAAAATAATTGAGAAAATTGAGAAAAGCTAGATGAAAAAAAAAATATCTCCTAAGAAGTGACATTTGTTACAGTTCATAAAAAGAAGTACATATAGCACCAAGAAATTCTAAAACACTAAATCTTATTTCTTCTGAACCAAGAAAGCCTAGAAATCCCACCAGAATATTTGGGTATAGCATCATACATCAAAAGGGATGGAAAACAGAATGGTGAAGAGAGTGAAAAATATTGGGCTAAATACGATTAAGAATCTAAGTAGCTAGGTGTAACCTTCTTATTGTAGTGTAAGTGGTCATATTATACTAAGTGTAAGGCCTAAGATTATTTAGAATGACTAAGTGATTAAGCTAAGACTAGAGATAGTCTTAGGTAATAAGGAGGCTTAGAACCTTAAAGTGTTGTACAACTAAGTGAGAACTAGGAATTAGTATCCATAACATTAAGAATTGGAATCCTAAGCATAATAGAAGGAACTTAATGTTAGATTAGTAACCGAATGTGAGATAAATCTATATAATATTAACTTAAGTAATTTTAACCCTTTAGCCTTACTATATTATAATATTAATTATGTAAAACCATTAGGTCTAAGGATAGACTAGAATTGACCCACTAGTGGCATACTTAAGATTAAGATAACCTAAATAATTAGATAAAAAAACCTTCTTAAGTATAGAACCTTAAAATGTTAGTGAGATAGCACAGTTACAAATTAGTGATAACCTAGAATGCTTTAATTGTGTAGTCATAAAAAACCTACAACCTAAGTAGTGAGACTTATAGGGTTTGAGATAATTTAGATAGTTGTAGTATTAGCAAAAGGATAGCATGATTATTTGTAATGTTGTAGCTATATCTGTAAATTGTTTGTCACATAAGTAAGACCTTAGCAAATCATTATTTTTAAAACCTCATTTAATCTGTATAATAATATTTATCGATTGATTGAGATATTTTGACGAATGTCTAAGTCAATTGAGGGGCTTGATAAGTCTCAATCATAGGATAGATAACTAAAGTAGAAAACAACAGATATTAAATGGCTTACAATTATCATTGAACATCCTTGAATGCTACAACACATTGAGACTAAAATTTTGAATTGATTCATTAAATACATTGCGAATAACTTAAATATTTAACATTTACTTTGGGTTTCATATGGTAGATGTTGTACATCTATTACTATGCCTTAGAAAGCTATGGAGTGATTTGAAGACCACATAAATCCTATAAGGGGGATGTGTGTATTTATGAGAAACCCAGCTTACTTTTGTTGGGAAGTTCTTGACTCCTTACTTATTATGTAACTTTGCCGACAGAAAAAACACATTTAAATCAAGATAAATAAACAACATTTTTAGCTACACTCGTTTATTACTATACTTAAAGTTTATTCATTCCTTGAGACTAAGATCTCCTTACATACATATATTATTATTTATTTGTATTTATAGTTCTTTTATTTACATTTATTTAGTGTAGTATATCTTATATATTTAATTTACTTATACTACTTTTCTTACATAGTATATGTACTTTGTACATATTTCCACTATTTTATTGTACACTTGTATGTATATCTGTACCAACTTTCCTTACATACATATTTGATGGAGGTTATGTATCATCTTTTCCCATTTACAGCATTTATCTTTCTATTTGTTACTTTAAGGTCTTTACTCTACTTTCCTTTTTTACTGCTTTGTGCTTTGCTTATTATAATTGTAATTAGCTAATGTGATATCCACTAAATCTAAAATAACTTAGTTGCCCTAACATGTACTTAGACTTTTGAAGTCTAATCAATTGTTTTTATTTTATTTATTGTGCCCTACCATATTAAATACCAAATATGGCAGATCAGAAGCTTGGATTGGATCTTGAACCTAAGGTAAATTATGTCTAGTATCTACTGATTGAAAACCTTTACTTTTACTATCTTTTATATTTTATTTTATTCATCATGTAAGGACAAGTGTTATTATGTCAAATATCTGTATGATTTTAATTAACTATGGATGTTTTACTTTACTATTCTATGATGCATTTTTTTTTCCTTTATAGATGGCTAGAATAGTATATATCTACATTATATTATGCATTTAGTTTTCCACTTTAGAGACCCTTGGCTCCCTATAGTACTTAATAGTGGGTTAAGACTCACTAACCTAGCATTAAGTACTACAGTAACATTTAGTGTTGGATTACACTATCTAATCTAATATTGGGGTCATTGCAGTTGGTATCATAGTAGGTCTAAAGAAAGGAAAATTAGATGTATAAATAAATACCCTTCCAATCATATAGACAAACATAAAAAAGTAAAGTATATGCATCTAAGAGATTATTATAGGTTAGATAACATGCTTTTGAGATAGGAGGACATTTTAATCATTGACAACAACAAACCTGAATTAGCCTCCTTAGTTCCCCTAGTATAAGGCCCCTGCTTAGGAAGATTAGTAGAAGATGCCTTAGTAAGTAGAATAATTTTCTTAATTAGAAGTAAGATACTTAGTTTGTTAATTTGTTGTTAGGTTGTAGATAGAAACCCTAGCCTCTAAGTAATTAGAATCCTAAGTTAAGAGACTTGAACCCCAGATTTGGAGTTTGACCTCTTGACTTCTAATTTTGATAAATTATATCAATATTGGGTGGTCGTGAAAAAAAGGATGATTGATTTAAGCAATTTAATCTCATTAGGAGACACTGATTGATTTAAATTAGAACTTGATGAGTTCTAATTGCTTAACCTTTATAAGATCATAACTCTAAGTTTATACAGGATAGTAGGTCCTTGTTGATTCTGAGCTTATGTATTCTCAGTATAGTTAGAATGATTTTATCACCAATAATAGAAAAGTGAACAAAAATATAAAATTTGTAAATTTGGCTACATATTAGCTTTTAAGAACTGCATTTCTGATTGTTCCTTTAATACTATTGGGTAGCTTAATTGACTTGATTTTTATGATTGGACATATTTATCTATGATATAAACCTTTTAGTTAAATAATTATTAGTTTGTCGAGGATGACACCTCTTTTAAGAGGGGAAGTTTGTAACAACCATGTCGTTGTTACTTAATTTTAGACATCCAAACTAAGTTAAAACTATTGCAATTAGACTCCTAATAGCATTTGGAGCCAACTCCTGAAATTTGATGCAATTTGGATATCGTTTATTTTCAACAAATATTTTATTATATTTAATTACTCAAAAAAGTAAAAAAATTATATTGACCTCCGATCAAAAAATTGACTTTATTTTTTAGTTCCACACCCCCAAATTAGCTAGGGGTGAATTTTTAGAAATTTTTAGACCTTGTTTGGGTATCCAATTTTGATTAATTAAATAAATATTAATTATTCAGCATTTAATGATTAATTATTACATTTAAATCGAGCTGAAGTCGTTGGCCTACCATTTGATCAAATGGAAGGCCCATTGTAACCCTCCATCTGATGAACCATTACAATCAGATGGCTACGAGTGGAGAAGGAGGTAATATTGTACCTCTTCTCCACTACCATGAGTGGACAGAGCTTAGCGGAGCTGCAACCATACACCCTGACCTATTCCCTCATCCTTACGGCTTAATCCCTCCCTCAATTGGCACAACAAACTAAATTAGAAAAATTGGAGCTGAGGACAGTCAGAGTGTCAGTTGGAGCTCATCGAAACTCCTTCATCATGGTGAAAGGTATGCCCATTCTCATCAGATCCATCACTTATATTCCATATGTTTTGATTATTGAATTGCTTGCCCGATATTATTGTCCCCAGACCTCAATTGAGCTTGAGCGAGCCTGGTTAGGGCTCAATGACTCGGGCTTGTACAATAATGTATAGTACCTTAATGGAGTCGAAGCCCTCTCAATTTCACCCCTAGCTTGAGCTAAACAGAATTGAAGAGGCATAAATACATATGTAAGTATATTTTAGTTATTTTACTTTACTTCTATGGGCACATACAAAAGTAACTAAGGGGTCAAGCACGTCACCACAATGAGTATGTGTCAAGTATCCTTATTTCTTCTTTTAGCTTGCCCATTGGCCATACTGCGTATTCACAATTACCCATCCTAATATGAACACAATGCAAATGTTATCCTAGTCTTACTAAGTTTTCATTGACATGTTCCAAATATATCTTATATGACATGTTTAAAGAAAAATAGCTCAAAATAAGGAAGCAAATTAACAAAGTTAAAGTTATAAGCAAGATTTATATTACCAACTCATGTTATATGTTGTTATATATTTTATTTGTCCTCACTATTCTAAAAAAATATAAGCTCAAGAATTCTAATATCCTATTATCCAATAAGTTCTTAGATTCATTATCCTCCAATTAATATGCGTTAAAACTAATAGCAGTTCTAACTTAAATTAGATAAAGTCATCTACTAAAGTTAAAGTTCTCGAATCAATCATCCTAATTTATGTTTTCATTTCCTTTTCACTAAACAGAGCCTATTAAAGATGCTAAACTAAAATCATGGGTTTAAGGTTCTTTAACTCAAAACATCTAGGGGTTTAGAGTCTAAGTTTCTCAAAATTGGACATAGATAGGACATTAATATAAAGGAACAACCATGAGTCTAACTAGTCTTAGTAAGGTTAATTGGCACTAAGACTACTTGCCTCTAGGGATTAGAACTCACAATATGAATTTATACATTCATGTAATAGGTTTCTGAGGTTAGATTTAGATTAAGCTTGGTTTTATTAAGAATGAATTTTAAGCACTTTTTATTAAGTCAGATTAATTCTCAATATAAGCAACTCTAATCTAACATACAAAACTTAAACTTAAGGGAAAGAAGGTGGGTTCTCAAACTCCATTCCAAACTATTTAGAAGCTAGGTTCTAGGCCAAAATTATGGTTTTGCCTAAATGAAAGATTTATAGATTTAAATGATCTTGAATTCCCTTAAGTATTATAAGAAAAATATTGTGAATTCTAACTCTACATTTTAGCCATATAGGGTACTTAATTAATTAGGATATGATTAGGGCTGAAACTAATTGGGCTATTAATGATGTAGATTAAAGTCAATAATGATCCTAAGCATTTCACTTGCTAGTTTAAGGAGTAGATGAAGGATTAGGCGCTCTAAAGTCTTATTATAACCACCTTAGCCTTAAAACCCTTAAAAGATCATTAACTTAACTATTAAGAGTTGACTTTAAGATTTAGAGTTCTAAATTTAGTTCTCTTAATTCCAATTGATTTCTTACTATCTAATAAGAGGATTAATAACTTAAATACTAATTTTGGTTAAGAGATAAGCTAAATAAACACTAATTAGAGTTTAGGCTCATTATAAATTGATTAGGAAATAAAATATAAAAAAATGAAAATTTAAGTTATAATTAGGTTCCTTACTGTCTAAGAAGTCGTTTGACACCTCAAACATCAAAATCAATTCACTAATGGTCTTAATTATTTCTAATCAAATTTTGGGGTGACTAATGAGTAATTAATAGAATTAACCACAAAAAATATTTTTAATGGAAGCATCAAGTTCTCCTCTATCTAATGAAAAGATTGAGTCCTTAATTATGAATTTTGGCTAATCCATTTTTAAGGTAATTAAATCATAATAAAGGAAATTAATTATGGAAATCTAAATATTATTTCAAATTAAGATTCCTCATGTTTTCTTGATCAAAATCGCAAATATGATCATTATATTTGTATTTGAATTGATTGGATTATTCAATTAATTTAAATGAAATATTTCTATTAATTAAACTACAAGATTAATTAATTATAATAGAATTAACAGAAGGAAATTAAATATAGAAATTAGATAATTTAAATAACCTGAAATCATAAGGTGCTGGTCGGAGCAAACCTGACCCAATATTGTTTGCCTTCTTCTCTGCCTTCATCTCGACACATGTAAGACCGGGGTAGGGTTTTTCATTGAATTCCATTCATAGAGACCATGCCATAACCTGATCTTGATCGCTGCACATTCCATGGACCAAGATGCATTGATTGCACGCAAAAGACATCTGCGGGAATGTTGGGATCATCAGGACCTTATTCACTCTAAATGAATTTCTAGGCTTTACTATGGGGAGTAAATCTCTCCACAGAGACCTCACCATTGCACCTTCTCGATCCCTACATGATCAGGGACAGCATGAGGAGCAACTGAGCTATCAAAGACAACCGATGATTGGCTATATCATTGGAACCTTACTCACGACTGTGCACTATAGCACACTATCGCGAGTCTGATTGATCAAACTAGCTCGATCAGTTTTGATCAGTTCAATCTATTAATAGACTATTGCAATCACACTCAGTGGATATTGGATGCACAACCATGCACCAATTCTCACATTGTGGTGAGAATAATCGAGCTTGCTTGCAACACTCGTCCATAGTGAACTCTACTATCTGGTCTGCTGCCAAACCAAGCAAGCACCTAAACAACTTGCAAGCAACCACTGAATGATCATAGCTTAGCATCTAAGGTAATTGGACAACATTCAATAGTGATTGAGCAAGAATAGCTCAATGGGGAAATGGGGTACCTGAATATATGGGGACTTGGGGAACTACTAGTTGCTAGGAGCAATCCAGAGGTTGGGGTCAAATTTTAGAGCTTCCTTACAATCTTAGCAATATTTTGGGGGCTTAAATGTCAAGCCTCACCCACAGACTTTCCTAGAAGTTGCTTTTGAAGTGTCGGGGATCGACTAGATAATAGAGAAAGGCTAAGTAATGGTCGATGATCGGGATGGAATTAATGGCTCCAGGAGTGAAAAGAGAGTCTCTATGGCTCTTAAGAGGCTATTTATTTTCTAGGAGGCCTCAGGTTGACAAGCCATAGCTGCTAGGCTTAAACTCGGAGGTCGACCTCCCATCAGCCATTTGAGGACTTACCAAGCCTCGTGGCCCATCGAGATGTTCTCTCCATTAATGGGAGGAAAGAGCAACGGTCTTGGGGACTTGGTGCGAGAGTGAGGAGCACTCCTAATATGCAGTTATACGAGCAATTTTGGCTGTCAAGGCATGATTGCTCTGGGGAAGAAGCTGATTAGTGCCGAGAGTGAGGAGATTGATCTAATTGATCGTCTGAAGCTGCAAAATAGTCTAAGAGAACTAGCACATAATGTCTAAGTGAGGAAAGGATCCAGCTCATTTGATATGTGTGGATGAACAGCCAGATGGCGCTAAATTGGCTATCACATGGATGGTGCTCCAAAGCGTATCGCCCATGTTCTGCATAGCAAATTATGGGCTTAGCTGACCAATGGATGTGTATATTTGCATATATGAAAATTGTTTATCCTTAATTAGCAATTTTCCCAAATTAATTAAATCCAATTTAGGCTTAAAAGGTCTCCAAAAATTCCAAAAATTTCACCTTAAGCTAATTTGGGTGTTGATGAATTCAAAAATTCAATCAAATTTTGATTTGGAGGTTAATTTAATTTAGTTAATTTTCTAGTTTAATAAGTTCACTAAATGATCAATTGATCCAATCAAGTTCCGATGGATCTCAAATTTTTAGTGTTAGATTTTAATAACATTTAGTACCTACTGGAATATGACTAAAAATTTTGTTATGTCTAGATTTAGCATGATAACAACCTTGGGTTGTTGCCCAAAGTTAGTATCTTATGCAAATTAAATAAATTCACTTAATTTATTACTTAGCATTCATTCAATTCTAAGTTTAATATACAATTGACTAATTATTTTTGTGCATCAGATCACAGGATCATAATCATTAGCAGATCTATGGTGAGAATTAATCCAACCCATGACATGAGCCAACCTATCAAGTCAATGCCATAGTATCATCCTTCGCAATGAACTGGCCATGACGATCTAAGTATAGGTTGAATAGGGCATTTCAATAAAGGAGATGAACCTTACAAAATATGGTTTATTTCCTTCTATAAGAACATGAGAAGATGATTGGTTTAAAAAATAAATTATTATTACAAAGTATATACACCAATATTTGCCCCACAGAAGATTAAATTGCCTAATATTTTACTAATGATGCAACCTTTTTGTTGCTACTTAATTCTTACACCTTCACATGCATGTGTGTTATAATTAGAGCCTACAATTGTGATATTTGATACACGTATCTTTCTAAACCCAAAATTGGATTTTAACTCTAATGTCCTGACCTCCTTTATGTCATTTAACATTATCAAGGCTCATACCTATAACAAAAAATGTTGCAAACTTCTCTTTGAGTGTGGTGGAGTGGTTATCTTGAGGTGATTATGACTACAATGTTTTTTAGATTTTTCCACTCCCCCCTTAAGCTAAGATCTAGCAAAATATGGTCTAGCTCAGCCATGCTACAATATAGGAATAAATTACTCATATTTGACCCTCTCAGCTTTATGACAGTGATGCTTATTATCTTCTCTCTTATCTACTATTAAATTCTAAGTTCTTCCCCAATTTTTTTCTTTGTTCTCTTTACTGACACCTTTACCATTTTGAGGATTTCAGAATATAAAGCTAACCTCCAAAACAAAATATTAGACTAAAGTTTCCCCACACCCTTTGATAGGTGAAAATACACGTCTGTGTTTGCACGCAAGTGTACGTGGTCTGAAGTAATAAGTGAAAAGCTTAAGTTTTGGGATTTAATGAACCTCAGAGAATGGGTGTTTTGATACCAAGTTGTATTTTCTTTCACTAATGTTTAGATGACAAATTTGGTTAATTTTGTTGGTTCCTAATTAGTGATACAAAAGACCTTAAGTAAAGATATGATATGATTAAAAAGGAGAGAGTTGAGATTTCATTGAAATATTTGCGAGAGTTGATTATATAACTTTATTGTTGAATGTATACAATTAATTTAATTGCTTTATTAAATAAAGTGAACACCATTGGAATTGGAGTACCCTCCAATTACATTGGGTTTAAGTTTAGTGCACAAAGAGAACTCCTTTTGGGTTCTCCCTTAGCTCATTAACTCTTATGAGATCATGATCTATTAATTAAATTTTGATTCCCTATGTCTAGCTTGCCAAAAGATATCTTTTCATTATGATAGTCTCACAAGCATGACTTCCATTGACAATGCATCATGCACTTCACATGCGGCTTAGCTAGATGGGAGGATGCATTGGGTCAATGATCTATGTTACATCGTCCATTAAAGTTCCCAATGTCCTCTCATCCCTTCTACTTTGCTAAGCAGCAGAGCAAGCTTAATGGAGAACTTGGTTCTCAAGCATCAATCTCTTGGGAGAGCTATTAAGGAAGGGTGCAAGTCAGCTATGAGAATTTTATCACATAATTCTCAGCTCTACTTGCACTACCTTCCTTTCTCTTACCCAATTGATGAGCATTGGACACAAGTTCTTTTAAATAAAATAACTTAGATTTTAGTTCATCCAAGTATTCAATTTAATATTAAATTTAATGATAAAAATGTTCTTTCATTACATTCAAACAATGTCATCATACATTAATTATCTCTTACATATTTTTACAACTACATCTCAACCCTCTCCGAGGAGTTTTTAGCCTTCCATTACTAAGTAAGAATGAGCATACATACAAAGAAAAGTGAACATCGCCATCAGTTCACGGTAAGAAATAAATCAAGGGAGTTTAAGAGAAATACAAGGAATCACCCTGAGGTTTTCTAGGATTCTCCTTACTTTTCCTGTGCTGTTCTCTTGAAGCTCCACCCTTTGTTCTTTGTTGTCTTCCCTTTTTTCCTGTTCTTGGTCCTCTTTTCACCTTGGAGAGTTCTTTTTCTTTCTCTTTCTGCAGCTCTTCTTTTTGGTCTTTGAATAACAAAAGTTGGAACCCTTTCAAGGTCTGAGACTGGCCCTTAAAAAGGGATGCACTCAGCCTCAAAGCCTTAAATGTGTGACTCTTCCTCTACCTTAACTTAAATCCAATCCCTTTTAATGCTCTTATTTATTTAAACCTATTGGGATTCAGCAGGGATTAAGTCATCTAATTTCAAGAGGCTGGGAAAGGTCAAAGGCCACATTTTTGTGGCCTTCCCCATGCTGCATTAATTACTGTTCTGGAATTTCTAGACCATCCGTTGCGGCGCGCTGTAGCACGCTGCGGCAACAGTGTTCCAAACACTGTTTTGCTACGGTGCGCTGCGGCAACCACGTTCCAAATCCTGTTCCGCTGTGGCGTGCTATAGTAGCTGTGCTCCAACCGCTGTTCCTACATGTAAGTTAGTATCTTTTTCATTCGGTCGCTGTAGCGTCCGTTGTGGTGCACTACTGTGAATAAACTTCTAGTTCACTGTTCAATTAGTTATTCTATAGTTTTATAAAATGAAAATTTACCCGAAGCAGCGTGCTGCGGCACACTACAGCAGACAAACTTTTGGGTTCACTGTTCAATTAGTTATTCTATAATTTTATAAAATGAAAATTTTCCCGCTGCGGCGGAGAAAGTTTCAATTAGTCGTGTATAAGGTTTTAATAATTCCTTGAGAAATGACGTTGTGGCGCGCTGCGGCACGCCGTGGCGCACTACAATGTGCAAACTTGCGTTTTACTGTACAATTACTCATCTGTATGATTTTAATTTATCTTTCATGACATGACGCTGTGGCGCGCGTTGCAGTGTGCTGTGGCATGCTGCAGTGGTCTTTCTCCAGGTCTGCAGTTCTGCTTCCAGGTAAGGAGTTTTTAATGGGCCGCCAAGGCGCGCTGCGGTGATTTTGTCCCAAATTTTGGTAATTCAGCCCATGTAATCTGTTTTCTTCATTTACCTAAAAAGCATCATTTTCTACTCAAATTATAGAGATATATATGATAATATGAATGTTTAAGCACTATATTTTTGCTATAAAATCTGGCTATATCACACCCCCACATTTAAATTCTTGCTCGTCCTCGAGTAAGCTTTAAAATGTGATTTTTTGAATTTTGTTTTTGTTTTGGCTAAGGATTCAAGGTGCTAAGCCCATGTATAATGAATTTAGTTATCAAGCAAGCTCTAGTCAAGATTACTTCATGTCTCCAAGTTTCTGCTACCCCTCTAATTAAATTCATATTTCTACATTTCATTCAGTTTCAAATGAAAATGTCATGCTTAATGTTTTAATATGGGAAGTGATTCAGAGATTCTAAACTTAATGATGCAATTGGTGAGGCCTTGAGTATTGTGCCATGTGTGCCCCTTCTTATGATTCATAAGAAACATTTTAACATTTTAGGAGAGATATTTTTCTTCATCTTAAATATTCACTTTGTTTAGCTTGGGAGAGATATTTTTTATCATTCCTTTATATATTTATTTTTCTTTGCAAATTCCTTTTAAAGGGAGAGCTAATTTTATCATCCCTTAATTTAGTTCCTTATGGTCATTAAGTCTTACAGAACCCTAGCACCTCAATTTCTTACTCACCTCTTGCCACCTTGGTTTTTGTTCTCATATTGTCCCCCCCCCCCCACACTTAAAAACATTTCATTTTAAGTTTTGGAAACCAAGCTTAGTAGACTCATGAACTGAATAAGTTAAGTTCATTTTCATCTTTATCTCAAATATGCTTGCATCTTAAATCCACACCATAAATTTTTGACATTGGATCCAGAGTTTGATCCCATTCAGAAAATTCTGCTTCAAGTTAATTTTTGCAAAATTGAGGGTGCATTATATACAAAATCTATTTTATTTAATAGTAATAAGAAATTACAAAACAAAAAAATTAAAAACATAAAGCATAAATAGCACAACCTTATTAATGTGGGTTGCCTCCCATCGAGCGCTTGTTTTTATGTCTCAACCTGACGCCAATTTAGCTCATCTACGTGACTCCTTCCCTTAAGAGATCTTGCAATAACCATCTCTCTTTCTCTTGCAATTCAGATCCATCTAAGTAATGTTTTAGATGGTGCCCATTTACCTTTATTGTCCCAGCCGATGAAATAATATCCACACTTTCGTGGGGGTATATTTTTTTGATTATAAATGGGCCCCTCCATCTTGATTTTAGCTTTCCTAGAAAGAGCCTCAACCTGGAATTAAATAACAATACATCACATTCCCAATTCTAGGTGTTTTGGTCTTATTAGCTTATCATGTCATTTCTTAGTTCTCTCCTTGTATGGTTTGGCACTCTCATATGCTCCGAACCTGAATTCATCCAGTTCATGCAATTGCAGCACTCTTTTCTCACCTGCTAGTTTGAAGTCAAAATTCAGCTTTTTAACTGCCCAAAAGGCTCGATGTTCCAACTCTACTAGCAAATGACAAGATTTCCCATAAACCAACTTGTAAGGGGACATTCCTAAAGGTGTTTTAAATGTTGTTCTATATGCCCAAAGTGCATCATTTAATTTAATGGACCAGTCCTTCCTATTTTTGTTAACCGTTTTCCCTATGCTTTGCTTTAATTCATAGTTTGACACTTCTACTTGGCTGCTGGTTTGAGGGCGATAGGATGTTCCTACCTTATGTTTCACCCCCTACCTCTTCAAGAGAGTTTCTAATTATTTAATACATAAATGTCTTCCATCGTCACTTATTAAGACACGGGGTGTACCAAACTTTGAGAGGACATGATCTTTCAAAAAATTTATTACAATCTTGGCATCATTGTTTGCACAAGCTATAGCTTCAACCCATTTAGACACATATTCCACCCCCACTAACATGTAGAAACTTAAATTAGAGGTGGGGAATGGGCCCGACCCATAAAGTCAATCCCCCATACATCAAAGAGTTTAACTTCAAAGATTTTATTTAGAGGTAACTCATCTCTTTTTCCTAAATTTCCCATTCTCCAACATTGATCACAGCTCATTAAAATCAGCACCATCCTTGAATAATTTTGGCTAATAAAATCCAAATTGCAGCACCTTTGTCGTTGTTCGATCAATACTATGATGCCTCCATAAGGGGATGTGTGGTAATGATATAAGATGTTATTTATTCAGGTTCAGGCACACATCTCCTTAGGATTTGATCAGCTTAGCATTTGTATTGGAAGGGATCATACCAAAAGTAATTTTTAACATCAGCAAAAAAAATTTTCTTTGTTGATAGTTAAATTCGTTTGAGATTACCCTTCCTGCAAGATAGTTGGCAAAATCCACAAACCAAGGAGGATTTCTTGTTGTAATTGTATAGAGCTGTTCATGAGGAAAAGTTTCACAAATTTCTTCTCCTTCCTTATATTTTATATGAGTCAATCTAGAGAGGTGATCAGCCACCACATTATCGCACCCATTTTTGTCATGAATTTCCAAGTCAAATTCTTGTAGAAGCAAAACCCAATGTATGAGTCATGGCTTTGCTTTTTTCTCTTGAAGAAGATACTAGATCGCAGTATGATCCATGTACATGATTGTTTTTGATCCAATAAGATACACCCTGAATTTGTTGAATGCAAAAATAATCGCTAAAAGCTCTTTTTCAGTGGTGACGTAATTTCTTTGGGCTTCATCCTTTAACTTACCTACGTAATAAATGGAATAGAAATTTTTTTCCCCATGCTATCCTAGAACTACTCCCACCGCAAGAGCACTAGCATCACACATGATTTCAAAGGGGTGGTCCCAGTGAGGAGTAGAAATTATAGGAGCTGAAATGAGAGCTAATTTTATTGCATTGAATCTCTTTGTGCAGTCTTCACCAAATTTAAATTCAACATCCTTTCCTAAAAGCTGGCACAAAAGTAAACTAATTTTAGAGACATCTTTTATGAACCTTCTATAAAATCCAGTGTGCCCAAGAAAACTCCTAACTCCTTTTACATTTGAGGGTGGAGGCAATTTCTCAATAACCTCAATTTTAGTCTTATCTACCTCAATTCCTTTTATTGATATAAGGTGTCCCAAGACAATACCCACCTCCATCATGAAGTAGCACTTTTTCCAATTCATATTAAAATTAGTTTTCTCACATTTCCTTAGGACCTTACCCAAGTTTGTTAAACAATCTTCAATGGATTTTTCCACTATAGAAAAATCATCCATAAAGATCTCAAAGAAATCTCCTATCATTTCAAAGTTGTCCATCAAATACCTTTGAAAAGTTGCAGGTGTGTTACATAGACTAAAGGGCATCCTCCTGAAAGCAAATATTTCATAGGGGCACATGAAAGTTGTTTTTTTCTAGTCTTTCGGGGCTATCAAAATCTGATTGTACCCCTAGTAACTATCCAAAAAAATAGAAGTAAAGGTTTTCGACCAGCCTATCTAACATCTGATCAATGAATGGGAGAGGATAGTAATCTTTCCTAATTGCTTTATTTAATCTTCTATAGTCTATGCATACTCTCCACCCCATAACCTTCCTGATAGGAATTAATTCATTATTTTCATTCAAAGTCACAGTTATCCAGCTTTTCTTAGGGACCACATGAATAGGACTTACCCAGGGGCTGTCCAAAATTAGGAAAATGATCCCAGCATCCAAAAGCTTAATGATCTCCTTATACACCACATTTTTTATATTTGGGTTTAATCTTCATTGAGATTCTATGGAAGGTTTGGAGTTGTCTTCCAGCAGAATGCAGTGCATGCATAAGGTAGGACTAATACCCTTCAAATCGACAATGCTCCATCCTATTGCTCTCTAATGCTCACTTAACAACATACACAATTTAGTTTATTCAGTTGGGCTTAACAAAGTAGAAATTATGATGGGTAGTGATGTTCCCTCCCCAAGATAAACATATTTTAAGTGTTTGGGCAAAGGTTTCAAGTCCAATTCAGGGGGTTCATTTACAGACAAATGCATTCTCTTTCTTTCTTAAATCAACTCATCAATTTTGTTTTCCTCCTCATCAGTTCCAGCTCCATCTTCTTCCTCTAAATTTTATTCCTCTTTATCTTTAGAAATTAACACCTCTTCCAATACATTTACTTCCCAACACTCATATGGCTTAAATGGGTGCCTCATTAAGTCCTTTATGTGAAAACTCACCTCCTCTCCCTCACAATGAAGACTCATTTCACCCTTATCAACATCTATCATAAAGCCCTTTTAAAAGAATGATTTCTTATTATGAAAGGAATGGTAAAACTTCTTGGGTCCTTTCTTTTAAGGGGAATTTTTTGTTGAAGAATGGCACTACATTCCTCAGTCAAGGCTACCATTTCTTTTTCATTTATTTTTCTTTTCTTTGATAGAATATCCTTCATGAACTTAGCATAACTAAGCATTTGTTCCAATGCTTCAGTGAAGGGAATGTTTATATGAAGAGTTTTAAGAATTTCAAGAAATTTTTAGAACTTGTTGTCTAGCTTCTCTATTGCCATTCTTTGAGGATAGGGGATGTGAGGAGTGTGATTAGAAGGTTTAGTCATCTATGTGTTAGTTTCCTCATTCATCTCTTTCTCTTTGTCCTTATTTATTTCTTTTTCCTCAGTTGATCTCTCTCCCAAAAATTAAGAGGTGTTTTCAGAATTTTTTAATACCAAAGATTCTATAATTTTTCCACTTCTCAAAGTTATTGAATTTCCTAATTCATTCCCATAGTTCCCTACAGCTCTTACCAAGAAGGGTTGATTTAGTTGCATCATAATTTCTTTTATCTTCAACTCAATTTTTTGGACAGCTTTTTCTTGATGCAAAAGTGTGTTTTAGTGTTGATTTAATATTGCATCTATTCTGTTCATAAAATTAGTTGTGTCAATTTTAAACTCTTTTAGAGAATGTTCTAAGCTTCTTCCCTCCTTAGTTTGTTGGGCTCCACAATTTTGAACATCATTCACTCCCTCAGTTTCTCCCTTATGATCAGAAACTTGTTGCATTCCCTCTAGTCTTTGGGTTAACATGTCAATTTTATTTCTTAATTCAACAATTTGATTTGACCCGTTCACGTTATTCACCTCCACTTTATTTGAATATAGCCACTCAGTTGGCCATTGGTATGCATTGTTAGCTATTTTCTAGAGGAGATCAAAAGCCTCCTCAAGGGTTTTAGTACTTAATGATCCTCCTGTGGCTGCATTAATGAGGGTCCTTGTGGGTGCATTTAATCCAGTATAGAAAATTTGCACCTGCATCCACAAAGGAAACCCATGATGTGGGCAACGCCTTAAGCAGTCCTTAAAGCATTCCCAGCCATTATACAAGTTCTCACCATGCTGCTGAGAGAAGTTTGAAATTTCATTTCTCAGCCTGGCGGTCTTGGCAGGGGGTAAATACTTGGCTAGGAATTTCTTTGCCAAGTCATACCAAGTCCTTAAAGACTCACTGGGTAGGGAACTGAGCCAAACTTTAGCTCGATCTCTCAACGAGAATGAGAATAATCTTAATCTCAAGGCGTCATCGGATACCCTGTTGAATCGGAAGGTGTCGCATATTTCCAGAAAATTTGAAATATGTGCATTCGGGTTATCCAATGCCATCCCACTAAATTGATTGTTTTGAATCATGTTTAAAGTGGATGGTTTAATCTCAAAATTATTGGCTTGTATAGGAGGTCTAATAATGGCATTTGGAACTCCTTCTAACATGGGAAGTGAATATTCTCTAGGTAATCTTCTTTTAGCATTTACCATAGGTTCTCTTGGGTTTATATCTAAGTCTTCCATTTGTGCATTTTGTTAGTTTAAAATGATTTGCTCTCTCTTAGCTCTCAAATACGTTCTATCGATTTTGGAATCATAAGAGAATTTGGTAAGTTTTCTCCTACTCATGCAGTTAAGGGTTCGCTAGCTAGACAAGTTTCAGCAATCAATATTCAGCACTAAATATTTACCACAAATGATAGCAAAAATTTTAATAAGATAATATGCAATAATGTTCTGCACCAGTTATTTTTAGAAGCTTTTCAAATTTTTCTCAAAGTAAGCAAATAAAAAAATTAATTATAGTTATGTAAGAAAATATGCACAAATTAATTAGTTCTAAATTATGCACAATTAATTAGTTCTAAATACTAGTTACTAGAAAACTGTACTTGATACAAAATGAAAATTGTTCCCCGACAACGGCACCAAAAACTTGACAGACGGAAATACACGTATGCTTTTGCATGCAAGTGTACGTGGTCTGAAGTAATACGTGGAAAGAAAAATTTATAAGATTTATCAAACCTCAGGGAATGGGTGTTCTGATAAAATGTTGTATTTTCTTTCACAATTGTTTAGATGATAAATTTGGTTGATTTTGTTGGTTCATAAATAGTGATACAAAAGACTTTAAGTAACGATAAGATATGATTAAAATGGAGAGAGTTGAGATTTCATTGCAATATTTGCAAGAGTTGGTTATATAACTTCATTGTTGAATGTATACGTTCAATTTAATTGCTTTATTAAACCAAGTGAACACTATTGGAATTGGAGTACCCTCCAATTACATTGGGTTCAAGTTCAGTACACAAAGAGAACTCCTTTTGGGTTCTCCCTTAGCTCATAAACTCTTATGAGATCATGATCTATTAATTAAATTTTGATTCCCAACATCTAGGTTGCCAAAAGATATCATTTAATTATCATGGTCTCACAAGCACGACTTCCATTAACCATCCATCATGCGCTTCACACGCGGTTTAGCTAGATGGGAGGATGTGTTGGGTCAATGAACTATGTCACATCATCCATTGAAGTTCCCAATGCCCTCTCATCCCTTCTACATTGCTGAGCAGCAGAGCAAGGTTAATGGAGAACTTAGTTCTCAAGAGTCAATCTCTTAGGAGAGCTATTAAGGAAGGGTGCAAGTGAGCTTTGAGAATTTTGTCACATAATTCTCAGCTCTACTTGCACTACCTTCCTTGCTCTTACCAATTTGATGAGCATTGGAACACAAGTTCTGTTAAATAAAACAATTTAGATTTCAGTTCATCCAAGCATTCAATTCAATATTAAATTTAACGACAAAAACATTCTTTCATTACATTCAAACAATGTCATCATACACCAATTATCCCTTACATATTTTTATAACTACATCTCAACTCTCTCCAAGAGGTTTTTAACATTCCATTACTATGTAAGAAAGAGCATACATACAAAAAAAGTGAACATCGCCATCAGTTCACGATAAGAAATAAGTCAAGGGAGTTTAGGAGAAATATACGGAATCATCCTGAGGTATTCTAGGATTCTCCTTACTTTTCTTGTGTTGTCCTCTTGAAGCTCCACCCATCGTTCTTTACTGTTTTCTCTTTTTTTTAATTCTTGGTCCTCTTTTCCCCTTGGAGTGTTCTCATTCTTTCTCTTCATGTAGCCCTTCTTTTTGGTCTTTGAATAACAAAACTTGGAACCCTTTCAAAATCTCAAATTGGCCCTTAAATAGGGATGCACATAGCCTCAAAATTTTAAATGTGTGACTCTTTCTCTTACTTGACTTAAATCCAATCCCTTTTAATGCTCTTATTTACTTAAACATGTTGGCATTCAGTAGGGATTAAGTCATCTGTTTTCATGAGGTTGAGGAAGGTCAAAGGTCACATTTGTGTGGCCTTCCCCATGCTGTCTTAATTATTGTTCTAGAACTTCTAGACCGTCCATTGCGGCATGCTGTGGTAGCAGTGTTCCCAAAACTGTTCTGCTGCGGCACGCTGCGACAACCGCGTTCCAAAGTTTGTTCTGCTGCGGCGCATTGTAGCAGCAGTGCTCCAAATGTTGTTCCTGCATGTAAGTTAGTATCTTTTTTCTTTCGGTCGCTGCAGCGTCTGCTGTGGTGCGCTACAGTGGATAAACTTTCTGGTTCACTGTTCAATTAGTTCTTCTATAGGTTTATAAAATGAAAATTTACCCGCTGTGGTGCACTACAGCGGACAAACTTTCGGGTTTACTATTCAATTAGTTCTTTTTTAGTTTTATAAAATGAAAATTTATCCGCTGCAGCGCACTGCGGCAGAGAAAGTAGTTTCATAATACTATTCAATTAGCCGTTTATAAAGTTTTAATAATTTCTTGAGAAATGACGTCGTGGCGCGCTGCAGCATGCAAACTTGCATTTTACTGTTCAATTACTCATCTGTATGATTTTAATTTATCTTTAGCGACATGACGCTATGGCGCGCTGCAGCGGTCTTTCTCCAGGTCTGCAGTTCTGCTTCCAGGTAAGGAGTTTTTAATGGGCCGCCATGGCGCACTGCGGCGCGCTATGATGCGCTGCGGCGGTTTTGTCCAAGAATTTGGTAATTCAGCTCATGCAATCTGTTTTCTTCATTTACCTGAAAAAATATCATTTTCTACTCAAAGTATAGGGATATATATGGTAATATGAATGTTTAAGCACTATATTTTTATTATAAATTCCAACTATATCACCCTTATCATCATCAAATAACTAGATTTAGAGCTTTTTTTGCCTCTATGCACCTTTGGAACCCCAAATATAATGACCTGATGTTAGGTTAGTAAACTAAACCAACATTTTGTGTACTTGATGTTGAGTTAGTAAACTAAACCAACATTTTTTGTTAACTAAGCAAATGATACTATTAATGTGTAGCGCAATAATGTATAATATAAGAATGTAATGTGAAAACATTATCCACATTAAGTAATTAAATGTACATAATACATTCATCACATAAAGATAATGAGTTTTCAAGATAATTAATACAATACTAAAATATAAGATTTTCTCATTCTCTCTCAAAAAAAAAAAATGTTTATGCTCCTTATATGATTACTCCGTAAACGGGGTCCTTGTACAGCTACTAATCTATCATGCAAGCATCACATATTGGTGCACAACAAAAAAAAATAAAAGTTTAATTAGATTTTAAAGTTTAAGTACATTTTATGAGTTTTATTTTTTTTTTAGGATATCATAATCTTACAATTAAATTTAATGTTGGTGCATAAAATTAAAAATAAACTATAGAAAATAAAACTGTAAGAAACTGAAAGGTAACCCAAAAGTATCTGCTAAACAAAAAATAAGTAATGTACTATAGTAATGTACTATAGAAATTATGTGCTATATATATATATATATATATATATATATATATATGTTTATGCATTTAGAAAATAATAAAGTAACTATTGAAAAGAATATGTTCAAATGAAACATATGTTGAGTAAGAAAGTAAAACTCTGTTGAAAATAAAATTGAATCGAAAGTAAAATAATTTTTGAAGACTATAAACTAAACTTGATTGAATAGAATAATCTCTAAGTATTGCAATTAAAATATGAGTTATGTAGTTCTTTAAAATTGTACCCAAGATTTAAATGAAAAGTAGTATGTTATATTTAACTTATTTTAATAATAAGTCCAGTGAGCACAAACAAAACAAAGCGAGGCAGCTTGAGCATCCAAATTTGGGGTTTCCGAACTACTACGCAGTCCCCCTTTAGAATTTGCGTAATTTTCTTATCCCTCCATAGTGTGCCCTGGTTTCATTGTCTGTATAGACTTATACCCATCAAGAGTGAACCCCTAGAATCTAATATTTTGAATTTCTATTTATTTCATTTATATAATCGTTATGCATGTTCAAAGATTTCTGGCTCAAAGAGATGCAACATCTAAACTTTCAAATACTTAATTATAAATATGTTTTCTCTTATTGTTTAATTTATTGTGTTATTATGTCCTTATTGACTAACTTAATACTAAGTTTTTTATTTTGACTACAAATTATTCTTAAGAAAATCCATATATGAGGATTATCCAATATCTTGTGCTGCATTTTCATACTGACATATCTAATTGACTGATTTAGAATTTGTTGACATGACCGAGTGCCTTAACCAAAAATACTAATTAAAAAATTGAACAAATTACTAAATTATTCTTATTTTCTTATTTTTAAAATGTGCTAAGGCAGAACTTGAGTGTCTTAACCTGACTAGATAATTCTTATTGAATGTTTTTTATTGAGTTAAATATTAATTCAGTTTTATTTCAAAATAATTAAGACACATACTCAATGTCTTAATCAAACTGACAAAAGTCACTGAATCCTTTACTTAGCATTGCCCTATGTTATTATATAGCTTAATCTAAGTTTAATCACATCTTAATTTTCATTCCATTGTGTTCACATAGTCATTATAACCTAACCCTAAAATTTTAGAGTCAATTGTACCTTATTAGGTCAAATTGGTAATTTTGATAATTTAGGAACCTAAGAAATTAGCAAAATATTTTGATCTCCAAATTAATTTCTGACTTTATTTTTGAAGCCCTCACCCCCAAATTTGTTAGAAATGTAAGTTTGGAAATTTATGGAGATCATTTAGGTCATAATTAAATTTATTTTAAATATGAGAAAATTGCATAAAAGGGTTTCGAACAATTCAAAATTGCACATATAACCTCCAACAATCGCCAGCAGTCTGGGATCCGCTATGCGGATTGTAGGCGATTCGCTACGAAGCCCAGGTCTCGCGACAATGGAGCTCGAGCAATCTTGCTGTCAACCCTCCTTAATTCGATGACTCAGATCAGATCCAAGTAGCGAGTATTCGAAGAAGCCGGATCATGCCCGCGATCTGACTGTTGCGATCACTCCAGCGATCGGCCATTAGGATCCGTGAGATCAGGACCGTTGCATCTTTTATTCAATTAATCAGGCATTATTCATGGCTCTCACACTGTAGATCATTGTCCCCAATGAGCCTCATCCCCGACAGAAGAAATGTGTCATACCCCAGCAGTAGGACCTGTCCCCCACTCCTCCCATCCAAGTACATCTAGAAATGACACCTTAGGATTTGAACAAACTTTAAGAATTAAGAAATACTTAAATAAAGTAAAGTAAACTCGTCAGCAAGGCTTATGGTAGAACTAATAAAATGATATTTTTGGAATGGAGAACCATTATTATAGGTTCAATCACTACCTTAGGTTCTTCGATGACTACTGGATGAATAACTTTCAAGATGACAAGGCTTATGGTAGAACTAATAGTGGAGTATCTCCCATCAGTGTAGAAATGCTTGATAAGACCTTAGTTTGCCCAACCTTTTGAGGAACCGACCTTCCAGTCCTTACTCAAGAATAGTTAGAACGTGTAACTACTACTTTCCAAGAAACTACATGTCCCGATGACTACCATCTACAGATCTTAGGAGCATTGCTCAATAAACCAGTGAAAGATGGTGGTTCTAGACATGTTGAAAACTCAAAAGGAAGAACAAAAGATGGTTGTACATCATCACTTATGTTGATTTCTACACATCTTTCATACCAAATTTTGTACCTGATTCTGTTATTATCTCTTTTGTTCTTCTTTCATGGAATTTTGTCCTTCAGCTTATCCATTCCATGTAAATTCTCATTGAAGAAGTAATGATTGAAAAATAGCCTTTTTATTTCATTTTCTAAACTTGTGTTCTTGAAATTATATTCATGAACCCAAGATCCCCCTTTATGCCTACTCCCATCAAGAACATTATCTCTTTGTTTAGCGGGTCTGACGACATCAACTCGTCAGTAGGCTTGGTCAGAACTCTAATCGAGGACCAAGTTCATCAAGCCCAAGAGACCCGCAAGATCCTCTAATCTCAGCAACCTCTTGTTATTCATGTAGCAGCTCCATCTGCCCCTCACTTTTTTGTAGATTGCATTTTTCACATCTTTCTCCATCTGAGGACATCTGCTTTTAATGGGGCTCTGAACCTAATGGACACCATTAGCTGGCTCAAGTTAGTGGAGAAGAATTTAACAAGCATGTAATATCCTAATTCTGAAGCAATTCGTTTGACCACTCATATGTTCTAGGATGAAGTAGAGTATTGGTGGGACAAATAGCGAAACACGAAGTTTGCCGATTTTGAGATTGAGGACATTCCATGGGAATCGTTTATGGAGGCTTTCAAAGAGGCCTTCATTCCCTTATCAGTCTTAAACATTCTTGAAGATGAACTGCTTCATCTCACTAAAGGAGAAAGATATGTCTCTGAGTATGAGATGGAATATTGGTGTCTGTCTTGCTTTACTCTAGAATTTGTAAGATAACAAGCATCAAGATGAAACCATTTTCAAAAAGGACTTTGAGTCTCAATCAGGACACATCTTGTTTCTCGTCAGTTCAAGAACTTTTCTAAACTTGTTGAAGTGGCACATATGCAAGAGCATTTTCAAAGTCAGATGAACAGGAAGAGGAAAGCTCACTTTATTCCTACAATAAAAGAAGCTTTTGGGCATCAAAAGGTAGCCAAGTTCTTCCACATTGAAGCTGAAAAAACCTCTAGAGATGCCTCGGTATGCAAACATCCCCATCCCTATAGAAAATGCTACCATCAGAGAAACATCTATTTCACTTGCAGTAGGCCAAGAAGTTGTCTCTACCGATGCATTGTTGAGAAGACTATCGATGGAGTTCCCATCATTTAATCTAAAAGAGATCAAATTTTCCACCCACAACCTCTAAATATCTGAGCTCCTGTTAAAGTTCCCAAGGGTGAACCTGGTTTCGCTCATGCCCATAATCTTTCAGGGCCATGTACCTCGGAATCGTCAACCTTGTGCTCCCACTAGAGTCTACATGCGAACTCCAACCTCTACACCAGAGGATGATGAAGTCGCATTAGGTACATTTTAAGTTTTACTTTTTCTTCTATTTTTCACTCATTGATTTCTTTTTGATTGAATCTTGCAAGTAAAACTATGGTTACTATTTTAAACATAGGCCCTTTAGAAATAAGCAGTAAACCTTATAATGTTCATTTTTATCTTGGAACGGGTCACTCATTTGTATTAGAAAGCTAGGCTAAAACACTAAGGTTACCTTCCTATCACTTAGCCAATTCCTTAAGCATAGGGTTACCTTCTAGAGCCCTTATGCAAGCATGATAATTTTGCAATATAGAAATTCCCATTAGTGAACATAGCTTTGAAGCCAAGTTAATCAAATAGCAAATTTTGACATGATTCTTAGAATGAACTGGCTAAGTAAGCATGGTGCTACCTCAATTGCCAGAAGAATAAAATCACTCTAGGTAATGGAAGTCAAGCCAAATCATTCGCAGGCAAGTTCAGTACCCAAGCTTCTCTGATTTACGCTTCAAAGGTCGAAAAGCTAGTCATAAGGGATGTGATACCTACCTAGTGACTATGCTAAGACAGAATAAGGAAGATATTGCTATTAGCATTAATCATATCATTTGCCACTTCCTCAATGTATTTTCTGAAGACCTACCTGGTCTTCCACCTATTATTGAAGTGGAGTTTGCAATCGAGCTTATCCCTAGAATGTAGTCTATATCCAAGGCCCTGTATTGTATGGCACCCAAGGAGTTGCAGGAATTGGATAAGTAATTTCAAGAATTGCTGGAGAAAGGTATCATTAGGCCAAGCTCATCTCCTTGGAGAGTGCCAGTTCTCTTTGTCAAAAAGAAATATAGTTCCATGTGTATGTGCATAGACTATTGAAATCTCATTAAAGTAATAATCAAGAACTATTATTTGTTACCTCAAATTGACGATTTATTCGATCAGTTATCTCGAGCTAAGGTTTTTTCTAAGATTGATTTGTGGTTAGGTTACCACCAACTATGAGTCAAAAATGAAGATGTTGAGAAGATGCATTCAGGACTTGTTATGGACATTATAAATTTATGGTGATGTCTTTTGGTATAACGAATGCACCATCCATCTTTATGAATTTAATACAGCGTGTGCTTATATCCTTCTTAAACAAATTCATCATCATCTTCTTCATTGATGATATCTTGATTTACTCAATGAGTAAAGTGGAGCATGAAAATGACTTAAGAATTGTATTAGAAGAACTGCACAACCATCAATTCTATACTAAGTACTCCAAGTTTGAGTCCTAGCTCGACTCAGTAGAATTTCTGGGTCATGTTGTTGATTCCCAAGGTATTAGAGTTTATCAAAAGAAGGTCAGTGTTGTTCAAGGTTGGTCTCAGCTAAAGTCAGTAACTGATATTTGAAAATTTTTGGGATTAGCCAGTTATTACAAAAAATTTGTTAAGGGGTTTTCTCAGATCATCTCTCCCTTGACCAAACTAACTCAAAAGGCTGTACCTTTTATCAAGAGTTCTAAATATGAAGAAGCATTTCAAGTGTTAAAGGGCGTGCTCTCAACTGCTCTAGTGCTCATCATGCCAAAGGAAGGTTTAGACTACCAAGTCTACACTGATGCATATGGAGTTGGATTGGGATGTTTATTGATGCAAGAATGTAGAGTGATTGCATATGCTTCTTGTCAGCTTAAGCCTCATAAAAAAAATTATCTAGTGCACAATCTCAAACTTGCTTCCATTTTCTTCATCTTAAAATTTGGCATCACTATCTCTATGGCATTCAGTGTTCTATTTTCATCGATCGTCAGAGCTTGAAGTATATTCTTACTCAGCATGAACTAAATTGTCGTTAGAAAAGATGCCTAGAATTGATCAATGATTATGATCTGAACATTTTGTATCATCATGGCAAAGCAAACATTGTATCCAATGCTCTTAGTCATTATGCAACCTTATGTGCCTTATTCACTGGAAGACCTATCAAGGACAAATTTTTGTAACTTGTGCATTGAGCCTATCAAAAGTAATATGCTTAGTCATTTGATTCAACAAAATTCAGAGGAACCAACCTTTCATAAAGATGTCTCCATCTCTCAGATAAAAGATGAAGACTATCTTAAGTTTAAGGCCAAAATTGAAGGTGGCCGTCGCCATAATCTGCAGTTGTGTAAAAGTATGATTTATCAAGGAAATCATCTTTGGATTCCTAAATCCATGCACCAAGAATTTCTTGTTGAAAGCCATTATTCTGAATACAAGGTCCACCCTGTAACAGAAAATGTACCAATATCTAAGCAATCTTTTTGGTGGCCTAGTATGAAGAAGAGTGTATCATAATTCGTCGCAAAGTGCCATGCTTGTAATCTTGTTAAGGTCAAACATCAAATGCTTGGAGGACTCCTTCATCCTTTGGCAATCCATGAATGTAAGTGGTTCGATATATTTATGGATTTTTTCATGGGTTTGCCTATGTCAAGTTCTAAAGCTAATTCAATTTGGGTGTTAATCAATCAACTAACCAAGTCAACTCATTTCATCCTTATTCGACAAACAGATTATATGGAGAAGTTAGCAAAGATCTATATCAAAGAGATTGTCAAGCTTCATAGAATTTCAAAGTTGATAATTTCAGATCAAGATAGTAGATTCACATCAAAGGTCTGGCAAGCAGTGCATAAAGACCTGGGAACCACGCTGGATATGAGCATCACCTTTCATGATCAAATAGATGGATAAACAAAACATGTTAATCAAGTCCTCAAAGATCTCCTGCATCTGTGTATCTTAGATTTTGGTGGTTTCTAGGAAAAACACATTCCTTTGGTGGAGTTTGCTTATAATAATAGTTATCAAGCAAGTTTTGGCATGGCTCCATATGAATCTATCTGTAAAATTAAATGCAGAACTCCATTTGCGTGGTTAGAAATTAGTAGTGTTCAAATTTTTGGGTTTGATATGGTAGATGAAACCAATAAGAAGGTGTAGTTATTTAAACAGAGGATTCGTGCAGTGCAAGATTGCCAAAGCAAGTATCATGATGCACATCACCATCCTCTAAAATTCAATGTTGGAGAATTTGGGTATCTTAAAGTCAGCCTGATGAAGGGTATTTTCCATTTTAGCATTACGTTGGGCCTTTCAAAGTAGCAACGAAAGTAGGCTTTATAGCCTACTAGTTAAAGCTCCTCGAAGACTTCAAGGCAATGCACAACGTCTTTCACATCTCATCATTGTGAAGATGCCTTCATAATTCTTCGCAACTAGTTCAACTTCTAGCAGTATATTTACAGCATGATCTTTCCTATGTAGAGGAGTCAATCAGAATTTTTGCTCGCAATCAAAAGCAGTTGAGGAATTGCTCTATCCCCATGGTGAAAGTTCAGTGGAAGAATTGTTCTCTTGAAGAATCTACTTGGGAGAAAGGGGCAGATATACAGCAAAAGTATTCAAGTCTACTTGAAAATTCAAGTACTCTTAATTTCTAAGTCCTGTTCTTAAATTTTGTATTTTTCTTTTTCTTCTTAGGGTAATGTTAAGGATAATATTGTTTTTAAGTGGGGGAGTTTATAACTATCATAGGTTGTTACCTTGCCTAATCTAAGCTTAATCACATCTTAATTTTCATTCCAATATATTCTTATAGTCATTAAAACCTAACTCTGAAAATTTGGGGTCAATCAGCCTTATTAGGTAAAATTGATAATTTTGCCAATTTAGGAACCATAGAAATTGCCAAAATATTTTGATCTCCAAATTAATTTCTAACTGCATTTTGAATTCCTCACCCCCAAAATTAGCTAGGGGTGCAATTTGGGAAGTTTTGGAGGTCATTTAGGCCATAATTGATTTTTTTATAAATGGAAAATTGCATAAAATGGTTTAAAATAATTTAAAATTGTACATATAACCTCCAACGGTCACCAACACTCTAGGATCCGCTCTGCAAACCTTAGGTGATCTGCTGTGGAGCCAGGGTCACACGATAGCAGAGCCCGCTCCATCCAACCTTCAACCCTCTTTAATCCAACAGCCAAGATCAGATCCACACCGCGAGTGTTTTTAAGCGTTGGATCATGCCCGCGATCCGATGGTCAGGATCACTCCTACGATCGGCCATAAGGATCCAAGAGATCAGGACCATTGCATCTTTTCTTCAATCATCCAGATGATATCTGTGGCTCCATCACTATAGATCATCATCCCCGACTGAAGAAATCTGTTGTACTCCAGCAATAGGATCTATCTCTCACTTCTCCCATCCACATCAGCAATTTATTATGACTTTCCCTAAGATAGTTAGGTACCATGAACAGTCCCCTTAGCCAAGTTATCCCCATTTAGAAATCATGAGAGCTCATCCTTGGCCTGAGCCCTCATATCAGGCCAAGCTCTCAACTTCACCCCAATGGACCCCTAAGGTTATAAATAGCCTCAAGAATGACCTAGTAAGCCTTTTTCTCACTATGTGATTTCAAATTTCCATTTCCTCAATTCTCATTCCTAGCTATCCTGTGAGCTCCCCAGCATCCCCAACTTTAGTAGTGGTAATTAGAGGGTGGGACTTGGAGTTCAAGTCCCCTAGTCGCTTCCTGAAGCTCAGCCAACCCTTGAATCCCCTCCAGTCGCTCGGACTGTCATCAATTTCCTTGCACTAAGTACCCATCTCATCCTACTGAGCCAAGTAGGCTTAGTAATGCTTAAATTATTCTAAGATATCTTTGTGTTTGACTACTAAATAAACTAGGATTGGATTTATGGAAGGATAAAGTGATCAACTCAGTCCATATATGGATGGATCGTTGTCTGGATAGAGCTCTTACAAAACAAATTAACTCATAATGTCATTGATTTAGAGCTATAATCCTTCCAAATCCATTTCATAAATGCATGCTATGTTTAGTGTATGTGATTTCAATCATCTAGGGCTCAGGCTATGCTCGGCTGAGTGATTTGATTGACCGATCTACAACACTGCACAGTGTTGGAGCCTGAGTAGACTCCCATGATTTAGTCATCCTCAGGCCAAGCTGATTGATGGCTTCTATCCGTCGTAACAATTTGATGGTGTGGGGATCGACCTCTGGCTGTGGCTCAGTCTCTGTGGGGAGAATTGTCTTCCCACACTAAACCCTAGAGGACTCGATAGTTGAATTTGGGGAGAATAGCTCCCCGGTGATCCCGACCACCCCAGTTAGGGCTTTAGGACTCTAACTTTGAGGAAATATAGCCTTATTTTTAAGTGAATATTACACCTTTAAATAAACTAACCTTGAGGTATAGCAGTCTTATTTGTTATGCTATAATCATAAGTGTAATATATAGCCTTATGTTTAAGTGAATATGATTAAAGAATGATTGAATCTTAAGTGTAAGAGATAACCTTATGTTTAAGTGAATATTACTCCCTTAAATAAGCTAACCTTGTGGTAGGACAACCTTATTTGTTATTCTTTGACGTAGGATCTTAAATGAACTTTATCACCTTAGATGATGGATTTTATGCTTTGTGGTAGGATAATCTAAAGAGACTTAGATTGAGTTATCTTTTGTGGTAGTTAGCCTAACTTGATCGACTTATATGTCACTTCCTTGGAGCCACTTACATAGGCTCTATTACAATGGAGATTGGATTCTATAGCTTGAAATTCCTTAATTATAAATTAGTTTGATTATAATTATAAGTGATAAGAACACTAATATCATCAAATGGAGATTGTAGTACATATCCATAAAACTGACTTGATTTAATAAGATATAAAGTTGCTTGATTTACCCTGATCAGAACTGTAAGAGTTTCAGTCTTATCTTAGGTAATTAGATAAGTATAGTTTAGTTCATGATAAACATCCCAAGTCCAAAGTATGTTATAAGTGAAAATCTTAACATTATTGTTTGAGAGAATAAATTGTAAAAGAATTATATCTCTTATCTTTGTGTGTATTAATAAGTGTAGTTAAACAAACTAAGTGTTTGAAGTCGCATTTCTTAGGACACGCTAATCATGTATATGTACACTTAACATGTGATGAATTAGGATGTTATGGAAGTATAATTTTAAGTAATTGTTGACTTCAGTAGAATTAAACCTGAATAATATAGCTCATATATATAAGCATACCAATTTCTATAGTATTCAAGTGAATGATCATATTAAAGGGAATGGATTAAATAGTTAGATAATAAAAATGAATAATTACTTTTATCTATTTTCTAGTTTTAATGATTTAAAAGCATTTAGTTTATTAAACCCTTATATCATGTCATTAGCAGAGTGGTTCCACTGACCTGAGATATGTTAGCAGAACAAATCTACTCACCTAAGATCTGTAGGGTGTCAAGTGGCATCAAAGTGTGCATATTTGTGGCATTAAATTACTGGCATATTTAGATACATATACACAATAAAGTCTTATTTTTTATTATTTTTATTTCTAGTTTCATTTCAGTTGATTTACTTTCTGTACTTTTATTTAATTATAGTTTTACCTATTTTTAGTTTCAGTGTTTAGATTTATAGTTCAATTTACTTTAGATTTCTACAGTTTAATTTATATTTTATTAAATGCTAAATAAAATCTCTTAAATATAAAAAAATATTAATTGTAGCCTAAAATGTACTTTAACATATTGTCTAACAAGATTTTCTCTTTTTGGTTGGGGCCTGGGAATTGTGAAACCGACATTGTCAGATCCTGAGCAGTTGGAGGAGCTAGCATTGGAGGTATCTTAGGAGATTTAGGAGGTGCAGGGGCAGAAGTAGCGAGTACTGCTTTAACTTACTTGCTTAGCTTACCTTTCTGCTGTGAGATGAGAGACTTTTCTGCTCATTTTCATTTTAAGTTATGGTTTGTAATAATTAAACTTTGGATATATATTTTCTTTCTTTTCTGAGAAGAATGCTCTTACTTAGCTTCTGTGATGAATGTTATGGGTGGATGCTAAAGCTTCAGCACTCTGTTATTACTACTACTTATACTTAGTATTGTGATGTGATCGACATAAAAATCATATATATAAGATACTTATATGCATTGGTTATTTACTCATCATCCTTTCTAATGCCAATGTGTATAAGTACCTCAATTAATACTTAGGGTAAGTACATTACACATATCTTAAGAATTAGTACTCGGTAATAAGTCATATTTATGGAATTTCGCTCTTCTCGAGTAACACATTGTTCTCCTGCCAATCATGTTACCATTAAGTCTTCATGTTGCGCATGGCGATGGCACGGGGCATTACACATAAGCTGACAAACTTTATAAAATCTTAAAGGGTTAATTTCTTAAATGCATATATTCTAATATTTCAACACTTAAATTATAATAAACTGAGTTTTTTGACTTATAAATTAAAATTGCTGATTATTCATTTAATTTTCTTAAGCCTGATTATTATTTATTGTAGTATGCTAATTTATGCAAACTTCAAATATTTATTAAAACATAATTAAATATCTTAAACTAACTAACTGGGATTTTTGAATGTGATAAAGTTAGTTAATTAATTTCAAAATTCTTGATTTTTTCAAGGGTTAATTTATAATAGCTAAAGTGTGCATACATTTTGATTATTTTTGCTGATTTTCTAAGCTTCCTAATCTTAGACACAATCAAAATTTAGGCCTTATCTTAAGTTCTTATTCAGTTACTAATATATGCAGTTTCATCACACATATAATATTATAAGGCTATTCTAAAATTTTTGCTAACTTCTAAACTAATTTGACTAGTTAATTCATTATTTCAAATTTTTGAGTATGTTAATTCCCAAAATAAAAATTTCTAAAAATTAAGGTTAAAATAATTTAATTTATTCTTATTATGATTTTATGCATCATTAGGATTCCATTGATACCTTGTTCATAACAAAACTTAAGTCTATATATCTTAATTTTCACTAATCCTCTTTAATATTATTTCAGATTCTTGTTCTTCACATTTTATGATCATTTGATATATAATTCACTTTATTTAGACTTATATTCTTTAAATTATGTCAATAATATAATTTAAATTATTTTCCTAAGGTTCCAATTAAATATGTTTAATTAAATTTTGAATATTACAAGGGATTGGGATTTGGTGGGTCATGGAATATTCGCCGAATATTCTTACAAAATCATAATAATTTAGATGAAACCCTGACGCACCCAAGTTAGGGTTTACTTAAATTCAAAAATCCCAATATTACAAGTCGAATGAGACTTTGATTTGCATACCATTAAATTCCTTGTGGCACACTCATGAAAACTAAAAGCCCTATGGAAGATATCTAAGATTGATGATTCCTACTCCACATAAATGAGACCCTTATGGTTTACTGTATGGCTGCAATTCTCAATCTAGAGTTGATGCTAGTGCATAATTCAAATCTTAAAACACTCACCTCTTTTAGGTAGTTCAAATGGTCCAGAGAATTTCATCTTAGGCCACCGGGATTGACATTTTAGCCTAAATTTAGGGTTTTCTACAATGCTTCATTCTTAGCCAAATATTCAAGAAATGAATTCATTAAATTCTTCATATCTCAATCTTTCCTAAGTTGAAGCAAATCTTTTGGGCCCAAAATCCCCTTGGCTAAAGTGATGACCCAAGTTATTAACTAAAAAATAACCCGGAGTGCTATTTGGAATAGCCTTTATTTATTATATGTTTAGGTCTCTTCCTAAGAAGCCAATAATTATAAGGCTAAACACCCAAGTATAAATACTAATCACATGTACTAGGTGTATGAGTAAACATAAACAAGCAAAGGTGCAGAAGTGTAAAAACCCACTTAAGAAGTAATAAGTGAAACTCATAAATATCGAGGCACCTTTTTAGATAATGGTGGAGTTTCTGATAAAAACTCTAAAGTTAAGCGTGCTCATATGGGAGCACTCCCAGGATTGGTGACCTGCTGGGAAGTTATCTTCTAAGGGAAAAACTATAAAGCCTTTTAAGCCAAAGCGGATAATACCTTTGTGCTTAAGAGTTTGGGCTATTACAAATGGTATCAGAGCAGGCCATAGGGTGTCTAATAGGAGCTAAGTGCCATATAGGGCAAAGTACCACTTCATGTGAGTAGCCTCTTGAACCCATGATGGTTAAGATACTACATGGTTATGGGTACCCCTTGAGCATGTAGGGGTCACCTCTAGTCCTATCTAGCCAATGGATGGTTCTTGGATCTGTGTGTTGATACTGATAAGGACATCAGTTACTTAAGTTGGAGAGATTATAAGAACTCACTTAAGTAGCAATAAGTGAAACTCTTAAATATTGAGGCATCTTTTCAAATAACGGTGGAGTTCCTGATAAGAATTCCAACGTTAAGCATGCTCACATGAGAGAACTCCCAGGATGGGTGACCTACTGGGAAGATATCTTCTGATGGCAAAATCATGAGGCCATTTAAGCCAAAGCGGACAATACCTTGGTGCTTAAGAGTTTGGGCTATTACAGCAAGCAAAAGTAAATCCATCAATTCATTACATTCAAACACAAGTAAAGGAAAGTAAACATGCATCTCAAAAAAGTAATAAGAAATAACATGTACAAAATTATTACAAGCCATAATTAAATAAGAGTGCTAAAATGAATATATATATATATATATATATATATATATATATATATATCTAAAGAAAAAAGAAAGGCAAGATTAATAAGACCTAAGAAATAGCTATCGGATCATCCTCATGCTCCTGCTCCTCATTTAAAAATGGCTCAATGAATAGCTCCATCCATATCTGACATGTTAGTTTCACATGCCAGGGCCCCACCTAAAAAGAGAAATCTTATATTATAAAATTGTGTAAGTACAATTTAGGCTAATTTAATGATTTTATATGTTTTCACAATATCACCTTTAACTTAACATAAATCTATAGATGCAACTGTACCAACCCATGGTTGTTACTTGGTTTTAGACATCCAAATTAGGTTAAAATCATTGCTAGTAAACTCCTAATTGCATTAGGAGCCTTCAAGATAAAGCAAACAATACCTTGGTGCTTAAGACTTTAGGCTGTTATAAGAAGCAAAAGTAAATCCTTCAATTCATTACATTCATAGACAAATAAAGGAAAGTAAATATGCATCTCAGAAAAGTAATAAGAAATAAAATGTCCAAAATTATTACAAGCCATAATTAAATAAGAGTGTTAAAATGAATATCTCTCTCTCTCTCTCTCTCTCTCTCTCTCTCTCTCTCTCCCCAAAGAAAAAAGAAAGGCAAGATAAATAAAATCTAAGAAATAGCTATTGGATCATCCTTATGCTCCTACTCCTCATTTAAAAATGGCTCAACGAATTGCTCCATATCTGACATGTCAATTTCACATGCCAGGGCCCCACCTAAAAAAGAAAAAATCTTATATTTTATAATTGTATAAGTAAAATTTAAGCTGATTTTATAATTTTACATGTTTTTACAACATCACCTTTAACTTAACATATATTTATAGATGCAACTATAATAACCCATGGGTGTTACTTAGTTTTAGACATCCGAATTAGGTTAAAATCATCTCTAGTAGACTCCTAATATCATTAGGAGCCTTCAAGCCAAAGAGGATAATACCTTTGTACTTAAGAATTTGGGCTAGTATAGGAAGCAAAAGTAAATCCTTCAATTCATTACATTCATACACAAGTAAAGGAAAGTAAATATGCATCTTAGAAAAGTAATAAGAAATAAAATGTCCAAAAGTATTACAAGCCATGATTAAATAAGAGTGCTAAAATGAATAACTCTCTCTCTCTCTCTCTCTCTCTCTCTCTCTCTCTCTCTCTCTCACTCTCTCTCTCTCTCTCTCTCTCTCTGTCTCTCCAAAGAAAATAGAAAGGCAAGGTAAATAAGATTTAAGAAATAGCTATAGGATCATCCTCATGCTCCTGCTCCTCATTTAAAGATGGCTCAATGAATAGCTCCATATTTGACATGTCAATTTCACATGCCAGGGCCCCACCTTAAAAAGAAAAATCTTATATATAATTGTATAAGTATATTTCAGGCTGATTTAATGACTTTACATATTTTAACAACATCACCTTTAACTTAACATATATCTATAGATGCAATTATAATAACCCATGGTTGTTACTTGGTTTTAGACATTCAAATTAAGTTAAAATTATTGTTAATGGACTCTTAATATCATTAGGAGCCTTCACCTGAAATTTGGTGTGATTTGGTGATCGCTCATATTTGACATGTATTTCGAGGCAATTTGAAAATCCAAGAAATTACCTAATTTAGATTGACCTCCAAATCAAAATTGAAGTTCTCCATTGAACTCATCACCGTCAAATTAGCTAGGGTTCATATTCTAGGAATTTTGGAAGTCGTCAAATTTTCCCAATATTTTAATTTATTTTAATGCTTAGAAATTTAAGATAATTAAATTGATCTCTGATTCAAAATTTGACTTCATTTTTTAGTTTCTCACCCTCCAATTAGTTAAGGGTGACTTTTTTGGATTTCTTAGATTTTGTTTAGTTATCTAATTTTAATTAATTAAAATTGTATAAATTATTAAAATAACTTTTTAAATAAATTTATTATTCCTCTCTAACACTTGCAGCGTGCCTTCTGTCAGTCGTCTAATCGATCAAAGTTGTGGATTGGGCGACTGGCATGGTTTGTCAGATTGGGTTCTTTCTGGGCCTTCCACATGACTATTTGAGCGATCGAGCGGGAGTGATATTTTCCTTGTATGTCTCCATGGCTGACCACGATCACATGCAGAGGATCATACCCTATGGCCCCCTCTAGTGAGCCTTGCCCACTTGTAACAACCCTAGTGTTGTTACCCATCAATTAGTGGCCAAATCAACTCCACTTCTTTTCCAATGCTCTTATATTAGTGTTAAGAGTCTTCACCTCGAGTTTCATGCAATTTGGAGATCATTTAAGACTTTCCAATATTTCTTGATTTTCCCAATAATTCTAAGAATGCCTATTTTATTTTAGACCTCAGAATTAAAACCAAAGTCTGCTATTATACTCATCACTCCCAAATTAGCTATAGGTGATATTTTGGAAGTGTTTGGAAGTTGTCAAAATTTTTCAAATTATTTTAATAATATTTACATACTCAAGAAATTAAGATAATCAAACTGGCCTTTGATCAAAAATTCAATTTCATTTTTGAGTATCCCACCCCTTAATTAGGTAAGTTTGAAAATTTGGAATTTGGAATTTTTTGGAGTCCGTTTGAGTATTTAATTTTGAGTAAATATATGTTTTAATTTAATTAATTAAATAATGAATTTAATTTAATTATATATTCAAATAATAATAATTCAATTATACATTTCATCGATCGTTATTTAGGATCGCGAATATCTTCTATTATGCTCATAACAGGGAACCGAAAGACCGCCCGATCCAAGCCGTCTATCCATAATAAACCTGATCGAGTGGCTGATACGCTCTGAATGCTAATGGCCCGATCTAGCCATCCATTTGAATTGCACGCCAAGCGTATCGGATGGCCGATCTGGGTTCACTGTATGTCTCCTTTGATCGTGCCTCTGTCGCGGAGTTGTAGAAGTATGATCGTCCTTCCAACCCTGCTTATCCTCTCTAGCTACCCTCCATCTCCTCATTTGGCTGATTTTTTCTAAGAGGAGTCATAGGAGCTGTTGGAGAGACGATACAACAGAGAAGCGTCGAACACTAAGATCAAACTTCAATCGACAAAAGTGATAAGGTGCAATCTTCCATCTTGCTTCCTTTTTGTAATACAGTTAGTCCATACATCTAATTAGTGTTGTTATGTTGATTTATCGCCTGCGTAAGCTAATCATATTCCTAAGAGCCCGTTCAAACTTGAGTAGTGTAATGGCATTCTTCTCATATATACCAATTTATTTCTAATTAGCTCTGTGGATCTTTCTATGACCTTAAGCAAGACCATTATGTTGTTAGTTAAAGTGTAGTCCATCTTCATTTGATATTTATTATTGCTTTGAATCTTCCTGTTATCACCATTATTTTGAAAGATTAGGATTTTAGGGCTTCTTACCTCAGTCGACTTAACTTACAGGTTGCTGTAATAAATTTCTTGGGCTACATTTTCAGCCCGTCCTAGGCCCATGTTCGAGCCCGTGGAAAGGTTCGACCTCCTTATCACACGAGTAGGTATGAGGCCCATTTTCGTTCCTATTTTCAGGCCAGTGGTAAGGCTCGATTTCCTATATGAGGGCTGTGCTTTTGTGCCAGCCAAAAATTGAACCAAACCATCATATTTAATTGAAATGAAACTTAATGTTAAACTGTTTCCAAATTATAAATGATAATATTATTTTTATTCAAATTTAAATGAATGAGGTGCTGCAGTAGTGCACTATGGATATCTCACTATCAAAAATTTTGCGCCTTATTGATTTCTGAACAATGATTATTTATTTTAATTAATGGAATGCATCTAATTTAATTTTAATGTTCCAAACTTCATTTAATTATATCTGCCAAATTACTTAGCCAAAATATGCAATATTATATATTGTTTTGATCAAAAAAATACGTAGAAAAATAATAAGACATTTAATTTTTGTTTCGTTGATTTTTTTCATGAATCATTGTTTAGGTTAGTTAATTAATTCCAATAAATCATAAACTTTGTATGTGCATAACTTGAGCAATTGATTTCCAAATTTGGTGATCTAATAGTCCATTTCAATCATATGTAGGACAATAATATGAAATCAGATTTAGGTTTTGAACCCTAAATCTCTTAATGACTTTTTAACCCTAATTAGGAGTCCACTAAACCCTAAGACTCTATTGTTCTCTGAGTTTGACCTACTTAGTGTCATTCTTCTCCTTATACTATAAGGATTCCATAATTATGTGCATTATTTCATTTGGACAACAATTGGAGATTCTATGTATTTGGCTCCTCTAATTAGGTAATTTTCTAATTTTATAATTTCATTCATGTTTGTTTTAGGTATTTAAACCCTAGGTAGTTTTCAAATATGTTTCACTTTACTTACTTCACATATAATTTTAATTGTATGTTTTAGACTTAATTTCCATAAGTTTGATAATTGGATTGCTTTGCATTTAATTGATTTAGTCTTCATCCTTAGTAGAATGGCTATAGGAGTGAATTAAAATCATGATTTTCTTATGAATCTTTAGAGCTAAATTTATTACAATTAATATTGATAATATTTACACTCATGTATTTGCAATGTTATGAAACTATCAGGATTAGTTCATAGCATTTAGAATAAATCTTATCCCACTTTTACATTAGTTATTGTTCTCTTTTAAGTTCACAATTGATTGAATTGATAACTCCTTAATTTCCTATTGTGTTGTAGTTAACCTATCCCATGCTAATTGTATACTAATAGTGTGCCTAAATTCATAAAGATAACTTAATAGAACTAGTAAACTTTAATTTGAATGAGACTTAGTGATAATCCCATAACATCTAGATCTTACCTTAACTCCTATAGTAAGTTGTCAATTACTATGTCACATTTCATTAAGTGATCTTAACAAGACTAATGCCCAATATTTAGAATGGATTTGTAGTACTCATTTTTCTTAATTTATGATCCTCTACCAAACTCCTATGATGATTGAATTAGAGATTCATTAGTTTCCTATATTAATTTAGAAGACCTGTAGATTCCCATAATCTTCAATCTATAATAAACATAGAGCTTGTAGCTTCTAGTCTTACTTCTCCCTTATAATTAAATAATTCCTACCAATTGATCCTAACTAGATTATAGAATAATTTTGTTGGAAACCTTTCATTATATAAACTAATTAGATGAAGTTAATCGGTTGTACATTAACCTTCACTTCAAATAGTTTAATAAACCTTCAATTTTACTCTTCCCTATTACTCTTCTAAACTTTAATCATTAATCTAATTGATTTGATTAGTTTAGGACTGGTATATAATAATTCCCAATTTACATGAATATACTTATAAATTATTTTCTTATTTTATAAATTAATTCAAACTACTATTCTCCTAAACTTCTTCACTTCTACTATTACTTACAATTAACTTAAAGACTAATATCTATATATCAATTGGGAGCTCAAATGGCTTCAATCATTAAGTAGATCATTAAAATTAGATAACTTTGGATATCACATAGTTTACAACTATTTGAATTTTCTTGAATGCTTACTTAGTTTGAGCATATTCCTCTAAACATACATACAAGATTAGTGCATAAATAAAACTTTCATAAGACTATAGGGTTTTATATTGGTAGATAGCCAAGGACAAGCTAAATAGGAGATATAAGGTGACCTCACATTCTCAAAAGGTGAATGTGAGTGTTTATTTTTATTGAGACCCCAATTTTCCTTACTAGTTAGGTAGATGTGCTTTACTCCTCACTTCATTCTATATGTGCCTGCAAAATGAGTATTTTCATAAAATAACTTGAGTTCTTTTACAATCTTATTGATTGTAAGATCTCATCATAACTTTCTAGCTATGTTACTTTCTATAGTCCTAGCTATGTGTATCTTAGACCAAGAGGCTAAGATTTTCCTTCACTTTCTATGCTTTCACTTTCTATTTTCAATATTGTGCCTTACTTATAGTTCATATAGAATGCAGTGTATATTGCTTTAATTTTCATTTAAATGCTTCACTACTTTTCTTTTGCTTACTTAGCATAATTTTCATTGGACATTTACATGTTTCCATTTTATTAACTTTCAAATGCACATTAGTAGTTTCTAACCTTAGTTAGGATGCTTTTCCCTTACTTTTTGGTTGCATGCAAGAATGATTATACATGTAAGTACTTTAACTCATCTTACTTTTAACTATTCTTCTTTATAGTTATGTTTACTTTCCTTCCCTACTTGAATACTTTCTAATGCTCCACTGCTTAATTCAAATTGAAAATTAGCTTGAGATATCTAATTAAACTTCAAAATGATTAGCCAATTTTAAAATGTGCTTAGACTATTTAGTCTAATTACTCTTTCTCTTTTTCTTGGCTTTGCCTTACCATATATAAATACCAAAAATATGATAGATCAGGAGTAATATAATACAAGTGGAGCTAGACCTGACACTTGAATTTTTTTAATTACTTCTTCCACACTTTACTTCCATTTACATTTTTGCTATGTGAGAGAGTGATCTTTATTCTTTTACTCTATCATTTTTCAAGGCATGTAATAATTAACTTAAATCGTCTGTGACATTCTTACTTATTCTGTGCTGAGTTTACCTTCTTATGAATACTTGGATTGAATGAGTGGATAATGTTACATATTTTACTTGCACTTATTCCATATCTTTCATATTGATTTAATTACAATTTTCTTAACTTAACACCCTCACAAAGATACTTGGCCAAAATAGAATTTAGTATTGGGTTAGCTTTCTTCTAATTTGATATTAAGTGCTATGGTAATGCTTCAATGTTGGATTGAGTTGATATTCGATATTGGGGTCGTTACACCGCTAGTTAAGCCCTCACAGCTTTTTATTTTCACTCCATTTCGCGGGGGCCAATGGCTAGAGGCGCTTGGCTGGTCGGGGTGCTCTGAACTGTCGAATTGCAAAGCCCTATAATGGGTGAAACACCGCGAAAGGTACATCTTTTCCTACTCCGTTCACCATGAAATCCCATTTATTATTCCTCATTTGTTTATTGCAATGCCTTTAGGATTGATAGATGAGCTCCAATCGTGCTCAAATAAGTCCGGTGCACAGTGCACTGTAAACCAAAATCTAGGGCTTCCTCTTGCGCTCGATAGGTTGGGTTACATTAGGGGATTTTAGGTTTAAGATGAAGGCCTCATCGAGCCTATTCCAATGAGGTGAGGCATGCCAGCTGTGGAGCCCCATACCCTCCGTGGTCATGCTAATACTGAGATTAACATGATTACGGTGAATATGGTCACCCTGTGATAACCCTCCCAATTAGAGTCGAGTCAAGTATAAACCCAACCCCCTTAGCTGAAAGGCTTGCCACTTGAAGCTGAGGGTCATTCATCAAAATATCAAAGTTGCGGAAACAAGTAAGAGTATGACATCCACATCACAGCA